>CM041295.1:162098365-163298365 GCA_023052935.1 Piezodorus guildinii | reverse complement strand
CCATCTATAAAATGAAATAAATCTCGAAAATAACAATCCTTTCAAAATATTGTATATAGAAACTTATAGTGCAGCTGTAATCCTAAATATATAATGTAATTAATAAGAAAAGAAATGCCTGTATAAAAAATAAATTAAATGATAATACTCTAGGTACAATAATCCAATAAATACATGGATTAAAAATAAAACAATCTAAATCTAATATTTTAAATTAATTTTTAAACCTCTAAATAATTAGTTAAAATAATCAGAAAAAAGTTCTTTATATTAATGGAAATAAACAATTCTTAAATTCAAAAATAAATGTTTCTTAAAATAAGTATAAACAACTATAGTGTTGGGTATTCAGTATTACTGTTATCATGTTGATATCAAATTAATGTTTAAAACTTAATACTCTACTAGTATAGATAATACCGTATTCTTACTGCACCTGCATATGTTTACATCTATTGTTACAGGCAATATCTAACACATGCACATAACCATTGCAATAAAACTCATTATTAATTTTAATTTTCATCCGGTCCGGAGATTGACCAAAAAATGTTTGGTAAATAATGTTAATAAATTGGTTATGTGCGTTGGTTATATATTGCATGTGAAATAAATACGCCAGACTATGTATAAAAGGAAATGTTTAATTAAAATTAATAATACAAAATAAAATAATAAAATGAATGCCCAATTCTAATGTGGTGAAGTAATAGTACTGATTGAAATTAAATACTATAATTGTTAAATTATTAGTCCTTCAATGTTTTATTAATATTTAAGGTAAGCTTATCTGCTGTCCCCCTGTGGGACTGGTCTTCTTCTCGATTATGAGTCTCTGCTGTCCCCCTGTGGGACTAGATGGTCACCCTGTGTGACTGGATGGAAGTCCTGTAGTACGTACGCACTCACTTACGACTCAACTGCGACTCGACTACGACTCGACTGCAATATTTTATTCCCGACACTGTATAATGCTCGGTAATGCGCATGCGCGCCCTTCTTGTAACCGCACTATTATATCAAGTTAATCAGCACTAATACTTCGTATTTTTAAAAACAAATAAACCTTAAATAACTAATATAAATTTATATAAACCATAATTATCATAGAATCACCAACATTGTCGATGTGTAAAAGGATTGGAAGAATGGCTGGGAGGCAAATTTTAATAAGTTTTACCAATATGAGATCTGAGCCGTGGTCATTTATTTTAGATTTAAGGGGAGAGGAGGGTAGATCATCAGGAGCAATATACAGAAAGTAAAAATTTTCAGGATTAAATCGAATTCTAGAAGGTGAGGCGGGAAGAGTATGGTTTACAGAGGTATGAGAAGGAAAACTGGAAAATAGGAATTCAGTTCATCAGCAGAAAAAGGATAATAATTAAAGGATTTAGAGTTTATAACAGAGAGGTTTCTAAGGATCTTCCACTTGGATCTAGGATCAGGAGCTTGGGTTAAAGAGTCACAAAAGAACCAGGCACTGCGTATAGATGACTGGGTAAGGTTTCAAAGATATTTAAAGGTAATGTAATCATTAGGAAGTTGAGTACGGGGAAACCTCCTCCTGGCTGCATCTCTTCTTTTCATCAAGTCTTGTATCTTCGGGGTAATCCAAGGAGCTGCTGGACGTCAGAATGTAGCAGTCTTGAGAGGAGCATGGTCATTTAGGAAAGCCAGTAGGTTCAACGATAGACATTCAACCATATCATCCAAACAAGTGGAAGTATAGATAGATTCTAAAGAATAATGAAGAGGATTGAGGAAAGGGTTAATATTTTCATTTGTCAATACGTCAAGATTACACCATTTAATTTTCTTTGCGGCAATGGTTGGATTAGGTATACTGAAGGAGACCCAAATATGATCGTGTGAAGAGAGGAAAGGTACTGGATCTTGGGAGGAGGATAATAAATTTTTCACTAAATCTTGTGAGATGAGCATAATCGGTATTATCTGTCACTAACTGTATTATATAGCCTGCCACAGATCCTTTTTTTTTTTTTTTTTTTTGTGCATTTGGTGTTAGTCTTAGTATAATAATTATTCAGCTATCAGATTTCTGTTTATAGGTAAGTTTTCTGTTTACAGGATGAGTGTGATGAAATGAGTCCCATCCATACACCTAACTATAGCGATGTCGTAATGAAAACACCACATAGAACACCAAAATCTGTCAAAGGGAAATCTTGCACATCTAGTAGTAATAGAGTTGTTGGAACTCCTGATTACTTGGCACCAGAATTGTTGTTAAGCACTCAACATGGTAAGCTTACTATAGAAAATTTTTTTTCTCCTTTTATGTGTAATAATATTGTTATTCAAAAAACAAAGTTTTTATAAAACATCAAATAGAATAATTTTAATTTCTATTGGCACTTTCCCCTAAAAGGGTTGAAAATTATTGTGAGGCTGTCCTTCGGGGGAGACATAACATGGTCAATGCCAGGTACACTATAGATTCCTATCCTAATTTAACCTAGATTGGCAAAATTTAGGACTCACATTGTAGCATCACCTGATTAGCCACAATAGTGTGAAGTGATGTTAAATAAATAAACAAATAAGTAAAAAAAAAATAACTAAAGCAATGATTGTGACCAAATTTGAATACCAATTTAAAAGCTTGGTGAACAATTTTATATAAGACAATCTAATATACAAACATCATAACGAGATTGTCTGATTTCAACATAAGAGAATTTAGTAAACCAAAGTGAACTTGGTGAAACTCTTTAACATTGCTTACGAAATTCAGAAGGAAAAGAAAATCTATCAATATTGTTAGAGTTAAATGAAAGGACAATATTTTGTTTGAAGGAACTATAAGAGACCACTTTATCAAATGCCTACTCACTAATAGCACCTTTCCTTTGTAATACCAGCTCTGCTTTCTAGACCTTAAAGATGGGTTTGGCTTTTTTTTTTATTCTCTCAATTTTTTCATTGTGCCTGTCACATGTATAGAACATTTCACAGTTCAACAGTCTGCTTGATAAATGTTAGAAAGAAATCAAACACAAGTTTAACAACTGATTTGGAGCTGAGGACCTTTAGTTATTATAAAGTAGAAGTTATTCGGTTATAATGCTTACGAAAATATGTGTGGAATTCACACAATTTCAAGAGGCCTGAACTCTTAATAATGAGGACTAAGAGGTGAAATAATATTGGCCTTGGTCTAACTTATTTCATTATGAAACTTATTTGATTGCTGAATAAACACAAGGTGAGTGAAGTAGTTTCTGTTTCAGAATTGCAGGACTTACTACATTTATTGATCATGGTCAGTTAGGTCTATGCTAGTCTATTGAAATTAAAATTTAGTTAGCATCTTTAGTATTCAACTTAATGACTGCTGACAAATCACGTATAAATATATATGATCATGACCATGTATTATAATGAACTTTAATTTCATCAAAACCTAATTTGTTGCATGATTATTCTGTTGCTAGGTTGTTTTATTTATTTAAGCATATATTGGAAATTTAGATTTATTTATGTAAAATTTAGTTTAGATTAATATTTACTTTCTGTTTTAAAGCATCAAGGTGGTTATCATTATTTGTAATAATTTGTAATGATGATATAATTATAAAAAAAAAAAAAAAAAAATTATCAAATAGCAGTAACAATTAGCATTATATAAAATGAGATATTTAAAAGATATTGAATCTTCTTGAGCATACAATCTCTCTATATATAAATTGATAATGTGATTCTTGGTTTCCACAAACTCCTTCTAAACCACGTGACGGATTTTGTTACAGTTGCCACTGTCATTAGGGCATTCTTTCCTGAAGGTATAAGTAAAATACATTGCAATAAATGACCCATTTTGCTGTGTGTGGGGGGCAGCATCATGAAGCAAAATTACTTTATGTTGCCTTTTTGCATATTCCAGTCGTTTTTCACGTATTACTCGATTCAAAGTGTTCATTTCAAATTGTTCATTGTGCTGGTAGCGATCAGTTTTAATGGTTTCACCAGGTTTTAGTAGCTCATAATAAATTATACCTTTTTGATCCCACCAAACACACAGCATTGTTTTATTTTTAAAACGATTTGGTTTTGCAGTGGATGTTAATGGTTTGGCTGGCTGACTTTGCCCATGATTTACTTAGGATTCTGAAAATATATCCAGTTTTCATCACCTATCACTATTCGATGAATTAATGATTTTCTTTTACATCTGACAAGCAGCATTTGAAAAGTGTTTTTTCAATTTTCTTGCTGTCTTTCATTCAGTTCTTGTGGTACCCATTTTCTCACTATCTGAATCTCCCATAGCTTTCAGAAGAAGAGCTGCTACTTTTTGTGTCACAATTTATTATTCTGCGAGTTCTTGTTGAGTCTGAGTATTGTCTTCACCCAATAAGGCTTGCAAGTTCTTGTATTTAAACTTTTTGGGTGGTTTCCCACGCTCCTTGTTTCTAATATCAAAATCACCACTTTTAAATTTTTTAAACCACTCAAAGCATTGAGTTTTGCCAAGAGCATGTTCACCGTATCCTTCGACAAGCATTCTATGCAATTCTGCAGCAGTTTTCTTCAAATAATAGCAGAAAAGCAATGCTGTCCGCAAATCATAGTCCGTAGGCACAAAACTCGGCATATTTGAGGTTATAGAAAGATATACCGGTGTATGAAACTTAGGTTATTGTGTGTTGACAAACTTTGTCAGCTGTGAGAGGGAGAAGATGGCGCTACAGAAGCAGTCTTACGGTCTTTAAACTGATGGCGAGTACCATCCATAGGGAAATTCCAGTTTCATTCTTTTACACCTGGTACCTGTAATGTAATGAGGCATATTATGGTGATTCAGTGTTTCCACCTTAAAGTATTGTACAGGTTATATTCTTCCACACAGTAAGCAAGATTTAAAAAAATATTACTTTTTAAATCGTACGCAAGTTAGTAAAATAAATGGAAAGTTTTTATAAATCTATAAACTAACATTGTTATTAATTATTTTTACTTTTAGATTATTCGACGAAAACACATGTTCCACTGTAAACTAAATTAAATTTAAAAAAAGTATTTTGAAAAGTTCATTTGAAATATTACATATAACAAACTAATAAACAGAATCAATTTTGATCTTTTCACCAATTAATGTTTCTAATTTCTACCGATGATTAAATATAATAATAAATAGATGTTTTAAAAAAAAATAATTGCTAGTTATTAGTAAGTAGTTGAAGGTTATTCCTACTTATTTGTTAAGTGGTTGGTTTACAAAGTAGTTAGTTTACAAATGGTTACAAAAACTTTTGTGTTTATCCATTCCTGAGTGATAGTGGCAATTTGAAACAAAAATTGAAAATTAGACTAGTAATTGAATCTTGAAAGGCTTTAATGTAATGTTATTGATGGTTTCTTTATTACATTTTTTTTTCAAATAAAAATTCACTAATATGGATGTTGCATATTAGTAATTAAATTGTAATTCTAATGTAGAAGAAATCATTCAATTTATTCCAGTTGTGATTGTTTCATAAATATACTTTTTTTTTTCTCTAATGCAGGTCTTGAAGTTGATTGGTGGTCATTAGGCATATGTTTATATGAATTTATGACCGGTGTTCTGCCATTTCATGATAATACTCCTGAAGCTGTTTTTCATAACATCTTGAATCAAGGTAAATTATTTTAAGTCATATTTCTGTTTTATCAACTGTATTGGAAATAAGTATTTCTTGGTACCATTTGAAAATAGCTAACACTTACACATTTGTAGTTTTGAATACTTATAGTACTATCACATTATTGCACATTGTTTTAATTACAAACCTGTTTCGATTGTTGGGTTGTTATAAATTACATCTTACTCTGAATAACATAAATAACTTTTACCTTGATTATAATTAAGTTTAAACATAAATAAAACACAAAATACTAAGTAAAAGTAAATAAATTAATGATTATAGACATTAAGATAAAATAAAGAGTGAAATAGAAAGAATTGTTTGAAGACCGATTATGAGATTGCAGAAGTCTTTAATAGAGCTGTAGATATACTTAATACTTGATAATACTTTAGTCATAATATTTTTAATAAACCATTGTTTGTTTTGTTTTTTCTTTGTGAGCGTTTAAGAGGGGGGGGGGCTATTGTTGTGAGAGTGTATACAAATTTTAATGTAATTTTTAAAAAATATGTTGGTAAAATTAGCTATTATAAGATACATGCACCACCTTCTTATACATTTGTTAGTGAAGAATACCTCTTCATTATCTTGGAATGTACCCAAGACTATCCTGTAAAAATCATTCATAAATTCTGGTTTTAATTATTTTATTTAGATTATTAACTAAATTTATTTATTCAAAATGATAATTTAGATTATTGACTTTAGACTTAGAATGGCCTGAAGGTGATGAATCCCTTTCTGTAGAAGCTGTTGAGGCTATTCAACAATTGTTAACCAGAGATCCCAGTATACGCCCTAAAGGAGAGGAAGTGAAAAAATTCAAACTCTTTTCTGAAGTTAATTGGAAAGATCTACACAACTCCACAGCTCCTTTTATCCCCCAGCCCGATAGTATCATTGATACTTCTTATTTCACTGGTAAATATATTTAATTAATTTTAATTTTATAGGTTTTAAAAATTTCTTAATTTTAATTAATTTACTGATTATATTAACTAATACCAGTCAAAAATGATATATTGATTTACTATCAAGTATTGTGAATCTACAGAGAAGTATATGAAGCAACAAACTTCCATAAATGATTTTTCACCTTACCGGTTTTCTTTCTCTTTGATAAAAAGTATAATTGAGAGAAAACACTTTACAAAGCATGCTGCACGCCCAGCTGCATTGGCTTGCTTATCACATGGCATACTAAAATTTCTTTAGAAATAATTATTATTTTATTTTTTAGTATTATTAAAGAACAATCTTTTATTTCTTTATCATAATCTTCTCAATTTTATCTTAATAGCTCAAAAGCTATGAATAGAGTGGGAGAGTTCTGGATGTAGCAGAACTTAGACAGTGGAGAAAAATCATGAGCTGTAACAAAAATAAAAATTGGTTACTTGGATGGGTAGGTCAAGGATTATTACTTTATTGGCCTGCTCTATTAAAGATGAAGATTGCGTATTATTGCTTCTGGATTTTAGTGTGCCTTCTATATTTGAATTGAATCAGTAATACTATTTTAGTCCTATCCTTTTGTTTGTATAGAACATTGCATGTATATATTCTTTGATGGAAGAATGGTTGACTATAGGAGGTACCAATGAAGAAGTTGGTAGGGGGTGCAGTCATATGAACACTCCAATTAAGTGAATCTAATTTATTGTGTCAATGCTTGCTGTGTGCTCGTGCATAACAATGCTTGCTGTGTGCTCGCGCATAATCTAATTTATAGTGAATCTAATTTATTGTGCCAATGCTTGCTGTGTGCTCGCACATAACAATCGCCCTGAGGATGGTCTAAAATTTAGACCGAAGTGTTGGAACAATAAATTGCGTTATTTTAATTGAAGTGTTATATGACTGCACCCCGACCAACTTCTCCATATATACTCTTTAGTGTATTAATATTTTTATTTTATATGTAAAACGTTTTCTTTTTAAATAAACATGATTTAAATCAGTAATTAGACATATGGATTTAAAAACCCATTTTATTGAAATTTTAGTTCAGTTTTTTTCCATAAGGGTTATGAATTCATTTTATATGTTTTCCTGGAAGTTCCCCAACACATTTACTGAAACTACTTCTAGGCATTTATGTCTCAATTGCATGAAAATTTGTTTAAAATGTCAATAATATTTATGATTTAGTCGAAAGCTGGTGGTTATTTTTCATTATCATTAAATGTTTAAATTGTTACTGTTAATTATTTTTGCATCATTAAAAAATAAATGAAAATTAAAAGTATTTTCATTTATCTTGGGAATAGTGTTTGTTTTGAATCATACATAATATTAATAGAGCAATATTTTTGATATAATTAATTAAAATATACTAAAATACAATGTTGCCCAATAAAAAAGGAAATGTTATTACATTTATAAATTACATTTATAAATTACAATTATAAATTAAGTTAAGCATTAAAAATACATTCATGCCCTATAGTTGTTAGTTATTTAATATCTAAAGGAAAATTAATATAATTAAGGGACAAAGGATTTATAAGATAAGATAAATTATTTAAATTTAATAAAATATGAAGAATTGTGGATCACGATTTATATAGTAAGTTCTTGGTATCATTGGCAAAGCTCTGTAATTTTGCCTTGATTATGTGAATAGCTGGAATTTCTGGTGATCCAGGAGAAGTGTGGAAACTATTAACTTTATTTCTTGTTAAAGGATGTTCTACATTATCAGGTTTAATTGTTTCAATTTTAGGATTATTGTTTTAGTTTTAATGTCATCTATAAAACTATGTTATGGTTTGGTATCTGTGGTATTAATTTTCAAAGTAATTGATTTTTTCTATCCTTTTATTCTAGCCAGGAATACTCTGCAAAATATACAGATGTCTGGCTTTGATTTGTAGTGGTCGGCTTGAAATAAGATTGACAGTGATTTACCACCAAGCTGTGATGATTTCCAGAAAACTCCTGTTTGTGTAGATACACATTATTCTTACATACATGTACATTTGTACGTATGTAAGTATTTGTGTTTCTTACTATTTTGTGTGTATATATATATATATATATATATATATATATATATATATATATATATATATATATATATATATACAAAATATGAAAAATTGTGATAATCCTGTTTTGTATTGTATTAAGATAAATTGTACTCTTATATGTTGTGTTGTATATGCATTTGATAATTTTCATTACTTTCTCCTATGGTTTTGAAGTAAATAAGAAATACATTCAAACCTTAAATTTTGTGATGATTTTTTATTTTATTTTGTTGTAATGTTATTTATATTTAATTTTTAGAGCGGACATGGTTGATTTCTTTATTGACAGAAATCCAATTTGATTATTACTAAATCATTTTGATGTACATTTAAATAAATGTAATGTATTAAACTCCTTATGCCAAAAATTCAAGTTTGAGTGATCATGTTATTATTATCCTGTTATATTTTATTTTTATATTGTAGAAAATTAGTAGTATAGTCAAAGACTGAATATTTGGAAAAATAGTATAGTGCCATTTGAATTTGAAATAAATATATTTCTTGTGTTAGTATTTAATTATGTTTGTTATAAATTAAAAATGGAAAAAATCCTGTGTTTCTCTAGTTCTTAATTTTATTACCAGTTTTGTAATTCAAAGAATGTTAATTTTTATTTTTAAAAAATATTCTTTATTGAGGATTTGTATTATATAATGATTTATTTGCTTTATGAACAACAGTAATTTTAAAAAGGCCTGTTGTATGGGTAGAAGTAGTAATGTTTTTTAAATAAGGCAATAATCCTGAATAGAAATTAAAAATTAAAGGATTTTGTTGAATAAGTGTATTGATGTATTTAAGTGTATTGATGTTTTAAAGTGTATCGATGTTTCTAAGTGTATTGATGTTTTCAGAATCCTACAGTCATGTATCTGTGATTCACTTGTTATTTCTTAAGAATATGCTAATTGTTCATTCATATTGTTGTCTATTTTTGACGATAAACTATGTTTTATACATTCTGAATTTATTATATACTTAGTAATCTAAACGATTATGAATTTAAATTAATGTTGTATTCCCTCCATATGTGATGAAATTAATATTAGCAACAAAAACAGTTTACTTAAGAGCCCAGCAGTTTAGTTAGCTGCGAGAGTTAGCTTGTTCAATTGTTATCTAAGTATGTTTGTATTGAATTTATAAGATTATTTTAGATTATCTTCATCATTAGAAAGAAAATAGTCTGTGCTTATAATTTCTTGTTATAGTATCACAATTATTTAGTTACATTATAATAAATTTTGGCTAGTTATGCATTATTTTTCAGTTCATAAATCATTTTTGTATATTCTGTTAATGATTATATCTTAAGAATGAATGTTACTTATAATTTTTGTTCTTTTATTTAAATAATTTTGACGTTTATATAAGTCATGTTTTATTTTGTGATTTGATAACAAAATATACATTTTGTTTTAATTTTGGTTTGTTTTTTAAAATCAATTTTCAAGACTTGAAAAGCTTGCTAAAAATGATTTGACAATGGCGGGCCCCATTGATACCTCTGATTTTGATGAATTATTAGTTAAAATGTTTTGAAATATTCATTGACATTTCAAATACACATTTTTGAGTTAATTTCTACCTTATATTGAGGATGTATAGTCAACTGTAGGTGGAAACTATTATAGGTGGAATAATCAGGAGTCAGTCTTTTTCTAAATATTTTTAATTTTGCTGACGTTTTGACTCAAGCTTGTGAGCCATCATCAGGGCATTACTGAGCCATTTCCAAGCATAAACTGTCAGTTATTTTTAATGTCATAATAAAGATCAATCAATTCTCCAAAATTGTAATCTTAATTGATCAATTTCGGAATTAGGATTTTTATCAGTTTTTGTTGCCATGTTAGATTACAATTAAATTGAAAGGAAATACTAAATTTATAATCAAAGAAAATATCCCAATCTGAATAACTTACTCAAACTTGTTATAATTAACAGCTTTGATGAGGCGTAGTTAGTAATCAAACGAGAAAAATAAATAAAAAGTGACCTAAGTAGTATTAGGGAAATAAACATATGCTTTGTAATGTGCAATGAATAATCATAGAAAATAAATACAAAGTGACCTACGTAGTACTAACAAAATAAACATATGTTTCGTAGTCCTTAGTTTGCAATAGAAGAAAACTCTTTTTTTATTTATTTAATTAAATTTACAACTGTATTAGTTAATACATCAAGTAAATTAGCGGATAATATATATTGATAATATACATGAAAAGACATGAAGAGAATATGCCCATTTGCAGCACTCCACTAGGTAATTTAAACAAGAAGATGGCCTCGAATCTTCTTTTCAGATGCCTCGGAGGATTGTTAGGAATGGAAGAGGAAGAAAGGATGGAAACTAGTAGGTTAAAGTGGAAGTGGAGCTTGTCATGGAAGGATTGATACCTCGTACGGGCCAAATTAGCAACATATGGAACATTAAGGTCTTAATGGATGAGTTTGTTGGTTACAAAGTAAGTATATTAAGGATTTTTTGAAGGATTTTGGATTGTAAGGATTGAATACGGGAAGAATTGATTTAGTAGAGCCCCTAAGCTCAACTCCGTACGTCTAGATAGGCCTTACGATGCTGATATAGATGAGCCTTTTGAAGTGGAAGGTTAGAGCTCTCTCCAGTAAGTGTTGAAGTAGCCGAAACCAGTTTCTTTTTGTTTCAGTCTTGTGTGCGGATTCCAAGATAGACTTTGGTCAAGTAGGAGTCCTAGATAGCGAATCTGTTCAACTGGAACAAGCGGAATATTATTAAAGGATACTGTGGGGCAGGATGTCATAGGTTTACGATGAAGGGTAAAGGTAATTTGTTGGGATTTGTTGGAATTTTAATTCACCAATTCTGCAACAGTTGGATCGTTAATGACTGATAACACACAAGTGTCATCAGCATAGGTAGAAAGGAAGGTATCAGTATGGGTTTGGATATCAGCTGTATAAACTGTGTAAAGAATTGGTCCAAGGATGCTGCCTTGAGGAACACCAGCGGACTGAGTAAAAATGGACGAATAGGAACTATTTTAGACGGGATGAGCTATTCATTTGGGAAGATTGACCACCATTTTTCTACAAGACTGAAAAATTACTTGTTGACCAAATAGTATATGGTTTATGTGTGTTGGTTATATGAATGAATGAATAAATGCTTTATTTACATAATATGCAAAATAGTAATAACATATATATATACCGTTTTTGAAATCGAAGCCCACAAGACAATGGCGTTAAGCCGTCTGTTGAGTTGCCCCTTTTTCTTTTTTTTCAGTTTTGATAATAATAATTTTGATTTTTAGTAACGTTATGATTTATTTTTATTGATTGTAAAAATTTAATAATTAAAATGCTGGACCAAAAAATTTCTGTATTTGAATGATTTATTTAAATATGCTGCAAATTTAACCCAATCTAGCCCATTTAATCTATTACCTCTTCTGGAATTAGCTTATATTTCCCCAAGTATTTCATCCTGAACTCCTTTAAGACAGGACATATTGCCAAAAAGTGGTAGGTATCCTCTGGCACATTAAGGTTGCACATAGCACAGGTAGGTACCCTATCCCTCCTCCATGGCTGACAATTAAGTCCCATCAGTTCTCCTCTTGCTTTAAATATCAGAGATTTATTGTAGAGACTAAGTTTGTTGTGGTGGATGTAGGAAATAGCTATATCAGGATCAAGTTTTGCATAAAACATATGAAATTGGCTATTGCTGGCTGCGGATATCATTTCTGCTTGGATTTTTGTTTCCATGTTATTAATGAGGTAGTCCGGATTCATTTTTTTAATGGTTTCTTTATTAATTTCTATTTGCAGTTGGTCACCTATTTTCATTATTTGCATATACCATGATATATTTTTTTCTATTATAACATGTGCTAAGAAATTCGTTAATCTACTTGCAGGATGGCTTTCTAACACTTTACGGATATAAAGTATAATTGTAGAGGGGAGAGGTTGCAGTTTCTAAATATAATATGTAATCAGGCCTTTTTATGAAGTATTTTTGTACCCTTTCTACTTCCGGTAAATTCAAATATTCTCATACCTGAGCTCCATAGCAAAACACCGCTCGTAGGGCGCTGTTAAAAACTTGCATTTTTTTATTTACTGGAATATTTTTACTATCTATAATTTTTTTCCAAACACTATTTATTGCAAATTTAGCTTTTATTACCTTTTCTCTATTGTTTATTTTAATGTTGAATGTTGGATTGATGTTTATACATAAATATTTATAACTATCAACGCAGCTCACTTTTTGTCCTTCGAAATACCATTTCTCATTTTACTTTAATCTTCCTCCTCTTTTTCTGCACACCATAATTTGGGATTTATTGAAGTTAACTTTAAGATTCCATTTCTTGCAATATATTTCCAAATCTCTTATCATTAATTGTAGGGAAGTAGGTGAAGAGGTTAAAAGCACAATGTCGTCGGCGAACATCAATGTTTTAATTTTCCATTTATTTATAATAATTCCACCACATAAATCATCTTCCAGATCGTTAATGAATTTTGTGAATAGTGTGGGACTTAGCTGGCATCCTTGTTTCACCCCCCTTTCGCAAGGGAAGGCAGTTGAAAGTCCATTCTTACTCCAAATCTTTGTATCCGAATTATTATAGTAATTTTTTAAGATATTAATAATTTTGGTTGAAATTCCTAGCAGGGATAACTTGTAAAATAATGCTTTTCTGTCTATACTGTCGAATGCCGCTTGGAAGTCCACAAAAAATAAATAAACTTTTTCATTTTGACTAAATTCAATATTTATAATGTTGTATAAATTAAAGATATTGTCTATGGTGCTGTAGCCTTCTCTAAGCCCCGCTTGCGTTTCTTTTATGATATTTTTTTTGCGTTGGTTATATATTGGTAAGATAAAGACGCCTGATTATATATAAAAAAAGAAACTTAATTAAGGTTAATAAAATAATAAAATGAATACCCACAATTCTAATATAGTAAAGTAATAGTTCTGATTCAAATAAAATAATATAAAATAGTTTGTTCTTTAATATTATATTAATATTTAATTGAAATCTAATCTGCTGCCCCCCCCCCCTGTGGGACTTGTTTTCTTCTCTATAATTAGTCTGTCTGCTTCCCCCCTGTGGGACTTGTTTTCTTCTTGATAATTAGTCCGTCTGCTGTCCTCCTGTGGCAATTGATGGTCACCCTGTGTGACTTGATGGGAGGAAGTTCTGTAGTACGTACGCACTCACTTATTACTTACGACTCCGATATTTAAGCACATTACTGTCTAATTCTCGGTAATGCGCATGCGCGCCCTCCTCTTTACCGCCGTCAGTTTATCAGAACCATTACTTCTATTTTTAAAACAAAGAGACCTTAAATATTATTCTTAATTTTTATAGAATCACCAATATTACTATAAAGAGGTCTGTGGCATTAAAAAGGTCGGTGGGAGAAAAAAGCATACCAAATGGTGGAGTGATACCATTAGGGAAATAGTTAAGAGGAAAAAATTAGCGTGGAAAGCATATCTCCGAGATAAAATACATGCCAACCTAATTGAATACCGCCGTCTAAGAAATGAGGCTAAAACAGCAATACGTTCAGTGAAAAGGCAAACTTAGGAGGGGTTCGGCAAAGGTCTTGATGAAAACTACTGAGAAAATACCAAACGTTTTTGGCAGACAATAAAGTTTCTGAAAGGAAAACACAAAAAGCCAATTCGGAATATAAAGGATGAAAGTGGCAACGTAATGACTGCCCCAGATGATATCTTATAACGGTGGAGACACCACTACCAAGAATATGGTACACCAGGGCTGCATACACAACCTGCAACACAGGAGAATCTAGAGCCTATAGAAGAAGACGAGGTAGAATATGCTCTTGAAAAGATAAAAATAAATAAAGCAGCGGGGAGAGATGAAATTTCACCTGAATTCCTGAAATTTGGTGATGTGATGAAGAGCTCAAGAAAGCACTCCAAGTACTGTTCCAAACTGTATGGGATAACAAGATGATTCCTTTAGATTGGGAATTTAGCGCTATAGTCCCCATACATAAGAAAGGCTCCTCAACTGTATGCGAGAATTATAGGCCAATTAGCTTGCTGTCTGTAGCCTATAAAATGTACACGTCTATCCTTGAGAGAAGGTTGAGAAGTAATAAACCCCCTTAAGCACATTAATTAATACCTATATCAATAAGAAACATTAAAAGTAAATTCGAGTTAAAATGCGATGGGAACAGTGATGGGCAAATACTCAAAAAATTTGAGTACTGATTTCTGTAATCAAATGATGCTCGCTGCTGATTACAAAATCTACTCAGCTTTCCTCCTGATTACTTTCTATTTCCTTCTGTAATCAAAATTTTCGTACTTTTAAGTACTTGATTACTTTTTTATATTAGGTGGCCGGAATAGAGTATATTACCTACATCTATTAAGTACTGGTTTCATCGATATTGAGGTCTATTAATAATTTCTTCAAGCCATCTTTTCTTTCATATTATCGATTATTTTAAACTTTTCATAAAAAATTGATAAGTGTAAATTATAATTATTAAGATAGTAGGCTTATAGATTATTGTAAACTCTTCGGATGAAATCGATATAAGGGTCTATTATTAATCTATTATTGATCAGAGCAAAATATCCTCACTAAGACCGTAGAGATTAGGGGCATACCGGTGCGGCCCGGTGAGTCTCCGATGGGCCTGGTGATGGGCATCGGAGCCGGGCTAGGCCTTAAGTTGGAGGTGGAAGACATCGACCATGTTGAGAGGCTCAGGTCGAGGAAAGATGATGTACCTGGGCCACTAATGGTCCGTTTTATGCGCCAGACTGTGAGGGATGAGTTGGTGAGGAAGAGAAAGGTTGTCAGAGACTTTTTACTCGCCACCTAGGATGGCAAGAAAACGATGCCCATAAAATATTCTTGGGTGAGGCGATGTCCCCGACCAACAGGCATCTTTACTGGCTGGCCCGGCAAAGAAGAGCCGCCGGCATATTGAAATACACATGGTTTAATGATGGTAAAGTGAAATGTCGGCGTGCGGATGGCCAACCAGTAATAGTCATCAACTCGCCTTCTGACTTAGAAGTTTTTGACTGACATCAGGGACTACTTTTCACCTTTCTGGATCATCGGCTTTCGACCATTCGTTTTCTAACCACTAATTCGCGATTTTCATCTCCTCATTATTTTTTTCTTTATTATTGTAGCTATTTTTATTTTTGTTCAACATTAAGACAAAATGCAATTTTTTTTCTTTATTCGCAAATATACGGGAATTTTTTGTTATCTAACTCAACCAGAGTAATAATTATTTTATTTTTATTCGCTATGTACAGTCTACTAACAGCTGTTGAAATTGTAAAAACCTTTTTGATTTTCTATATTATGTTTGTTTTATTTCTATTTCTTAAGAATGTTTATTTTTCTAGTTCTTATTCCACAAATAATGTCAATGCACTGCAGGTTTATTCATCTTCTCATTCCTCGCTTCCCTTTTCTCATGGCCCACCATCTCTGTTCACTACTTCCAACTTCCCTTTCCCATGACTAATGTCCTTTTAACCTGTCACGTCAACGCACAGTCACTCCTAGCCCATATTGATGAATTCCATGACTTTTTCCTCCATAACTTTTATCACTTGATAGCTGTTTCTGAAACCTGGCTGAAACCTACAATTCCGACATCGCAAGTTTCCCTTCCGAATTATACATTGCTCCGTCATGACAGAGATGACCGAACAGGTGGCGGCGTGGGTCTCTTTGTTCGTGACAGCCTCAAATCCAAACAACTCATTCAATCACCCCATTCCGATTGCCCTCCCCTCGAATACCTTTTCGCCGAAATATCCACAGCTTCACATTCCCTACTATTTGGAGTCATATACCGCCCTCCCAGAGTACCCTTTGAGACAGAATTCGAATCCACTCTTTACAATCTAATCCCATCCTATAACAATATCATCCTCACTGGGGATTTTAACACCAACCTATTGTTGCCTTCCTCAGACCATGCCTACTTAACCAACCTCTTCTTCTCTCTCGATCTTTATATTGTACCATATAATCCCACACACCACACCCAGTCCTCAGAATCCTGGCTCGATCTGTATGTTCTGGATTCTGCTGATAAACTCCTCGCCTCGTCTCAACATCCTGTTCCGTTCTTGTCTGCTCACGACCTTATCCAGATATCCTATAATCTTCCGATCACTCTATTTTCCCCAAGAACCATTTCTTTTCGTAACCTTAACACCCTTTCCTCTGAAATCTTGGCGCCAGATCTTGAAGCTATCCCATGGAACACCATATACTCGCTTAGGACCGTAGATTCTATGGTCGAAACCCTTACCTGTCATCTCCATAATATCCTAGACAACCATGCTCCCCTTATCACAAAGAAAATCCGACACCCTCCTGCTCCTTGGTTAACGCCAGAAATTAGGGAATGTATGAAGCACAGGGATGCTGCAAGGCGACGATTCAGGCGCTCCCGTCTTCCTAGTGATTACTCCACCTTCAAACTTCTCAGAAACAATACCCAATCCATGATACGCCAAGCTAAATCCCAATATTTTCAGCCATCCTTATCTTGTGCTTCCGACTCCAAAACCAAATGGACAATCCTGCGTAAACTATCCTTAGGAAAACACACCCATAACCAACCTATTCCTATTTCCGCTGATGATCTTAACAACCACTTTGCTTCCTGCTCCTCTCATTTATCATGTCAGACGCCGATGCCTGCTCCTATGCACCATTTCAATCCGGATTCATTCTTTTTTTCCCATATCACCCCTGAGGACCTCTTTAATTCTATTCGTAAATCCCGAACCAATGACTACGGACCTGACAATATCCCAGTAAAACTAATCAAAGCCTCGCTTCCTTCCATCCTTCCAATATTATATCATATCTATAACTTTTCTCTAGACAGTGCAACCTTCCCAACTTCCTGGAAAACCGCTCTGGTCCGTCCACTGATGAAAAACTCAAATCCGGTATCTCCTAATGACTTTCGCTCAATTTCTCTCCTTTCAAACCTTTCTAAACCTTTAGAGCGTCTGGTCCAATCTCAGTTATCCCTCTACCTCGAGCAAAATAACCTTTTGAACCCCCTCCAGTCTGGTTTTCGGCCTGGCTATTCTACTCACTCTGCTCTCTCCCACATTTCTCAAGATCTTCACAAGGCCATAGATCAGCACAAAATAACAATCCTTGTTTTGCTTGATTTTTCCAAAGCCTTCGATTCTGTGGACCATAATATCCTCTTAACTAAACTCCATAGACTCCCAGTATCCACAGGCGCTCTTCAATGGTTTCAATCATTCCTTACCGGCCTTTCCCAGTATGTTGTAGTTCCCAATAAACCCTGCTCCGACTCACTGCCACTAACAGAAGGTGTACCCCAAGGTTCCTCGTTATCTCCTACCCTTTGCTATTATTATTTTATAATATATTTCCTTTACCCCAAATGAATTTCCTGATGCTATCTCTAAACTTCAGGAGGACATAAATAATATAAGTGCTTGGTCAAACAGCAACAAACTCCTGCTAAGCGCTGAAAAAACAAAAGCCATCCTGATAGCATCACCTGCTATCCTTAAATCCTTTCCCAGTTCCCCCAACCGACTCCGATATTTAAGCACATTACTGTCTAATTCTCGGTAATGCGCATGCGCGCCCTCCTCTTTACCGCCGTCAGTTTATCAGAACCATTACTTCTATTTTTAAAACAAAGAGACCTTAAATATTATTCTTAATTTTTATAGAATCACCAATATTACTATAAAGAGGTCTGTGGCATTAAAAAGGTCGGTGGGAGAAAAAAGCATACCAAATGGTGGAGTGATACCATTAGGGAAATAGTTAAGAGGAAAAAATTAGCGTGGAAAGCATATCTCCGAGATAAAATACATGCCAACCTAATTGAATACCGCCGTCTAAGAAATGAGGCTAAAACAGCAATACGTTCAGTGAAAAGGCAAACTTAGGAGGGGTTCGGCAAAGGTCTTGATGAAAACTACTGAGAAAATACCAAACGTTTTTGGCAGACAATAAAGTTTCTGAAAGGAAAACACAAAAAGCCAATTCGGAATATAAAGGATGAAAGTGGCAACGCAATGACTGCCCCAGATGATATCTTATAACGGTGGAGACACCACTACCAAGAATATGGTACACCAGGGCTGCATACACAACCTGCAACACAGGAGAATCTAGAGCCTATAGAAGAAGACGAGGTAGAATATGCTCTTGAAAAGATAAAAATAAATAAAGCAGCGGGGAGAGATGAAATTTCACCTGAATTCCTGAAATTTGGTGATGTGATGAAGAGCTCAAGAAAGCACTCCAAGTACTGTTCCAAACTGTATGGGATAACAAGATGATTCCTTTAGATTGGGAATTTAGCGCTATAGTCCCCATACATAAGAAAGGCTCCTCAACTGTATGCGAGAATTATAGGCCAATTAGCTTGCTGTCTGTAGCCTATAAAATGTACACGTCTATCCTTGAGAGAAGGTTGAGAAGTAATAAACCCCCTTAAGCACATTAATTAATACCTATATCAATAAGAAACATTAAAAGTAAATTCGAGTTAAAATGCGATGGGAACAGTGATGGGCAAATACTCAAAAAATTTGTATAACAAAAAATATCTATAACTTTTCTCTAGACAGTGCAACCTTCCCAACTTCCTGGAAAACCGCTCTGGTCCGTCCACTGATGAAAAACTCAAATCCGGTATCTCCTAATGACTTTCGCTCAATTTCTCTCCTTTCAAACCTTTCTAAACCTTTAGAGCGTCTGGTCCAATCTCAGTTATCCCTCTACCTCGAGCAAAATAACCTTTTGAACCCCCTCCAGTCTGGTTTTCGGCCTGGCTATTCTACTCACTCTGCTCTCTCCCACATTTCTCAAGATCTTCACAAGGCCATAGATCAGCACAAAATAACAATCCTTGTTTTGCTTGATTTTTCCAAAGCCTTCGATTCTGTTCACCATAATATCCTCTTAACTAAACTCCATAGACTCCCAGTATCCACAGGCGCTCTTCAATGGTTTCAATCATTCCTTACCGGCCTTTCCCAGTATGTTGTAGTTCCCAATAAACCCTGCTCCGACTCACTGCCACTAACAGAAGGTGTACCCCAAGGTTCCTCGTTATCTCCTACCCTTTGCTATTATTATTTTATAATATATTTCCTTTACCCCAAATGAATTTCCTGATGCTATCTCTAAACTTCAGGAGGACATAAATAATATAAGTGCTTGGTCAAACAGCAACAAACTCCTGCTAAGCGCTGAAAAAACAAAAGCCATCCTGATAGCATCACCTGCTATCCTTAAATCCTTTCCCAGTTCCCCCAACCTTTTCCTAAACAATACTCCTATCTCTTTTCATTCATCTGTCAAGAACTTAGGTATTACTCTTGATCAAACTCTCTCTTGGAAACCGCTTATCTCTCAAATATCCCGCCGAACCATAACAACCCTAAAGCAATTCCGTCGCCTCCATCACCTCCTACCATTCAATATTCGTAAACTCCTTGTTTCTTCCCTTGTCTTCCCCCACTTTGACTACGGATGCGAGGTGTACAGCGGACTTTCAGGTGAGCTCGAAGCAAAACTTAAGCGTATTATGAACTGTGCAATACGGTTTGTATTCGGAATCACCAGAGACACGCATATAACCCAGTATTACACCGAGTTAAGGTGGCTTTATCCTCGTTACAGATGCCAGTATTTCCTAGCCTCCTTCCTCTACCAGGTTATCAGAACTCATCGTCCCAGCTACATCTTCCAATCCCTTCAATTTAAATCATCAATTCAGTCCCGTTCTACTAGATCCCATCTTTCTGACCTCTACCCTCCTCCTCACCGTACTGCTGCCTTTGACAAGTCCTTTCTAGCCAAAGCAACCACTCTTT
Source organism: Piezodorus guildinii (assembly GCA_023052935.1). NCBI lineage: Eukaryota > Metazoa > Arthropoda > Insecta > Hemiptera > Pentatomidae > Piezodorus > Piezodorus guildinii. Next base: position 163,277,744 of record CM041295.1, on the reverse strand, counting down.
GGAATTCTATTCCTCCTGAGATCCGTCATGTAAGTACTGCTTCCTCCTTCAAATCGCTACTTTTCAACCACCTTCTCCTTACCCAGTCAAACAGACAATAACTTCAAACTGCAAATTCTATAAATACCAATTATTATTATTATTTTTTTTTTTTGTGTTTATATTACTCAAATTATCATTGATGAACCAGCTATTTCTGTTTGTTTTTTTGTTTTTCTTATTCTGAAAGTCTGACTTGTAAAGATGTACATATATTACTACCTTAATTATTTTTTAGTTTAGTATTTTGTTATTCTAAGCCATGACCACACTGTTCCGGTCATCAATTATGTATGTTATTTTATTCTTAAGGGACTTTAGTCCCGGGATAATAAAGACGTTTTTTCATTTCATTTCATTTCATTATTATGTTTTTTACACTTGGAATAAAACGTTACCATTTCATTTTAACTTTTTCGTATTTACTGGATATTAGGCTTAGTAGCTGGGTTACCAAGGGTCAATGGTTCGTTACCGATTATACAATTAATTTTAATCGCGCTCGCTCAAGAATAGGTTTATTGTAACTTTTTCGTAATTATTAGATACCAGGCTCGGTAGCTGCGTCGCCAAGGGTTCGTTACCGATTATACTATTAATTTTAATTGCGCTCGCTCAAGAATAGGTTTATTATAACTTTTTCGTATTTATTAGATACCAGGCTCTGTAGCTGCGTCGCCAAGGGTTCGTTACCGATTATACTATTAAGATTAATCGCGCTCGCTCAAAAATAGGTTTATTATAACTTTTTCGTATTTATTCTATACCAGGCTCGGTACCTGCGTCGCCAAGGGTTCGTTACCGATTATACTATTAATTTTCATCGCGCTCACTCAAGAATAGGTTTATTTTAACTTTTTCGTATTTATTCTATATCAAGCTCGGTAGCTGCGTCGCCAAGGGTTCGTTACCGATTATACTATCATTTTTACATTGTTCCTTCCAGGATAGATTGAATTAAATTTTTTCTATAATAATTCTGTATTTTATTTTTCGGTGGTTTGGCTAATAAACGTTTTATTTATTTTAATTTAGTTCGCAAAAACATTTATTTGTTATAACTTTTTTGTGTTTCTTTTTAATGCTAATTTTTTTATATTTGTATATGTGTTTTCGGGGGTTTAGTTAGTGAATGTGTTATTGTTTTTTTAGTCAGTTGGTCTAGTGTATGTTTATTTTAAGTTTTGTAAAATTTTTCATCGATTGGTATAATACAGTTATCCTATTGGTGAGTATGTTCGAGATTGATAATAATTAGCTAAACATCACGATTTGTATACGCGCAATTTTAATTGATAACCAATTTTCAAACAAAATCTCTAAACTGAAATTAATAATACTAATAACCAAATCCTTTGAAAAGTAAATATATTTCCACTGCTAAAGCGGGCGTAATTAAATTAATATTATAATCGGTAACGAACCCTTGGCGACGCAGCTGCCCAGCCTGGTATAGAATAAATACAATAAAGTAATAAAAAAACCTATTCTTGAGCGAGCGCGATTAAAATTAATATAATCGGTAACTAACCCTTGGCGACGCAGCTGCCAGCCTGGTATAGAATAAATACAAAAAAGTTATAATAAATCTATTCTTGAGCGAGCGCGATTAAAATTGATAGTATAATCGGTAACGAACCCTTGGCGACGCAGCTACCGAGCCTGGTATCTAATAAATACGAAAAAGTTAAAATAAACCTATTCTTGAGCGAGCGCGATTAAAATTGATAGTATAATCGGTAACGAACCCTTGGCGACGCAGCTACCGAGCCTGGTATCTAATAAATACGAAAAAGTTAAAATAAACCTATTCTTGAGCGAGCGCGATTAATATTAATAGTATAATCGGTAACGAACCCTTGGCGACGCAGCTACCGAACCTGGTATCTAATAAATACGAAAAAGTTACAATAAACCAATTCTTGAGCGAGCGCGATTAATATTAATAGTGTAATCGGTAACGAACCCTTGGCGACGCAGCTACCGAGCCTGGTATATAATAAATACGAAAAAGTTAAAATTAAATGGTAACATTTTATTCCAAGTGTAAAAAAACATAATAATACGCTCTTATATCGATTTTATCCGAAGATTTTACAATAATCTATAAGCCTACCATCTTAATAATTATAATTTACATTTATAAATTTTTTATGAAATTTTTAAAATAATCGATAATATGAAAAAAAAAGATGGCTTAAAGAAATCATTAATAGACGAATAATCGATGAATTCAGTACTTAATAGATGTATGTAATATATTCTATTCTGGCCACCTAATATAAAAAAGTAATCAAGGACTCAAGTAATCAAGTACTCAAAAGTACGAAAATTTTGATTACAGGGGGAAATAGAAAGTAATTAGGAGGATAGCTGAGTAGATTTTGTAATCAGCAGCGAGCATCGTTTGATTATAGTAATCAGTACTCAAATTTTTTGAGTATTTGCCCATCACTGGATGGGAGTGATAAAACAATTAATCACAAGACCCGAAAACACAATTATCAACCCCCATAACAATAAAAAATATTAAAGAATACAGCTCAAAAAACGTAACTATAAGACCCGAAAACACAATTATCAACCCCTATGTCATAAGAAACATAAAAAGTAAATGCGAGTTAACATGCACGCGAGCGATATAAAATACAGCTCGAAAAACGTAATTATAATAACCGAAAACACATTAGGTAATTAATCCTAATAACCACCCCTCCCCTCTAAAGAAATCATAATCAATAACTATCTTAAAACTAAATAGACGATAATTAATTTTTTAAATATTAGCTCGTAAAACAGCACTTGATATGAAATATTTAAAAAACAAAAAACATATCCAGAGGAGATGCCAAAATTATTATAAAAATCATAATTTTAATTAAATTAACTATTTTTCACTAAATAAAACGGAATATTTAAGGCTAGAAGTGAAGAAAAGGGTTACAATTGTTTTGGAAAAGGTTACATTTGAAATGGAAAAGGTGACATTTGAAAGGGAAATGGTTACATTTGAAATGGAAAGGGTTACATTTGAAATGGAAAGGGTTACATTGAAATGGAAAGGGTTACATTTGAAATGGAAAAGGTTATATTTTTTAAAATTTATTATTCATTTATTTACAACTATATTGATTAATACATCTAGTAAATTAGCTGTTAGATATAAGACATGAAGAGAAACAGCCCATTGGCAGCACTCCATAGGTAATCTAAACTAGAAGGTCTCGAGTCCATCTTTTTTTCAGACGCCTCGGAGGATTGTCAGGAATGGAAGAGGAAGCTAGAATTGAAACTAGTGGGTTAGGGTGGTAGTGGAGTTTGTCATTGAAGGGTTGATACCTGGTTTGGGCCAAATCAGCTACATAAGGAATATTGAGGTCTTTATGGATGAGCTTATTCGTGAGGAAGTAAGGAGCTGTTTGGGGTAATCACCTCCAACTTAATGTATTTATGATTACGCCTTTTGAAAGAGTAGACTGTATGAAATTGAGAAAGTAATTGAATGAAGCTGTTACTCAGGAACTAAATATTATAAATATAAATAATACTATAAATATAAGTTAAGATGAGAAGAGTGTTAATATTAATTAGGAGCGTTGAGGATTTTTCGAAGGATTTTGGATTATAAGGATTGAAGACGGGAAGAATTTGATGGTTTAGTGGAGTGGAGCCACAAAGCTCAACCCCGTAAGTCCAGATAGGTCTTATGATGGTCATGTAGATGAATATTTTGTAGTTAAGTGGAAGGCTAGAGCGCCTGTCTAGGAAGTGTTAAAGTAACCGAAAGCGGCGAGCAGTTTCTTATCGTTTCAGTCTAGTGTGGGGATTCCATGTTAGACGTTTGTAAAGTAGAAGTCCTAGGTAGCGGATCTGTTCAACTGGAACAAGCGGAATATTATTAAAGGATACTGTGGGGCAGGATTTCATAGGTTTACTTTTTATAACTATCTTTTGTAGTTGTGTTGATCTTGATATCATTGATTCTTGAATAACATCGAAAGATGGCCTGTCCGATCAAGACTGCTATTTCCTGACCAAAAGAAAAAAAAAAGTTTATATTGTTAACAAAAATTGGTGGTGGCTCGGGGTCACAAAACCCTTGTGGGTCAGGAGCCCCGGAAGTTGGCTGCAATTGTATTGTTGCCGAATGAGGAGGGTGGGGCATTCAAGACAGACGGTGAGGTTGAAGTTGATGCTGTTGGTTCAATACTGTTGGCTGCAGTGAGTTTACTGCGAGTTTTTGGCGGTGCGATATTTTGATCAGTCGCCTGTTTTGTTTTCACAGGCTTATTTTTCCCTCGGATTACCCTCGGAGCCCAGAGGGAGGGAGTTACGGTCCCGTTTTTTCACCGTGCGACGCGTCAAATATTGTGAGTCTGTTTCACTTATTTCACTGAACGGGGTCTCCTCTGAGTCCTCATCGGACGTATTTTTATCCAAGTCCATCATGGCAAATAAAGAAAAAAAAATATAAATAAAATATGTATATACAACTACAAACTTAAAGAAACTATATACAATAAATACTTAATAACTAAACTATTTACATAAATATACACAACTAATAAAGAAAAATTGTTAAGGAAAAAAAAAAAAAAAATCTCTAAAAATTCTTTAAAAAAAAAAAAAAAAGAAATGAATTGAAATAAAGTTAATTAAAGTCTCAGACAAAAACGAAGGTGACTGGGCAGTCAACCTGGCCTAGACCTTAAAGTCACGAAGTAAACTGCGATAACTGTAGAGGATTAGAGCCACGTTCAGTTTATAACTTATCACTTATTGTAACAGAAGTTCTCTCACCTAACTATAAGTGAATGTTAAAAATTTTTATAGTTTGTAAACTCACTGTTCATGAAGTTTTATAGTTTTAATCGTGAAAACACCGAGATGACAATGTTACAAACACAGAGATACACTAGGATAGAACTGCAGTTGCGGCCATGTTGATTTTAACTTGAGTTATATTTGAAAAGAAAATTCCGAATCCACCTGGATGCCTTGTTACCAACCAAACAACACTCTTCTCAGTCAACGCTAGTTACCAGAAGATTTTTTCATTTGGGGGAGAGAGTGCGAATCCGTGTCTTCAAAAGTAACAAGCCTAAGTGGGAGTTTGGTGAGGTGACGAAAAGGTTGGGTCAACAACATTACCTTGTCCGCCTGGACGAATCAAAGAGAATTTTCAAGCAGCACATAAATCAACTGAGAAACACCCTTGTACAAACAAAAAAAGACTGTTTCATTTGGCCCTTCTCAGTCTTATGAAATTCCTCGAACTCCAGGTCCACCTCAGGAACCTCACACTCAATTTGCAGCTCATGATCTTCCAGATTTATCTTCAACCGAGCTTTTTCTTCAGACTCCTCTATGTCCCATCAACAGACCTGTTCGTCAGAGAAGACTCCCCGAAAGGTTTCGATATCCTAACATATCACTTCAGTATTGATGTCCCCTCGCAAGATACTAATTTTTTGATTTATGGTACTACTTTAATCTTAATAATTCTTGAATAGTGGGGGAGACTTTTATGTATAATTAAAACTAATTGACTATTTAATATAATTGAAACCCTTATATCATGTAACCATTTTAATATAATATACTTTCTGATCCCGCTCCAATCCATGTGCACGTTTTTCAGTTACTTTATTACTGTTTTTCCACATGATTTATGAAAACATATCAGATACTATACCTCAAGTGGAACAAAAGACTACTTGTAACGCATAGTCCAATTCTCAACGGTTAGGGAGGAAAATCAAATTTCGAGTTTTTTTGCTGTTATTCGTGGTTTTCATTAGATAGAGTCAAATATATCTAATCAATGTGAACGCACAGAAAAATAAAAGGTACCAAATGAAATAAGGGGAAATTTCCGAGAAGTTTAAGGAGTCTAAACCTGTAAAGAGGAAAGCAGATGCCGCACAACGTCATGCAGAAAATTATATTTTAATATTTTCAAGAATATTCGGATATTTCAAGCAGCTATTACTCTCGTTAGGTTTTAAATTTCCCGGATCTCAAAAAAATCAATAAATATATACAAAGTTTAAAAGCAATAGAACGTCTATAAAGCACGCATACCTATATTGAAGCCACAAACATACATCACTTGTGTGGGGAATCTAGCCAGTGCCACAACTACAAAATAAATGTTTGCAATACGTTTCGGGACTATTGCCGTTTCAACCTTTAAGGGGGATGGTAACGATGTGTGAAGCTGGATATAAATTAGGAAGATGAATCTGGTTCTGATGGAATTTGGAAAATTTGGATGGAATAATGTCTAAAATAAATGGAATACTTAGTTTTTTTTATTAGTATGACTTGAGGAAGTTCTTCTAATTTATCCATATTAAAACAAGCACAATTTTCTTCCATCTTTATTATTATAATTATTATATAATCCGTCACTTTCAGTCAACGTTTCGGGGCTTTGCTTAGAAGAATCTTTTTAGTCTTGATAATGGGAACAAAGCCCGAAACGTTGACTGAAATTGACGAATTATATAATAATTATAATAATAAAGATGGAAGAAAATTATGCTTGTTTTAATATAGAATATTTAGGTCGTTGTGTAACGTATGGTTGGTGACGTAATAATGACCATTGTTCGGAGGACATTGGATTGAAACAATTGGTTGCCTATGATGCTAAAAAAAAAATTGGCTGTCCCACACACTTCAAGTCTATAGGCTCAGATAAGTTTCAGTATTGTATTGTAAAATAGCACTTTGTTTCAAAGTGGAGATTTTCTGTTTAATATTCTGTATAATTGGCCAAATAGTTGGTCAAGTTCGTGTCATTTGAGTTTAGTATGCGGGTTCCAAATTAGTCTTACGTCTAGAAGTAACCAAGATACCGGACTGTGTAAAAGAAAGGAAACGGAGTGGAGTTAAAGTGAACTGGAGGGCAGGATTGTCTTCAAAGCGTGAAGGTAATGACTGTCACTAAGGAATACAAGACTGTTGACAATATATTGAAAAAAATAAAATATATATAACAAAATCCTAAGAAGAAATAAATCATAGAATGAACACACATTAAACCAACAGAGCATAAAGTGGTTTAATGAACTATATTGGAACGTTATCAATTGGCATACAGGAAATGAAGCCAAATATTTTATTAATATCTAAACATGTACAGACCAAGACAGTGGAATTTCCTGGTTTTAATGTTATATAGTGTATTTTCCTCTTGGCCTAATATGCTTCTGATTGTCATGCTTATTGTTAAGTATGATATAAAGCCTTGATATAAAGAAAATTTAAAATACTAAAATAATATTTTAAATTTTCTTCAACTAAAGTACCTATAATTTTATAGATTTCAAAAAATTAGGGACAATCAACTTGTCAGCATTGATAAATAACAGCTAAATATGAAAGCTGAGCGAATTTGATAAACAATTAAAGGAGTGCAAACATATTTTTTAATGCAATTTTTGTATTCTTGGGCACGAGAATAGTATTATAGATGTATAATATACCGTTGGATTGCTAAAGATATTATAAAAAATATTATCTTATACATACCATTGTAAAATTAACGGAGATCGATTAAAAACCGATAAAACAAACTGATTGTCGTAGATAAGATTATAATAGATTATTTAATAAAACATATGTTTCTTTCTTTAATTGTAAATAATAACGGATAAAATAATATAAATAACGGAATGAAAGTCGTTTGTTGCGCGCACCAGATTTTTATAGTTTTTTATTTGGCCCTCTAACCCATAGGGAGGGGGAGCGAGATCCTTAGAATTTAATTGTGTTGCTCATTATTTTATTTTATTTTTTTTTATATTTATATATTGACATATTTTATTAGTTTTAGGAGACATTTAGTTTAGAGTTTAACTTTATTGGTATGATTTTGTTTGATTTAATTTAGAACATATATCCAAAAATTGATTTCTAAATACATATGTTATATAAATATGTGGTTTATGTGATTTTCTAACAATCACATCTCAATTATAAAATTGTTGGAAAAGCCTCTGAATTTAGTTGAAAAAATTATAAATTTGGTTAACAAAAGTATGAAATTGGTTAACAAAAGTTATGATTTCACTTAAAAAAGCTATAATATAAATGATAATGTTTGTTCCTATCCTCTCCCAACATCTCATCTGGAGACTTTTTAGAATAAGCTATGGTATATCAAGGCTTTATATCATACTTAACAATAAGCATGACAATCAGAAGTATTAAAAGTAAATGTGAGTTGAAATACGCATGACCGATAAAAGATACAGCTCAAAAAACGTAATCATAACCACCCGAAAGCACATTAATTAATCCCTATATCAATAAAAAAACTTTAAAAGTTAATGTGAGTTAACATGCACTTGAGCGATAAAAAATACAGCTCGAAAAATTTAATTATAATACCCGAAAACACATTAATTATTCCAAAAAACTACTCCTCCTCTCTAAAAAATCAAAATCAACAACTATCTTAAAACTAAATAGACGATAATTATTTTTTAAATATTAGCTAGTAAAAAACAGAACTTGATATCAAATATCTAAGAGACCCTAAAAAAATATCAATTATTATATGCCAAAATTATTAAAAAAGTCATAATGTTAATTAAACTAATTATTTTTCAATAAATAAAACGGAATATTTAAGGCTATAAGTGAAGAAAAAGGTGACATTTGACTTGGAAAAGGTAACATTTGAAATGGAAAAGGTGACATTTGACTTGGAAAAGGTGACATTTGAAATGGAAAGGGTTACATTTGACTTGAAAAAGGTTACATTTGAAATGGAAAAAGTTACATTTGACTTGGAAATGCTATATTTTAAATTTAATATTTGCGACCATTCGTTCTAATAACATAATAAGGCAACTAATGTGTGCGGTTGGATCGTAACTAGACGTCAATTCTTTAGGCTTTCCTTTTTTTTTTTTTTTAATGTAAGTATAATTTCCATTTTCTGTTAGTCTCCTGGAATTTAATGCTGCTTGTTGCTGGTTTATTTAATTTAATTAGTTTTCTATTTATACATTAATATAATTTATTTGTTTTAGAAAAAAAATAGTTTTGCATTTAACCCTTTGTACTCGGTTGTCCCCTCTGAGGGAGCACTACATTTTATCAGCGATTATGTAGAATGAACTTAGACCACCCCATTTTATTTTTAAGTATTACTTTATTTAAATTATTAAAATATTTATTGAGATATATTACAATTTTTTTTTAATACGAACAGTAGTAATAGTGGTATGAGACCACATTCATACAATATATACAGGAAATAATGATAAAGTCAAATTACATAAAATAGAAAATTAAATTAAATTCACATATATATATATATATATATATATATATATATAGAAAAAAACAAAACAAAATAAAATAACAACCCCTAATTGTGATAAATACAAAGTTGGCAAATAAATAAAATTTAATACAAACAATCATAACTATATACAATATTTACAGTCTGCTAAAGGGACTCCAGACCGGGCTTTTCTCTCCACTTGTAGAGGGAAAAGCGGAATCCATGAGATACCAGCGCCTCTCTCTTAGCCGCATCACTGGTGTGAGCCAGTGGAGGTTGTGTTAGGGCGCAATAGCCACTAAAAGTATTATTAGAAAAGCATTCTTTCTTATAGCTTTCTGTTAAAATAACAAAAAATACATCAATTAATGATAAAAATATCAAGATGCATGATAAATAAAATAGTTAGGAACCCGCTAGTTTCTATCCTTGCTTCCTCTCCAATTCCTGATAATTCTCTGAGATATCTGAAAAGAAGATGGCGTCGAGGCCTTATGATTTAGAACATTTTATGGAGTAGTACTACCAGTGATTAGTTAATCCACACGTGTATCATATCTTTGTCTTATATTCTACCCACATTTACTAGATGTATTAATGTAAATTAAAATAATTAGTTAAATATAAAATTTTTTAAATTAAATGAGTGCGAAGGGGGAAATAATCGTCCATGAAGCCCGGGGCAATTACCTTAAATTAATAATTCGAGGAGGACTTCAACTAGTTAAAAGAAAAACAAATCTGAAAATTATTATAAATATAAACTCTTCGACAACGATAGTGATGAGGGTTGGGACGGAACAAAAAAAATAAATAAAAAAATAATATGTGCCATTTGAGTCGAAGTAAAAATCCTCAGAGGAGTTGAAAACATGATATACTTAGCAGCGCATAATAAATAATAAAAAAATGATTAAAAGCTGACCTAAGCTAATCCTTCTATTGGAAACCTCTCAAATAAATTTTTATTGAGGAATTCTTGTCATCTTTAGGTAATTTAAATAAATAAAAAATAAGTTATTCATTATCATTATATCAAATTTTATATCGTTATTTTAACCAATCTTTATTTATTATGAATTATATAAGTATATTGTAATGTTATAATTATTTTTATTTTATTTATTATGCCCGCAGAATCGGTTTCTATTTCTTTAGGCTTTTCGTCTGATTTTCACAATTTATTTTCAAAATAATATTTTGTTCCTCCAAATAAACTAGGTCAGCCTACATATGATTACTACGCTTTTTCATTCATTATTATTGTATAAACCCTATTTAATAAAGTGGCAAATTCAGCAACTATTTATTTTTTTCTTCTTTTTCATGGAGGAAGGGAACTTTTGGTGATTAGGGGGAGAATATTGTGTTTGGCATCTAAGAGGGAGTATGTTTAACGTACCAATCTCCCAGCATTAATTAAGCCAACAGGCACATTAATTAATAATAATAATTATAATACTAATTATAAATTCTATATTTTTTCTGAGACTAGTCCCTTTAGAGTAATATTACAAGTAAATTAAAATAAAGGTTTTAGTGCCTTAGAGTAAAAAAAAACAATAGAAATTACTAATAATAATAATAAATTAAGAATGAATTTCAAATAATAATATTGAAAATTAAACTAGATAATAAACAAAATAAGAGATAAGTACATATACACAATTTTGATAAAAAAATAAATTTACAGTGATTTTATTTAATTTTAATTTTAGCGTTATATACTAATAACATAACGTGTGCAAAATACAATAGAACATAGAATATAATAAATAAATAAACGTTTCTATCTTTTTTATTACTAATGTTGATTGAAATTAGCAAACTAATTAAGATTCTTCGGAAATTGGAGGGATAGAAAGTGATTGAACAGACAAGATTTGAAGGTTGGAAGAGTATTGAAGTTACGGATATAAGAGAAAATAAAGTCCCGTACGGATGTGGATCGAATTAAGAAAGCTGCAGTTCGACAAGGCGTCATATATAAGTCTAAAGACCCAGTAACTTCCGAATATTAATGATAATATCACCCTCTTGCCTATTTTCTTTGATCCTATTGCAGGATTTTATTTCAAGACCAAGTAGGCTGAAGATCGTTATAGGGGTGGGGTGGGGGGTCAAGTGGCTTGAAATATAATTTATTTTACAACAATGTTTTTATACATATACATTTGAATACTAAATACGCGATTGGAAGTAAAAACAACCTCTAACCACACCTTCTTATATTTTGATAATTTCTACGTTTACCCAGTCATCCGGTGTACCTCAAGGTAGTATCCGATCCTCAACAATATGTATACAGCTGAAATTCCCATCTAACCAAATACTTAATACCTTCGCAAGTAACACATGGTTTTATCTGTTAAGAACGATCCTATTTCTGCATCCTAGATCCTACATAACTATCTAACAGCAGTTGAAAATTGGCGTAAAAACTAGAAAATTAAGATAAATCCTACTAAATTTCATCGATTAACCTTTAGTTTATGTCGTAAATGTATGACCTCCTGCCCCACTGTATCCTTTCACAATATCTCACCTACTCGTTTGAACAGATCCGGTACTTAGGACCCATCTTGACAAACGCCTAACATGAAATCCTCATACTAGACTGAAACGAAATGAAACTGCTCTCAGATATCGTTTAGTACAAACACTTACTCGACAAACGATCAAAACTTCTTATTTACCACAAAAAAATCAGTTGTATAACCATTATCAGGCCTATTTGGACCTATGGCATTGAACGATGGGGGTCCATTAAACCATCAAATTCCTCTCGCATCCAATCCCAGCAGTCCTAAATTCTTCGAAAAATCCTTAACACTCCTTACTTGGTCTCTAATAAAATCATCCATAAAGACCTAAATATTCCACTTGTTGAAGATTTAGCCCGATATAGATATACCTCTTTTTATTCTAAATTCCTTGCCCATTCATACCGCTTATCCTTGAATTCTCTTATTAAATATATCTATTCCTGACAATCCACCGAGGCAATTTAAAAGAAGATGGCCAAGAGACCTCCTACCATAAATCAGGCATTGGAGTGTTACCAATGGGTAGTTTCTTCACAAGACTACCATATGTTTTTACCATATATTAATCTGATTTACTTGTATTGAATCAATACAGTTGTATATATTTCTTTAAATAAAAAAATAATTTCTACGAACAAAAAATTGCTACCTACAACCATGGTAATAATAATGTAGTATATGTTGCAGAACTTTTACAATAAAGTTAGATCAAATAAGGTAATTATTGAAGCTAGGATTGTGATACAGTATTCTTTTCTGGTCGAGATATTTCTATGAACTAAGACATACTTTATGTTTTGGCACATTTGGGATCAATTCAAACCAATTATAATGTACATATTCCACATATTGTTTTCATATTTCACTCTATATTCGACTTTTCTCATTTTTAATCATATTCAATTTATAACATGATAATTTTTTAGTTTACTCAATATTTAAGCGGCATATTTTATCACTTCTTTCACTTAATTTTGCCGACCCTTATTCGTCTTTTTTTCACCCCCCTCTCCCTCCCTTCCTCCCCCCGGGTTGGAATATTAGATAACATTTTTTCTACAATATTTTGCATCCTAACGACACATTAACGATCTTTTTTTTTTTTTTTTATCAATTATTATCATACGATATGGTCAATTATTACCATTCAACAAAATCAAAGATACTTGAGAGGAAGAAATCAAAAATAAAAAATTGGTATTTTATCCCTCTTAGACTGTGTCAATAACGATAGAAACCTGCGTCATATTAAATTCTATTCTTTTTTACATTGAAGTATCGAGTTTTAAACTTTCCCGCCGGCGCCAATTTTCGATACCTGCTCGAATTTCTTCTACGTTTCATGGATTATAGCCTGTTGAGACCTGTGTACAAGTTGTACGTTTGCTAACAGTCTAGTTAGTGCTTATTTTGAAATTTGTGTAATTCCTGCGGTTTTTTCATCCTAAGCTCAGATTTCTGCCATTAAGTATAACTCGAAAGGCAATTAAAATGCTTTATTTTTTTATTATTTGGCCCTTATAAATAATGATAACATGGATATAGAAATACCTGTGGTACACGCCGTCCGATAAGACGAAACTGGTGCGAGCCACCAGTGGTACGCGCCGGCGTGACCGTGTTAATAAAAAACTTTGCGATTCTTTCTTTCGGACAAAAAAATAAAAAATAATAATTCAGAAAATATCTATTTATTTATCCTTTCAGTTGGATCTCTAATTCGTTTATATTTTATATTTACATATTAATACTAATACTAATGATGAAAAATTCATATATGCCCTTGTCTTAAATCTTTAAATTTAATTTTGTTTTTCCGTTTTAGACAACCGACAAAAGAGAAAATACTTTATTGATAAAGCAGTACTGCCAGACTATATTGGGTTGCTTGAATCACAGCGTACTATAATTTCCTTAGATATATTTGTTTAAAATAATTATAATAATAAGCCTAGCATTATTATAATTACATATAAAAAAAGTATTTAATTTTTTAAGAATTTAGGTTTCTCTCTTTTTAAATACATTTGAAAATTTCTTAAAAACAAAACAAAAAACTTCGGGCATTAACCTTAGCATGTTGCAACAAATGTTTTTTCGTGGCTTAGTCATTTGGACTTGGATTGGTGTGAAGGATAGGTGAAAGTATCAATAATTCTATTACTAAGACGGAAATTAAATTTCTGAATTTTAGATTTTTTTTTTTTATTTTATATTTCATAAATTATTGGGATAATCCTTATAAATTATTGAATATTTTTTGACGCAACAGATGGATAGATTTTTTTTTTTTTGTTTTTACAATTTTTTTCCTCGAGGAAATGATTACTTTGATCTATAAAATAATAACTTAAGTAACCTAACAAAAAAAATCCAGGAAACGATCAATGATTAGTGGCATTAGTCAATGCTTTCATTTGTAATCTTCATAATCTCTGAACATAAACAACAGGAACCAAAAAAGTTGACATTATTCATTTTGAAAAATATTATTTTTAATTCGATAAATATTAGGCCGTTTTACAAAAGAAATTCTTGGATATATTTTTTTTAAAACAATTTATTTAATCCAGTCATCGCAACGTTTCAGCCTCTAGGGCCATTATCAAGCTTCTGTAATCAATTAAAGTTTCATTGCATTTATACATTTTCAACAATTTAATTGCAACACATAATAAATTATTTTTAATAATTATGTCACCTACCATGCATATCCATCTTAATTATCATTTCATTTCACCGCTTTTTAGCAGCGTCGTCATAATTTTTTTTAAATATCATTTTTCAAAAAAACCTGTATTCAAAATTATATTATTTTTCATCAATTTGAAAAAGGGATCTATTTATTGAAAAAAGAAAAGAAACATTTTTTACCAACTTACTCAACAGTTTTCGGCCGTCTTATAGGTGTTCTCGTGCGCGACTAAACTTGGGGTGGGGATGCCAAAGGATTTATATATTTACTCTGTCAATAGCACTTGCATAAAAGGTGTTCAGGTTGTCAACGTCTGTTTGCTGGTTCACTGATTTTTCTTAATTTTTTGTTATATAAATTGATTCTATGATTCTCCTTTTTTTTATGTTTTCTTCCTTATGTAGGACCGAGATATTATCAAAATCAAAAATATGTTTATATTTATCGCAGTGTTGTGACAGACCTGTAGCCAATTTTGATTTTGTGCATTTCGAGTTACAGTTTTGTTTATGTTGCTGTATTCTCTTATGGAGCCATTGTGACGTTTGTCCATAATATGATTTATTTGCACAATTCTTACAATCTATTTTATATATGACATTTGTCATATTTTGTATTGGTATTTCGTCCTTAGTTTTAGTATAAAGTTTTTCAATTTTATTTACAGTTTTTTTCCCGAATTTAATTTCGGTTACATCATATTTTTTAAATGTTTTTTCTACTTTATTAGTTAGATTTTTTATATACGTTACTGAATAATATTTTTCAGGATATGTATTGTGAATTTTGTTGCATTCTTTATTATTTTCTGGCTCATTTATTTTGGTATCTTTTTCTTTTGGTATTATTTTGTTATCTATTTTAAAATAATTCGTAATCAGATTTAGTTCATTTTTTTTAATATTATTATTTTTTACATCTATTATACCATCTTGAATTTTTTTTTATTATTATCATGTAAATTTTTAATGTCAATATTTTGTCCATTGGTACTATTGTCTTCATTCACTTTATTTTTGTACCATAATTTTTTGACCATTTTCATCGGGTACCAATTTTGTTTTAGTATGCCAAATATTATTGATTTTACCTTATCCATGTGGTTGTCATCAGTTAGTATCTTTGCTCTATTGATCATATTATTTGCTGTATTAATTTTTTGTCCCGTACTATGATTGCTATGCCAATTTAATAGTCTGTTGCTCGTTATCGATTTTTTGCACCATAATGTACTTAAAATGCCAATGTTGTCTCTATTCATCTCTATATCTAAAAATCCGATTTTATTATTAAGTTCTAATTCTTTTGTAAATTTTATCTTTTCAGATATTGAATTTAAATTTTGTAATAGGCTATCTATTTCATATGACGACGCTGCTGAAAAGCGGTGAAATGAAATGATAATTAAGATGGATATGCATGGTAGGTGACATAGTTATTAAAAATAATTTATTATGTGTTGTAATTAAATTGTTGAAAATGTATAAATGCAATGACACTTTAATTGACTACAGAAGCTTGATAATGGCCCTAGAGGCTGAAACGTTGCGATGACTGGATTAAATAAATTGTTTTAAAAAAAATATATCCAAGAATTTCTTTTGTAAAACGGCCTAATATTTATCGTACAAATATTCAAACAAAAGAACAATTACGACAATGATGAGAAAAAAATTATTTTTAATTTTAGAAGACATTTAATACTTAATTACAGTTAAGATTGGTCGTGGGGAGCTGCCAATGGGTAGTATCCCTACATATGAATCATGTCAACATATCTTGTATCACATTTACTAAATGTATTTTATTATACAGTTGTAAATACCAATAAATATATTTAAAAGATTGGTCTATCACATTAACTTTTTTTCCTTTTCTATAATTTTGTGGTATCAAGTATTGTTATTTTTTTTTTTTGTATATATCTCAAAATACATATCTTTTGTTAAATTTACATTTATTCATAAATACGTTTGTGGAATCGTAGAAATATTCTAACAGAGAAATAAGTTAGGAAGATAACTATAAAATATAGGACTATAATGGGATTTTTTTCAATTTCTGATTATTCTAAACCGCTTAAATACCAGGATCTACGGCTTCTATTGGCTGCTTAACGTAATATACCCCTCTTCATTAAGAAGAATATACTTGGGATGTATGCTTTCTTTTTTTTAAAATTAATTAATATTATCAAAAGTTTTAAGTTATTACATAAATGAGTCACTATGGATAAAATGCTCAAATCTATTTTTTTGTTTTATATCGATGGTGACTGTAATTAAGTTACGTTTTGCAGTGTTGAACAAAACCATGTCCCATTTCATACCTTATTGGCAGTACTAAAATAAAATACTAAGAGTAGTCGAAGTAGGAAGTTTAGAATCAACTATTGTCTATTAACAGATTTATCTAGTCCCACAATAAATATATTTTATTTAATTTCCAATAGTTAGACATGTTTGTAATGAAGGCATTTTTAAACGATAAAACTATTTCCTAAATCTTTCACATACCTGTCATAAAACTCTGTTGGATTATTGCTGATTATGTCTTAATTCAAAATTTGAGTAAATATTATCACTGTCACACTTTCATGTTTGTGTTTGTGCTAGACGTTTATCAATTATATCTTAATATATATTTAGACGGAATTCGTTATTGATATCAATTTTAATTATAATTTTTATAAAAAATAATTATAATAACAAAAAAATATAATGACAATAAAAATAGATGTTTTTGTTTGTTACATTTATTTGGCCGCTCTGGAAACACTCACGCCGGGGGCTGTATGTAACCATTCAGCCCTGTCGTTGAAGCGGCCCTGTTAAAACTACTTGCTATATTTTAATTTTTAGGGTGTATGGTTCGGTTACTGTCAGATTTTATTCCAAAAAATTTGTTTTTCAATTTTATTCTGTTTTTTTATTATTTTTTTATTTTAGATTTATTTTATTAGTGGAAATAACAATAATGCAAGATCTATAATGAGTTAATCGTGAACACAGACATAATGTTAAGATGGGCTCAGTTGACTGAGAAGAGAGGCACCCGAACAAGTATCCCAACCCACTATGATTACTCGCCTTGTCATGTCTTCGGGCTTTATCCCGATATTTATTTTCCAGGGAAAAACTTATTAACTGTGTTTGATCGAATCAAAAAGAGACTAACATATCGTTATTCACAATAGCATATTTCATGAGGACTAGAGAAGATAAATGAGAGAGGGAGAATGGACGGATAGGTGAAGGAGGGGGCTTTGCCAATGAGCACACAGGTGGGCGTGGCCGGCGGGAGCGAATAGGGTGCCGCCCTGCCTCTCCCCCACCGGCCTTCCTCCAGGTAACTCCTGGTTCAGTCTGACCGTGACACCGCTCGAAAGCACACACAGCAGGCATAACATGCCTCGCCCGTGCAGGGAATCGTACGGAGATCAGAAGCCGCCCTACTCGTACATCTCTTTGACGGCGATGGCTATCTGGAGCTCGCCGGACAAGATGCTGCCCCTCGCCGACATCTACCGCTTCATCAGCGACAGGTTCCCCTACTATCGCCGCAACACTCAGAGGTGGCAGAACTCCCTCCGTCACAACCTCTCCTTCAACGACTGCTTCGTCAAGATCCCGAGGCGACCTGACAGGCCTGGTAAGGGTGCCTACTGGACGCTGCACCCGGCGGCCCTCGACATGTTCGAGAACGGTTCCTTACTGCGTCGGAGAAAGCGGTTCAAGTTACTGAAATCTGACAAAGATCGACTAGAACACGAACTAGCTGCCCTCGCTAATCTCCAACGACCTACGCCAGAACGCCCCAGTTACGACCCAGGAGCTACTGTCGCCTGCGGAATCCAGCGCAGCTCGCCGCAGAGCCCCACCGTCGAACCGCCTCGGCCTAAGCGATCTTTCGACATCGAGAGCCTCATCTCACCGGAGCCGGCACCTCCAAGACCGGTAGGGACATCTTGTTATCCGGGGACCGTTTACCCTCCTCCACCTCTCCAACCGCAGCACTTCTACCCTCCGCCCTACAGGCCCTTTCTTACTGTATGACCTCCTACTTACCGCCATCCTTAGTGACCATAGGGCTGTGTGGCCGTTCTACTTTTTCCGTGTATTGCAGCGGTTCTCGATATCTCTTTATATAATTTATTCAATTTCGAAATCGTATTTACTTTTTGGAAAGAACCGGATTATCGAGAATGAGTACGACATGACGGTCAGTCTTTATTTATTTCAGCTATTTTAATGATCTATCGATTAGTTGTATATAGTGATTGAACTCTGAAAAATTGTCGGTCCGAGTTTATTCAATTGTTGTTTTCGCTATTACATGTGGTACCATTGAAACAATATGCATTGTCAGTACTGTTGTCATAAGGTCGGTAGCAATTGATTAGACGCAACATTGCCACTATGTTTGAACTTTTGTAGATATATAAAAAAGAAATGTAAAATTGTAAAAAATAAAATTCTATAAATTATAAAATCCTATTAAATGGGATTAAAAAATCGTGTATGTTAAAAAAAAAAAAACTCGATAAATAGTTGGGTAGAACTGATGGCGGTAAAAAAGATAAACAACTGTAAATGTAAGAACTGGACCGGCGGAGATCTCATTTGGAACAAGTTGCGGTGACTGTGACTGATGTTCCTTGCAACGCCCGCTCCTTGTAGATTTAACAGGTATACGATTCTTTATGTATAATTAGTATACGTTCCTAATTTATTTATGACTAACTTTTGACATTGAACAGTTATAAATAAACATCCTTTCATGAGTACTTGAAGCAATCATATTTTTATTGTCATTAGAGCTCTAGAAAATGTGTGTCAACTTTTTTTTTTTTTTTTTATAAAGGATATATATGTCATATTTTGGCAAAACATTGAACATAATCATCATTTGATTTTAGATGATGTTTCATATTGTTTTTACGATTCATCTCGATTGTGATAAAATATATATTATTACATATATGTGTGTGTTTTATATAAATTTACACACACAATAAACATACATGTATATGTATGTACACATATGTGTTTGTATAAAGAATTGAATTGTTTTTTTGTTTTTTTTTTGTATAGTATAGATATATAATTATTTGAATATTTTGTTGATAAGTGATGTATGTTCATTTAAAGTTCCTTAGCACTAAAAGGCCAATATATAGAAATATATGTGTACAGTCTCTAACGATGTTTTATTTCATTTTCACCAAACCATTTTATCCTTTACCTCGACCTCTAAGTCATTTTCAAACAAAAGTTATTAAATGTGTTTAGGATGGTATATTTAATAGTGTGAGATATATAATTTGACAATTTATGAGCACACATCTTTTCATGGTGTGTATAGGTGCAATGTTACAGCTGAATTAAGACAGTGGACAGCTGGACTTGGATAGTAATAAAGATAATAATTATTTTGAGAATTAATATTATGGCGGTTATCATTATTAGTCACATTGAGCAAATTTAAAAAATAAAATGCTCATCTTTCAGAACTTTCATATACCCATAATTTATTGAATTATTGAGGTTGATTTAAAAATTGTAGTAAAAATACAGCATTTTATATTTTCAAATAGTATTTAAATTAATTATATATATATATATATATATATATATATATATATATATATATATATTTATATATATAATTATAAATATTATAAAGTACATATATAGGCTGATAAACGCTTATTCTTGCTAATTAACAGTCTTAAACTGGTAATGTCTATAATGTAATTTAAATATTAAATTAACATCTTTTCTCTATCTGCTAATTTATATAATTTTTTAAGAAAATATTAGAACGGTTCAAATATTATATATATATATATATATATATATATATATATATAATATATATATATATATATATATACACAGTTTATATTAAGCAACCTTTCAGTTCAATACATATTAAATAATTTATTTCTGATCGTTGATAATTAAGCACAACGGGTTTTACAATTACACGATGAGAAACTGTTTTAATAAAAAACGGAGAACAACAGTCTATGCATAAATACCATTAAGTAGCAATAATTGTTTATCAATTTTCAGTTTTTTTTTAAATTATTTACTTATTATGTGTCCCAGTCTTAAAAAAAAAAAAAACCAAACGTTTTTGGCGGTAGATCAATAAATATTTATATTAACTGTCTCATACCAAGAGAGCTGTTTTCATCACAAATCTTCAATCATAAAATAATTACTGAAGTAACAATATTTTTAATTTTCCATAGATTAACCATTTATAAGTTATGGGTTAATTAATTATTATAATCTGCATGTTTATAATGACTAAATCGAAATTCATTATATTTGGTTAGTTAAAAAAATCATTTAAATTTTAATTGCGTTTGAATCAGATATAAGTAATAAATAATTTATAAGAAATGTAGCAATTACTTTTTTACATTCAATAATATAAAATAACATAAAATAGTTTAACAATAATATTATTTATTTATATGTTATATTTGTAAACTATTTGAAATAAAATTATATGAACAAAAACCAAGGTTTACTAATGCCAAATAGTTGGCTATTGTCTCTCAAATTATCTCTATGCTTAAAGTTGCTGAAATCTATTTATAAAAAAAAAGTTTTAATAAATTATTAGTTTGCTAAATTGCTTATCATATACACAGTAACTTTACATACGCATAAAATTCTTGTTTACTTCCTGTATTAATCTAAAAAAAAATAAAATGATCTGGTTATAAGTTTTATTTTATAATCATAATACAAAGAATATTGCAAGGCACAATATTTATATATGTATATCATTTTTCTATTATTTGGTAATATAATTAAATTTATTATGTATTATAGAACATATGAAACAATATCCTGTTCATGAACAGGATTTTGCTCTTTTTAAAAGAAGATGCTAAGGTTTTATTTATAATCGACAAAACATTAAATTACATATTATAATGAAGAAAAGAAAGATACAAACTTTGTTAAACCTGATGTTGACATTCTATCCGGTAATTTTATACTTATTAATATATTTTAATGAAATAAAAAAAATAATAACAATTATTTACGAATTTAATTGATGGAGTATGGCGTTAGTAGAAATAAATATAATTTAAATAATGACACTAGCTGACCCGGGCAACGTTGTTTTGCCATATAAATTATTTCTGGTGAATATTTTGGTTGGTAAATAAAATATAATGAATGTATTGCAAGTGTTACTTCATACCATGAATTTTGCACATTTTATTTATTTTATAAAAAACGGCACCAACTATTTTTATTAAACTTGCTATATGGAAGTAAAGTTTAATATGCTTTGATATCATGTAAGGTTCATTGAGAATGAAATAGTCCGACAGGGCTTAAATGCCGATCTTTGAATTTTGTTCCTTGATAGTACCTTTCATTTTGTAGGCTCAAAAAAATGAACTAAATGATCTCATTAGGATTGACAAAAAGAAAATATAAAAGTTGAAAGTATTTCATAAGCAATTAAAAAAGAAAAGAGCAAAAATATTTTAAAAGATGTAATTATTGGTTTTTTGAACATCAAACTGTAATATAAATGTATAATATATGGCTGAAAAGGCAAATATTTTAGAAAAAAATATCTTTTAAATTTGTATAAGATGATGTAAAGTGACGAATAGGGCTTAAACTTATTACTGATTATTATAGTGACAAATTTATATTGTTATATTATTTAATCTAAATCATAACTCTTTAAAAGTTAAAAACAAAAACGGTTTCGGAGTAATACGACTACTAACACCGTGAAAGGAGATTTTATATATATTAGATACTATTCACTCTAGATAATATGTTCCCAACGAAACTAAATACACTTTTTATTTGAATTAACTTTGAACTTTTTTTCAATTTTAAGTTTTTTTTAACAGTTTTTTTTTTTAACAACCGAGGTAAGTGAAAGTCAAGTAATACGAACGACATTTTAATTATTTGGATATTGTTCATACAAAATCGTGATTATAAAATGCTAGCGTGGGAGATGGAGGTGGAAAATTTGAGACTATAGGTATCTTTTTGTTTTATGCCAAATAAAAAAACAAATATTTTCGAGAAAAATAAATCTGTATAGGGACACAAGAATCAACGAAAATGAAGACAAGAAATCATATGAAATATACTTTTCTCATAGCTACCAAATATACATACAAAATTTCATGAAAATCATTCTTACCATTTCAGAGAAAAACGACCACTAACACCATGACGCGGGATTTTTATATATTAGATTTTATTTGGTAAAATATTCTTTTCGCTACTTACGAATATTTATTTTAAAGCACCGATAAAATAAAAAACCCGAAATTATAAAATAAAAATTATATGACTTGAAGTAATCTAGATTCACGGCCATATTAAATTTGGCAGGCGGTAGTGACTGGATAAATAAAACAAAATATTGTGATGTACACACACATAAATATAAATGATTTGACTCCTGTTATAATTTAGTGTAAAGGGGATATGTCTCGTCTAAATTCCGTTAAACGGTACATAATTAGCAGACGACGACCGATTCGGGCTTATTCAAAAACACAACATATTATCTATAAGTAGTAATTTCTCTCCCGCAGTCTTAAATTTAAAGATGTCTGAATTATAATTCTTAATGTTAATAAAGAAAAGTCATGACAGGCAGCCAGTTCAAACAATGAACTATGTAAACATATTCTAATATTGATAATGAGTTCAATGTTTACATAGTTCATTGTTTGAAATGGCTGCCTGTCATCACTTTTCTTTATTAACATTAAAAATTATAATTCAGACATTTTTAAATTTAGGACTGCGGGATAGAAATTACTACTTATAGATAATATGTTGTGTTTTCGAACAAGCCCGAATTTGTCGTTTGTTAATTATGTACCGTTTAACAGAATTGAGACAAGACGTATTCCCTTATATTATACATACAAGAGTACATATCATTTATATTTATGTTTGTGTTATGAACTATGTAAACATATTTTAATATTGAACTCGTTATCACTATATAAGATTATTAATGTTTTCTTTAAGTAAGGGAATTTATTCTTTATATTTCACTGTATTCATATAATCTTATAAATACACATTGTGTTGATCTGCTATGATAATTGTAAACTAATTGTATTATATAAAGAAAAAAAAAGTTCATTTTAATGGTTAAATATTAAAAATATTTGTTCTCGATAGTAATGATTTTTTAAATTTTATTTGTTCATCGACTTTTACAATGACTTATTCAAGTAAGATCCCTTGGCCAATCTCTTTTCAGTCGCCTCAGGATTATCAGAAGTGATTTGAGATGATAGGTTAAAGGCAAGCGGGTTTGTGTGAGCAGGGAGTTGGGAATTAGAGATATCTGTTTCGGGCCAAGTCCGCAACTAATGGCACATTCAAGTCTTTATGGATGGTTTTATTGGTGACAAAGTAAGGGAAGAAATAACTTTGATTTTAATTAAATTATTATTATATTCAATAAATTATTATTGAAAAATAATAATAGATAGTTAATGTAAAGGGGTTTGAAATCAATTGTTAAAAACATTAAAACCTAATTTGATAACAATTTTTATCTAGAGTATTTAAAAATCGTTTGATTTATATTGAGAGTGAATGTTATCATTAGTGACAGAAATTAAACTCTAATCATTATTTTTTTTATGAGCAATAATAATCATTTACCCAATGACTTTTTAAATCAGAAATATATTTTTTTTTTAACTATCCGTATAATATACTTTGAGTGAGTGGGTGGAGAATATATCAATTATCCAAAATACATTATTAGTTTAGGATTACAAAAAAAAAAAAAAAAAAAAAAAAAAAAAAAAAAAAAAAAAAAAAAAAAAAAAAAAAAAAAAAAAAAAAAAAAAAAAAAATTATATATATATATATATATATATATATGGTTATCTGTAATTTGGTCAACTTTTAGTGTAATTTTGAAAGTGCTGTTTTTAGTTAAAAATTAGAACAATTTATATTCTATACTCTAGGTATAACATCTACATTGCTGCACCTAAAAGGGCCAGTCCCTTTACATTGGTATAGTATATTAATAAGTGTTTATTTTATTTGCATAACAAGAATTATGATTTTGGACATTTGGTTTTTTGTTTATATATTTGTTTGTTTGCTGAAAGAAACGGTATATATATATAATCTTCAAAAGCAGTTGAATAATTGTTTAGGCAAAGAAGTCCTTTCGATTTGTATGTTTATTTGACGGGTTAATACGTTAGGTGGATTGTTTATCTTATTTTTTATATAAACAACTATTTTTGTAAGATCAATAGAAAAAATCTGGTGGCAATATACGTCTTTCACTTACCTCCATTTTTAAAATCAATGAAAGAATTTTCAAATACAGTTAGAGATAAAAAAAAGTAATACTTGAAACTATTAAATAATTAATTAAATTGAATTTCTATAGAAACATGTGTTTTATTAAAACATCTATTATATTATTATCTAGAAAATATCGGCATTTAAGTCCTGTCAGACCATTTTAATCCGAATGAAACCTAAATGATATTAAATCCCATTAAATTTTACATATGGCGAGTTTAATCAAAATCGTCGGAACCGTTTTCGAGAAAATCGAAAAAAATTGCAATGAATTGGATAAAGTGGCTCTTCTGGTAAGCTCATTTTGATGAAAAAGGTTTTGTAACGTCTCGGGCGTATATTTGTCTTAAATATGAAATTTCAGTTTCATAGGACTTACCGTTTCCGCCCGGGAGTTACCACACACACACAGACCTTTTTGCGGGACTTGGTTATTTGTACTCAGGGGACCCTAAAAGGTGTATTTCCGACGAAAACTGGAATTCGAAAATTTGCACGATCGCAATAATTTCCCTTACTATATATAGTAAGTGAAAGTAAAAACAATACTAATCAATTTTTTTTTATTAGTACTCTTGCACTTTTAATATTGAATAAAATATCATTCATTATCGGGATATTTTTCTGTAAGTGCAAAATCAGGACATCAGAATCCAATTTGAACAGCTTTGGTTTATTATTTTCAATAATGAACCTTTGTAATCGACCAAACAAAAATTACCCACCTCCCCTCACAATTTGAGGACTTACGTTTCGTATCTTATCGTAGAACCCGAATAACGAATAAAAAAAAGTCCGTTTGAAATAAATAAATACCATTCTAATATTCGATAAGATAATTAAATTTCCTACAAAACGAAAAAAGAATCATTGGAATCTGTTCAGAGAAATAACAGAGATATACCGGTTTTAAATCAACAGCGGTGATAAGGCATTTTTCTTTGAATTATTTATTCTTTTCGTGGTAGTTAATTGCCCATAAAAACTTACATAAACAGTTATACCCTGATATAGTTATTTTTAAATAATAAACCATTGTGTAATATTTTTCAGACTTTTTTTTATAATAAGCCTCAAACATTCTACAATATGTAAAGGTAGAAAAAACACTAAATAATAACCAATTCATTGTAGATTAAAATCAATCGTATTGCTTAAAAAAAGAAAGGCCAAACATATTTGCTAAACTAAATATTTTATAAGACAGAGCCTTATAAAACTAAATGGGCTTATTAGCATAATTAAAAAAAATAATAATACAAAAATAAATAAATATATATATATATATATATATATATATATATATATATATATATATATATATATATATATATATAATATATTAGGCCTTTTTATACGACCAATTAATAATAACATTTGTCTTTTAAAAAAAAAAGAAAAATATTTTTTCATAATATAATGCCATAATTATACGGTAGACTTACCTGTACCAGTAACAGTCATGAATATTTTTTCTAGTTGTTAAAGACGTGATGTATTCTTGGACAACGGTTAGGCAGGGAGGTAATGTGGTCAGGTCCTGGCTCATTACCTCAAAGAGGCTGGGTGTGCCAGGGGAGGACCTTGATACAACTGATCACCACCAGCATCATCTGATTTTTTTATAATATTAATATTTATTCTCTTAAATTGCTATACATTTTTATTTTTATCAGGACGTATCGGGATTTTATCTCAGCCTAAAAAACAGTAATTCTCATTGTTTTTTCTATCTTACATATTTATTACTGAGGTTGGTGTATTAATTACCCCCAGACTTATATTTTGTATTAAATAATAATAATATATGGATTAAGGTATTACAAAAAGAAAACTTATACTACTGATTATAATGAGAAAAGTTTATTGTGATATATAAAATACAATACGGTACAATAAAAATGCACTTTTGTTTTAACCATAGAACATTACAATTCTAGTATACAAGCATCTGGTAAATTTGCGAGATTGACACTGAAAGAACAATTAGAGGTAGCTGTAGATACTTCATAACCAACCTATCCTCTGTTTCATAAAATAGTATATTACTTTATATCTAATATTATTTAACTTACTGCTATAATTTACATATAATAAAATTTGCTATTGACACTTCTCTCCAGCAGTAATCTTAATCGTAAGAATTTTTTTTCATTCTTTTTTTTATTTTTTTGTTTACAAAATATGTTGTGCTACAGATTCTTCTATTCCTCAAATTGTACCGCCCTTAAAAAATTGGCCCTCAAGAAAAATGTCTAATCTACCTCTTAGTAGATCTTGAAATAATTTGTTGGTCTTTTTTTTTTTAGAAATAGAAATAGAAAACAAAAATTATTCTGGGACTAGGTCCCCTAAGAATAACAGGTTTATACAGTATATGGAAATCATTTTAATGTTTTTTTAATTTTAAGTTTTTATTCTTTGCTCTTATTTTTATTATAATTTATAGTCGCTTTGTTTCATATTAAAATTTCATGTTTTTTTTTTGTCTTTATTTATTATTGCTTAATCCAGTAGGTGACCGTGAAATCGATATGATTGGCGGGAAAATAATAGATAATAGTGAAAAACTATTTATTTTCCAAGGTTTCGACCACGCTGCGGGTCCTCATTAGGGCAACTGCCTAAAGTTACATAATAAAGTTAAATTTGAACATTTTTTCTTATATTTTTTTCCGTAATCTGGGACCCCAAAGGTTAAATATGGACAAGTTTCAGAATTCTGTCCACCTGAATCGGCCATATTTTCCACTGTGGGGCGTAGGTATGGGCAGAGGAGGATTAAAAAATAAAATAAGATATTAGGATAAAAGGTGTGGTTAGATACTTCGTTTACTTCCCAACACGAACCTAATTTTTAAATTTAAATGTATGCAGTGTTAGGAAAAATAACTTACATTTTCGACGAAAGACCTGCGTAGAACCATGTACGTTACTCAGTCAGCATGATGGGATCATTGGATACTATCAATTCATTGTAATTGACATATGTCTTTCTTTGCATATATTACTTCGAAACCTGTAACTGTCAATAAATAATCTGATAATTCCTTTATGTAGATTGAAAAATTAAAAATTTTAGCATTTAATAATGCGTTGGTATTTTTTTAAGGATTTACTTTACTATGCCATACATTAATGTAATGAACAAAAAAATAAAATGTTTTGAAAACTGAAGGAGACAATTTCTGTTGTACTATATGTCGGATTTACAACTAATTACATACATAATAAATAATATAAAAAGAATGAATTCATAGAGATATTAAATTCCTGATTCGTTGATAGCTGAACCCAGACTTTAGTTATTATCTTTCTCGGCTGGAAGTAAAAGACACTTGTTTTGCAATAAAACTCAAAATAAAGTCTGGTTCAATTCATTTATTTGAATTCGTGGTGACCAACTATCATATCTGTAGCCTATCATATGATAGGCCAAATTAAAAAAAAAAAAAAATCAGACCTTATTATGTTACATTCCACAAAATCCAATAAAATTCAAAATTATTGAATACAAATTAAGAAGTAATCTCGATATGTTAGAAATATAAGTAATAAAAAAAAAAATTAAATCAGCATTATATAAGTTAACGTACGCCGCTATTAAGTATAAAAGGAACGGGGATAAAGAACCACACTAGTATAGACTGAAAACAGAACTGGCTTTATTCCGTCTTAATATATACATAAAGGGTCTTGTTTACAACCAACAAGGGTATTAGGCCTAATACGGTCATACTCGCGATCTTAACTCCCCCTTGCCAGTTTACGAAGATGTTCGTAAACTCTCAGGTAGACCCTTGTAAAGAAATATAACTTATAACTGAAGATAGACAACAACAACAAAAAATATTCAATTGTAATATGAAACAAAGAAAAGAAAAATACTCCATAAAAATTAAACTGCACAAACATAATAAAACTACAAAACACAAACAAATCTCACTTAAACATAAAATGCTTTTTGCACGGCACTGGTTCTTGAACAGAAAAAGAGAAAAAAACTATAAAAATGTTCTATAGCAGCCTACAGTCCGCTATGGCTGGTCCACCATTCTGACTGGGAGCTTCAATTGTTCAAGATGAACAGTCCGCCGCTTCTTGGGCTCTCTAAGACTCTCTAAGGTAACAAAATTGTGCTCGCGAATGCCAATCACTCTGTATGGCCCTTCATACCTCTCTAGCTCCTTACCCCGATTGGACCCTTTCCGCTTGTACACCGTCATCCCGATCTTAACCGCTTCATAAGGTCCTTGACATTCCGGTTCTCCTTGGCCATCCTTCTGGACTTTTCCCTTTCGATCTTTTCCCGAACCTTTTCCCATTGTTCACTACGCGCTTCGATAGATCCTCATCTACTGCGGTACTCACACTGTCTCTACGCCGATCTCAAAGTCCAAAAAGGACTTCAAACGGAGAGAACTCTGCCACGGTGTGAATAGAATGGTTGTATGCCGCAACCGCTTTCACCATCGCCGCGTCTGGCTCCAGGCCCCGTTCAACTTGGTAAACCCGTAGGTGGTCGCTGAGCGTACTGTGGAGACGTTACATCCCACCTCTGCTCTTTGGATGCCCAGGAGTGTTAAAGTGCCAAGTGACCCCGATGTCTTGCATTTCTGAACGGATTGCAGAGTTATCAAACTCTGCCAGCATCAGAAGATATGCGATCCGGTACACCATAAAATTGGAACCATGTCCGTAACGCTCCTAATACAGCCCCAGACGAACGCTCTTGAACCAGGTACGCCATAGCCGCCTTACTAAAAAGGTCCAACACAGTGATCCATTTGTAACCTCGCCAAGTAAAGGTTTCTATCTGCAGAACTGTAAGCGGAGATGCTGCCATGGGTGTTTCTTCTTGTAACGCTTTCGGAGGATGCCTGTCATATTTGGTCTTTAAACAGATGCCACAATACCCGATATATATATATATATATATATATATATATATATATATCCCGTGTGGAGTTCCTAGAGCTTCCATCGGGCGCCTCCCCAGGTGGCGGATAGGGGAATGGTGCTCACCAGATTTGGTGGGTACCGGGGAAATAATACCCGGGGCGGACCAAAACTAGACAAATCCAGGCGTGACGGGTTCTAGAATAGGCGGTGACCTGGTCAGCGTCTGTTCCTCAGGTTAGAGGCGGCTGAATCATACCTGGCAGGAGGTATAAAATGCAAAAATATAACTGTTAGATGATTGAGCAGGAGATTTTTCTTACGGTGCAGGGGCTCGGAACCCCAGTACCGGCGTCGGCAGAGGTTGAGAAAGCGGGAAACCCGACGTCGTCATCAAGCCACCGCAATGAAACAACTTTAAATTTTGATAGAGCTGAGACATCATCAGGTACTACCACAACGTTGGAGTTCTGCAAGGATGAGTGGACAACGCTGGTTAAAGAAGTCCAGGGTTTACAGAAATACATCAGTCGAAGTATAATGTCCATGGAGAGATTAAGGAATATGCCTGTAGAATCCTAAACCAGTTGTTGTCAGTGGAGAGCAAATTCAAAGTTCGGGAGGATGCAAAAAGTATGGTAGATATCTGCACCCAAACCGTGTCATCGGTACCCACTATAAATAATAAACGACAGAATCAGGATTTACAGGGTTCAACGACTCACGAGGACGGGATCAACCAAAGGCGATGGTCCCAAGGAAGCAGGCTAAGGCACCAAGTGGCCCTCCAAGCCCCATAGCGGAGCAGACTCAGCAACCCATAATAGCCTCAACAGCCTCAGTTGAACGGTGGCAAACAGTCACGAATCAGAAGAAGAGAAGAAATCGGCGCCACGCCCAAAACCACCGAGGCCGGATGCCCTCATAATTAACGTTAAGGAAGGCACCACATATGCAGACACACTCCGTAAAGTGCGAGCTGATCCATCCTTTAAAGATATGAGCTCCAATATTAACAGGGTTCGCAAAAATGAGGCGGGAAATCTCCTGATACAGTTATATAGGGAAACAAAAGGGGTCTCTCTGGAGAGAATGAAGGAAACCCTAGAGGAAGCATTGGGGTCAGAGGCCGAAGTTAGGGCTTGGAGGCAGGAATTGTTAATTGAAATAAGAGACCTGAACGCTCTAACATCAAAAGAAGAGGTCGCTCTCCACATTAATAGAGGAAGATAATATAAAGCCAACCGCTGTGCTTTCGATCCGCTCGGCATACGCTGGAACAAGGACGGCAGTTATTGCTTTGCCAGTCGTGCAGGCTAGGAAAGCAATTGCCAAAGGAAGAATAAGGGTCGGATTAGTGATCAGTAGGATTCGGGAAAAAATCCGACTACAGCGCTGCTACCGGTGTTGGAACTTTGGACATTTTGCCAGGGAAGGACATCGATCCCCGGTGCCCAACATGCGGAGTCTCCGAGACCGCAGAGCACATAGTGTTGACCTGCACTGCCATGGAGCGGCACCGCGCCAATTTAATGAGGAAGACCGGCCTTTGTACGCTCTCCGAGCCGGACCTTCCACGCCTGCTTGAGAAGGAGAATTACCCCTCCTTCAGGGAGTTCGTCTACGCGTGGAAGGAATTGGTGGGCCCTTCACACTTCAACATTGGAAGAGCCCAACCGGCCGGAGAGGCTAATGAAGGCGAAGAAGAGGAAGAAGAAGAGATCGCCTGAGACCAGGAGGGCTGGACCAGGGATGAATCCGGACGGATGCGGCGGACCAGGAAGGCTGGACGGCACCCGGACGGATGGAGAGGACCGGACGGATGCGGCAGACCAGGGAGGCTGGACGGTATCCGGACGGATGGAGAAGGCCAGTAGCTGGCCAAAAATGGAAAAGGTGCAACCCCACCAGAAAGGTGCGCAACCGCGTACTGGGTTGCACCACAGTAGCAGCTAAGGTGCAGCTCTAAGGTGCACACCCGTGCACTGGGCTGCACCACAGAACCTTGTTATTGATCCCATATTAAATAATCCTAAAAACATGTACAATAAGAACTTATAAAAAAATAAAGTGTTGATTATTGGGAGCAGTGGCATGCGTTCACCAAGCGCACTACCCCACTGCTCCCACACCCCGTATGCCAGCAATAGCAAGGTAGGGGAGAAAAAAGAAAGAAAAAAAGTGAGAGACGCCACAGGACGTAGACCTGTAGTAATTGCCGGAGGCTTCAATGCCTGGGTATTAGAATGGGGTAGCAAGTTGACCAATCGACGAGGTGAAGTCTTATTAGAAGCCTTTGCCCAGATGGACGAACTCGTACTGGTTAATACAGAGACGGAGCCTACATTTGTGAAGGGAAGCAGGTCTTCCATTATTGACTTAACATTTGTAAGTGACTGCCTACACCCTACTATTGGCTGGCAGGTCTGTGACTTATACACCCCACAGCGACCACCAGGCCATATTGATCACTCTGGGCAACCGGAAATGAATGACAATAAGGCAGGATAACGGTACTGTAAGATGGAAAAGTAGGACATTTGACAGAGAGTCATTCAAAATTATGATGGAGAGCCCGTGTGGGCTGTCAGGCAGCGCGGAGTATAAGGCTCACCAGCTAGTAGATCTGATTAACACAGCTTGTGACGCGTCTATGGTGCGCAGCAACGCACGCATGGGTCGACATCCGGTCTACAGGTGGAACGACCATATCGCTGACTGTCGGACACGGTGTCACGCATCGAGAAGAAGGTACCAGCGTGCAAGAGGTAGTCCTCAGTTCCGAATTTTGCAAGAGGAATTCAAAACTGCGAGGCGCGAACTACGGCGTGCAATCAAGTTGGGCAAGAGGAAATGCTGGAAGGAACTCTGCGAAGAGATGGACGAGGATCCATGGGGAAGGCCATACAGGACCGTCATGAAGAAATTTAAGGGCAACTCTACGAGATCGCCAACGTGTCCTGTGGCTGTGCAGAAAATCGTTGCTTCTCTTTTTCCTGAACAAGAAGAACTTGAGGATTCAGGGCAGGTGCAGCCATTTGACGCACCATCCGTAACTGCTGAGGAGCTGAAGGATATCTGCTCCACCCTTCATACTGGTAAAGCCCCAGGTTTGGATGGCATTCCGAACGTGGCACTAAAAGTGGCAATGGAGACCAAGCCGGAACTTTTTCAGGACGTCTTCAGTTCCTGTTTAAGTGAGGGATCCTTTCCGCGACCATGGAAAAGGCAGCGCCTTGTACTGGTTCCAAAAGGCAAAGGAAACCCCTCAGAACCCTCAGAATATAGACCGATATGTCTGCTGGACACAACCGGCTAGGTCTTAAAATAATAGCCAGCAGAATACAAGAGATCACCGAAGGAGTAGAGTGCCTATCGAACAATCAATTTTGCTTCAGAAAAGCGAGATCCACGCTGGACACAATTACCCTGGTGATTGAAACTGCCCAGAAAGCTATTGCGGGGAAGAGGTGCGAAATGTTATTGTGCCGTCGTCACATTAGACGTGAGAAACGCCTTTAACACGGCAAGATGGAACTGCATTCTTAGTGCTCTGCAGAAAATGGGCGTTCCCATGTACCTCATGAGAATTATCAGAAATTATTTCGCAGACAGGATCCTGATATGCTCAACAGAGGACGGCCCAAAGACGTTCAGGGTGAATGGTGGAGTACCCCAGGGATCAGTGCTGGGGCCTCTATTGTGAAATATCCTGTATAATGGAGTTCTTAGGCTTAACCTGCCAGAAGGTGCCAAGATCATAGGTTTTGCTGATGATGTCGCAGTCGTAATCGAGGCGAAATATAAAGACGAAGTAGCCTTGAAGGCAAACCAGAGTATCTCTCTGATCCGTGATTGGCTGACATCGGTGGGGCTCCAACTGGAAGAAAGGAAAACTGAGGCCCTTCTTATAAGTAGCCGTAAAAGGAGAGAAGAAATAATCCTGAGAGTGGGTAGGCAAGAGATACGGTCCCAGCTCTCACTGAGATATCTTGGGGTTATAATTGATAAAAGGCTTAAATTCAAGGAGCATATCAAAGTATGCATCAAAGCAGCAGGAGTGACCACAGCTCTAGCCCGATTGATGCCCAACGTAGGCGGACCTAGAAGTAGTCGGAGACTATTAATGGCGAGCGTCTTCTCATCCACTCTTTCATACGCAGCCCCAATATGGAATAATGCCCTGGACACACTCACTTACAGGAGACCCATTGTATCAGTTTATCGCCGCAGCACTCTGAGGGTGATAAGTGCATTTCGCACAGTATCTTACGAAGCTGCATGTGTGGTGGCCAGGATGCCACCCATTGAACTGCTGTCGGAGGAAAGGCAACGTACGTATAAAAGTGTTGTCCACATTCCTAGAACCGAAGAGAGGAAGCAGACAGTCCAAAAGTGGCAGCGACGCTGGGATTTGGCAGCGAGCGGAAGGTGGACCCATAGGCTGGTACCTTGCATCCAACCCTGGATGGATAGAAGCCACGGGGAAGTGGACTACTACCTGACCCAAATGCTCACTGGACATGGCTGCTTCAGAGCCTACCAATTACGGTTTAAGTTGGACATTACAGCAGAATGTCCAAGATGTCCAACAATAGATGAGACAGTAGAACACGTATTCTTCTGCTGTCCTCGCTTTCAAGTAGAGAGGGAAGAATTTCAAGAAATATGCAGATCAGAAGCTACACCTGACAACATCGTCAACCTCATACTACTCAAGGAAGTTCCCAGTTTCCCAGGAGAACTAGATACGACTCTTGAACTCATACACCTTCAACACACCATAGATCTACACATTTATTTTTTTTCCAATATGATGAACGTCCCAGATAAAAATACAGCGCTTCAGTTGCACAGCGCGCAAGTAGAGCAGCTCAGCTCAACTCCCTTTACCCAATACAACATCGAGACCTCCCAAGCTCATTTCGTAGAGGATGTCCCGTCCTATCAAGAACTCTCCCTCACAATGGAATCACATAGCAGCGATGCTACACTCGTACCTCTACCATTAACCTCAACTTCATCCCAATCTCCTTCCACTTCTCTTCAACCGCCAAACTCTCTTGCAAATAGGAAATACAGTCCCGTTTCGCACTAAGTGGTTTCCGTGCTATATGGTGATGACTCTGGCCGAAAATGACCAACGGAAAACGTTTGCCTCATACAGCCCATTTAAAGTGGCAAAAGCTGTCAAATCTTGGAGTCCAGGAACTTCACTGAAATTCCTCAAAAACGGATCAGCAATGTTAAGTGTAAACAATGAAAAAGACCTTGCGAATCTACAACGATTTAAAATCTACGATGGTATAGCAGTAGAAATTCTGCCCCATAAAACTCTAAACCACACTAGAGGTGTCATTCGCGCAAACGAGCTGCTTCATTGTTCCGAGGAGGAACTAATGGAGGAACTTGCTCCAATGTGTGTAGTGGAAGCTCGGCAAATTTACCGAACCATAAATGGCATCAGAACCCCAACAGCCACAGCAATCCTTAAGTTTCTCCGACCAACTGTTCCAGAAAGGATTCAACTAGATTTTCTAACACTACGGCTCCGTCCCTATGAACCTAATCCGATTCAGTGCCGGTCTTGTTGCCGATTTAGGCATACCAAAGCAACCTGTATGACTGTAGCTTGTGGCATATGTGCTGAGGAGCACTCCGTTGACACATTTTCAAGTTAACCGAAGTGTGTAAACTGCTTAGGACCACACCCTGCCTTTAGCAGAAACTGTCCTGTTTACGCCAAAGAGAAGGCATTCGAACAAATTCGAGAGACCGACAAGGTCTCCTACAAGAGGGCGGAGCAGATATATAAAAGATTCACTCCCCCTAAGCCTGACGTTTCATTCTCTCAGGCACTGAGAGCAGATCCCAACTCTAATTACGGGACTCCTCCTGAGGTCGAATCCCAAGTGGCCCGTGCTGCTGTTCCACCAGTCTCCGATGCTCCACCTCTGACTGCAAAGGTGGGCTCGGCGACACCACCTAATGAGGCTGAATCCCTACTTCCGTCTACAGTCCCTGAGCACACATTAACCAAGCAGCTGTCACAACTTGCAGGGCTTATAGACACTATCTCCTGCCGGCTGTTAGCACTGGAGCGGCACATATTCCCAGGTGATACAATTCCAATTCAGCCGCCGCTTTCCACAGGCACTATAACTCCTTCAGCGCAATACTCCCGAGATACCAGTTCATCCGCTGATGTAGTCCATACTCCGTCGTCCTGTGATCTTCACACTATGACTGAACCACCTCCTCGAAACATTTCGACTCGCAAACAGAGTGAAAAATCACCTGTCTCTTCCGCAGGTGGACATAGAAATCCTAAACGTCCAGCATCCCGACTATCGGCTGGTAATGATTTACCCAACTTTGAATCAAATCCTGGATCCTCTGTTTCGACGAAGCCGCCTCAGAATAAGCGGCAGACAAAGGTCGAAAAAAAGGCACCTAGGACAAAAAAATCCTTCTGATAAATGACAATATCCTCACGCGAACTACGGTTTCTACAATGGAACGTAAATGGGATTAAAGTAAGGAAACCTGACCTCGAAATCCTCCTTCGTAATGGCCAAAGTGACGTTATCTGTATACAGGAGACGCACTTGAAAACCTCAGAATATTCAAGATAGCTGGGTACAGCGTAGTGAGGAAAGATTTTACGACTGGACTGATAGCCTGCGGCGGTGTTTGCATTTTAATAAAAAATGATATTCCTTTCCTCCCGGTCAGCATCAACAGTAATCTCCAGGCAGTTGCTATTAGAATTTTGGCATGTCCATTGGGACTGACAGTCTGCTCCATTTACCTCCCTCCAGGAACTTACGTCAGGATATAGTAGCTCGAACAATTATGTCAACAGCTTCCATCGCCACTTCTTATTCTAGGGGACTTTAATGCTCATAATCAAGCCTGGGGCAGTAAACTAAATGACATTCGCTCTGAAACAATAATACAGATTATGGACACCCTTAGCCTTAATTTGCTTAATAACGGTAACCCCACTTATCTGTGTCCCCGATCTGGAGCCCAATCATGTATAGACTTGAGTCTATGTACTCCTAGCATTCAGATTACTCTGTCATGGAAAGTACTTAACGACCCTCACGGCAGCGATCATTTCCCCGTATATATTCACACAGCTAGTAGAGTAGCCAACGTGGCGCGTCCAAGGTGCTGGCTGGTGAAGAAGGCTGATTGGTCGCTGTTCCAGGAGTCAGCTAAAATCTCTCAGCTTGATGTGAACCTCGACGGGTGTGGAGCTTATAAACAATTCGAGGCTGCATTACTTCGGGCTGCGGAAGTGGCCATCCCTTATCGAGTCGCGAGCATGATCTCAATGCAACCAGTCTCTTGGTGGACTGAGGAGTGCCGCTTGGCGGTACGCAAGAGAAAACAGGCCTTATGGAAACTGTCTCACAAGCCCTCTCCACTCAACCTGGAAGCCTACAGAAGTGCCAGGATTCATGCGCGTTACGTTATAAAAATGCAGAAAAAACGTGCCTGGATAAAATTTCTTGATAACATCAGTTCCAATACCCCTCTAGAACAGTTTTGGAACACGGTCAAGAAACTAAACGGTCGGTTAATACCTAGGCCCCCTAAGTTGCTTCAAATCAACCAAGAGGTCGTGTCAGACCCTCAGAGGATAGCTGATGCACTTGGACAGCACTTCTACGAAGCATCGGCCTCACAAAATTACCCCCTACACTTTCAGCGGCTCAAGAACGACCGTGAAACAACTCCGTGCAATATATCTATTCCCTCCAATCGCAGCACAAGTACGGCTCTCAACCACCCCTTTTCGGAAGATGAATTCCAGGTAGCACTAGCCTCGTGCAAAGAAGCATCCCCGGGGCCATATGGCATTCACGCTAGTATGGTAACCAGCCTCTTAGCTAAGGACAAAATTGCACTCCTTCATATTTTTAATAAGCTCTTTCTAGGAGAGCAATTTCCACTATCATGGAAAGATGCTTTCCTGATCCCGATTCACAAGAAAAATAAACCCCCCGATATTGCTTCTAGTTACAGACCCATCTCTTTGACCAGCATTCCATGTAAAATTTACGAAAGGCTAATAGCCAACCGATTGCAGTGGTACCTTGAAACAGAAAATATACTACCAGCCTGGCAGAGTGGATTCCGTATAGGACACTCTCGGTGGACCCACGGTTATCTCATAGCCCGTGGACATCCGCCTCTCTGTCGATCATGTGAGGTTCCTCTCTCAATACTCCACATCCTCACAGAATGCCGACAATATACCGCTTCACGTATTCTTTTCAACCTCCCCACCGATCTGTCGCTTCTTCTCTCTGATTCCTCTCCTCATATAACTAACATCATTCGCTTCCTAAAGTCACACCATCTTTACTCTCAGATCTAAATTATACTCTAACTCTACTCCTATAATCATGTAACCTGTGTCTAACGGTGCAAAGGAGAACATGACCCTGGTGGTTGTCGCCTCAAAAAAAAAAAAAAAAAAAAAAAAAAAAAAAAAAAAAAAAAAAAAAAATTCAGAGATCCAGAGACACAATTGGTATAATTTTTTCACTCTGAATAAAAAATGACATCACATAATGATACATGAAATATTATTTTATTTCTCTTAAATTGGCTTTTAAATAGCTACTTTTTCCTTATGTGCGCCTGTTCATATAGCACACTTAACCAACCTCCTAAAGTACACCTCTAAAAGCTTTGCCTTTTCGACTTTCGAGTCGAACTTGGCAAGTTCGCATAAGTATTAAGTATTGGTAAGTATTAAATAAGGGGAGCCCATGGCTGAGTGGCTAGCAAGCTAGTTTCTAACGCCAAAGGTTGGAATCCCAGTCAGGGAGGGACTTTTTCAAGCATATAATTAAGTGAAGATACACTCACAGCCTCTCTCCCAGGTATGAGAGACCCATCAGCCAACTGGTGGCCACTCACAAAACTAGGGGTAGGGAGTGATTATCCTACCCTATAAAACATCGTGAAACACGAGTGTATTCTCCCAGCAGATTATAGGGCACATAGGGCTTACAAGGCTTGTCGCGCCCCCGAAAAAAAAGGACAAATACGATCAAAGTATTTACTGTCCTTTGAAATCTTAAATTTTATAAAACGTTCATTTTTTTATATTAATTAAGAATATATATTATAATTACTTAGGGATGGTTTTACAATGGTTAAGCGGAAAAGTGACAGGTTTAGTTCATAATAAATAAAGATAATATATATATATATATATATATATATATATATATATATATATATATAATATATATATATATATATATATAATCTTTATTTATAATGATCTAAACCTGCCACTTTTCCGCTTAACCATTGTAAAACCATCCCTAAGTAATTATAATAAGCAGATGGCTGTATATTGTAAGAGCTGGCATGTCAGGCATGAGAGAGGTCAGTACCCAGCGGTAAGTAATGTTCTTTGTCGCCATGAATGCGTGTCT
The DNA here is from genome assembly GCA_023052935.1 of Piezodorus guildinii. Classification (NCBI taxonomy): domain Eukaryota; kingdom Metazoa; phylum Arthropoda; class Insecta; order Hemiptera; family Pentatomidae; genus Piezodorus; species Piezodorus guildinii. The sequence continues at coordinate 163,238,430 of CM041295.1, read as the reverse complement.
AAGAACAAAATAAAAAATAAAAATAAGTCAATTTAAAACTTGATTTAAAGAAAGGAGGTAATTGAAAAAGGCTGTGCCGTATCAAATTCAATTTTTTTAAATTATAACTCGACCTTTTAACTCTATAAACGTTGAACCCCAATTTTGTCTAGGGCTTTTTAATAGGTGCAATCCAGATAACTATTTTTTGAAGCGGAGGCTATGAAAAAAAAAAAAAAGAACAAAATGACAATTAATTTATCTGGCAGACAAATGCCGAGTGGGATCCGTGTGATGAGGTTGGGCCTTTGAAGGCACCGATGGGTTATTAACGGTAATGGTAGATGAATTGAGGTTGCTCCGTGATATATGAATTATCTAGTGATGAGCCAACTGTTCGGCCCCTACTTCTAACACCTAACTTATCACCTAACATCCACGTTCACAGGCAAATGTCAAATTTCCGATTGATAATAATAATAGTGAAAAATTGTGGTGCGTATGCGACTTTCACTTACCTCCGTTTTCAAAATCAATGTAAGAATTTTTAAATACAGTTGAACGATACATGGATGAAAAAAGGCTAATTACGTATTGACTTCCGATAGAAACATGTGTTTTAATAAATAATCTATAATATTTATTATACTATTATTAGTTTTGTCAGCTCTTCAATACTCTCTATTAACTTTGACAATTTTTTGCATAATATAAGATTATTTCTAAAAACTTTAGTTTTCCAACGGTATATTATACATCTATGTTGCTGATCTTATGTTGAGAAACACAGAAATTGTCTTTAAAAAATATTTTTGCTCTTGACTCCTATAGTTGATTATCAAATTCTTGCAACTTATGCATTAACCCGTTTTTACTTTCACTTACTATATATAGTAAGGGAAAGTATTGCAATCGTGAAAATTTTCGAATTCCAGTTTTCAACGGAAATACACAATTTAGGGTCCCCTGAGTCCAAATAACCAAGTCCCACAAAAAGGTCTGTGTGTGGTAACTCCCGGACGGAAACGGTAAGTCTTATGAAACTGAAATTTCATATTTAAGACAATTTTACGCCTGAGAGCTTTTAAAAGTTAATAGAGAGTGATGGAAAGAAGATAAAACTAACTGACTGATTATTTTAGATAATAATATAATAGATTTTTTAATAAAACACATGTTTCTATATAAATTCGATTTAATTAATTCTTTAATAGTTTCACGTATTTTTATCTCTAACTGTATTTGAAAATTCTTTCATTTATTTCAAAAATGGAGGTAAGTGAAAGTCGTGTGTTGCCCGCACCAGATTTTTATCAACGCTAACAGGATGATATGGGCGAACATGTGATAGGAGTGTGGTGTGGCACTTTATACTATGCATTTTGCACCTTTTTACGATTTTATCAAAAACGGCTCTAACGATTTTGATTAAACTCGCCATGTCGATGTAAAATTAAATGGGCTTTAATGTCATTTAGGTTTTATTATGATTGGTATAGTCTCACAGGGCTTAAATGCCGATGTTTAAATTTTTCTTCCTCTTAACTACTTTAAATTTTGAAGATTCGAAAAAAATCTTAATATTATCTTGTTAGTATTGATCAAATACGGGTAAATATATATGTTGAGCAATTTCGAAATGTAACCAAAGAGGAAAAGAGCGAACATTTTTTTATATGTTATTTTTGGTTTATGGAACATAAAAACAGTAATTTAGACGTATGATAAATATACCGTTGGGAAGCTAAAGATTTTAGAAAAAATATTATATTTTACACAAAATATTAAAAGTCAATAGAGAGGGATGAAAAACCGATAAAACTAACTTATTGTCATTGGTAATAATATAATAGGGGAGCCCGTGGCTGAGTGGCTAGCGCGCTAGTCTCTCTCATGCTAAAGTTGTGAGTTCGAATCCCAGTCCCAACGGGGCATTTACAAGAATGTAATTAGATGGGGATTCACTCACAGACTCTCCCCCGGGTATGTGAGACCCGTCAGCCAAATGGTGGCCTCTCACAAAATTAGGCGTAGGGAATGATGACCCTACACTAGAAAATACATCACGAAACGTGAGTGTAACCTCCCAGGAGATTATACCGCAAGGCCCAGGGCCTGCACGGCCTGTCGCGCCACGGAAAAAAAAATAATATAATAAATTATTTCATAAAACTTAAATCTTTAATCAATAAAAACTTTTTATTGAAACTCGGTTTAATTAATTCTTTAAAAAAATATTTTCATCTCTAAATGTATTAAAAAATCCTAAAATGATGTATATGATGAAAACAGTTTTATAATATTTATCAAGTTTTTGTTACTATTGTATTTTTTGAAGTAATCCTAGAAAATGAAGTGTTTTTCAATTGCAATGCCTTCTAAATCAATTGATAGTGTGTTCCTTAAGTATGTATACCGTAGAGGGTAGTTGAGAGGGGAAGGGTTCTTGTAAAAAACTGTTTTCGGTCATGAGGGAATTACGAACATCAGAAGGTCACTCGTCAAAATGATTTAGTGGTAATTTTATCTCAACCAATTTTGTATTTTTATCTGAAACTCATACTTTGGATGGGTTATTTCCCACCTGACTCCTTTATCTGAAACTCATACTTTGGATGGGTTATTTCCCACCTGACTCCTTTAAAAAATACTATATCAATATCTTCTAAAAAACGGAAGATCTTGTATAATTATTAAGGTAGATATTCGGGCTGAATAACTTCTTCCATAAAGACTCAAATTTTTTATTACATAAACTTGTCGTTTCGGGATCTTCTCCCATCTTCAGAAGTCTACAAAGTAAAATAACCAATTTCCATTACATTAAAAAACACTATAGTGAAGTGAATGGTTTAAAACGTTATGAAAAAATATTATAAATTCGGTTTCAATTGATAACAACATTTAAAACTATTAAACGACAAATTTAAAATCAAAAGGAGGCATTAAAAGCAATAATTAACAATGTTACATAGTAATTCGTTAAAGAAATAAATAGATATTTTAAAATTACCTGGTTATATATTTTGAACTCCCAGCATTTTCACTAATACACAAGTTAACTAGGAAAATTAGTAAAAATGTAGTAAATGTGTAAAAACATCAGATCTGAGTATTGCTCAGATCTTTGTCCTCAATTGGATTAAGGATTAGATAAATTTATAACTTATATATGGTTATTGTTATTACATATTGTGAAATTCTTGAAAACATTTTATTATTAAATTATTTATATTATATTTTTAATTTTTTAATTAAATCAGAGTAGTCGTAACTTAACTGTCTTGAGTCAGTTTTAAAATTCAAGGTGTTATCTTATCTATATTTTTATTGGTGTATATGGCCTCTATGGTTTTTCTATTTTGTTTATTTTTGACTGTTTCCAAAATTTGTGGTCTATTGAGATCAAACTTATTTTTTAAATTTATGCTATGTTGTGATAAAGCAGTTGTATTTTTACTGTTATTACAATTACTTTTGTGCTGTTTAGTTCTAGTACTAACTTTTTTGGACGTTTCACCTATGTAACATTTTTCACAGTCCAGACTAAATAAATGCTGTACACGTATACAAAATAAATTGTCTGAACATATTTTATACGTTTTTTTTCAACTGTATATACAAATAAATTAAGTAAAATGGATGAATTATAATAATAGGCATGAATAGTCATGTGAAGAAGCTACCAGTGCACTTTCCTATCAAAAACTTTAAGACTCCTCACTCTCTTCCCATGGTACGTCAGTAACATAACTTTACAAAAGACTTACACAAAACAATGGTACAAGACAAAATTCGGACGTCATACATACAATTTTTGACAAACTTCACTGAGATACTAGCAAACTCATACAAAACATGGCCACGACAGATATGTCAGAAAATATTCAAATAAGGCTGAAAAGAACTGGCTAAACTTAAGTAAACTCTTTCAAAATCCAAGTTAGGAGTAGATGCCAATGGGTATCGACCTCCCTCATGCCTGACATGCCATTTATATCAATTCTTATCAAATCCGCTTGTTATCAAGGGCTGAGCGACAGGTGTGGATATAAAAATAAATTATTAAAAAAAAAAAAAAAACTTATTTGATTTGTCGGAGTTAATTTTAATCCTCCAATTTCAACACCATTGTTCAACGTCGCTGATGTGGAATTGATGTGTTTGGGATGCAGTCATAGGTCATTATTTACTGACAACACACAAGTGTCACCAGAACCCGTACAAAGTAATGCAAATGAGCCTTTTATAGTCGATTGGTGGTCAAGTATGTGTTGAAGTAGCCGAGAAAGGCATTTACTAAATACAGTGAGGAATTTCATGGTATTCAAAATCAGGAGCAATTCTACTTACATCATTCCCACCATTTCTCAACGCTAAGAGTCGGAACCTTTTCCATTATGAGAAGATTTAATTTTATACATTGTTACTGTCGCATTTCTTTTATTTTTTTGTCTGAAACTTTATTCTATTATATTCCCTTGACTGAAGAAAATTTCTGATTCTCTTTTGAAATAAAGGAAAGACCCTCAGCCTTCAGTGGTGTGAGCCAATCAAATTAGCGGTCTTTTTTTTTCAGAAAAAAGAAAGCAAACCATAAAAGAAGCCGAACAACTGAGTTGAGTTAAGTGTGTAAAATGCACCGCGGGTCTCAGCAAAAAAAGTGCTCCCATCTGAGTCAGTACCAGCTCATCAGCTCTCCTGTCTTAACCAGCTTTCCTAACCATCTATAACCAGCTTACCCATCGGCATCCTTCGTCTCAATTATTGGGGTAGGACCATAACATGCTCCCCTTATATTAAAGGCTAAATTTAAACATTTCCATGATGTTTAGTACTGAAAAAATGCAATAAAAATCTTTAAATGTGTGAAACCGTGTAATATATTGTTAAAAATCTGGTGCAGGCAACACACGACTTTCACTTATCATTAAAGAATTATGTTTAGAGTCGTTGAAAACCTATGCTTTAGTTTAAATAGTATAAAGTTGTTATCTAACTATTAGTTAGTTTAATCCGCTTTTCATCATCAAAACAATATTTTTTCTAAAATCTTTAGCTTTCCAACGGTGTATTATACATCTCTATATTACTTTCCTTTTTTAAAAAAAATAAACAGTACATAAAAAAATATGTTTGCTCTTTTCACCAATAGTTGATTACCAAAATCTTTTATATATATATATATATATATATATATTATATATATATTATATATATATATATATATATATATATATACCAGTTTTTTATCAATGCTAACAGGAGATATTAAATATATTATGACAGAAAAAAAAAACGTCGTGTGTATTTAATAAATGTGTTTTAATTTACATATGTAACAATAATTGATTGGAAATACTTAGGATCGTCTAATTACAATAATCGTCGAAAATTTCTAAGGCTATTAATTGCATAGATTTCACTCAACATAATATTTGAATTCAAGAAAAATATACATTGGTTGTTTAACGTGGTAATCTCCTAGCTGACTTTTGTTGTTATTTAAGATTTAATTAACATTTTTTAAAATGCCTGGTTAGCATTGATTTAAACAATTAATTTAATTTATTACTAGGTAGATAAAAAATTCTCTGGAATGCTCAAAGTAATATGGTGAAAAAACAATAAGTTTTCTTGCAAGCACCGGTATTGTGGATGAGGGATTATTTTTCCTTTGAGAGAAAATCAATATTAAAGTTTTACCGATTAATGGTTAATGTTTTCAAATCTACGAAATTGAAGACACTATAGAGGAAGGAGATTTGAACTATCGGCATTAAGCCTTGTCAGACTATTTCAATCAGAATGAAACCTACATTGTATTAAAGCCCATTCAATTTTACATCGATATAGCGAGAGTTTAATACAAATCGGTAGGGTAATTTTTAATAAAATCGTAAAAAGGTGCAAAATGCATCGTAGAAAGTAGCTCTTTCGGTCAGACGATTTTAGTGAAAAATTTGCTTTCAAATCCGGGCGTATAGTTGTCTGAAATGTGAAATTTCAATTTTTCGTACGACCTTTCCTTTTCGCATAAGACTTACCACACACACACAGATCTTTTTGCGGGAATTAGTCATTTGGACTCAGGGGAGCCTAAAACGTGTATTTCCGTTGAAAACTGGAATTAGAAAATTTTCACGATCGCAATATTTTCCCGTACTGTGTATTTCATATAGAGGTAAGTGAAAGTAAAATCAATGCAACCAAATGAACAAATGAAACCAGAGTCGAAAAAGTTTAAACAATTATGTAATGATGGAGTAGTTCGTTGTTGACCGTTGAGACAATATGATGGAAAAGTTGGTAGTGGGTGCTGTCACCAAGAAAACACACCAATTAGACAAACTTATTTTATTTGTGTGCCGACATTTGGACCTACATTTTAGGCCTTCATCAGTGCTAAGAAAGACAAGATAACAACCAATAGAATGAAAAGAAAAATCATGATTAATTATTTACAATAATAAGACAACTGTATTAAAATACGGAAACAAACAGTAACATAAAATTATAATATTGGTATGGAAATATTTGATTATTATAAATAAGGAACTAACTAGCAAATTAATTAAGAAAATAATAGCGTATAGGTGGTATATATATGGAACTGGGACATTTAAATTAATAAAAAATCTACTGCGGGGAACACAGGACTTTCACTTACACGTCCATATTACTGTTCTTAATATATATAAAACAAAAAACACATTAGAAAATTGTTTGCTCTTTTATCCTTCAGTTGGTCAACAAATACGTTAACTTGTATATCAAGACGTTATCTGTCAATGCTGATAAGATGATATGGTTAACCACCCTACACTCCAGAAATGTGGATGCTATAACCTAAAAATCTGTGGCTAAGAAACTGTTGCAAATAATATATTGAGCAAGGATTTTTATGCAAGAAGACAACTTGAACAACAGTAAACAGCTACTAAATAAGCTATATAGATAACAGTTTCATTGTTAGAGGTAAAGTTTGTGAGAGAGAAAAGATTCGTAGAAACTAGTACAATTTTTCACAGGTTGAACTGATAAGTCCAAAGTACTACCAACAAAACCATATTATCGAATTATTTACAGAGTGGCCAACCAATAACAGCAACAATAATTCCTATACGGTAAAGGAAGTGGCTTTCACACAACTTTGAAATAATATTGGTTTTGTTCCCATTCACTCCACTGTTCCTATTCTCCCCATTTCACTGTATTTTTGTAAAATTAAGAAAAATAGGCCTTTAACAATGACTATATACAATTAAATTTGAAAATTAAATGTGTTATTGGAAGTAAAAACAGTTTCTATCCACGCATTTTATCCTAATACCTTATTTTATTTTATATAGTAAAAAATCCTTAGTTATGGTTATCCTTAGGGGACGTTAAAAGGTGGTCCCGAGCCTCTGCGGTGTCAGGTACTCCTTAAAGATCCCTATCCTAATAAAACCTGGATAGGCAAAATTTAGGACTCCCACTGTAGCATCGTCCGATTAGCCATAGTAGCATAAAATGACGTTAAATAAATAAACAAACAATCTTTTTTCGATTACAATAAATTAATATAAATCTAGTTTCGTGATTATGTTTTTTTAGCGCTTATTAACACCCCATAATTAAATTACTACGTTTATTTAGACGTCCATGAGCTTACATATTTAACTCCATGATTAGAGTTAAATATGTAAGCTCATATGCTCATTTGTAGGTTCAAGAAATATTACGAATATATCTTTCAGAACTGATGAGATTTTTTTGTTTTGTTTTATAGCTTTAATCAGGAAGGTTTTATAAAATATAATATAAATAAAATATTTGGCGAGATATTTTTTTAAAATAATTTTTTATGAAAAAAAACCTGAGGACGGAGAACTCCGAAAAGTCGGTTTGAAAAAATATATGAATGTATACAATATTTTAAATATATATAATATATATATATATATATATATATATATATATATATATATATATATATATATATATATTTAAGTTATGAATTCGTTACTAATTTTACTTTTGTATTATATGTCTATATTTTGTTTTAGGCCATCAGTCGGCACGCATCACTATATAGATATGGAACTCCGATTTTCGTTTTGTTAGTTCAGCTGCGGTTGGGAGTTCTTATTCCGTGACTATTTGGGAAATTAAAGGCTGAAAGAGAATGAACGAAAACATAAAAGACGAAGTTTAATCACAAGAATCGTCAATTACACAATTTAATATCTTTAAACCCATGAAGGGTATTGTGTTCAGTTCATCTAGAAATGTGTACTGTTTCAAGGCCAACGGCCATGCAAGGAAGCGATTAGGCCGAGATCACACTCTGCCGCCCGGCTTTTATCCTCCAATTTTCGGCTACTCACTTTATGAGCCTTTCTTTTCCTCAAGGTTGCACAAATAGTGAAATTACAAAACAATTAGTTATTCTGCTACAGTCGGGATTTGAATCCGGGTCCTGTAGAACGGTAGTCTAGTGATCTCTATTCACTACAACATGACTATATATCCTCATTTGCCAAAAAGTAAAACAAAATTAAGTTTTTCTTGACTTTTAAGGTTTGCACCTAAAGATCAAACAAATTATCCTTCAGATAATTATTAATATTCAGTAATTGGTGAAGAGCTCTACAGCGCAATAAAGAATTAGTCATTCCCAGAAAGCTCATTGGATTGACTAGATGTACTATCGAAAAGAAGATTTGCCAAGACCCGATGGGCGGAAAAAGTAGTAGCACATGCCGATGATGTTGCTATAGAACATGGAGCGAAAACCATGGTGTTAAGAATAAATAAAAACAAAACAAAACGATGGTAATTAAAACTAATGAGATACCTCCACAACAAGAAGTTAGATTGTGAAATCATACTTTTAAAATTATTCCAAGCTTCCAATACCTGAAAACAGTAACCAATGAAATGAGGGTAGAGAAAGCCGAAATGAGATGCAAGTTAGAAGCAGCCAACAGAGCATATTCTTCTTAACCAAAGTTTGCTAAAGGTAGACTTTTAATTAACGCTAAGAAAATAAGAATATATAAATGCCTTATTATGCCCACTGCGGCTTATACGTGTGATACGTGAACGCTGTACGAGTCTTTTGCTATCAAGTTTGATCGCTGCGAGAGGAAGATCGTGAGACGCATTCTAGGACCTCTTATGTAAAATGATACTTGGCGTGCACACAAAAATACCGTGATGTATCTCCAAAGTTCTTCAAGTTGCAGAGAACAAAGTGGTTAGAGCATAAGCGAAATAAGACCCAGGGGCAGACTAAGAGTTCCAACGCATTGACCAGGCAAAGAATAGCTTTGAGCATTTTTTGCGGCAGTAAAGAAAGAAATTATTCTTTAGATGCCTAACTACAGTTTTAGAAATATTTAACAAAGTTTCGCAGCTATAATAAGTGAATAGCAATTATAACTCATCCCATTTCACGGTTCCTTGCCACTTTGGATAAGTGAGTTCATGGTTCATCAACGGCTGCTTTAATAAAATTCTTCTTCCTTATTCAATAAAACCTCTCCTCTTATCCGCTTGGGAAGAGATGTAGATAATCTCTTTGCATCTTAACCTGTAGCGATAATCGGCTTGAACCCATTGAATAATATTATTATGAAACTGCGATTCCCTTTATTGAAATACAAGTTCTCGTAACAGCCCCATCCTTCAACTGTTTTGGACTAATAATTGTCAAGATTACCGCAATGGAGTAACTTACGCCGACCATTTTCTTTTAAATATTTTTATAGTTTTATAAAATAAAAAAACATTTGTTTTCCTTATTCTTTTTATCATTCATTTTAACACGTTTACGCCGGGGTGAATATTAACGTTTTTTCCCGTGTGGCGAGACTATCTTAGCTACACGTATTTAAGGGGCGACACTGTTGCAAGTTCCAACGTGTTTAATGCGATATTGTTTTGACATACACTTATGACTTGAAGGAGTAAATATGGAAATATATAAAACTAATATTCATATTACTAAAAATAATTCTTATATTATTATTTATTATTAAAAATAATTTTTATATTATATTCTTATTCATGGGGATAAAAGAATGAAATTAAATCACGCAGAGCTAAATAAAATTCTTTAAGAAGAGTAATCAAATAAAATTATCCGATAATAGTGCTTTAAAGGAGCATGTTGAAAGTTATAAAATATTTAATAAATAAACCCTTATGCTTGTTAATTCCTACAACATTTAATGTTGAGAAAAAATTAAATAAAATTATTTTCTAAAAACAAGTGACTCACCTGTGATGCACGTCGCCCCACGGGATCGTTAAGCGTGACCCACCGGTGGGTCACCCCACCCCACGGAACAGACAAGTATGACCCACCGGTGAGTCACCCCGACGTGAACGTGTTAAAGTAGCCTGCTTGCCTTTATGCTATGCTACAATCTCTGTTCTAACACATATTCATTAGTGGCTCAAAAATTGGATGAATAAAACGTTTTTTTATTTAATGGACTTAGCATAGATATGATCACACTTCTATTTATATATTTGAAGTGATTCCTTGACAAAAATTGTTGATTATACTTCTCGTAATAACTAGTATATATTTCCGTGATTTCCCGAGTCGCGTTTTGGAGGAGGAGAGGAAGAAGAAATTAAAACTAATTTTTAGAGGTTTTTCGCGAATATCTTTAAAAATATTATTGGAAGGAATTAGTCCGGGTGGCGGTCATTAAATGAAACAACTTTTTTTCGTTGAGACAAATGGTTATGGATAGATTAGATATATAGTAAACATGATCAATGCACCATGAAATTGCGATGCTCGAGATCAACATTGAGTTTGTTTATAAGTTTATTTATTTGATCAGCAATAGTTTAAAAACTCAATGTTGTTCTTCAGCAACTCGATTTCAAGTTGTTTGGAGTATATTTTACTGATAGTGGGAAAACTTAAATTCTATCCCTGAAATATCTCTATAATGATGATTATTTTACAACAATGTTTAGGTTAATTTTTAAATGTTTAGGTTACTGTAATAATAAAGTTATGTGAAAATGTAACATTTGTGCGCGTATACAGGGAATGTGCAGTAGTAAACGCGTTTGCGTTTAGGCTGCCAGCTATCAGAGAAATATTTAAAAAAAAAGTCTATACTGAAGTGAATTACTTCACAACTAATTGGTTGTGAATGTATATATCAATAGTAGGTATAAATAGAAACATACAACACCGTGAAAACGGACATTTTATGTGACATAACCCAATACTTTAATATATACATGTCTGGCCAAGAGACCAATAAAATAAACTTTTATTTACAAAAGTGTAAAAAAAATAAAACATATAAATAGAAACATGCCGCTCAGTGAGATCACGAGGTACCCAGGTATTGAGCCTTTTTACTTTCTCAATACACTTTAAATGTCTGGAAACGGTAGATGCACTTGAATTTAGTTGTGCTGAGAGTTCTTTTACTGTTTGGTACGGGTTTCCTTCTACTGTATGTTTGAGGACATCGTTGTCTTTTACGGACGGAGGTCTTCCTCGGGGCAAGTTTTCCAAGTCGGTATCCCCAGCAGAAAACTTAGCAAACCAACGGCGAATGGTCCGTTCATGAACACTCCCTTCCCCAAACGCCATGCAAATATTTCTAGCGGCCTCAGCTGCTGAATGGCCGAGTTTAAACTCGTACAAAAATATTACTAGAAAATCGCGTGTTTCCATGTTCATATTTGGAGGTATACTAAAAAGTGGGTAATTGATTGGGAAGCTTATATTTATAATACAAAGGTAGAGGATTAGTAACTGTTTACTGTAAATATGTAAACATTCGGAAGAAAACAACAGAGACCTGCAAAATCCTTTACGTATTTCAGAAACTATAAAAACGGACATTTCATATGAAACAACCCAATATATATTTACTGTACGACATTGTTATTCTTAAGGGACGTAGTCCCAGAATAAAATTATTTTATTATTATTATAATATATATATATATATATATATATATATATATATATATATATATATTATATTGTGTGTGTGTGTGTGTATATGTATATGATTTCGATCCATTACCAAACATTAAAAATACACATTTAATTGTTCATTTAGAATCGCTTTAACATGAAGATAGGGAAATCCAATTGTTTTATAATTGTATATTTAAAAAAAATAGATTGGAGTGGAATAAATAACAAAAAGCTTGAATAAAAAACATACAAAACTATGCGATATAAAAAAAAAAAAAAAAAAAATTGTCAAGGAGATTAAAGTAATTTCACTTTTGGTATGTGTCTATATAATATGTCAAAAAGTGTTAGATAAGTTTGGATTTGAATGTGTGAAGAGAAAAAGAACAGGGAATTTTAGTAGTTAGGGAATTGCAGAGGTAATAGAGCAAACATCAAAGGAATGATCAAAAGTTTTATGCTCGCATCGTAATCATTTGTAATTTCTTCCAATTATTACATAATCAATATCATTATTATTCATTGTCGACTTTAAAATTAAATGTGATTCAATATTGACTAAGAAAGAAACACTTTTTTAAAAAATATTTATTTTTTATTTCTTATAACGTTACATTCCTTTGCAACAATATGACCTATTTTTATACCACCTTCCATTCGGTTGTCTCCTGAGTCAAATTATAAAAATATAAAATTATAGGTAGTTCTGGATCAGCTTTTAGATATAATAAATTTACTATTTTTATTTTATCATATTAAGTCTCTTTTTTCTTAGGGGAAAGACATTTATCGATGTAAATATCTTATTTATTTGTTATAATAAGGTACTATTGCTTTCTGCATGATACACGTTTCAATGATGACAGCACTTCAGTTCGTGAATTATTTTTAAATATTTATAATTTTCTCAAGTAGCAAATAAATTACACGTGATTTGAAAAGGGTTAATATATTTTTGCCTATTAATAATACATCATTTTTATTGTATTATCCTTTATATGTTGAGATATAAAGGGATGAAACTTGTTTTAGAAAAAGTAATTTAAACAATTAAAATTTGTCATCTACAGTAAAAAAAATGTGGGATTTTGTGGTTTGCACATTTTAAGATATTTTTCCTTTAAAATGTTTAGCAGTCCCATTTTATGGTATATAGCTATACATAACTATTTTATGGTATATAACTATACATAACTATTTTATGGTATATAGCGATACATAACTATTTTTATACCTAGAAAAAAAATAATGATCAGGAGAATTATTCTCTTTCTTTAAATAATCATAAACGTATTTTAATTTATCCATATTTCATTAGTTCTAAGAATGATGGTTTATAATTTTGAATCTTCAAAATTCAAGATATTTCAGAAGAAGGATCGTTGAAAATTCGCAAATTAAGTCCTGTCAAGCAATAACAATGAAAATAAAATATATCGGATATTAAATCCCTTTCATAAGTATAGAGATTTAAATCAAAATCTTGAAAGTTCTTATTTGGGGTAAAAAATTAACCCAGAAAAATATCTCTGTTGTTTTCTCCTTCTATCAAAATCTTTAGTAAGGTATAACATCAATAGTATTAAGTGGCACTTCTGGTTCGTCATTTTGGGAAAAAAATTGCTATTGGTAGAAAATAGTTCGTGCATATCCTTCTCTTCCATATAAAATTTCAGTTTATTATGACTTTTTTTTTTTTATAAGCATTTTAATTTTTTAATGAGAATTATTTCGACTCGGAGGATCCTAAAAAGTATATTTCCAAAAATTTTCACGATGGCAATCCGATTTGCACATTTTTACGTTTTTCTTTAAAACGGCTCTAATGACTTTGCTTAAACACGCAATGCTCATGTGAAACTAAACTTTTTGTATTTAAATAACCATAGTTTGTGCTGTATGTGACGAAAAACCATATTTTTTTATTGTAATTTTAGTTGTTATCTTGTCATTGATCGCCCTGAAACCCTTAGATTAGATTAGATAATATATTAGATTAATAATTTATATTAAAAGTTTAAATATCGACTTTAAAAAGGGAGGTGTGTCGTGTAATTTGTATATGTTTCCATAAACATACGCAAAATACTTCCAGTATTTGTAATTTCACATTTTTGGTTCGGTATAGGCGGATTAGTTTTGAGGGCTAGTTCTTAATTAGTTCTAAATGAACTATTAGTGATTCCGATCAATGTTACGTAATTGGATAGGTAATTGGATAGCTAAGTTATCATTATGCTAATCGCATTTTAAAAATATAAAACATAGCTGATCTCAATTTTTAATAATTCTATACAAATAAGTGTTTAGAAATTTATAGAAAAAAATATTGCCTTTATATTTTTTAAATGACTATTTTTATTGAATTTTTTTATGCATTGACGAAGTGTAATATGACTATGATTGAAATTAAATCTCGTTTTAAAGGTAAAAGGGCATTTTTTTTTTTTAATAGTATTAGGTTTTGTATGATGATAATTGTAATTGTTTATTTTTGTGATATTGCAGTGAGTCCTAATGATGGAGAAAGAGCCCCGAAAGGTTAACTTGGAGATGATGAGTTTTGGAGATGGTAAAAGATCCCGGTTTTGACGCTTGTAAAGAGATAAAATATTGAATATTAAAAATTTGGCGGTGCGATAAATATGCAGGATGAAATGGTTTGGGCGGCGGTCAAAAAAGATTTAAAAAATAGTCTAAACAACTATTTAGTTAACTATCGTTTCGACCCAAGTTGAACATCTCCATCAGGACTTACCGGGAGGAGCCAAAAAGCAAATGCCTCTGAGTGATGATGATGGCACTTCACTCTTGCCTATAATACCTGATGAAGACCTGGAACTTGGGTCGAAACTTTAGTTAAATAAATAGTTTTATTATTATTTTTTTTTAAATTGCTTTAATATTTTTTGAATCCACACACAAAGACTGAAACAACCAGAAACAGTTCCCCAATTTTGACTACTTCAAAACCAACTAGACAGACACCCTAACCTTCGACTTAACTACAAAAGGCTCATTTACATGACCATCATTGGACCTATCTGGATTTACGGTGTTGAGCTTTAGAGCGATGTGAGGTACGTTTCTGATTTGATGAGGAGTTGTAGGAGGGGACTTAGTCCAAGAGTGTTTTGGGATCTCCCGAAAGAGGATCGGACTAGGATCACTTGAAGGATCTAATAACAGTATCTTTGAGACAAAGCCAGGCCAGAAACGAAATAAAAAATTTCAATAAAATTTATATTACATTTGTTTTAGTATAGAAAGCTTTTTTTTTTTTTTAAATAATTCCAATATTTTTAGAATTTATGTTATAATAATTGTTACTTATTTTTATGATATTTTAGTGAGTTTTGGAGATGGTAAAAGATCCCGGTTTTGACGCTATGTAAAGAGATAAAATATTGAGTATTAAAGAGTTGCCAGTTTGATAAATATGAAGGATGAGATGGTATGGGAGGCGGTCAAAAAATATTAAAAATAGTTTAGAAAACTATTTAGTTGACCTACGTTCCGGGTCTTCATCTGTTTATACAGGTAAGAGTCAAGAAGCAACTGCTATCATCATCTAGGGCATGATGATGAAGACCCGCTACTGATCAAAACATTAGTTAAATAAACAGTTTTTACACAATTTAATAATTTTTTTTAATCCACACACAAAGACTGAAACTACAAAAAAGCTTTTCGCCGATTTCTAATTTGGCCCAAAATAATCACAATCCCTTTCGTGACAAACTCCATTCCCACTCTAACGCACTAGTTTCAATGCTTGCTTCCACTTCAATTCCTGATAATCGTCCAAGGTGTCAGAAAATAAGATGGCCGCGAGACCTTTTGGTATAGAATATCTAATGCTGCCTATGTGTTGTTTTCTACTTGTGTATTATACCTTTGTTTTATATTCTAATCTCATTTACTAGATTTATGTATTATACAGTTGTAAATTTGAATAAATATATTCTTAAAAAAAAAATGTTTGACCGCAACTAGGACCGTCTCATCCTTCATAAAAAATAAATTTTGTGGAATAATTGAAACAACAATTAACTACTCCTAAACTTTGTGCTTTTAACAGTAAAAATTAATACCATTATGGATTTTCTAATTATTTGTGGTTGTCCCAGGATCAATTCGTATCCTTTACTAGGCGAAAAGTTTATGATTTTATGACCTGTAGGAAGGGGCTTCATAGTCCAAGAGTGTATTGGTATCTCTTTAAGGAAGATCGGACTACGAAGAGATGAAGGGTCTAATGACAGCATCTTTGAGACAAAGCCAGCCCGAACCGAAAACAGAAAAACCGACAGACCAGAGGCCAATAATATCGGGACTAGGGGCAGTAAAGGGGGGAGGGGAGGGGGGGAGGGGAAAGGAGTAGTGGGAGGGGGTCGGCTGGCAAGCCTTTAATTTGGACCGCCTTCTTGCGCCCATTAATTTTTTTCTCAATTTTTTTTTACTAATACCCCTCCTTTCACGCCTCCAACACTGCTCAGACCAAAATAAGCTGGTGAAAATGATCTGAAAACAAAGCGGTTTTATAAGGTTTTATTTTTGTTGCCACCTCGGAAGGGATTTAATCTATCACTATAGTCTTTTTCATCGGGTATCTCTCCTTCTTATTACAGAGCGGCTAACCAGGCTGTCAATATGCAAATACACAATTCCTTCCACCTTTCTCTTCACTACGCTTCTTCGTCAATTCACAAGATGGAGCGGACATAACTCCTACTGTTCTCAGCGATAATCTTCCGGCCCTTTCTAATTTAGCCCTAATGTACATCAGTAAAATAGGACATTACCGATTGGCTAATAAGGCACGCCTCAGCTCAGCATCCAATAAATAAAAAGGCAGGTGTTGCTCATGGAATATTATTATATGATTGTTATGGAGCCTTCCATTTAGCGTTGAGCTATTTGGAACCATATATCCAGTCTTTTAAAGATCCCCAATTGTTTAACAACTATGTATTAACAATTTGATGCGTGATAATGTTCTCAGAAACAGGATGGACATGAGAAATTATGCCTGTTATTGGCTGCGCCCCAAAGTTATTAATATATTTGAGAAACGATTCACCATCCTGACACCATTCTTTATGATTGAGTATTCATTAAAATTTAAATGAGGAAGTAAATCGTTTTATATCTTTTTAATTCTCATTTGTTCATCAGTCGTAAGAAATGGTTTGATTTTCCAAAGCACATGCACGATTTGACTTATTTCGATCAGTATAAGTTTAAACTCTAAATTATTGATTAAATGTTAAGGATTGGTGGGTACAGGAGGGTAAGAAAGCAAAAAAAAAAAATTCTTCTAAAATGACCAATGTTGAAACAAAGGTCATATTTATATGCCATCTGTCATCTATAAATTGTATGGCTATTATATTGAATATTCTGGATACAGACATTATACAAACAGAAATATGATATGAATAAAATTTCATTCTCAAACCTAGTTTCTGGGGCTACCTCTGGTGTATTAACTTTTTGGCTATTACTAGCATGACAACCTTCTATTCCCATGGTTACTGGTTCAAACCCGGCAAATGATTATAGGATTTTTTAAAGGGAGTAAAATATGCTTAGATATTCCTTCTTTCGGAGGCAACGTAAAATAGTGGTTAGAGATCCCCATACTTATTAAACTTGAATAGTCAAAATTTAGGACTCCCACTAATCGTCCGATTAGCCATAGTAGTAAAAGTGTAGAACAATAAATAAAGAAAGAAAGAACTCAGTTTTATATCTGATGTCTACAAATGCTACCGAAAAAAAACAACCTTTTTTTAAGTATAAAGGAATCTGTCTTTTAATCTACCACTTTCTTATTAAATTATTTTTGTTGTTCAACAATAAATCTAACCTTAAATTCAATACTTAACTTTTTTAAATTATGCTTCTCTTTTTTTTTATTCCGTTATTAGAGATTTGGCAGCCCCATATCAACCTCTCCGATGGGAAATCAACTGAAATAAAGGATAAACAAACATCTCATTAATTATTACTGCAGATTTAATCACCATCAATGATAATGAATTTTATTTGCATTACAATGTTCACCTGAAGTGCGACCCGCGTTAATTTTACACGTCATTAATGTTGCTGGAGCAATCATTTGTGTCATCTATGCCAGGCTTAAACGATATGTTTTTAGGATGATGGAAATGCTTCCAGAAAATACTAAGTAGATCCTGGAAATAAACACACTTTCTTATCTTCCCAGATAGAAGACCTAGCTGTAGCACGAAGTAATGCCTGGAGGCTGGTCCGTCGGTTAGAGTTGAATTAAAGGTTCCAGAGTATAAAAATGATATTCTTACTCTGTGGTTTGGAAGCAGTGGTTTAACTAAGGTTGACTGCGCCCCAATGTTTTTCCTTTGTACCTCCCTCCTCCATAAGTTTAACTTTACCTACTTATTCCACAGGTACTGTTTTATCTCTTCCACTGTTTTCAAAATTCTCATCTAAACATTATACACATACCTCTCTTCTCTAACCAACGTAGGTATTACGAATTTTCCATTTGCCACTTTAAGGTGAAGGTCAAATTCTATTAATTAAATTGGAGGATGATCTATAACTTTACCACTCTTTTATTAAATATTGCTGCACAAGGTTTCGGCTAAAATGTCATCTTTAGGTGTTAAAGAACAATTTTATCTCAACTTGATCCTCCAGAAAAATTGATTATACTACTAATGAATTATTGAAATTGGCCAAATAGCCTAACAATATGACCTAAACCTGTTCATTTACAATCCATGAAAGGTTGGGGTTCAGTACTTTTAGAGATTCTTACTGTGAGACCAACGACCGTCCAATGAGGGGATAAAGCCGTGATCACGAGCACCAATTTTAGGATACCCGCTTTATATAGGGTGAGTGTGCCCCAGAAGGGTCTACATACTCGAGGGTAAAATAACAAAATAAATAATTATTTCGCCACAGATAAGATTCGAACCAATTAGGCCAATTAGTAGAATTCTACGAGTTATAATATAAATTATGAATAAATAAGTCTTGGGAAAATTATTAATAAGTAGTTCAGTGTAAATTGTAAAGTTTTCCTACAAAAAATGCACAAATTCCTGTAATATTGCTAAAACTTGATATTGTAAAATTTTTGCATTGAACTGCGGTACATTTAAGTCGTATGGATTGCCAAATTGGACTCGGTATACGGTAAAGATACAAGGAGTGAATATTTATTTATTTAAATTTAGAAACGTATTAATTAAAAAATCTGATAAGCGCAATGCACAAATTTTTATTGACAAATATTTATGTTTTTTTGTTCTGTTTTTTCAGCTATAATTTTTATTGAGTAATATTACAATTTGTCCTGATTTGGACATTAATAGTAGTGGTGACATACAACATTCATACAATATTTACACAGCAATAAAATTATAAAATAATAATAGAATATATATAAAATAATGAATCAATAAAATGTTACTCAATTGTTAAAATAAATTCTAAAACTTTTATATAAAGTTACAGCTGAAAAAAAAGGTTAAAAAAATTATATCTAGTTTAGATAGAAACATTTGTTTCATTAAACAATATATTTTATTATTATCTCCGATAATCGATGCGCTCGATGATAACAGTCATACGTTACTTCGTCTCTCAGATTTTTGCTCTTTTCAGTAGGAATTCGCTTGAGTTCAGTATGGAAAACATCACTAGACTTCAAGAAAACCACAGCAGTGAATATTGGAGAAATTTCGGTAAGCAAAGTTATAATTTACTTTGTACAATCACGAAAAAGTGAAAGGAGGGTCACTGATCATTTAATATAAGGTCACGATCATTTACTTGTACATCACGAAGTGAAGGAGGTATGCAGTATGCGCTAGTCGCAAGTCGGGCTTGTTTTTCTTTTACTTATCTTTCTTTTATCTTTAATTCTCATCTCATTATTAATTTATTATTATTATTATTATTTTCTTAATCAATGAGATATTTTCATCAAGTCATGTCCTCAAAGTCTGCAAGTAAGGGCGCCACACATCACATCGCACATGGGAGGAGAATCTGACCAGTGTCAGAACTCCAGAATAGATGTTTACAATATGTCTCTGGGCCACTGCCGTTTCAACCTTCTATGAGGGTTGTATGGATGAGTGGAGCTGGATAGGGATTGTGCTAGAGGATTAGGATGATGAATGAGGTTCTGGTGGAATTTGGAAAATTTAGTTGGAATCAGGTCTGAAATAAATGGAACATTAAGGTCGTGGTGTAAGGTATAGTTGGAGACATAATAAGGAGCGTTTACTATTGTTCGGAGGACTTTGGATTGAAAGGAATTGAATGCGTTTGATGTTAGAACGTTTAGCTGTCCCCCACAGCTCAAGTCCGTAGGTCCAGATTGGCTTCAGTATTGTCTTGTAAAGTAATAATTTGTTGTCAACTGTAAGCTTAGATTTTCTGTTTAGTAGTCTGTATAAATGTCCGAATCGTCTGTTGAGTTCTTTTCGTTTAAGTCTTGTATGTGGGTTCCACGTCAATCTTTTGTCTAGTAGTAAGCCAAGATACCGGACTGTGTCTGAGGAAGGAAGCGGTATGGAATTGAAATGAACCATTGGACAGGATTTGCGTCGAAGGGTGAAGGTGACGTGGGTGCATTTGCTTTCATTAACCTTAATACGCCAAGCATTACACCAGTCCTCGATAAGACAAAGGTGTCTTTGCAGGATTAAGGATGCTATTTCAGGATCGGAATTGGATGATAGGATGGCGGTGTCATCTACAAATGTTGCCAGAAAGGTGTCAGGATGATTAGGAATATCAGCAGTGTAAAGGATGTAGAGGACGGGTCCCAAGACGCTGCCTTGAGGAACACCGGCCTCAATGGGATAAAAGTTAGAAAATTCTACACCACAGGAGCGGAAGGAAATCTTGCGCTATGTCCAGAAACGCACCAGAACAATACTCTTTGCATTCAAGGGCTGAGGAAATATGGTCTACAACTCGGAGTCCTTGTTGAACAGTGGAATGATGAGCACGGAAACCAAACTGATGGGAAGGAAGATTTTGTGATTCTAATATAGGCTGGATTCGTTTTCGAAGGAGTTTTTCAAAGACTTTTGAGAGGATGGGGAGTAGTCTAATAGGTCTGTAGGATGAAGTGTTGCTGGAAGGTTTACCAGGTTTTAGGAAGAGAATGATTGTGGAATGTTTCCACAAGAGAGGAAAATAGGTGGTGCGTAGGATGCAGTTGTAGATATACGTAAGGAATATAATAGCTTTCTGCGGAAGTTGACGGAGGATCTGGGGGGTAAGGAGATCATGTCCAGGAGATTTACGGAGGGTCAATTTCTGGAGAAGATATTTAACCTCAGAGAGATTAATAGCTTTAGGAGGTAGGAAAAGAGGTATTGGTGACAAAAGGAAGTCTTGTACTGCTGCGGTATGATTGCTTTGGGATTCCAGATGAGGAGTGAATACTTTGGAGAGGTGTGTGGCGAATTCCTCGGCTTTATCTTCATCAGACGCAGCCCAGGAGTCATCACCACGCCGGAGAGGATGGGAAACTTGATGGGATTTTAAAATCTTCTTCGTGACATTCCACAGGGAATTATCACTAGCTGACAGAGAGGAGAGGTAGGAATTAAAGGACTGGGAACGGAAGGTCGCCAACTCCTGCTTCAATTGTCTACAATAGAAGTTATAGGAGCGGCGATCTGTTGGGTGTCGGTGCTAGTGGATTAGGTCTGTAAGGTGTTGAGGCAAATGGTTTTGGTGAGGAGTTATATTGGAGTGCTTAGGAGAGGATGCAGTCCAGACAGCTTGCTGAATGGCGGTGGTGAAGGAGTAGACGGAATCGTCAAGGTCTTCTTGGGTTTGGGGGGTCGCTCTGAGGTTAATATTATCGGTCAGGATTTGGCGAAATAGGTTCTAGTTGACAGGGCCTCGGATAAATGACGGTGGGATAGGTTTTGGAATTGGAGTGAGAGATACCTTTAGGATCAGTGGACTATGGTCTGAGGATAGTTCATCAAGTCGAGTTACAGATAAGTTGTGGGAGCCTAATCCGCTGTGAATGAAGAAGTCAAGGATGTCAGGATTACGGTTGGGATCGGTTGGCCAGTAGGTAGGGGAATCAGGAGGTAGGAGATTGAAATGATGGGAGTTGAGTGCAGACAGCAAATTTCGTTCACGAGAATTCGTGGTTCTCGAACCCCACTGTCGCCGTGAAAATAATAAAAAAAAAAATGATTTCACCAGCGACCGCTTTAGCTACCTCTTTAGGATCTGAACCAAAAAAGAAAAAATTCTGAAAAAGAAACCATGGAATCTTCTCCTATACCCAGAGAACCACAACCTCCACCAATATTTGTTAAAAATATTAAAAATTGTCAACTACTTTGTGCGCACTTAAACAAATTAACCCATCCTAATAGTTATTCTTGTATAAGTAGAACCAGTGATACTAAAATATCCCCGACTACTGCCGAAAGCTACAGAAAAATAGTAAAATATCTGGCTGAGACCAAAGCTGATTTTCATACCTATCAGTTGCGCCAGGAGAGAGCTTTAAGGGTTGTAATTAGAAACCTACACCCTTCGATACCAGTTACAGCTATCGAAGAAGAACTGACGGAGATAGGCTATAAAGTGCGGCAAGTCACTAAAAGATAAAATTCCACTGCCTCTATTCTTCGTGGACTTAGAAACATCAGCAGGAATTGAAAAAATTTACGACCTCAATAGATTGTACTATACTAGTGTAAGAGTTGAGAAACCTTACACTAAGAAAGAAATAGTTCAGTGCTATAATTGTCAGGCATATGGTCATACGAGAACTTATTGCCACCACACACCACGCTGTGTGAAATGCGGTGAGCAACATAAATCAGAAGAATGCACAAGATCAAGATCAACACCCGCTGTATGTGCTCTGTGTCTCGAGGACCACCCAGCTAACTACAAAGGATGTCAAACTACAAGAACCTCAAAAGCAGATACCAAAAACCTCAGAATCTGGATGAAAGAGCTGAACCGATCAGAAGCAGAAGACAACCTTCAAAAACAATTGATTCCAATGTAACATTTTCCCATCTACTTGGAGGTGGGAACCAGAACAAAGAGGCCCTGCCGGAACAACGCTTACTTCAAAATCCTGAACCCCTTCCACAACCACCTATTCCTCAAAGTTTAACCAACCCTCAAAAACCTCATCCGAATCAAATTTCTCATATTCCTCCTTCATCAAATGTCACAGACCTTACAAGTTTGATGACATCC
This sequence comes from Piezodorus guildinii, assembly GCA_023052935.1. NCBI lineage: Eukaryota > Metazoa > Arthropoda > Insecta > Hemiptera > Pentatomidae > Piezodorus > Piezodorus guildinii. The sequence continues at coordinate 163,215,233 of CM041295.1, read as the reverse complement.
TTCATCACTGAATCGTTATGCCGCTAATATCACTACTCACTAATCTCGTATTAAATTTAATCCCTTCCTTAAAAAATCCTTAAATGACTACACCTAACTCCTTATCCATTCTCCTTTGGAATGCGAATGGTCTTAGAAATCACACTGACGAACTTACAGCTTTATTGCAAGACAAAAACGTTGATGTAGCACTTATTACTGAAACTAGACTAACCACTAAACAGTTCTTCAAAATACCTCAATACGTAACATACCGTACGGACCACCCAGACGGAATAGCCCATGCCGGTACTGCTGTCATTGTGCACCAGTCCCTCTCCCACCACATATTCCCAGTTCCCTCCTATGATTTCCTACAATGCACCGCCATAGTAATCAAGACTTTTTCTTTTCCGATCACCCTCGCATCAGCGTACTGCCCTCCTAAACATTCCATCTCCAACATTCTATTCGAATCCTTCCTCAATTCCTTAGGAAACCACTTCATTCTGGGTGCAGACTTGAATACTAAGAACCAACAATGGGGTTCCAGATCCACGAATTGTCGTGGGCGGAGTTTACAGTCTGCACACAACTCTAGACGTTTCAACCTCCTGCCTCCTGACTCCCCTACCTATTGGCCAACTGATCCTAACCGTAATCCTGACATCCTTGACTTCTTCATCCACAGCGGATTAGGCTCCCTAAACATGTCGTTGACTCGCCTTGATAAACTCTCCTCTGACCATAGTCCATTTCTCCTTAAATTATCCCTAACTCCTATTCCTAAACCCACCCCACCGTCATTTATCACAGGACCAGTAAACTGGGACCTTTTTCGCCAAATCCGGACCAGTGATATTGACCTCAGAGTGAAACTCAAAACTCCAAATGACCTTGACGATGCCGTAAACTCCTTCACCACCGCTATTCAACAAGCTGTTTGGACTGCCTCCTCTCCCAAGCACTCCCAGATAAGTCATAACCAAAATCATTTACCACAACACCTCATAGACCTCATCCGTACCAAACGCCGATCCAGATCCTTATGGCAACGCACCCGTCACCCCACAGATCGCCGCTCCTATGACTTTTATTGTAGACAATTAAAGAGGGAGTGGCGACCTTCCGTTCCCAATCCTTTAGTTCCTTCCTTTCTTCTCTTTCGGCTTGTGACAATTCCCTGTGGAATGTCACCAAGAAAATTCTAAATTCCCACCATATTTCCCATCCCCTCCGTCGTAGTAATGGTTCCTAGGCTGCGTCTGATGAAGACAAAGCCGAGGAACTTGCAAATACGTTTCCGAAGTCTTCACACCTCATCCAGAATCCCATACAAACCACACTGCAGTAGTGGAAGAGTTACTCCAGTCTCCAATCCCGCTTTCATTACCTCCTAAAGCAGTTAATCCCTCTGAGGTCAAATATCTTCTCCGAAAACTTGCACTTAAGGATTGCAATCCGGAAAACCGGATCCGGCAATAACATACCGGATCCGGTAACCGGATCCGATTATAGCAATTTTTGGCAAAAAATAGTGCAGTTTAATAAAAAAAAGGACTTTAAATACGTTACATTTGGTGTACATGTATGGTGGTGTCGTTCGACGCCAAATTGCATCACGTCATCAGTTCAGTCCAAAACATACCATGACGTATAAAACATACATCATTCGTTCGTTTTTCACGAGACAGTACATGAGCTTTTGTTTTGTCGGTGCTTCACCTAAATGTAAGTTAACAGATATTATTATCTTGGATATACGCGAGCTATAGCATCCTATAAGTTGTCTGTAGAGGAACTTCTGAAACAACTCTAATTTTTTTTAGAGAAATTGCTCACTCAAGTGCTGACTCATTCATGTGTACTGAATTATATGATAAACTGCTTACAAATCTATTGAAATCTAGGAAGACTGAGCTACGTTACTGCTCACGTTCTACTTCCTAATACCTTACTTTTTCTCAGATAGCTCAATTATTTATTAAGTATTTATAAAATCCTATAAATTCCTTGCGTGATTAACTCAGATGGAATTGTGATACAATAATTTTAAATTATTTGAGAATGCTAACAATTAGAAAAACTCTTACATTAATGATGGGCACAATCATATTTTGATGAATATGTCTGATGAGTGGCATAATTATCACAATAATGAGTTTGTAATATGAGTATAAATCTTTAAATTATTCTACTGACAATATTTGTTTTTTAAATAGTACGTAAGTACTAATAACTTTAGTATATATTATCAAAAATCAATTTTGATTTTGGAAAAAGGGTTGTAGAAAACAAATAGTCCTTATTTTCAGCAAATTGTAATCAATAGCCGACTGTTTTAATAGCCATTAAAATTTTACTAGTTACCTAAACTACTTAACTTTAATTTTTTTGCTCCATATCTAATCCTAACATAACTTTTATTTTATAAACTTCCTATTATGAGTAAAATTATATTCGAATGACATACTAACTGTTTATCTTGGACCGAAAAGTGAAAATCAACCTGATTTAGTCATACCATCCGGATCCGGCCGGATCCGTCCGAATTGATGAAATTTGGGACCGGATCCGGCCGGATTGGAAATGACACCGGATTGCAATCCCTACTTGCACTCCGTAAATCTCCTGGATACGATCTCCTTACTCCTCAGATTCTCAGACAGCTTCCATCTAAAGCCGTTATATTTCTTACATATATTTACAACTCCATTCTACGCACTACTCATTTTCCTCTCTTATAGAAACATTCACAATAATTCTCTCTAAAACCAGGTAAAGCTCCTAACACTACGACATCATATAGACCTATCAGCCTACTCCCAATCCCTTCAAAAATCTTTGAAAAAATCCTCCTCAAACGAATATTACCTTTATTAGAATCCCACACTATTCCGTTCCCAACATTCAACCGTTCATCAAGGGCTCCGAGTCGTTGACCATATTTCCTCTGCCCTTGAGAACGAGGAGTACTGCTCGGGTGCATTTCTGGACATAACGCAAACATTTGACCGCGTGTGGCACCCGGGATTACTCTTTAAGCTCAAAAACCATTTACCCCAATCCTTATACCTAGTCCTCCGATCCTATCTATCAAACCGCTCCTTCCGAGTTCGCTGTTTCGCTCGAGAATATTCTAATTGTTATCCAGTCGAATCCGGTGTTACACAGGGCAGTGTCCTTGGTCCTATCCTCTACAATATATACACGGCTATATTCCTGTTTGCCCTAATACCTTCCTAGCAACGTACGCTGATGACACAGCTATCCTATCCTCTCACTTAGATCCCGAATTTGCATCTATAGGCCTCCAAACGCACCTTTCTCAAATTGAAGACTGGTGTAACAACTGGAGAATCAAAGTCAATCAATCCAAATGCAATCCTGCCCTCCAGTTCTCTTTAACTCTGTTCCGCTTCCGTTCTCCGACACAGTCCGGTATCTTGGCTTCCTTCTGGACAAAAGACTAACTTGGAACCCGCATACTAGATGTTGGTGATTCTATGATAATTATTGTGTATATAAATTTATATTAGTTCATTTAAGGTTTATTTGTTTTTAAAAAAAATACGAAGTAATAGTTCTGATAAACTTACGCGGTTACCAGAAGGGCGCGCATGCGCATTACCGAGAATACAGTGTCGGAGATTAAATATCACAGTCGAGTCGTAAGTGAGTGCGTACGTAATACAGGACTTCCATCAAGTCACACAGGGTGACCATCTAGTCCCACAGGGGGACAGCAGAGAGACTCATAATCGAGAAGAAGACAAGTCCCACAGGGGGACAGCAGATAAGCTTACCTTAAATATTAATAAAACATTGAAGGACTACTAATTTAACAATTATAGTATTTAATTTCAATCAGAACTTTCACTTCACCACATTAGAATTGGGCATTCATTTTATTATTTTATTTTGTATTATTAATTTTATAACAAAAAAACGTAAGAGCAAATCTCTATGGAAAACTACCAAAAATCTGCTCAAATTCAAAACCTTTAATCACCCACTCCTTACCGATTCTTCTACCTGGTCTCGATCAGATGAAGAAAGGCTTTAGGAGAAGGGGGCATTTAGATTGGAATATTTAGTTCTGCTGCAATATGGGTTGGATTAAGGATTTCAGGATGTGGACTAAAAATTTTGGAAAGGTGTTCACCAAATATTAGAGTTTTTTCTTCATCTGATCGAGACCAGGTAGAAGAATCGGTAAGGAGTGGGTGATTAAAGGTTTTGAATTTGAGCAGATTTTTGGTAGTTTTCCATAGAGATTTGCTCTTACGTTTTTTTGTGAAGTCCTGACAAGTTTGCATTTTGAATCTTCTAGTTTCAGTTTTGAGTTTGTTAGTTAGGTGAGTATAGTATGTTTTTTCGGACCGGTATCTGGACCTATGCCACTTAGCCCTTGCTCGCCGTTTCTCTGTTAATAATTTTCGAATGTGAGGCGGTAAGTTAGTGTCGCGGGAATAATTATTTTTGGGATGTGATGAATTTTTACTAATTGCAATACCTATTGTTCTTGTCAGACAGTTGGAGTAGAAGGAATTAGGGAGTGAGTTAAGGAATTGTGAATAAGGATACAAGAGCCAGCGTGGGATGTTTTGTCAGGGTGATCTGATCTGTATGTGATGTAGTCACGTATGTAAAAGTGTGAATGAGGTGCGAAATGTATTTCAGTCACAAGGGCAACGTCTATGTTATTGTCGTGAAGAAATATGTCAAGTTCGTCTCTGTGATTATTCAGACCATTGGAATTCCATAAGAGAATAGCTAAGGTTTGCTTATTCATCTCGGGAAATTAATCGGGAACTGTGAAAGGAGGCTTGTAAGGAGATTGATGAGTGGTTTGATATTGTTTTGGAGGTCTAGAAGGAAGGATAAAAGAATAGTTATTCTGTCAGTTGGAGTTTGGTAGGAATTGGAGTAGGAAGGGGTGTCTAGGATTAATCTGTATATTAATCTGTCTTGGTGTGAGTAACATTCTTCTCTGAGCTTCAAAAGAGAGATGGTCCTGAACTGCAGTGATTAGTGAAGGTGAATGTTTGGGATTGGTGGCGGCAACTTAACTCTCAGAGAAGCAGGTTTTGGATCATTTATGGGTATTTTCGACTGAGGATGGGAGTTACTGTTATAGTTATAGTGAATGTAAGGTCCTGAGGGTGGTGATAGGAGATCGAGGGTTGAGGATGGGATGTCTGCGGCTGTGATGTGGAGTTTTGAGGCGACTGAGGTCGGGGCAGAGGTTTTGTGACTATTGCAGAATAGGTGGATGTGTTGAAGCTTGGCAGTGATTGATACACGCTGACTTTGGAGCTCGATGGATGATCGGGATATTCCTTGTTGGAGGACCGGGTGCTTCATTAGTAGTGCTGGAGTTCTTCTGTAGCGTTCTAGAGGTTATGTTTAGGCTTTTTTGTCTCAGCATATTTTTGTACACTATGCAGCCTTTACAGCTAGCAGCATGACCTTCACTGCACAGCGCACATTTTGCTGTGGATGTTCAAACAACTGCTAGAGCGTGTGGGCCTGCACATTTGACACATCTGGCTGGATGATGACAGTAGCTTTTAGTGTAACCAAGATTTTGCCAGTTTGTACACTGCACTATCTCATCTCTCTGCCTTGGCTCTTTAAATTTTATGCAGGAGTAAACAAGCCTCTTAACTTTAAATATATCTGGATTATTGGTAGCAGGCTCGAGATCCCCTTCTCCTAAAGCCTTTCATCATTCTGAAATAATTAACGTTTTCCATCAATTACGTATTAATAAAGCACCTGGTCACAATCTCATCACATCCTATATCCTAAAACAGCTACCTCGAAAGGCGATCCTCCTCTACCTCATATATATATATATATATATATATATATATATATGTATATATATTTATTTAATTCCACGCTCCGAACCACCTATTTCCCTGAACCTTGGAAACTATCAATAATCAACCTCATTACAAAAAGAACATTTATGTTACGTTCGTCAGACCTATCTGGACATATAGAATCGAGCTTTGGGGCTCTACTAAGCCATCTAAGTCCTCCCGCATCCAATCCTTACAATCCAAAATCCTTCGCAAAATCCTAAATGCTCCTTATTTCGTCACAAATAAAATCATCCATAACGGCCTTAATATCTCATTTGTTGCAGACCTTTCTCGTACCAGATATACCACTTTTAATTCCAAACTCCCAACCCATACAAACCCTCTTGTCCGCTACCTATCAACCTCACATATTCGTGACAACCCTCCGAGGCGATTGAAAAGAAGATGGCCTAGGGGTCTACTTACGTAAATAAACATCGAGGTACTACCGCTAGGTAGTTTCTTCACAAGCCTTCTACGCCCTTTATTATAATTAAACACTTTTACTTATTGTATTTATGTTAATATACTGTTGTAAAATTCAATAAAATATGAATTGTTAAAAGTGAAAGGAATGAATTAATGTAATCTAGTATTGAAAAACGAGCTGACAAGGCTAGTTCAGCCTAAGATATTTTAAAATGTGACTAGATATATATGTAATAGGAAGATTTCAGATTAAGGGTATATAAATATATTTTATAACAATGTGAACAAACAAATGTTTATTATCTTTTAATTTATAAAAACTGATAATGTTAGGCTCCTTGAGAATGGCCTTGGGCCGTAACGTTGGGGATTATAAAAATAAAAATTTGTTGAGTGAAAATGAGGATCCCAATTATTTTTTAAAAACCTATAAATAATATTTTTTCTACAGTTTTTAGCTTCCGAACGGTTATTATACATATATATTACTGTTCTTATGCACAGAAAAAAAAAAAAATCAACATCAATATTTTTTCTCTTTTCTCCTTTAGTTGGTTATTAAATCCAACATTTATTTTTCCCTTTTTCAACATGTATTTTTCCTCGTTTTTTATTAATGCTAACAAGACGATATGGTTAATTTTTTCGAATACGAAAATGTTCAGGATCGCTATACTTTTCCTTATTATATATTTCACATTCATATATTTCATTTGGTAAACTTCCTTTTATTCGGAGGATTATTGGGAATCGAAGAGAAAACAAGCTTTTAAATAAGTAGGATCCAACTCATATACGCAATATTTTACAGGAGTCTTTATTAAGCATTACTTCTTGGCTAGACAACCACGGCTTTAGAATATCTGTTCCCAAATCTCAGGCGATACTATTTACAAGAAAGCGAAATTTCACTGTCGAAAACGTTAAAATCAGGGGGGAAGAAATACCATATCGGACAAGCGTAAAATATCTCGGTGTAATTTTAGACCGCTCTCTTAGGTGGACTTCTCATATTAAACAAGTTAGGTCAAATTGTTTTCAGGCTTTAAATGTTTTAAAAATTGCTAATAATTATAACTGGGGAGCGGACAGAATCAGCTTAATCCGATTATATTTGACTCTTATTCGTCCCAAATTGGAATATGCTTGTACAGCATACGGCTCCGCGAGCAAAAGAACGCTAGAGATTTTTGAGCCGGTTCAAAACACAGCTCTTCGCATAGCCACGGGCGCTTTCCGCTCAAGTCCCACCGCGAGTCTTGAAGTTGAAGCTGGTGTAATGCCTCTGAGTATACGGAGACAGATTCTAGACTTAGCGTATTACGTTAAAGTTCTATCTCGACCAAATCACCCATTAAATAATTTGTTCGGCCAGCCAGAAATGAACCAACAAATTAACCAATTGAAACTTTCACTACCAGAAAGATGCTCTGTACACAGATCCAAACTTGACCTTCATTCCTTACCGACGCCTCTGATCTTTCGACTATTGCAATCAGATCCGTGGCTACATTCAATACCTAAAACACACCGTATGAACTGCAAAAGGGGCAAAGATATAATCAGCCAATTAGAACAGAAATTGAAATTTCTGCAATTTCAGCGGAAACATAACGGGTGGACTTATATTTATACGGATGGATCCAAAACAACAGATGGAGTGGGCTCCGCTGTAATCTCGGAGGGCGTAAAAATGTATTCGTTACCACCTTTTTGTTCATCATATCACGCTGAGTTGCTTGCAATAAATCGCGCGGTGCATGATTACATTAGCAGCACAGGGAACGCATTTATCTACACAGATTCCAAGTCGGCTCTTAAGGCTTTAACAAATACATTTTCTGTGGACCCACTTGTGGTAGATACATTAACACAATTAAAGGCATTGGAGAGGGTTGGTAGTAGAATAGAATTTATATGGTTACCTGGTCACTGTGGCATAAAAGGAAACGAGCTAGCTGATGCCAAAGCGAAATTAGCTGTAACAGAAGGTCTGTTTGTTCCGGGTGCGTCAACGCGGGAAGTAATCGCCCTCATAAAAGAAAAGGCCTCAGAACATTGGCAAAAAGTATGGTTATTTACGAGGGAGAATAAACTTAGAGTAGTAGAGCCTTCAGTGAAACCCAACCGAGCAGACCTTCGGCTGTGCAGGAAGGAGGAAGTGGTACTGGCTCGACTGAGGATTGGCCACACAAGGCTTACCCACGGCTACCTGATGGCGAGGGGATCACCGCCTCAATGCACCTCCTGTGGGGTTCTCCTCACAGTACCACATATACTGTTGGATTGCTTTTCCTTCGAAGCCGAGCGAAGAGGGATTGGTATGGAGAATGATATTGGGACAATATTACAAAATACGCAGGAGTCAGCCACCAAACTGATGAATTATCTAAAAGACACATCAATATTTTCCAAAATTTAAAAAAAAAAAAGTTCCTGTTTTATTTTTATTTTATTTTTTATTATTTTTTTTATTTTATTTTATTTGTTTATTTTTTTATTTTTTATTTTTTTTTAAATTTATTTATTTTTTTTTTATTTTATTCTTTTCTTATATTTAGTTTTTATTTTAATATTATATATATTATTATTATTTTTTTTTATTTTTATTATATTTTTTTTTATTCTTTTCTTATATGTAGTTATCTTATATAATTGTTTGTATTTAACTTAAAATATTATATCTGTATTATTAGTATTATGTATTTTATTTTATTATGTATTATGTATTTTGTGATTAGTATATTTGTATGTATTATTTTCGTATTGTATGTATTATTTCGTATATTACGTATAATGTTTGTATTGTATTTTATTATTTATCATGTATGTATTATTATTAGTATATATGTATGTATTATTACTTTTATTATATTGTATCTGCATTATTAGTTTAGGGCTAAAATAACCTCTATGGTTGAAAAGCCTTTATGTTACAAAAAAATAAATAAGTAGTTATGGTGTTTTTCATGGAAACATACGGGATATTAAGGCCACTGTTGATGATTTTATTCCTAAATAAGGAACATTGAAGATTCTATGGAGGATTTCGAGTTTAACAGATTGGGTACCAGAGAAATTTTATGAGCATTGAAGTTCAACTCCTTTAGTCAAAAAATTCCTTGTTATATAATAATAAATGAACTATACAATTAACTCGGAGCTTAAAGTGTTTGTGTTTCTTCTTGTAGTAGCCTAAAACAGCGAACAATTTTGTGTGGTTCCAGTCTTTCATGACGATTCCAAGTCAGACGTTTCTGAAAATGGAGACCTGTGGCAGATCTTTCAACAATTCCTTCTTTAAAAATGTGAAATCTAAAATCGTTATTTTATATTCCCCCCCCCCAAAAAAAAAAAAATAAAAAATAGATTGAGCGACGTTGTTGAAAAAGATTCTAGAATCCAATAAAATTTTCAAATTCCATCCCATTGTTCCTTCAGAAACAAATATTTCTGATTTAAAAGGAATATTGCCGCGCATTCATTGATGATGGTTGGAGTACGACGAAAGGGTTTGGGAGTGAGGTAGAGGTACAGTTGAACCTCCAGTCCAGCAGAGATAGCTTTTGACTTTCTACGGGAAATTTAATTTTCAGGAATAATGATATGCATTGATCCTATTTAAAAATCCAAGGTTTCGAACGACTACGTATCTTAAAACTAGTAAAAAATGCACTTTTTTCTGTTATAATTTTTTTTTTTTCTATGAGAGGTTTGTCTTTTATCCTAATTTAATGTTTATAATATCCTACAATCTTCAGACACAATAATAGTACAGTAAACCCTCTTTTTAACGAACGCGGTTATAACGAACTATCGATGCGGTCCCTTGAAAAATGAATAGAAAACTATGCTTTCTCCTCGTTTATAACGAAAAATTCTCTTATAACGAATTAACGAACTACTTTTGTGGACCTCAGAATTGAATTTGTAAAATACGAAAAATAAAGAAGAAAACAATTACGATACATCTTAATTCCTAGTAAAGACCGGCACGGCGCCTTTCTGTCAAAATCCTTCTTACCTCTTATCTCTATTCAGATGAATTCTGTGATTGACAGATTGATTAACAGTCTGTGACAGCTTATGGCTTTTAGAGTTTCAGCTATTTTTTCTGTTTTTATTACTTGCTTTAATTCAAGTTTCCTACGAGGTCAAGTCAGTCTTGCTTTCCGTTTTAAGAGTGCTTCCGCTCCGCACAGTATGTCAAAGAGAAAATCCATTGATTTAAATACAAGGTTGGTGATTCTCCAAGAAGTGGATAAAAATATTGAGTCGAAATCGAAAATTTCGGAAAAAAAACAGGATATCAAAATCTCCTCTTTCAACGATTATCGTTGATAAAGATAAAATCGATGCCTCCGTTGCGTCTTCATCGGGATGTGCAAAAAAAAAAATTTTTTTTATTACTTCAACTTTATATGGATTGCTGTGATTTTGACATTGTAAGTCCCTTTTTAAGTTTTTTATTTTGAATGATGATTTATGTTAATCCTAAAGTATTATGTAAAATTTGAAATAAGATGTACATAGTGCATCAATAATTATGTACATATTGTACATAGTGCATAAATATGTACATAGTGCATAGTTTTAACTGCTTTTGTAGTTTCCTAAATAAACATGTGACTAAAGCGATTGCTTTATTGAAAACATTTCTTTTTAACCACCTGAATTTATACCAAGACATATAACATACATACAATATATTTTTCAGATATAACGGATTCTTTTATAACGAAACGAGAATATTTTTGTCCCTTTGGAGTTCGTTAAAACGAGGGTTTACTGTAATTGCTTATACCAAATGTCAAAAATATTGAAATAACATTTTTTTTTTTAATTAATATTCCTGTATGTGAATCATTAAAAAAAAAAAAAAACACATTTACTGATATTTACTTTATGACTAAGACCCGCGTATATCATTTCTCTAGTCCGTGAGCCAGCAACGAAAAATGCAACCCATGTTACCAAAATTTTTAGTAAGTATGTAGCATTCTATTTATTATTTTTTTCTTAATAATATTAATATATATTAATATTTTAGTAGGACGATACAAGAAGGCATAGTTTTACAATGAAGGGTAAACTTTTAGATCTGTTGGAATTTATTTCTACCAAACATGATACATTTTTTTAATGTAACTTCTACACTAGTGTTGTTATTGGATAGTTTGGTGAATTATAATTTTATTCAAGGATTGAGAGCTCGACATTGGTCTTATCCACTTTATGAAAGAGCAAATGAAATGGGGAAATTTTTTGTAATAAAATGGGGTTGCCATTGCCGTGCGGTTTCCAACAAACATTCTATCACATTTTGAATTTCGCACACTGTCTCATTAATTTACGATCGTTCCTTGTCAGCTTCAAATGGAATTTTTACAGGCAATCACCCGTTCATAGTGATTTCCAGTTGGGCGCGGAATAATCTTCCATATATAGTTTCTCAATACCTCTTGAGATTGATATGAGACGAGATTATTTACAACTTATAGAAAAATGGAAGGTGCCGGTATCTTCTTTCAAAACGGACAGAAATACTGTCTATTGCCCATAAAGCAAAGATAGTTTTTATGTGTTTATTCCTCTTGAGAAAATTGAAATACAAAGTGAAACCGCAAGAGGCCGTAGAATGGCTGAACATGATTGTGAAATGTGACAGCTTTAAATATAAAGTTACAAGAATATTATTTTAACACGGTTCAACTAAACTTGTTATATTCAAATAATTGTACTTTGTGTTGTATGTCTTTACTTTGTTGATCGTTTAAGGTTTAAAATATTGAGGTAATATGTCTAATAAATGTATTATGTCTCACCTATAAGTCATGAAATAAATTCATTAATAAATTAGGTTTTTTTTCTAATGAAATTTTTCGGCGCTGTAAGAATCTATTCATATTTATCGTAAATAAAATAAAACCTGGTCCGTCTAATTGATGTAAATTTTATAATTTAATATTTAATTTTTATAAAATTACTAGCTGAACCTACAGACGATGTAATATTATATATATATATATATATATATATATATATATATAAATCACCTTAGAAAATCAAAGAAAACCTAACAAACATTTTAACTTTTCTATTTTTTCCTTTTATAAGAACCTTATCTGTTCTTTAAGACTGTTATAAACTGTTCACGCGTGATGCAAGAGAAAAATTATATATATATATATATATATATATATATATATACATTTCTTTTTAATTAAATGATATAACAATAGAAACTACCGTCTCCACCAATAACTTTATATACGTTAATTTAATATTTTCCTTTACGTTCTACGGCTTTATATTTTAGATAATAGTAATAATAATAGATTTATTCGCATCAGTATTGATGCCAATTTTAAAGTATTTGGCTTTTCGACTTAAGCTTTAGCTAGTGTGATACTGGTACAGCTATGGAAATATGTTTTTAATTCAGAAGAAATATTTAAATTTGGTACACAGAATCTGTCAGTCTACTTCAATGGGCATGAAACCTTCCTGGTATACAATAAATACTATTTTATCATAATTAAATGGATAAGGATATTGATATCGTTATATACTCGTACATTGATCAATATCGTTAGGATTATATTTGAAATTGTAAACATGTGCGGAATTAATAATATTACGACCGATTAGTCGATTTTTGTGTTTCTGATTGAATATTATTGGGAAAGTTGAAATGTATGAAATATTAATTTAATTTATTAGAGTTTATTAAAATAAAAAATAAATACTGCGTAAAATAAAAGAAAACCAGTAAAAATATACTGTAAAATCATATTTGATCTTCTGCTTTGTAATATTTTTTAAATTAGGATAATATATTGTCGAGAGTCATATGTGTAAAGTTGATCCATGAAAAGACTATTCCACTTAAAGGGGTAAAAAAGAATAAATTCTATCTATAACAGCTGTTCATTATGAAATGTAACATAAATCTCTCAGTTAACGTATAGATAGTAGGGAGGAAAAAAAAAAAAAAAACTATTGAAGCTCATAAGGTGTTAAAGAGGAATAGATATAGAAAATCGATTTTTTTTCTTCTATATTTAAGAATACCTTTTACATCTTTATCCATCCCAACATGAGGTGCATACCACCCAAAACCCTGGTATTTTTTGTAGTCCATCCTTGTAAATACAAAGATACATGTATGGAATTCTATTCCTTATCTTTATGTCCACACTTTATCTATACATGCGAATTCGCGTTCTCGAGAAAATTTGAAGATCCAGACTTTCATATTACCTGTATACAATTTTATTTATTATTTCAAATGTATTTTATAGTTATTTTATTAAAAGTTTCTAACAATAGTGGAACAAAATAGTGATTTGCGGTACAATTCTTTAACTTTTGATCAAATTAAGAAAAATTAAAAGTTATTTTAAAATGTCAAAATTACTTCCCAAAATTTTTACTTCTATCTATCTATCGGCACTATGGTCCTTGTAGGACCTAGGCCTCCTCAGCGATCCTCCTCCACTCTGACCTGTCTTCGGCTGCCCCTCTCCATCCGCTGACACCCAACGACCGAAGGTCCTCCTCTACGTCCTGCAGCCAACGAAGTCTAGGTCTACTAGACTTCTACTAGGTTTTTCCAACTATCCTTCGCAGGAATCTCATTTCTGAGGCCGTCATTCTGTTTATAACTTGCATTGGGCCTGTCCAGTGCTCTGCTCCATACAGCAGGATAGGAAGGAAAATTGTTTTATAAAGGACTAATTTGGTGGCATTAGTTATTTCTTTTGTTCCTAAATGTGGCTGATTTGTAGTATGCGAGGTTGGCCTTTCTAATCCGGCTATTTACTTCATGTTCTATTCTTCCATCATTGCTTACGGTTGTGCCCAAATACTCGTATGTGTTTACAGTTTCGAGCAATTCACCATTGCAGGTCACATTCACGTTTGTTTCGTCTCGCCCTACTTTCATGATTTTGCTTTTCTGAGCATTTATAGCCATACCCTTTCTATATAGTTCTTCTCTCCACTCATTAACTGCTTGTTGTAGGTTCTCCTGTGAATTTGCTACTAGAACTATATCATCAGCGAAAATCATGGCTTGGGCTGATACAGGCATCAAGTTTCTATACCCAATCAGGGTTCGTGTAGTCCTTCTCTTACACATTTTTAATATTTCGTCCATGAAGGTTATAAATAGCAAAGGACTAAGGCTGTCCCCCTGTTTGACCCCAACATGAAAATAGAAAGGCTGGGATTCTTTTCCATTTAGGCGTATTACTCCTTTTGGATTCTGATAAATGGACTGCATAGCTGCAATAAGGTTTGAAGGAACATTTTTATACTGCAAAGCTGCCCATACTTCATCCCTAGGAACTGAATCGAATGCAGCTTTGAGGTCTATAAAGGCCAAATAAATATCCTTCCCTACTTCCCACTAATGTCTTTTCCATTATCATTTTGAGGGAGAATATATGGTCTTGTGTTTGTCTACCGGGTCTGAACGCTGCCTGTTCCTCTTCCAGATCTTCCTCTATGAGTTTCCTCAACCTTTGTTCTAAAATTCTGGTATATATTTTATACACAACCGGTGAGAGACATATAGGCCGATAGTTTTCACATTGGGTTTGAGATCCTTTTTTATGGATAGGTACAATAATATTGTACTCCCAATCTCGGGGTATCTTCTTCTCATCCCATATCTTTTGAAACAGCACTTGGAGTGTCTTTGTTATTTCTTCACCTCCATACTTTATAAATTCAGGCACTATGTTGTCTCTTCCTGAGGCTTTACCCAGTTTTAGTCTCTGTATTGCCAGTTACACCTCCTCTTCTCTGATACAGTCATCCATATCCTCCACATCTCTTTGTCTTACTCTTCCTTGGTCACCATTAGGTGCAGATCTTTCAGCAAATTTTTCCTGATAGTGTTTTCTCCATTCCTCCAGTATCTCCTCGTCTCTAGTTACTATCAATCCATCCTTATTTTTAATGCTTCTGACTGGCTTTCCCTTTCTACCCCTCAGCGCTTTAACAGTGTTCCAGAACTTTCTGGTATTGTCCTTGTAGTTGTTTTGCACAGACCTTCCGAACTCTTCCCACGCCTTCTTTTTTGCTTGTTTGATCACCAATTTCACACGGTTTCTTTTTTCAACATATAAATGCCATGCTTGTGGATCTTTTGAGCGCAAGTAGTTTCTCCAGGCTTCTTTCTTCTGTGCTACAATCTGTTTGACCTCCTCACTCCACCAATTTGTTCTCTTAGTTTGTGGTCCTATTTTACTAACTCCACAAACTTCTGTCCATAAGAGACCAATAGCATCTATTGCCAGCTGTTATCCTAGCTTTAATTTCGTCTTTAATCTTGTTATTATCTGTAATAACAGTGCCTAGATAATTAAACTGTGGTATTCTCTCGAACCTATGTTTGAGGACATCGTTGTCTATTACGGACGGAGGTCTTCCTCGGGGCAAGTTTTCCAAGTCGGTATCCCCAGCTGAAAACTTAGCAAACCAACGGCGAATGGTCCGTTCATTAACACTCCCTTCCCCAAACGCCTTGCAAATATTTCTAGCGGCCTCAGCTGCTGAATGGCCGAGTTTAAAATCGTACAAAAATATTACTCGAAAATCGCGTGTTTCCATGTTCATATTTGGAGGTATACTAAAAAGTGGGTAATTGATCGGGAAGCTAATGTTTATAATACAAAGATAGAGGATTAGTAACTGTTTACTTTAAATATGTAAACATTCGGAAGAAAACAACAGAGACCTGCAAAATCCTTTATGTTTTTCAGAAACTATAAAAACGGACATTTCATGTGAAACAACCCAATACAATACTTGTTTCAAGTTCGTACTACTAATGGTTTTTGAGATAGACTTACCACTCACCAGGACCATTTTCTGATTCTTGGTCATTTGGACTCACGGGACTCTTAGACGTGAATTTCCGTTGAAGACTGAAATAAAAAAATAAAAAATCGCTATAGCAGTACATTCCCTTTCAAGATTAAGTGACAGTTAAAATGGGATGTATCGTAAAAAGGTTAGTGAAGTTTAACTATGTTTTGCTTACTTTCCCTCTAAGAGGAGTAAAACGTATATAATTCATATATAATTTTAGTAATGTTTAACTGCGTTATTAGTAAGTATGTCATTGGAATGTTCACCTTTTTAAATAAATATATTAAAAGTCATATTTCTAAGTTGATTGGAAAATATTATAAGATATCAGAAAGATATTTTTCGATTAAAATTGAAAAATAATGTTTATAAAAACGTTTCGACTACTATATGTAAATGAGATTAATGCGTGCTATCAACAATGTACCTGTTGAAAAATTATCAAGAATCTCTTAGAGAAAAAAATATATGTCTGGCCAAAATATGGAAATGAGAAGGAACGTCTGTGAATCATTTAAAATTCGTTCCGGTCTAAAACGTTATGAGTCACTGGCAACTCCACTTATTAATTCGACATTGGAGTACACTAATTGAAAATTAGCAGGTAGATGTAAAGGTTTAAAGATGGTCATTACATTGTCTCTACTCTGTTATGCAAATGTTATTGCTCCTTCAGAAGGAAGATAAAGATACAATATTAACTAAAGCCTGCTACTTTTAATTGGTTACGTTTCGCTATTAGGTCTCAACTCGCTACAAGGTAATACGGGTTTTAGGCATTGTTTTAACTTGGGTGAACATCCTTAAAAAAAAAAAATCTATCAAGATAATATTAAGAGAATTACTTAAAGAATCTTACAAAGATTTCTGAATTTTACATGACCCTAAAAAACCGAAAAAATTATTGATTTATTTTTTATCTGCCCTTTAAATATATTGGATTGGCAAACAAGTCCTTTCGATTTTTCAGGGTGAAATAAGCCTTAATGTATTATAGACATAAATTTTATTTTAATCTACAATATATTGACCATTACTTAATATGACTTTTTTCCCCGTCTTTCCATCTACTCATAATGACATGTTCTTTTTTGTTTAATTGCTTATAATTCTAATAAATTTTAATATGACATGATAATTAAACACGTTAGACTTCCTCCCGTTTAAAGTTAATATATTGTCGCTTTGATAACGGGTTCCTACTGTCAGATTGTTCTCCAAAAAACTAAAATGAATTTATATTAATAAGACCTAGGACTGCACCTGGACAAACGTCTTACTTGGAACCCTCATACAAGACTGAAAAGACAAGAAACTGCCCGATGTTTTCGACTACTTCAACACTCTACAAACGCTCTAGCCTTCCACTTAAGTACAAAAGGCTCATCTATGACTATCATCAGACCGATATGGACTTACGGAGTAGAGATTTGGGGCTCAACTAAACCATCAAATTCTTTCCGTCTCCAATCCTTGCAATCAAAAATCCTTCGAAAAATCCTCTACGCTCCTTATTTTGTCACAAATAAACACATCCATAAAGACCTTAACGTTCCCTATGTTGCTGACTTGGCGCGAACCAGGTACCACTCCTTTCATGACAAACTCCATTCCCACTCTAATCCACTTGTTTCAATCCTTGCTTCCTCTACAATCCCTGATAATCTTCCGAGGCGTCTGAAAAGAAGATGGCCACGAGACCTTCTAGTTTAACATAGTCTTTGGAGAGCTGCCAATGGGTAGTATCCCCACATGTGAATCCATGACATTTGTATCTTGTATCTCATTTACTAGATGTATATCATTATACAGTTGTAAATAGCAATAAATCTATTAAAAAAATTAATAAAGTTTTAATAAGTCTGTGTATTTTTCCGGTTTCTTGGCTCGTGGCTTGTTAAGTTCCACAATTGTTTGAAGTGTAAAAAAAAAGAACCGAATATAGTTTTGAAATATCCTGGTATTGCCTAACCTACGCAAACGATATTAACGAACCAAATATATTATTTCTAAATTTTTTTAATTTTATTTTTTTAAATGAAGTTCTAGAATTTCTGAAGATTTTATTATTTTTAACTGTTTAAATCTTTATATCAGCGAACAGTAAAGTATATTTTGATCTGGATTTTATATTTAAAAAAGAACAACAAAATAGAATGTCTAGAGTTTATTGTTATAAAACAGATCGAAATTGATGTCATCTTCTTTTGGAATTTCTTTCCATTCGTGCAGTACTGCAGAGACCTGAATAAGTGTTAGTCACTTGGATTTGATGTCAAAATTTTCAGGATGTAATTTGGCAAACCTATTTTGAAAGGTCCGTTCCGTATAACCTGGCAAATTTTTTCTATAAGCTTCTGCAGCACGCTTACATTTTTTTTTTTTTTTTGTTCGCCCCTACCTTGCCTTTAAAGGCTTTACAGGGGTTTCTCGGACAAGGGAGTGAGGGCGGGGGATAAATGCCGAGATAAAAGTCCTCCCAGTACCGAGACTCGAACTCGTAATTTTATGATTTCCAATTTTTGGTTCTCTGTGGTTGCTAGGCAACGCGCGCTAACCCACTCGGCTACCACAATAATACCAATACAATACCTTTTTAAAATAATACAAAATATGCCGATAATGAATGGTATTTTCTTTCATATTCACAGTACAATAGCAAATACAAGACTAAGCTAGTTTCAACAACTGTTAACAGATATAGTTGACTTCTTACAAAGAGGATAAGCAGTCCACATTTGGGATTAATTCATGAGATAGGATGTGTATCATAATGGCATAAAAATAAACAGAAAAACCGAAATGACTATGACTGACCAATCCAATAATGACCGTAACTATCTCTTAGATTGTTTTCCCGTGATAAAAATATTGCTTCAAACTTATTTAAATAGAAATCGCCGATCACTAGATTAACGTAGATAAAAAAACTCACAAGTCACTTAAAAACGACTTTAAATATTGCAGCTCTTTTTCAAGGATACTAAGTAAACATTTATTTCAAGTTCAAATTGTATTAAAATATTTTCTTCCAAAATAAAAATAAAAATAAAGTGATTTTATAAAATATGTTAGTTAAGTTATGAAGTTATTCCTAAACATTAGGATATATCCAACCTTTTTGGAAATTAACCATCAGAAAATTAATAAAATAAAACATTTTAAATACCTAGGGGAATGTATCAGTTGGAATTTAGAAGAGAGTATATCCATGGAATCAAGAATACAAAAAATGGAGATTGCTTTTCAGTTAACCAAAAACACATTTAACAAATATTCACTATCTCGGAACTCAAAATCCACAAATCATCTTGTTATAAAGCCAAAGACACTAGAAAAGATTTCAGTTTCTATGAAAAAAAGAAGAATTAGTTTGAAATTTTCAACTTTTTCAAGAACGGATAAACAAAATTTAACTAGTTCAACATGACTCGAAAGAATTACGGTGAATATGATTTAAAATATTATAATTTTGAGAAAATTGTTAAAAAACAAGAATAAAATATTCCATGAAAAACAAAGAAATTGAAGAAGGAGCAGAAAGAGGCAGATAATGAGGGATCCGAGAGAATCTGGGAGTATCGGAAGAAACCTAAGGAAGCATCTACAAAGAAAAGAAGGAATGGTTGTACCTGTATGTACCCTAAAGTAGGGGGTTCAAAAAAAAAAAAAAAAGTTATTAATATCAGAAAACAAATTCTAGATTTTAATGGAAAGTGGAATCTGGCCACAAAAGCATAAATTGACGTTAATCGAAAAAAACGGAATCAAATATATTGATTCAACAGATAATTTTACCCCGTTTCCTGTAAGATTTCATAAAATGTATTTAGTGCCTTTTAAAGTACCAAAATCATCTTGCATTCAATCCCTACAATCTAAAATTCCTAATGCTCCTTACTTGTTCACTGATAAAATCACTAGTAATGGTCTGGTTGTTACCAATTTGGTTTGGACCGGTACCTATCCTTCCATAACAAATCCCATATCAACTATTAGTTTCAAGCCTTGCTTCTTCTTCGATTCGCAATGATCCTTTGAAGCTTATGAAACGACGTTGATCGAGGGACCTTTAAGTTAGACTGATGACTGGAACCAATAGATAGTTTCTCTACATGTTTCTGGCATGCTATATAACTTCACATTTACTTGTTGTTGTTTTGTATATTGCAGTTATAGATTTCTTTTTTAAAAAATAAATCGAAATAGATCCTTTTAAAATAGAACTATCCTCATGATACCTTAGGCTGGTTAGTATCTCAAAATTTAAACGGATGTTTTATTAATAAGATTATATCTCTACTTTAAACTATAACGTGTTTGTATTATAATTGTAAATGTTATTAGATAAAAAATGCTTGCTCATCTTAACTCTTTAGTACAACAGCCCTGTGAACATCCTGGGCCGCCACTACCTTTCTCTACTCATATCTGTTAGCAACCGTTTTCACGTTCTAACACCCATTTTCTGGAAATCTACTTCAACATCATCCATCTCTCTCAGATTTGGCTTCCTTTTTATCGTTCTCTTAGCTTTCCTCTCAACATGCGCTTCGTGATTCTCATTTCTTCCATGTACTCTACATAGCTATCTCCTATCCATATCAGTTTCCCTGTCTTATATAGGTTACCACGTCATGCTCTCCGAAAAGACATTTTTACTCTATATTTGTTTTTATCTATTATATATATATATATATATATATAATTTTGTTTGAAATAATTCGGGTTTTAGGTCATTAAACTATCACTCCTTCTTAATTTTCTTTATTTGGACGTTTCGATCCCCCGTCTATGTATATACATAGGATCCTTTTCAACACTGCAATTAAACATAATTGGTTACATTTTGTGGTATGTTGGTTACATTTTCCATAAAACATCTATCTATAGCCAGGTACAATATATTATAAACACATCTTACCAAAGAATTTCATCGAGCACCGGCACACCACTCAGGCTAACACAGGGCACTGGGATCTCCAAGCCCTCTCCCCTCCAGCCTTGGCGGCCGAAGCTCAACTTATTAATAAATAAATTTAATAAAACTATCCTAGTAAAAATAAAAGGTCAACAACGCTTAAAAAATATATCACAAAAACAAACCAAACTATTATATAAACCAATAACTATGAAACAATCTAAAATATTTTATATAAATAATGATGATAAAAACTAATAACAATAAACAACTTATATATTAACCATAATAAAACTTTTTTAATTTCGTCTACTTATTCTTCCTAATTTATTTAAGATATTATTGTAAACGTTGCGAAGTTTTGTGCAATCATTCCGCGTACTTACAGTATGTTCGGTCCTAACGATGTGCATCATCTCCTGAATCACTCTCTTATCTTTATTTTTTTCCACATCCAGAACCCTTACATTTTTAAAATAAAAATCGTGGTTGTTTTTGATAGCGTGACTCGCTAAGGCCGTTTCTTCTTTTTTTGGATTCCACACTGTATTTATGCGCGTAAATTCTTTTATTTAAATATTGTGAAGTTTGGCTAACATATGTGCCTTCACAATTTTGGCAATCTATTTTATATATAATGTTAGATAATTTTTCTTTACTGGTTTTATCTTTAAGTCTAGAGTAGAGCATTTCTTAAAAATTATTATTATATTTGTACACAATATTTACGTTTTCATTTTTGAATATCCTCTTTATTATGGGGGCCAGTGGTCTGATACACTCAATGGAAAAATAAGAATCTACAGTGGTCACGGTTTTTTTTTTATGTGAGAAAATGTTTCATAAGCCTCCCGTAGAGACTTCTCTATGACACCTTTAGGGTAACCATTATTTTTTTAAATTTCTCTTACTCGGCTAATATTTTCGTCTCTATAAGAGATACTGCTCAGAGCTATTGCTCTCTAGCATATATTTCTCCCAATGTTGATCTTAATTTTTAGGTCGTGGCAAGAATTAAAATTTAAAATACGGTCACCATTGTATTTTCTCTCGTGCCATGATACTTTTGTGTACCCTACCCCGCGAATTATTTTCGTATCTAAAAATGTAATCATATTGTCTTTTTCTTCTTCGATAGTAAATTTTATATTTTTATCTTTATTAAAATGTCCCAATATTAATTAACCCAATTAAGCTCTCTGTCGGAACACTTAAAATGGTGTCATCAACATATTTTTTTCAAAAATTGCACCTTTATGGGAATTTTGGCTAAAATGTCTTCCACCAAAACATCCATAACGAGTTCTACGAGAATGGGAGAATGTGACAATCCCATTGGTAGACCACTTATTTGTTTATAGTAATGGTTATTTATAGAGAAATACGATGTTTCTAAACATAGCTCTACAGCGCTAATAAATAAGGTTTTCACCAAGTGATGTCCTCCAAAGCATCAACTAAAAGATCTAGATCTAGTGGATCAATCACGTCTCCCATAAAACAAAGACCCCGCCGTGATACTAATAAAAAATTAAACCAGCAAGCAACCCCTTCAGGTACTAATACCGAATCTGAACCACATCCTGGCACATCGTCACAAGGGATGGCTGACGAATCTCCGTTTTTCACCCCAAATCCTTTTCAAATCCTACATAATGAAAAAGAAAACATGGGATCTGCTCCTACACCCAGTGAACCACGGCCTCCACCGATATTTGTCAAAAATATTAAAAAATTTCAGTTGTTGTGTGCTCAATTGAATAAAATTACCGACTCCACCAGCTACTAAGTAGAATAAGTATAATCAATGACACCAAAATATCACCGACCACCGCCGAGGCATATAGAAAAATAGTGAAATATCTAACTGATACTAAAGCGGATTTCCATACTTATCAGCTACGCCAAGAGAGATCACTTAGAGTTGTAATCAGAAATCTACATTCTTCCACACCAGTTGAAGCTATCAAAGAAAAACTTATAGAGATGGGTTACAAAGTGCGCCAAGTCACTAATGTCATAAAATATAGAGTTCAACTTCCTCTATTCTTCGTTGACCGGAACCATTGTCAGGGGTCGAAAAAATTTATGATCTAAAATGACTGTACTATACAAGTGTAAAAGTCTAAAAACCTTACACCAAGAGAGAAATTGTTCAGTGTCACAATTGTCAGGCGTATAGACATACCAAAAGTTACTGTTATCACATACCACGCTGCGTGAAATGCGTGCACAAGTCTGTGGAATGTACAAAACCGAAGTCAACACCCGCTGTATGTGCTCATTGCCTCAAGGACCACCCGGCCAATTACAAATGATGCCAAATCTATAAGGAACTAAGGACCAGGTATGAAAAACCCCAAGTACTGGATGAAAAAGCAAGACAAACCAGAACTAGAAGAGAACCCTCAAAAATAATCGATGCCAATGTATCATTTGCCCACTTACTTGGAGGTGGGAACCAATGTATTGAAGCCGAGGCCCTGCCGGAACTGCAAAATGTACCTCAATATCCTCAGTCCATTCCACAAATACCTCTTCCTCAAAACGTAATCAGTCCTAAAAATCCTCATCCACAATAAATCTCTCATATCCCCCCTCCTTCAAATGCCACAGACCTTACCAGTTTGATGACATCCTTCATTTCCGAAATCAAATCCCTTGTCATGCCCCTAATCACAATCCTTACGAATCTTGTATCAAATCTCATTCCTACCTTAAAAAATCCATAAATGACCTCACCTAATTCCTTATCTATTCTCCTATGGAATGCGAATGGTGTTAGAACTCACACTGACGAACTTACAGCCTTACTGCAAGACAAAAAGTTGATGTTGCACTCATTACTGAAACTAGACTAACCACTAAACAGTACTTCAAAATACCTGAATACACGACATACCGAACAGACCATCCAGACAGCAAAGCCCATGCCGGTACTGCAATCATTGTCCACCGATCCCTCTCCCATCACTTACACCCACTTCCCGCCCACGACTTCCTACAAGCCACCTCTGTTATAATCAAGACCTTTTCCTTTCCGCTCGTCATCGCATCAGCATACTGCCCTCCTAAACATTCTATTATTCTATTTCCATTACCCAATTTAGATCCTTCCTCAACTCATTGGGGAATCACTTTATTCTGGGTGCAGACCTAAACGCCAAGCACCAACAATGGGATTCCAGGACCACAAATACTCGTGGACGGACATTGCAGGCTGCATTCAACTCCCGACGCCGTAATCTCCTACCTCCCAATTTCCCTACCTACTGGCCAACTGATCCTAACCGTAATCCAGACATCCTCGACTTCTTCATCCACAGCGGATTAGGCTCCCTGAACTATTCCGTAACTCGCCTTGATGAACTATCCTCTGACCATAGTCCACTGATCCTAAATGTATCCTTAACACCTATTCCTAAACTTGTCCCACCGTCATTCATCAGAGGCCCTATCAACTGGAACCTCTTCCGCGAAATCCTCACCAATGATATTGACCTCAGAGTGACTCTCAAAACCCAAACTGACCTTGACGATGCCGTCTATTCCTTTACAACCTCGATTCAACAAGTCGCCTAGACTGCCTCCGTTTCCAAGCACAGCCAAATAAATCCTTACAAAACCCATTTACCACAACACCTCCTAGACCTAATCCACACCAAACGCCGAGCCAGAACATTATGGCAACGCACCTGTCATCCAGCAGATCGCCACTCCTATAACTTTTATTGTAAACAATTAAAGCGGGAGTTGGCGATCTTCCGTTCCCAATCCTACAATTTCTACCTCTCCTCTCTCTCGACTCGTGACAATTCCTTGTGGAATGTCACGAAGAGAATTCTAAAATCCCCCCTGATATCCCATCTTCTCCGGCGTAGTGATAATTCCTGGGCTGCTTCTGACAAAGATAGGGCCCAGGAATTTGCACTACACCTTTCCAAGGTATTCACTCCTCATTGTGATCTCAATCCAACCCATACCGCAATAGTTGAAGAGTTCCTTACGTCACCGATACCAATTTCCTTACCACCTAAAGCAATCAATCCCTCTGAGGTCAAATATCTTCTTAAAAAGCTTCCTCTCCGTAAATCTCCTGGATACGATCTTCTTACTCCTCAAAGACAACTTCCACCTAAATCCATTACATATATCTATAACTGTATCCTACGCACTACCTATTTCCCTCTGTTGTGGAAACACTCGACTATCATCCTTTTCCTAAAACCAGGCAAACCCTCCAACTGTACGTCATCCTACAGACCTATTAGCCTTCTTCCGATCCTCTCCAAAATCTTCGAAAAACTCTTATTAAAACGAATCCTAGCCAAATTTCACAATTTTCCTTCACACCATTTTGGATTCCACATTTACAGTTGTAGACCACATTTCCTCCGCCCTTGAGTGCAAGGAGTATTGTTCGGGTGCCTTTCTGGACATAGCGCAAGCTTTTGACCGGGTGTGGCACCCGGGATTGCTCTTTAAGCTCAAAACCCATTTACCCCAATCCTTATACCTAGTTCTCCTTTCCTATTTATCAAACCGCTCCTTCCGAGTTCGCTGTGGTTTAGAGTTTTCCAAACATTATACTGTTGAGGCCGGTGTTCCTCGAGGCAGCGTCTTAGGACCCGTCCTCTACATCCTCTATACCGCCGATATCCCTACCGATCCCGATACCTTTCTGGCAACATTTGCTGATGACACAGCCATTTTATCATCCGATTCCGATCCTGAAGCAGCATCGCTAAATCTCCAAAGGCACCTTTCCCTGGTCGAAGACTGGTGCAATGCTTGGCGCATTAAGGTGAACAAAAGCAAACGCACTCTCGTCACATTCACCCTTCGACGCAACTCCTGTCTAACGGTTAATTTCTATTCCATACCGCTTCCTTCCTCAGACACAGTCCGGTATCTGGGCTTTTTACTAGACAAAAGACTAACGTGGAACCCACATACAAGACTTAAAAGAAAAGAACTCAACCGCAGATTCGGCCAGTTATACAGATTATTAAACAGAAAATCTCATCTTACAGTTGACAACAAATTACTAATATACAAGACAGTACTGAAACCTATATGGACCTACGGACTTGAACTGTGGGGGACAGCTAAACATTCTAACATCAAACGCATCCAATCCTTCCAATCCAAAGTCCTATGAACAATAGTTAATGCTCCCTATTATGTTTCCAACTGTACCTTACACTACGACCTTAATATTCCATTTATTTTAGATCTGGTACCATCCAAATTTTCTAATTTCCATCAGAACCTTCTTCATCATCCTAATCCTTTAGCACAACCCCTCTCCAGCTCCATCCGCCCCTACAATCCTCCACGAAGATTTAATCGGCAGTGGTTCCGCGACGTTCTGTAAACATTTATACTGGAGTTCTGACACTGGTCAGATCCTCCACTCATTTACTGTATGTTTGTGGCTATTGCGCCCTAACTCAGCCTCTACTGGCTAAGACCAGTGATGCGGATGAGAGAGAGGCGCTGGGATCTCTTGGATTCCGCTTTTTTCCTCCACAAGTGGAGGGAAAAGCACAGTCTGGGGTCCCCTTAGCAGTTGTAAATATTGTATATGGTTATGTTTGTTTGTATGATTTTTATTTATTTGCCAACTTTGTATTAATATCAATTATAGGTTTTTTTTATTTTATTTTTTATTTTGTTTTATTTTATTGTACATATAAATGATTTTTTTTAGACCAATTTTTGTAATTTCGTCTACTTATTCTTCCTAATTTATTTTAAATATTGTTGTAAAAAAATATATATAATATTGTTCTAGATGTGGAAAAAAATAAAGATAAGAGAGTGATTCTCGAGAAGATGCACATCGTTAGGACCGAACATACTGTAAATACGCGGAATGATTGCACAAAACTTCGCAACGTTTACAATAATATCTTAAATAAATTAGGAAGAATAAGTAGACGAAATTAAAAAAGTTTTATTATGGTTAATATATAAGTTGTTTATTGTTATTAGTTTTTATCATCATTATTTATATAAAATATTTTAGATTGTTTCATAGTTATTGGTTTATATAATAGTTTGGTTTGTTTTATTGTTGTTTTTGTGATATATTTTTTAAGCGTTGTTGACCTTTTATTTTTACTAGGATAATTTTATTAAATTTATTTATTAATAAGTTGAGCTTCGGCCGCCAAGGCTGGAGGGGGAGGGCTTGGAGATCCCAGTGCCCTGTGTTAGCCTGAGTGGTGTGCCGGTGCTCGATGAAATTCTTTGGTAAGATGTGTTTATAATATATTGTACCTGGCTATAGATAGATGTTTTATGGTAAATGTAACCAACATACTATAAAATGTAACCAATTATGTTTAATTGCAGTGTTGAAAAGGATCCTATGTATATACATAGACGGGGGATCGAAACGTCCAAATAAAGAAAATTAAGAAGGAGTGATAGTTTAATGACCTAAAACCCGAATTATTTCAAACAAAATTATAATATAAAAAAGGGTCGATGAATTAATTTCTTGTATAAGTATTTTATGGTACATATTTGATATATTGTAATCGTCGTATATATATATATATATATATAATATATATATATATATATATATATATATATATATATATATATATTGTACTAAATTCATTCTTTTTTGTTTGTATATATTTAGTTGCTTTATTATAATTTTGAAAAATATTGAAAGGTGTAATTAACATTATTTTTAAGCTATTTTCTTTTGTTAGTTATTTTTGATTGATGTTAAATTAATCTTATTTTTGTTATTTTTCGATATATATATATATATATATATATATATATATATATATATATATATATATATATATATCTATTATATGTGTATACATGTATGTATATATGTGTATATGTATATATATATATATATATATATATATATATATATATATATATATATATATATGTATATATATATATATATATGTAAATCGGTTTCTCATTTTCATTCACATTCATTCATCGGTTGTTTTGCTTTTGGCCTGCCACATTGGTAAATATGGGTATTTTTCAAGATATAAAACATTTTTATGGAAATTTTGTAGCTAACCGAGCAAAAAGGTATTCTAAGTTGATAAAGAAGTTAGCTCATTTGGAACCACAGAGAGTGTTTCTTTTAAAGTGTAGGCGACAAAATTTAATTCCACCACACATTAAAGACAGCACTGAAAGCATTTATGAACTTATTCTTACTTCTTCAAAGTTTGTAAAACCATTGGAGAATATAATTTGTAAAACTGAAGTCTCGATTATGAATTTGGAAATTAAAGTTGTATGTTTATTAATAACGAGAATAAAATACAAAATAGACCTTATTCTGGTAGAACTCTCGAATACTATTAATAAAGACCTGTATTACAAGCTAACGTCGGATCAAGATAATCTCTACAAAAAGCAGAAAAAAGAAAAAAAGATAAAACTAATAAAAAAATTCGAAAAAATTAAAGGAAGGACACTACATTATTGTTTGCCGGAGGTACCAAACACTGCGTTTTTGAATCTGACAAATAAGATAATACCGAAGAATGTACAAGATATTTTATCTTTAGGACCTAAATTCAACAATGAAATAAACCCAAAAAACATTGCTAAGAAAATACCACAATTCCTATCTGATGTGGAATACATAATACAAACTGTAGAAAAAGATGAATCAAAACAGAATGAACTAAGACTTAAATTGATTAATGCCAACAATAATACCTGGCTATAGCTATCTATAGCCATACATATGTTTATAAACATCTATATGTTTTATGGAAAATGTAACCAACATACTACAAAATGTAAGCAATTATGTTTAATTGCAGTGTTGAAAAGGATCCTATGTATATACATAGACGGAGGATCGAAACGTCCAAATAAAGAAAATTAAGGAGGAGTGATAGTTTAATGACCTAAAACCCGAATTATTTCAAACAAAATTATAATATAAAAAAGGGTCGATGAATTAATATCTTGTATACATATATATTTTTTTTTTAATCAAGAACCACGCGAATATCATTGGTTAGACATTTTTGGGAGTCTGGATTATCTTTCTTCCCGTCCCAGTTTCATGATTTTCCACTCCATTTCTTTTTTTTCTTCTGACCACTTTATGCCCATCTTTTTTTTTTCTTCCAATATTGGTCAAATTTTTCAGTGTTCTCCTGTATGTGTCTCTATATATACAGTCCATATCTCAAATTTTAAGGTTCTTTAATTCTTCTATTATTTGCTTCGTGTCTCCTATGATTTTGTCGCCAAAAGTTTTGTTAAAGATCTTTTTGTTCAATATTTCCCCCTTCATCCTTTTCATGTGCCCATAGAACATCCATCAGCCTTCTGATTCTAATCTCCGTTCTCAAGTCTTTGATTTTGCTATAGATCTGTTTGTTAGATCTTCGCACATAACCTTCGTGTGTTTTTCTGGGCCCATATATTTTTCCTGAGATCCCCCTTTCTATTCTTAACAGCTTTTCCAAGTTTGGTAGGCATGTAGCCTCCATTCCATATAAAGTCATTGGCCTGGTCTCAACATTTTAATGCATTAACTTTGCTTTGGAGAAGTGGCTCATTGCCTGATTGAAAGCTTAATTGTTTTAATTTTGCGGTTTTCTCTTGGATGCCCTCTTTCTCTTACTCAGTACTTTATAATGTTAATATATGGGTAAGTAAAAATAAACAACTGGCCTCCTTATGCACTGACATAAGTACATAATAGGTCAGTCAGTTTTAAAACAGAGAAATGAACTAGAAAATGCATTGAGGTGTGATCATTTACCGGAAGCAGAAGCGGAGCCAGAGGTGAAGGTGAGTGCGCCATGATCGGATCACCTGGTGAAAAGGAAGAGCTGTCCTCAATCTTATCTCAGATATTAGCTTCATACAAAATGTAAAGTTCAATCTTCAGATTTAAAACAGTCTCGTGCGGACAACACACCACTTTCCCTTACCTTCCTTGCTAAAATAAATTTATGTTAGAGTCAAAATACTTTTAAAGAATTGTATTGGGTTTAGATGGAAACATTTATTAAGAATTAAATAATCGATATAGTAATAATGATGGAGTTTTGTTGACCGTAGAGAAATTAGATGAGGAAGATGGTTGGGGTTGCGGTCATAAATTAAAACACACAATTAAAAATAAGCGTTATTTTAATTATGTGCCGACGTTTCGGCCTACAATGTGGGCCTTCATCAGGGGTGACAACGTGACAGCTTTGCCTACAGAAGTGACAGACTTCTGTAGGCAAAGCTGTCACGTTGTCACCCCTGATGAAGGCCCACATTGTAGGCCGAAACGTCGGCACATAATTAAAATAACGCTTATTTTTAATTGTGTGTTTTAATTTATGACCGCAACCCCAACCATCTTCCTCATCGATATAGTAATAGATCTCTTTTATCAACGACTTATTTGAGGAATTATTTGAAGATCCCTATTATTAAATAGGAATAACTCCAAGTGATTAATGAATTAATGAACTCAAATTCAGGGCAGCAAAGTAAATTAGTGGACTGTATAGATTAAACAAATAAATAAATAATGAAAAGTAAACGACGAAGCACAATATATTTATTTAACTAAAAATACATGTAGACAACATAAAAAACAAAATTAACCTAATGAAACATAAAAACAGATTTAAGATAAGAGATAAAATTAACCTAATTAAGCACCTAAAATGGTTTAATAAAAATAAGGAACACAATTAATCTAGCTAAACTGTTTTAAGAAAAGATAACTAAGAAATTAGAGAAATTTAATGTTCTAATAAAGGTACAATAGAAATAAATTAGATCAACTACAAAGGTTAAATTGACTATATTCATGTAAACGAAGTCCAGTTGTGAGTTGGGAATTGAAGAAATAGACCGCAGGCGTCTCTTAAGTTCCAAGGGGAACGAGAAGACGAAGAAGGCAGCTAGTGAACAAATACCTTTGCAAACATTCATACGGCACAGCCTCACCATTATATTATATTATTGGAACAGTTTTGATTACTCAGAAGAATGAACAAGGATCAAAGTTTTCAATGATAAGGTTATACGTGAAAATTTAGTTTTGGTGAGGGATGAAGAATTGAGGAGGCTATACAGCAGACAGCTTCTACCCCTCTAGTATAAATGAAAAAACCTGAATATAGTTTTATCTTTCTTCAATTATTATCATCAAAGAGAATAATGTTTATTTATAAAAATGAAAAATCAGCCAGTACTGCATTTTGCATTGAAAATAACTATATTTTATATATTATTATTTATAAATATGTTATTTAATACATATCTTTATATAATACATTTTATTTTATATATGTTAAAAACAAAAAAGAATTAAAATGATTTTAAGTAACTCATAAAACTGATCAGAATTTCGTGGAAGATTTCTTTCAACGTAGCATATAATTTGAATCTAATTCTGTTTATCATTTACCCCATTGTCTGGAAAGACGTTAACTGACCTATCTCAATGACAATGCCTGAGGTCAATACTAACGAGGTCAGAGTGAATGTGGAACAATTAAATAATCACCAACAATGAATAATGCAACATTTTTTATTCAACTTAGATACGATAAGAGGTAGATTTTCCTTTTTAATTTGTTCTATGCAATATTTATAGGTTTTATTTTATTTATGTACTAGTGGACTCTGCTTCTCTAGGGTGCAATTTGAATGAGGTGTCATTTACGTTTAAGAAATCTCTGTCTGGTCGATTTGGAGTTTATCGCTTTGTGAGTTTCAGTTTTTAGTTAGGAAAAATATGTTTATTTTATTCTGTATGTTCATTATTACATTTAATCATTGGCAGAAATTAAAAAAAAGCATAGATAACAGAAAATTTAATTTTTCCAAACAAAGAAAATTTAATTGCAATGCATGTTTTCAAAAACAATAGAAATAACAAGGGTTCCTATCCAATTAGGTTTATTACGATTTTATATTTCAAATAAACTGTCTATGGGCATCCCATTTATTTTACTGTGACAGATCTGTTTTCATGAAATTATTTAAAAGTTGAAATAATTAATTACAATGTTTTTTATAGATTTATAACAACTTACCTTACATTTATTTTAACAAATTACAATTTGGTACGTAATATTCTTTCTAAAATCCCTGCTTACCGAATAAAAAAATGTAACTTGTACGATACTAGTCGACGGTGGCAGCATTGAAGTATTATAACCTCTCTCTTTACAAATAACATATTTTCGTAAGTTTATGGGCTTACAAAACTTTATATTAACTTTTACGATTTATTTTATTCTTTATTAACTTTTCTAAAAGCCTGTGCTTTCCTAAGGTATCTTATACGTCTATTCTACTACTCTTAATTCAGGAATAATGTTTTGATGACTTGGTTAAAGAAATTTTTTTTTCCTTCCTTGATTTGAATAGTATGAACTTGGAAATGAATGATGGACGGGGGGATCGGATAACATGATAAGTAATTAAATAAACGTTAAGTTTTTTAATTGTCAATTTGAGGATCCTGCGGGTTTCAAGAGGAAATAAATGACGAAGGAGGCCTTTTAATTGCTTTAAAGTGACGAAGGAGATGTCAGAAATATGTTTGTTTTTTGCAAGGGAAGGTTTGGTCTAAAGTGATTCCAAGGTTTTTAATGGATTTTATTTCTTATACATGAACCTTTCTGCCCGACAGCCTTCTTCCAATTCTCAGGTTGAAGGTAATTGAGAAGTTGATTTTCAAAATATCCACTATAGAAAATTTTGCAGGAAACGGACCAATTTACTCGAGTGTTTTTTGTATTAAAATCTAAAGTTGACGTATTACTGTGTTACATACTTATTTTTCAAATTATTCTACTTTTCCTATGACTTTTTAACAATAAATGGTTCCAGTGAAAAAAATGGTGGATATCATCCTGAAGAGCAAGCTGACACGGACACTATTGATTTGTTTTTAAGTGTAAAAAGGAACCCAATAATGAGTCATCTTAACATTTGAAGGGTAAGAAGAAATAAACAGATTAGTAACTTTTCTTTTTTCAACGGATAAAAATAAAAGGTTTTTTTTTTTTTTTTTTTTTTTTTTAAATAACTTCATTATTTAAATCAAATCACAGACATTTTTACGGTGCAAGAAGTCACTATCCCGCTGAGGCAAGCCCGTGTGTGGAAGGAGTTAACCATCAGCAGTTTAATAGAAGTACAATAAGAAACAGTAACACAGTACAAGAAGAAAGAGCCAATTAAGTAAGAAACAGTAATTGACTAAACTAAAAAACAGTAAGGGCGCGTTTATACTGCACGCGTTTTGAGATATATAACCAGCCCCTGAAGCCAGCCAGCAGTATGAACGCGCCCTAAGGAATATATATACATATATACAGGATATAAAATGGGTATACAGGATATAAATGGCTCGTATAACCAAAATTGAATATTATACTAAATATTAATATATATATATATATATATATATATATATATATATATATATATATATATATAATTATAAATATAATAATATAGAATTAATTATTTAATACTTAAATTATATATATAATATATATATAAATAAAAATTATAACACATCATTCAAGATAAGCAAGAACATCATAATTGATTAAAAATATTTACAATAATCTGAAGTTTTTATTGAATTCACCAATAAAAAACTTATTTTCCAACACAATGAATAAGTGATAAATAATTTTTATTTTTCTACAGCAGGTCCCCTAAGAATAATATAAAGTATAATTTTGAGATTCCTCTGCTGGCTATTCAAAGTTAGGCCCACAATATTAAAGTTCATTAAACCTTACATCGCTATAGGGAGTTTGATCAAAATCGTTTGAGTCGCTTTTGAGAAAATGATAAAAAGGTGCGAAATTAATAGAAAAAATTGGCTCTTCTGGTTGGCCGATTTTGATGAAAAAGTTGTAACATCTCCGGCATATACGTTCCTAAAATATGAAATTTCAGTTGTATACAACTTTCCTTTTTCAAGCTAGGCTAGCACACAGACCTATTTGTGGGACTTGAGTGAACGTAAAAAAATTTAATTTCAGGGTGCGTTTTTTACAGTAGATGCACTGGTCAGATCAATCTTGCATAGAGGTATACAGAACCACTACAGTCTTGTCTACCGTGCCTGAAAATAACCCTACTCAACGACGGGTTGTCATCAGTTTAATACAGCACCAATTTTGTCATGTTTCATACAGCTATACATGTTTTATACAGCCATACATGTTTCATACAGCCAAACATGTTTCATATAGCCAAACATGTTTCATACAGCCATACATGTTTCATACAGCCATACCTGTTTCATACAGCCATACATGTTTCATACAGCCATACATCTTTCATAAAGCCATACATGTTTATATATATATATATATATATATATATATAATATATATATATAATAAAAAATTACAACACATCATTTAAGATAAGCAAGAACATCAGAATGAGTGACGCTGGCTGAGGACATGTTTACAACGATAAGTAATTTGAATTCAATGATTCTAAAATTTTTCCTCACTGAGGGATTTCATTCATATTTTAACATTGTAGTAACACTTTGAATACTTTGTAGGATTTATGTGCGAATATCGAAAATTTGAAATGAAATGAAAAGTAATTTTATTCTGGGACAAGTAGTCCCTTAAGGATAACAAGAAATATAAAATATAAATAATGACTGTCAGGTGTTATAATACTTCAATTTAACAATAAAAAAGACGGATCTTGTGATAAGGAATAGTTATCATTAACAGCTTTATATATTATATATGTTGGGAAGATTGATAAAAATATATATGTATGTATATAATATATGTTTAGGAGATAAAGAAATATTAGATGTTTAAATGTGGATAATGATAAGGCTTTACAAATGGATATAGGCAATGAATTCCCAAATAGGGTAGCAAACGATTGTTTAATGGAATAATTCTTCTAGGATAATTAAGAGAATTTTATAGATGAATTTCTTCCAGGGCTTTCGAATTTTGTAAAAATAAAAAAGACGAGAAACGAGAAATGTCATTCACAGAAGGTTCATCTATAGAGTAAGATAATAAACATGTTTTTCCACTTCATATTTGTTGAAACTAGTTCCATCCATCGAAAGAATAAGTGACTTACCTGTTTTTTCCCCCTTTCGCTTCATTAATTAATTATTAGAGATATAAATATACTGTACAATAATAAAGATAATTACACTTGTTTAAAAAAGGAAGGGGCTTAATTTAAAAGCTACAAAAACGGTTTTAAATGTTTGTTGATTACAAACCAGCTGGATCATAACCACACTGGAATATTACATACAAGGATCTTTAACATGCACTATACTATGAGATGTATGAAACATGTATAGCTTTATGAAACATGTATGGCTTTATGAAACATGTATGGCTGTATGAAACATGTATGGCTGTATGAAACATGTATGGCTTTATGAAACATGTATGGCTGTATGAAACATGTTTGGCTGTATGAAACATGTATGGCTGTATGAAACATGTATGGCTGTATGAAACATGTATGGCTGTATGAAACATGTTTGGCTGTATGAAACATGTATGGCTTTATGAAACATGTATGGCTGTATGAAACATGTTTGGCTGTATGAAACATGTATGGCTGTATGAAACATGTATGGCTGTATGAAACATGTATGGCTGTATGAAACATGTATGGCTTTATGAAACATGTATGGCTGTATGAAACATGTTTGGCTGTATGAAACATGTATGGCTGTATGAAACATGTTGGCTGTATGAAACATGTATGGCTGTATGAAACATGTATGGCTGTATGAAACATGTATGGCTGTATGAAACATGTATGGCTTTTATGAAACATGTATGGGTGTATGAAACATGTTTGGCTGTATGAAACATGTATGGCTGTATGAAACATGTATGGCTGTTATGAAACATGTATGGCTGTATGAAACATGTATGGCTGTATGAAACATGTATGGCTGTATGAAACATGTATGGCTTTATGAAACATGTATGGCTGTATGAAACATGTTTGGCTGTATGAAACATGTATGGCTGTATGAAACATGTATGGCTGTATGAAACATGTATGGCTGTATGAAACATGTATGGCTTTATGAAACATGTATGGGTGTATGAAACATGTTTGGCTGTATGAAACATGTATGGCTGTATGAAACATGTTGGCTGTATGAAACATGTATGGCTGTATAAAACATGTATAGCTGTATGAAACATGACAAAATTGGTGCTGTATTAAACTGATGACAACCCGTCGTTGAGTAGGGTTATTTTCAGGCACGGTAGACAAGACTGTAGTGGTTCTGTATACCTCGATGCAAGATTGATCTGACCAGTGCATCTACTGTAAAAAACACACCCTGAAATTCATCAAAATTTTCTATTCATTTCGCACCTTTTTATCATTTTCTCAAAAGCGACTCAAACGATTTTGATAAAACTCGCTATAGCGATGTAAGGTTTAATGAAATTTAATATTGTGGGCCTAACTTTGTATAGCCAGCAGAGGAATCTCAAAATTGTACTTTATATTATTCTTAGGGGACCTGCTGTAGAAAAATAAAAATTATTTATCACTTATTCATTGTGTTGGAAAATAAGTTTTTTATTGGTGAATTCAATAAAAACTTCAGAATATTGTAAATATTTTTAATAAATTATAAATGACCCATTTTGATCTATTACATGTTATCAATTTTATAATTCCGCTCTCTCAGAACGACGCTTTATGCGCGCGAATGCGACTTCTAAGTCAAAATAGACATAGACTGGTTCTGAACCGAGCGAACTAGACGGTGCTTTATCATAAGGCATCATCGACATACACACTTAACCATCTGTGCGTCGGATTCATTTCGCAAATGAAAAATCATTAAATGACGAAAATGAACTTTCTCTTTCATTTTGAGTAAGCAAAATGCCACTTAGAGATAAGGCATCTCGGTTGATAGACCAGCGTCTCCAACAGATATGCCGAGTTGAAGTTGCTCAATCCAGTTTCTCGCCGACAGTATTTCCTGGGAGTATTCCTATTTCGCACTTACAATACCAAAAATCATCCTACATTCTTGACCTACTCATCCCTTGTTCATCGGTACATTCGTTTAAAACAAAATATCAGCCCCCTAACCTCTATTTTCCTTCTCAAAGAACATCATCCTTCCAAAAAATCCACCTCACTCTGGAAGTCCATTCCTACCTCTATACGCAAAGGATCTTCTTTAACCTCATTTAAACCAAATTATTCTATCATCTCCTCAGTAATAAATCCTGTATAATTGTATACAAAATTAAGAATAATAGTCACATTTCACTCTAAAATGTGGAAAACTACAAATATGTTTACAAAACTTTTTTTTTTCTTTCTTTCTTTGATTTTATGATATTAGTGTGGGTTACAATTATAGTAGCTCTGCACGTGTTTAGTACTATATAGTAATACATGTATGTACTCGTTCAAGTAATCCTATATACTACTTTTATAAATAATATAAGTCTAACCTTAAGTTAGGTTTTGTAATTTTTTATTTTTTTACTGGACACAAGACTCAGTTTTTTTACTTTACTGTTATTCTCTGATGACTGAAGGTCTCAGAACAAAATTTATTTTTCTTTCTTCTTTCAAACTTATTTTACAACCCAATAGGTTTCGGACGTACAGGTTCTGAGACGACACTTAATCCAACCGATATAGAAGACAATGGATAGACAGTGGCTGGGCGCACTGGCTGGAAAGTGCCACCGGACTGCTGGACCACTAGAAAAAGTTGTGATGCTATTGTTTAGGCCAGTTGGATACATTTAAATGCTACTACGTGATTTGTCGGAAGTTGACGGTCGATTCGGCCGACTAATGCCGCGGCCAGTGCTCCCATGGGAACAGGCTCGCACGTGCTTACCTCTTCCTTCACTACCTCTTTCTCCGTCTGTCACTCGGATCACTGTTTCCTTATCAATTACCCAGGCATAAACATAACAAAAATTAATCAGTTAAATGATAAATCAATATATTAAGCTATCTGGTTTCATGATAGATATAGCAGACAAATGAGTATATACTGACTTATTAGTGTCATTAAGAATAAATAAACAATAAATTTGTTTGAAAAAAGAACTTAGTAACGTAGCCTCTTATTTACAACATTAAAAAAAAATTAAATTATGAACCTCATTTACTTTTATTTATAGGAGATTGTTGTTTCATCTCAGAGAAAAAAAATCCATGACACATACATAAGGCTTTGAACGCCGCAACCATCCAATTAATAACTTAAAGTTTCGGAACGAGACACAAAGTAAACACACAATACACATTAAAAAAAAAGCATAGCGGGCCATTAATTCAATCCATGTACTGACAGGAATCAAGAGAGAAAGACGAATAAACACATAAAGAAAAATAATGTCCTGAGAAAGTAAAGGATTTATTTACAAGTCAATGCCGACTCATCCCAAGAACACGACCCTCCATCGGTCAATTTTGGACGGAGAGGAATGGGAAATGAATGAATTGTAGGAAGGAATGTGAATGGTAGAAAGTTTGTAGGCCAGATATATATTATATTACTTTATAAAATATATATATATATATGAACTATATATAATATATGAAATCATGAGCATTTTCGAATTCGAGTTTTCAACGGAAATACACATTTTAGGGTCCTCTCGCCAAAAGGATTGTTAGTGTATATGTATGTGGTAAGTCTAGCTCATAATCCAAAACGAACGATTTTTATCAAGCTCACTATTTTTAAGCAAAATTTAATGGGTTTTAATTTCATGTAGATTTTATTATTATTCCGAAAGGTGCGGTCTAATTGATAGAGCAATAGTCAACTGTTCTCCAGGTTCCGGGTTCGAATTCCAGCTGTAGAAGAATATTATTATTTCAGCAGTGGAGCGACCCTGGGATATAGTACCCTTATGGGGTACACCTTTTTTTTTTTTTTTTTTTTTTTTTTTCAGTGGCGCGACAGGCCGTGCAGGCCCTGGGCCTCGCGGTGTAATCTCCTGGGAGTTTACACTCGCGTTTCACGATACAATTTATTGTGTAGGGTCATCACTCCCTACGCCTAATTTTGTGAGTGGCCACCATTTGGCTGACGGGTCTCACATACCCGGGGGAGAGGCTGCGAGTGAATCCCCATTACATTACATCCTTATAAAAGCCCCGCCGGGACTGGGATTCGAACTCGTAACCTGTAGCATGAGAAACTAGCGCGCTAGCCACTCAGCCACGGGCTCCCCTTATGGGGTACACCTACCCTCTGTAAATCCGCTACCAAAAAATGGGGTTGGGGTGTTAATAAGGTGATCTTGGCCTAAAGACCTCATTGTATGGCCATTGGTCTAGATACAGCCGGAATCTTCTATATCTACTCAGCCCTGGACCC
The DNA here is from genome assembly GCA_023052935.1 of Piezodorus guildinii. Lineage (NCBI taxonomy): Eukaryota > Metazoa > Arthropoda > Insecta > Hemiptera > Pentatomidae > Piezodorus > Piezodorus guildinii. Next base: position 163,175,737 of record CM041295.1, on the reverse strand, counting down.
TTTAGGTTTTTTTTTTATTATTATTTTTTTATTTAAATAGTGTGTCATGCCTTATATTTCAAATTATCACAATTGCTTCTAAACTGTCTTTGATTAGGTTGATTTGAAATTATTTCAGCCGCATCTTGCTATTAGTATTGATAAAAAAAAAAAAAAAAAGTGTTAAACATTTGAACTATACAGATTTCTCATTTTCAAAAACCTAATTACTAAACGTTGATATAACTAGGAGAAAAAAAATCTGGTGCGCACAAGACACGACTTTCCCTTACCTCCGTTGTTATAATCAATGCAAGAATATTTAAATACATTTAGAGATGAAAATAAATTGTTGAAGAATTAATTACCTTTCGTTTCAATAGAAACATGTGTTTAATTAAAATCTAATATATTATTATCAACTACATTCAGTTAAGTTTATCGGCTTTTCATCACTCTCCATTATGTTTTACAATTGTGTGTAAGATAATATTATGTTGTTTTAATTTTAAGGGCAAAAAATTGCTGATGGTTATTGTCGCCCTCACATATTTACAAAAAACAAAGCAAAAAGAAAAACGATTTACAAATAGGAAGAGAGAGGAAAAAAAATTAAGAGAGGAAACAACGGACAAAATACTCAAACAAATAAATAATTCTAAAATAAATAATGATAGAATAACTAAATAATAATAATAAATAAAAGATAAAATAAAATATTCATATAACACAAAAAAATATTTTTTTTTTTAAACATAATTTATTGAAATTTATAACTGTACTAAAAAAAATACATCAAGTAAATAAGATATAAGAAAAATGACATGAAAAAGACTTGTAGAAGAACTAACCAATGGTAGCACTCCTGTAACTATTCTAAACTAGAAGGTCATCTCCTTTTCAGACCCCACGGAGGATTGCCGAAAATTGAAGAGGAAGAAAGGAATGAAACTAGAGGATTAGGGTGGGAATGGAGTTTGTCATGAAAGGAATGGTATCTAGATCTGGCCAAATCAGCTACATACGGAATATTAAGGTCTTTGTGGATCAGTTTATTAGTTACAAAATAAGGAGCATTGAGGATTTTAAGAAGGATTTTGAATTGTAGGGATTGGATACAGGAAGAATTTGATAGTTTAGTAGAGCCCCAAAGCTCTACTCCGTAAAAAATTAATTAAAAAAAAAAAAATATATACACACACACACACACACACACACACACATATACATATATATATATATATATATATATATATATATATATATATATATATATATATATATATATTGTTTGATCAGTTCTCGACTGTTGATAATTTAAGTTTGTGTTGTTCTTAGGTTTCAGTCAATGAATAAACATAAAATTTTTTATTTTTCAGTGTTCTTTCAAAGCTTGTAGGCTAAACATGCCTAATTAAGACACTATTTTGTCCAAAATTGTAAGTAATTTTATAATAATATCTTTAATGTAAATCCTAATTTAAAATATCTATGTACCTACTGTATTAATATTCATTGTTCAATGTACTCTTTTTTTATATCTCTAACAATAACATCATATATTAATTATTGTATAATAATATTAATGTTCTGTTTTTTTGTTTTTTTCCACTGTTAAGGCATGATTATGAGAACAATAAATTCTCGAAACGTCGCATAGATAAAATTGTTTATTCATTGACTGAAACCTAAGAACAACACAAACTTATATATATATATATATATATATATATATATATATATATATATATATATATATATATATATATGTATTTACTTATTTATATTTATATAATATAAAAAGAATATAAAAAAGAAACAATTAGATAAGTTTTATTTGCTATAACAAACGAATATTCTTTATAAATTTAATGGTACTGTTGACAGTTGGTTCATTATCGCCCAAGGCCTCAGAGACCTGGCGTGGTACGCAACATTTTTCAATTTTTTCTCCTGTACCGTGGACAGTCCTCCAAAATATGACTCACTGTGAGAGTCACCTTACAGTGATTACATTGAGGCGGATTTTATCTTGTGATGAGATACTCAGGGGTGAGACGGCAGCGCCGTATCCTCAGGCGGGTGATAAACTACCTCCTCACGGCGGCTTGATCTGGCAGATTTGGCCCAGGAGCTGACAGTGGGTTTAATGTCTTTAAGTTTGTTATTTGCTAATATATCCCAGGTCTGCTGCCATTCATTCAAGATTTTTTTATTAGTGGTTTATATAACTCTGATGGTGGGACATAGGAGGGTGTTATTTCTACCAACGAATGAGCCTCTGCTGCTGCTTTGTCAACTTGCTCGTTTCCGGATATTCCAGAATGACTGGGAACCCAAAAGAAATTTATTTTTCTGAAAGAGTCCTCCAGCTGCTTGATTCTATAGTGGACCTCCTGAACAATCGGATTTTCAGAATACAGATTGGAAATGGCTCTGAGAGCACTAAGTGAGTCTGAGTAAACAATTATTGATTCGCCTGGATATGATAAGGCTAGATGGATAGGTTTTTGGATAGCCGTCAACTCGGCGGTGAAAACGCTACAATTCCTATTCAGTTTGTACTTGTAGACTTTGTCACCGTCTAGCACTGCACACTAAGTAGACTCATTAGTTTTTGAACCATCAGTAAAGATGACTTTGTTGTACTGATGTTTATGAAGTTCAGTAAAGAAAGTTTGTGAGATTTCTTACGGAGAACATGGTTTTTCATTTGAAACTTTCAACATCTTACACTTAACGTTAGGAGGTGACAGCGTCCATGGTGCTAACTTTTTCTCCGGTTTTATAAATGGATGCTGCACCAATTCAGAGACCACCCATCTCATTCTGTACCAGAGGAGACGGAATGAGTTTTTCAATCGTCCATATTTGTCAGCGTTTTCCTGTAGGAATAAAGAGTTGTAAGCAGGGTTGTCTGATTGAGTGTGAATTTTGGTAATATATTTAGCAGCCAGCTTTTGGCTTGACGATATGAAAGAGGCAGAACTACTGCTTCCACGCAAAACCTGTTTACTGGGCTAGGTCTAAGATAATATTTTTTCTAAATTTTTTAGCTTTCCAACGGTATATTATACATTTATATTAATCTTTCTTATGTTCAAAACACAAATATTGCATGATATAATATTTTGCTTCAACTTACATACTTTGTTTTTTTATCTATGATAATAAGATGATGTGGTGATTTTTATAGAATATACAAAATTAAAGGTACTGTAAAATATCGGATTAAAGCCCTGTCAGACTATTTCAATCAGAACGATACCTACATGATATTAAAGCCCATTAAATTTTACACCGATATGGCGAACTTTATCAAAACCGTTAGAGCCATTTTTAAGAAAATCGTAAACAAGTGCAAAATGCATGGTATAAAATAGGACTTCCGTTCAGTGCATTTCGGTGAAAAAGTTGCTGTAACATCTCGGGCGAATATTTGTAATTTCAGTTTCTTACGACTTTTCGTTTTCGTGCTAGACTTGCCACTCACAGACTTTTTTTTGGGACTTGGTTATTAGGACTGAGGGAACCCTCAAACATGTATTTCAGTTGAAAACTAGAATTCGAAAATTTTCAGGATCGCAATACTTTTCCTTACTATATATTTCATATATAGGTAAGTGAAAGTAATAAATGCCTATTACTATGATGAAAGAGTGACTTAATTTATTAAATATACATTAAAGAGGTTTTTATTATACGGACCAGCAAATTCATACCAAATATCTGACTTGTACTGTAATAGCAGTCCGAAGGAAAGAGTTGTAGACAGGTCTGTTAGTATAGTGTATATAGAAATGCTTAAAATGCCTGAAAACTATTGCTTACACCAATGAACTCAATTATACATAGATAAGTGACTAGGGAGGAGGACAGGGAGACAGAGAGAAAAACTATAATTCTCAACATTCCTATTCAACGTCATTGCAGAAGCTAAGGTTAACCTGTGCTTGGCCGGGAATTGTCAAAAACAGTTAGGAAAGACAGGGAAGGGCGACGTGTCCAACTACTTGCCATTTGGGAGGTAGCTAAATTGAAGGCTTAGCAGTTGGCCGGAGAATGTTAGCCGCCACTTGCTATCCCTTTATTATTTTGTTTAGGTTTAATAAATTCCTGAAATGGAGTTGTTTTAGAAAATATACAATTTCCTAGGGTGCTACGTAGAGTGTTCCCAGCGCTCCGTGATGCCATTACACCGAGAAGATTACACGGCAGTCGGTCTTGCTCCTATCTTCCCACCGCCTTATGGACGTCGACCAACGGAGGCTATTACCACCATCCAACAGCCGGTATTGCTCCCGGTCTCCACCGGGACTTTGTCTTGATTACAAAAAGGAAAGAACGTCTGTTACTCTTTAATAATTATATTAATACTTTTATTTTGGCTATATGAAATTTAATATATTATGTTTTGTAAAAAAAAAAGCTTGATGGCGATCAGTAATCACAAAGTGCGAAATTACCTAATCATTAGGGAAAAAAGAAAGACGGTTAATTATAAATATTACTTTGTTCCCTCCCCTGAGAATCATTTTCAATTCTTTTCGACCACAATCCGATCAATGGTTAAGTTAGGTGGCAAGCAATATCTTTGCAAAACAATACTGTCCATAAAACAAATTTGAGGAGAGAGTTAAAAAGCCTTTTCTCATACCCCATTTTTTACACCACTGGAGGAGGGGGACACACAATAAGCCTTTTAAGTTCCCTGTTTTTCCTTCGACTCGAATAAAGGGAATTTTCTTTTTAAAAAAACCCTCTCGGAGGGTATTGTTTCCCGGACCTACGTTGGGCATTTATAAAATGTATTATCCTCTTTCATAATAGCACTGTTGACAGCCTTTTTCTTTAGTACTTTATTATTTCTCGAAGGCTAACCACTCCGATCGAATACAGATTTCCTGGGCTTATTATTATGTGGATGGTGTTTTTCAATAATGGCCTATGGATTCATCATTCATACCTTGTTTGGAGGCTCGATAAACTTACAGCAATGAACCATTAGAATGAGAAACAAATGGTTGAATGGGAGCTATTGAGAGATGGGATTTGATTACACGCTAGGGTGGGCAGCCTGGGTGCTCGAATCACCCCACATTTCATTAGCCTCTATTGTCCCTTCCCCTCCACAAATATCTATCATTTAGCCAGAACCGCATCATGTCCTTTTCGTATCCCGGCGATTGAATGGAGAAATCAAGTTTGTTATTGTAAATGTTCCATTTCTTCATGAATCATTAGAAGAATATTGAACTGCGATGATACTTATTGGCCCCTAAGTCTGTAAACTGTAGAGGCAGTTTTAGTCAGTTAAATTGTCCGAAAGAAATCTCCTTCCGATACGGAGATGGGTTAGTTGATGTATATCTTATCGGACAGAACTTATGTTGAGATATATATACCCATGTTTAGAGAATAGTATCTATGAATAATCCCCTGGAGTTTACTTTACAGATTTGTCAAACTAAAACGAATGAATAGCAAAAAACAAAACAAACACAATTATTCATAAAGTTAAAAAAAAATTTGAGATGTCGATTTCTAAAAGGTGCTATAGGACATTGTTTACGAAATTGATATTTTAACACATTTTTATTGTATTTGTATTCATTTAGTTTTATTTAAATCATCTATTTGATTTTATATGATCAACACTCCTTTCCTTTATGTAATGTGTCACTTATCAACTCAATTTATAAAAAAGCAAAATAAAACATAAAAACAATAAGAATAATAATAATATCAATAATATTTTTAAAAATTATAAGATTGAAAAGTTGGTTATATATATATATATATATATATATATATATATATATATATATAAATATATAAAAGTACGGGTAGTTACCGTTAAAGACTTAAAATTCCTGAAAAGGAAAAGACTTTATATAGCATTTCCAAGTCAATTGTAACCTTTTCCAAGTCAAATGTAACTTTTTCCAAGTCAAATGTAACCTTTTCCAAGTCAAATGTAACCCTTTCCATTTCAAATGTCACCTTTTCCAAGTCAAATGTAACCATTTCCATTTCAAATGTCACCTTTTCCATTTCAAATGTTACCTTTTCCAAGTCAAATGTCACCTTTTTCTTCACTTCTAGCCTTAAATATTCCGTTTTATTTATTTATTTATTGAAAAATAATTAGTTTAATTAAAATTATGACTTTTTTAATAATTTTGGCATATCATATCACTGTTTTTTTGTTTTGTTTTTAGATATTTGATATCAAGTTCTGTTTTTTACGAACTACTATTTAAATAAATATTTAGTTTTAAAATAGTTGTTGATTTTGAATTTTTACAGGAGAGGGATGGTTTTTGGGAATAATTAATGTGTTTTCGGGTATTATAATTACGTTTTTTCGAGATGTCTTTTTTATCGCTCGCGTGCATATTAACTCGCATTTACTTTAAATGTTTTTTATTGATATAGGGCTTAATTAATGTGTTTTCGGGTATTATAATTACGTTTTTCGAGCTGTATTTTTTATCGCTCGCGTGTATATTAACTCGCATTTACTTTTAATGTTTTTTATTGATATAGGGATTAATTAATGTGTTTTCGGGTATTATAAATACGTTTTTCGAGCTGTATTTTTTATCGCTCGCGTGTATATTAACTCGCATTTACTTTTAATGTTTTTTATTGATATAGGGATTAATTAATGTGTTTTCGGGTATTATAATTACGTTTTTTGAGCTGTATTTTTTATCGCTCGCGTGTATATTAACTCGCATTTACTTTTAATGTTTTTTATTGATATAGGGATTAATTAATGTGTTTTCGGGTATTATAATTACGTTTTTTGAGCTGTATTTTTTATCGCTCGCGTGTATATTAACTCGCATTTACTTTTAATGTTTTTTATTGATATAGGGATTAATTAATGTGTTTTCGGGTATTATAATTACGTTTTTCGAGCTGTATTTTTTATCGCTCGCGTGTATATTAACTCGCATTTACTTGTAATGTTTTTTATTGATATAGGGATTAATTAATGTGTTTTCGGGTATTATAATTACGTTTTTCGAGCTGTATTTTTTATCGCTCATGCGTATTTCAACACGCATTTACTTGTAATGTTTTTTATTGATATAGGCATTAATTGTTGCATATTTCAACATGCATTTACTTTTAATGTTTTTTATTGATATAGGGATTAATTAATGTACTTTCGGGTGGTTATGATTACGTTTTTCGAGGTGTATTTTTTATCGCTCATGCGTATTTCAACACGCATTTACTTTTAATGTTTTTTATTGATATAGGCATTAATTGTTGTGCTTTCGGGTGGTTATTATTACGTTTTTCGAACTGTATTTTTTATCGCTCATGGGTATTTCAACTCGCATTTACTTTTTATGTTTTTTATTGATATAGGGATTAATTAATGTGTTTTCGGGTATTAAAATTACGTTTTTCGAGATGTATTTTTTATCGCTTGCGTGCATATTAATTCGCATTTATTTTTAATGATTTTTATTGATATAAGGATTAATTAATGTGCTTTCGGGTGGTTATTATTACGTTTTTCGAACTGTATTTTTTATCGCTCATGGGTATTTCAACTCGCATTTACTTTTTATGTTTTTTATTGATATAGGGATTGATTAATGTGTTTTCGGGTATTATAAATATGTTTTTCGAGCTGTATTTTTTATCGCTCGCGTGTATATTAACTCGCATTTACTTTTAATGTTTTTTATTGATATAGGGATTAATTAATGTGTTTTCGGGTATTATAAATACGTTTTTCGAGCTGTATTTTTTATCGCTCGCGTGTATATTAACTCGCATTTACTTTTAATGTTTTTTATTGATATAGGGATTAATTAATGTGTTTTCGGGTATTATAATTACGTTTTTTGAGCTGTATTTTTTATCGCTCGCGTGTATATTAACTCGCATTTACTTTTAATGTTTTTTATTGATATAGGGATTAATTAATGTGTTTTCGGGTATTATAATTACGTTTTTTGAGCTGTATTTTTTATCGCTCGCGTGTATATTAACTCGCATTTACTTTTAATGTTTTTTATTGATATAGGGATTAATTAATGTGTTTTCGGGTATTATAATTACGTTTTTTGAGCTCTATCTTTTATCGCTCATGCGTGTTTTAACTTGCATTTAATATTAATGTTTTTTATTGATATAGTGATTAATTATATTGTGCATTCGGGTGGTTATGATTACGTTTTTCGAGCTTTATTTTTTTATCGCTCATGCGTATTTCAACTCGCAGTTACTTTTAATGTTTTTTATTGATATAGGGATGAATTATTGTGCATTTGTGTGTTTATGATTAAGTTTTTTGAGCTCTATCTTTTATCGCTTGCGTGCATATTAATTCGCATTTATTTTTATTGATATAAGGATTAATTAATGTGCTTTCGGGTGGTTATGATTACGTTTTTCGAGCTATATTTTTTATCGCTCATGCGTATTTCAACACGCATTTACTTTTAATGTTTTTTATTGATATAGGGATTAATTAATGTGTTTTCGGGTATTATAATTACGTTTTTTCGAGCTGTATTTTTTATCGCTCATGCGTATTTCAACACGCATTTACTTGTAATGTTTTTTATTGATATAGGCATTAATTGTTGCATATTTCAACATGCATTTACTTTTAATGTTTTTTATTGATATAGGGATTAATTAATGTACTTTCGGGTGTTATGATTAGTTTTTCGAGCTGTATTTTTTATCGCTCATGCGTATTTCAACACGCATTTACTTTTAATGTTTTTTATTGATATAGGCATTAATGTGTGTTTTCGGGTATTATAATTACGTTTTTCGAACTGTATTTTTATCGCTCATGGGTATTTCAACTCGCATTTACTTTTTATGTTTTTTATTGATATAGGGATTAATTAATGTGTTTTCGGGTATTATATAATTACGTTTTTCGAGCTGTATTTTTTATCGCTCGCGTGTATATTAACTCGCATTTACTTTTAATGTTTTTTATTGATATAGGGATTAATTAATGTGTTTTCGGGTATTATAATTACGTTTTTTGAGCTGTATTTTTTATCGCTCGCGTGTATATTAACTCGCATTTACTTTTAATGTTTTTTATTGATATAGGGATTTATTAATGTGTTTTCGGGTATTATAAATACGTTTTTCGAGCTGTATTTTTTATCGCTCGCGTGTATATTAACTCGCATTTACTTTTAATGTTTTTTATTGATATAGGGATTAATTAATGTGTTTTCGGGTATTATAATTACGTTTTTTGAGCTGTATTTTTTTATCGCTCGCGTGTATATTAACTCGCATTTACTTTTAATGTTTTTTATTGATATAGGGATTAATTAATGTGTTTTCGGGTATTATAATTACGTTTTTTGAGCTGTATTTTTATCGCTCGCGTGTATATTAACTCGCATTTACTTTAATGTTTTTTATTGATATAGGGATTAATTAATGTGTTTTCGGGTATTACAATTACGTTTTTCGAGATGTATTTTTTATCGCTCGCGTGCATATTAATTCGCATTTATTGTTAATGATTTTTATTGATATAAGGATTAATTAATGTGCTTTCGTTTGGTCATGATTAAGTTTTTGATTGATATTGGGATTGATTTTTTTGTTTTTAGTTCTCATTATAACGTTGCTGGAATATAGATTATTTAGTTTATTTATTTTTATTTAAAATTTTTATTATTATTTTTTTATAAAGGATCAGTTATAATTCTTTTTTTAGCTTCCTGAGTAAGTTTTTTCAACTAAATATTTTATAATGGACTCACTTCCTCACTTGTTCTTACAATTATTTGATAATTTAATTGAGGAATAGTTTATTCTATTTTCGGGTGTTCTTATAACATTATTTGAACCTTATTTCTTTTACTCACTTTAAGTTACTGTTTCTATTTCATAAATATTAGATAGATGGATCGTTTATAGTGTTTTGGGAATACTAATAGAGTTTATGACATTTTTTTATAGCTAGTGTACATTTTAACTTAAATAAAAAGTGATCTAGAACAATGCGCAATTGCGATGTAACATCCAGTTAAAAAAAGTAATCAGAACGAGAAAAAATACAACAAATAATTTTTACTTCAAATTATAACATAATATCTACGGTATGTAGAAATCCCCAAGCGCATAAAAGAATAATATTCAAAACACGTAATCAGAATCCCCTAAAACAAAAACAAAGAAAGACCACTCTATCAAAATATAAAATGATATTAACACTAAGTTTAAAGGCGCGCGCGCTATAGAATAAGCAATCCAAAAAAAGTTTTTTCTTAACCACCCAAAAACACAAGTATAAATCCGTATATCAATAAAAAACATAAAAAGTAAATACGATTTGAAATATCCATGAGCGATAAAAAATACAGCTCGAAACACGTAATCATAACCACCCGAAAGCACATTAATTAATCCCTATATCAATAAAAAACATTAAAAGTAAATGCGTGTTGAAATACGCATGAGCGATAAAAAATATAGCTCGAAAAACGTAATCATAACCACCCGAAAGCACATTAATTAATCCTTATATCAATAAAAATCATTAAAAATAAATGCGAATTAATATGCACGCAAGCGATAAAAGATAGAGCTCAAAAAACTTAATCATAAACACACAAATGCACAATAATTCATCCCTATATCAATAAAAAACATTAAAAGTAACTGCGAGTTGAAATACGCATGAGCGATAAAAAATAAAGCTCGAAAAACGTAATCATAACCACCCGAATGCACAATAATTAATCACTATATCAATAAAAAACATTAATATTAAATGCAAGTTAAAACACGCATGAGCTCAAAAAACGTAATCATAACACCCGAATGCATGATAATTCATCCCTATATCAATAAAAACATTAAAAGTAAATGCGAGTTGAAATACCCATGAGCGATAAAAAATACAGCTCGAAAAACGTAATTATAATACCCGAAAACACATTAATTAATCCCAATATCAATAAAAAACATTAAAAGTAAATACGAGTTAATATACACGCGAGCGATAAAAAATACAGCTCAAAAAAAATAATTATAATACCCGAAAACACATTAATTAATCCCTATATCAATAAAAAACATTAAAAGTAAATGCGAGTTAATATACACGCGAGCGATAAAAAATACAGCTCAAAAACCGTAATTATAATACCCGAAAACACATTAATTAATCCCAATATCAATAAAAAACATTAAAAGTAAATACGAGTTAATATACACGCGAGCGATAAAAAATACAGCTCAAAAAACGTAATTATAATACCCGAAAACACATTAATTAATCCCTATATCAATAAAAAACATTAAAAGTAAATGCGAGTTAATATACACGCGAGCGATAAAAAATACAGCTCGAAAAACGTAATTATAATACCCGAAAACATATTAATTAATCCCTATATCAATAAAAAACATTAAAAGTAAATGCGAGTTAATATACACGCGAGCGATAAAAAATACAGCTCGAAAAACGTAATTATAATACCCGAAAACATATTAATTAATCCCTATATCAATAAATAACATTAAAAGTAAATGCGAGTTAATATACACGCGAGCGATAAAAAATACAGCTCGAAAAACGTAATTATAATACCCGAAAACACATTAATTAAGCCCTATATCAATAAAAAACATTAAAAGTAAATGCGAGTATCAGTAGTAGATACCATCCAGTAGTAGATAAGCCTTTATGGATATTATGACCAAAATGGTTGGAAATCAGGACCCAAAACCGCCGGATATATTCGCTTGCCACTCAAAACGGACTGGAATTCCTTGGATCAAGAAATATATAGTTGTATCTTTCACAGAAGAGGGTAAGACATTCCGAACCTCTAGCCCATTCAAGTTATGTAGATTCTTCAAAAGTTTTGCACCACAAATAAAAGTAAAATTATTAAGAAATGGGAACCTGTTACTAGAAGTAAATAATGAGAAAGATTTTCTAAATTTAAAAAATATAAAACAATATGAAAAACTCGGAAGTCAACTTTACACTGCACCCATTTTTGAATTATACAAAAGGTGTTATTTACTGCCCTGAATTTAATAGCTGTACTGAACAAGAGCTTAAGGAAGAATTACGACATGAAGGTGTGATAGAAGTAAGAAGAATTTACAGAAGATCAGGAGAAACTAAGGTCCCCACCTCTCTGCTCATCATAACCTTTGAGAAACCAGAGTTGCCAGGTAACCTTAAATTAGATTTTATTAACATTAAGGTTAGGCCTTATATTCCAAACCCTCTCCAATGTTTTAATTGTTTTTCTTTTAATCACAATTCCCGTAACTGCCAACGAAATATTTGTGGTAATTGCAGTCGGCCCAAACACGGTGAGGGATGTAGCAACCCCATAAAATGTATTAACTGTTCTGACTCGCATCCAGCATGGTCACATTTGTGTCCCGTATTTTTAAAAGAAAAAGAAATTCAAAAATTAAAAGTAACCGATAGAATACCTTATCCCGTAGCTAAAAAAATTATAGAAAATAGAACACCCATAGTTCCCTCTACGGGGAGCTACTCTACTATCGTATCTACTCCGGCTCCAAGTATAGATTTAAATAAACAATTGGAAAAACTTGCATCCCAAATTGAATCATTAATGGTAAAAATTCAAGCCGTAGAATCAAAAATCAGTACGCGAGATACTTATGTACAAAACAACCCATTGCCAAGCAACACAAATAAACAAAAAAGTAGTTCCTCAACAACGCTCGAAACAAAAAACCCATGTTTTAATCCGATTTCACTAAATACTAACCAAATAAACGCTAACGAGACCAACTCGGCTACTACACCAGATGATAAAATAAAAAATATATCTCCCGAAACATCTAATCTCGAAAAGTTAATACATAACGGGCATCCATTAAATGAAATTAATAAAGATTCTTCGTTACAAAGTTTGATATCCAACTCAATTACAAAAGAAATTTCTAAATCAGCTCAGGTAAACAAAGCCTCGCCCCCGCAACAACAGCGGACACGAGGGAAGACCAAACAAAAATTAACTACACCTCAGTAACCAATAAGTTAACAAGTTGTGCATATTTCTCCTCGCCTACTTATGAATGTACTCCAATGGAATATACGAGGGTTTCTTCATCACAAAGATGATTTGGAAATCGTAGTGCGGGAGTGTAAAACCAACATAATTTGTTTGCAAGAAACACACTTACTGCCAAAACATAGTGCGAAATTTAGAAATTTTCAAATCTTCCGAAAAGACTACACAGAAGGGAAAAAAGCATGCGGTGGAGTTGCTATATTGGCGGCTCATGATGTCCCCTGCTTCCATCTCCCATTAAGATCTACCCTACAAGCTGTAGCCGTACAGATCTTGGCGCCTCTTCCTATGATTATATGTTGTATATATATACCCCCTGCTAATAATTTTCCGACCAGCGCATTATATGACCTAAGCGACGAACTTCCAGCACCAGTGCTTTGGCTTGGTGACTTCAACTGTCACAGCCCTCTCTGGGGTGCCTCACAATCTGATAATGGAGGGAAGCTTGTAGAGGCTTTCATAGATGCCAAAAATTTAATTATTTTAAATGACTTATCCCACACTTATATATGTCCTCGGACTGGCACATTATCCAGTATTGATCTGTCTTTAACAACCCCAAATATATCTTCAAAATTAGGATGGCGCACAATGAATGATACATATGGTAGTGATCATTACCCTATTAAAATTGACTACCTTGATAGAGTTCCAACCATGTTGCCCCCTCGCGATGGCTTATAAAGCGTGCCGACTGGGATCACTATCGATCTTTGGCAGACTTTTCCTCCCTGCAGTTTCATGAAAACGATTTAGTAACACAATATGATATGATCAAGCAAACCATTATTTACGCAGCTGATTGATCAATTCCCAAAAGTAGGCCAAATAATAGGGGGATCTCTGTCCCTTGGTGGACTAAAGATTGCTCTATAGCTATAAACAATAGAAAAAGAGCGCTCCGAAAATTTAAAAATAAACCGAGTTCTGAAAATTTTGAAAAATATGTCACAGCTCGAAAACATGCACGTTATATTGTAAAACAAAATAAAAAAATCTGCTGGCGGGAGTTCGTATCCAAAATAAATATTAACACTCCGGTTACCGAAGTTTGGGATATAGTACGGAAAATAATGGGTCGAAAACCACCTGTCTCCCTAAAGGTGCTCAAAAAAAATAATGCTTTGATCACCGATCCTGTGGCTATAGTCAATGCCATTGGAGAATATTTCAGCTTGACATTTTCATCACCACCTGATGAACACTTAGCGACATCGACAAATGATTCAGTTCGGGTGGGCGTCCAAGTTGAGACTTTGAACCTTCCTTTTTCATACTTAGAATTCAGCCGAGCCTTAAAATCATGTAAGGAATGCTCTCCGGGACCTGATAAAATAACGTACAGTATGTTGAAAAATCTTTCATATTACAACAAAATTCAAATTCATAAATTTCTAAACAAGGCTTACTGCTCCACCTTCTTTCCCGACGATTGGCACAAGTCGGAAATTATACCAATCCTTAAAAAAGGTAAGCCTAAAGAATTAACTTCTAGTTACCGTCCGATCACACTCACTAGTTTCCTTTTTAAGCTATTGGAACGAATGGTTGCGAATCGTTTAAAATGGTTTATCGAAAGGAACAATTTACTAAACGTTTGGCAAAGTGGCTTTCGGTCTGGTAGATCAACATCGGATAATTTAATAAAGCTGGAAACTGAAGTTTTAGGATCATTTAGATCAAAACAATCCCTTCTAGCCGTTTTCTTGGATATCGAAAATGCGTTTAACTCAGTAAACAAAACTAATATTTTGGGAAAATTATCGGAAATTGGGATTTATGGTCAACTATTTCAATTCATTTCGAACTTCCTAAGTAATAGAACGTTTTACATAAAATCCGGCAATGTTCTATCAAGGATATTTGAGCAGTCTAGCGGCGTCCCACAAGGAAGCGTTCTAAGCCCAATCTTATTCAGCCTGGTCATAGATGGAGTTTCCACAGCCCTAAAGCTCCCAGCTACAGCCTTGATGTATGTTGACGATGTTGTGGTGTATGTAAAGGGTAAGGATCCAACTCATATGCGCAATATTTTACAGGAGTCTTTATTAAACATTACTTCTTGGCTAGACAACCACGGCTTTAGAATATCTGTCTCCAAATCTCAGGCGATAATATTTACAAGAAAGCGAAATTTTACTGTCGAAAACGTTAAAATCAGGGGGGAAGAAATACCATATCGGACAAGCGTAAAATATCTCGGTGTAATTTTAGACCGCTCTCTTAGGTGGACTTCTCATATTAAACAAGTTAGGTCAAATTGTTTTCAGGCTTTAAATGTTTTAAAAATTGCTAATAATTATTACTGGGGAGCGGACAGAATCAGCTTAATCCGATTATATTTGACTCTTATACGTCCCAAATTGGAATGTGCTTGTACAGCATACGGCTCCGCGAGCAAAAGAACGCTAGAGATGCTTGAGCCGGTTCAAAACACAGCTCTTCGCATAGCCACGGGCGCTTTCCGCTCAAGTCCCACCGCGAGTCTTGAAGTTGAAGCTGGTGTAATGCCTCTGAGTATACGGAGACAGATTCTAGACTTAGCGTATTACGTTAAAGTTCTATCTCACCAAATCACCCATTAAATAATTTGTTCGGCCAGTCAGAAATGAACCAACAAATTAACCAATTGAAACTTTCACTACCAGAAAGATGCTCTGTACACAGATCCAAACTTGACCTTCATTCCTTACCGACGCCTCTGGTCTTTCGACTATTGCAATCAGAACCGTGGCTACATTCAATACCTAAAACACACCGTATGAACTGCAAAAGGGGCAAAGATATAATCAGCCAATCAGAACAGAAATTGCAATTTCTGCAATTTCAGCGGAAACATAGCGGGTGGACCTATATTTATACGGATGGATCCAAAACAACAGATGGAGTGGGCTCCGCTGTAATCTCGGAGGGCGTAAAAATGTATTCGTTACCACCTTTTTGTTCATCATATCACGCTGAGTTGCTTGCAATAAATCGCGCGGTGCATGATTACATTAGCAGCATAGGGAACGCATTTATCTGCACAGATTCCAAGTCGGCTCTTAAGGCTTTAACAAATACATTTTCTGTGGACCCACTTGTGGTAGATACATTAACACAATTAAATGCATTGGAGAGGGTTGGTAGAAGAATAGAATTTATATGGTTACCTGGTCACTGTGGCATAAAAGGAAACGAACTAGCTGATACCAAAGCGAAATTAGCTGTAACAGAAGGTATGTTTGTTCCGGGTGCGTCAACGCGGGAAGTAATCGCCCTCATAAAAGAAAAGGCCACAGAACATTGGCAAAAAGTATGGTTTTTTATGAGGGAGAATAAACTTAGAGTAGTCGAGCCTTCAGTGAAACCCAACCGAGCAGACCTACGGCTGTGCAGGAAGGAGGAAGTGGTACTGGCTCGACTGAGGATTGGCCACACAAGGCTGACCCACGGCTACCTGATGGCGAGGGGATCACCGCCTCAATGCACCTCCTGTGGAGTTCTCCTCACAGTACCCCATATACTGTTGGATTGCTTTTCCTTCGAAGCCGAGCGAAGAGGGATTGGTATGGAGAATGATATTGGAACAATATTACAAAATACCCAGGAGTCAGCCACCAAACTGATGAATTATCTAAAAGACTCATCAATATTTTCCAAAATTAAAAAAAAAAAAAAAAAAAAAAAAAAAAAAAAAAAAAAAAAAAAAAAAAAAAAAGTTCCTGTTTTTATTTTTAATATTATATATATTATTATTATTTTTTTTATTTTTATTATATTTTTTTTTTATTCTTTTCTTATATGTAGTTATCTTATATAATTGTTTGTATTTATGTATTTTTAGTGTATTATGTATTTTATTTTATTATGTATTATGTATTTTGTGATTAGTATTTTTGTATGTATTATTTTCGTATTGTATGTATTATTTCGTATATTATGTGTAATGTTTGTATGGTATTTTATTATTTATCATGTATGTATTATTATTAGTATATATGTATGTATTATTAGTATATATGTATGTATTATTAGTAGATATGTATGTATTATTACTTTTATTATATTGTATCTGCATTATTAGTTTAGGGCTAAAATAACCTCTATGGTTGAAAAGCCTTTATGTTACAAATAAATAAATAAAATAAATGCGAGTTAATATACACGCGAGCGATAAAAAATACAGCTCGAAAAACGTAATTATAATACCCGAAAACACATTAATTAAGCCCTATATCAATAAAAAACATTAAAAGTAAATGCGAGTTAATATACACGCGAGCGATAAAAAATACAGCTCGAAAAACGTAATTATAATACCCGAAAACACATTAATTAAGCCCTATATCAATAAAAAACATTAAAAGTAAATGCGAGTTAATATACACGCGAGCGATAAAAAATACAGCTCGAAAAACGTAATTATAATACCCGAAAACACATTAATTAAGCCCTATATCAATAAAAAACATTTAAAGTAAATGCGAGTTAATATGCACGCGAGCGATAAAAAAGACATCTCGAAAAACGTAATTATAATACCCGAAAACACATTAATTATTCCCAAAAACCATCCCTCTCCTGTAAAAATTCAAAATCAACAACTATTTTAAAACTAAATATTTTTTTTAATTTTAGTTCGTAAAAAACAGAACTTGATATCAAATATCTAAAAACAAAACAAAAAAACAGATTTGCCAAAATTATTAAAAAAGTCATAATTTTAATCAAACTAATTATTTTTCAATAAATAAATAAATAAAACGGAATATTTAAGGCTAGAAGTGAAGAAAAAGGTGACATTTGACTTGGAAAAGGTAACATTTGAAATGGAAAAGGTGACATTTGAAATGGAAATGGTTACATTTGACTTGGAAAAGGTGACATTTGAAATGGAAAGGGTTACATTTGACTTGGAAAAGGTTAC
Organism: Piezodorus guildinii; assembly: GCA_023052935.1. Lineage (NCBI taxonomy): Eukaryota > Metazoa > Arthropoda > Insecta > Hemiptera > Pentatomidae > Piezodorus > Piezodorus guildinii. Next base: position 163,157,758 of record CM041295.1, on the reverse strand, counting down.
ATTTGACTTGGAAAAAGTTACATTTGACTTGGAAATGCTATATATGTATATGTATATAAAGAAAGAAGAAAAAATGTAAATAAAACTGTATTATGAATGTTTATATGTATATCAATAAAGACTATTATTATTATTATTATTATTATATATATATATATATATATATATATATATATATATATATATATATATATATATATATATATATATATATAGATATATGTATGTATATACATATGTGTGTGTGTGTGTGTGTATACACACACACTCACACATATATATCACACAGCTATATTTTAACATAAATTAAGTATGTTGCAAAACAAAGAGAGATAAAAACAAAAAGAAACGGTAAATAAAGAAAAAGAAACACAAAAATTACAATCCATTCTTAAAATGGATAAAGTACCTTTTGGAAATCTACGTCTCAATAGTCAATTGATATAATGAGTGCTACGATCTACACCAAGGACCCATCTACACCAACTCAACCGAGAGAATATTTTTTTCTAAGTTTAAATCTCTATTTTTTACCTTTAATGTTTGTATTTAAAGTAACTCTTTTTAGCTAATGTAATAAGCATGTATTGCTTTTTACTATATAATAATTTATCTATTTCCCTAAATACCCAACTAAATGTCTTAATATAATAAAGAAGTTTGGGTTGTTTGGATGAAAAACCTAAGAACATCGGGAAAGGAATACTGCTTCCGTTTTACATTCAATAGTTTGTGCCAGATTTCCGCATTATTCAAATAAATGCAATTGTGCATTTCCTGGATGATTCTAATGGATTCGAGAATTCCGAGACCTCTTTTGAAGGTTTTACTTTCGTTTTTCTTTCTTTTCTTTTTTTTTTTTTTTTTTTTTTTAAAATAAACAAAATATATGCTTTGAGATATATTTATAGACGTTGTTACAATTTTGCTAAGAAGTTCATCAGGGATGGGAATAATTCACGTAATCAAAATACGAGTTGTAAAATAGATATATTGTTTGGATATGAATTGATTAGCCTGTCAATTATCTTTCTCTCATTCTTGCCATCTTGTTTTCTTACCATAGAACGTATCTAAACTCACGAGTAAAGCTTACCTAGTTTAATCTAAAATAAATTTATTTCCCTATTCGTTCACTTCTATCCAGTGAGCTGGTGTTCCTCGAGCAATCGAAGGACCAATTTTTACTCAGCCTATACAGCTGACTGACACTTTACTATCTATTAGTGCTGATGTCACTATTGTTTTCAGTAAAAAATAATTCAATTACTGTATCCCAAAATTTTCAATCGTACATCAGAGATATTGAACAATGGTTTTGAAATTAACTGTTGGAGGATTAAAATAAACTCCAACAAATATTATCAAATAACCTTCTTATTTCGCCACAGACCTATGACTTTCTACCTTATAGTATCCTTGAAAAACACTTTATTAGTAGTCCCTGTTGAACACATCGGATACATCGGGCTCCATCTTGACATACGTCAAAATTTTAATCTTATAACAAGTCTTCAACGAAAAGAAACGGCTGGCCGATTTTGCTTATTTTAACACTTACTAGACAAGCACTCAAACCTTCCACTCAACTATGAACAGCTCATTAACATGGCTAGCATAAGGCCAATCGACTCTACTAAATCATCATATCTAATCCTCACAAACCAAAATCCTAAATAGTCTTACTTTGTCACAAATAAACTCATCCATAATGACCTTAATGTTCGATATGTCGTTGATTCGGTTTGAATCAAGTACCATTTATTTCAAGTCAAACTCCATTCCCACTACTTTCAGTCCTTGCTTCTTCAATTTCTGATGATCCTTCGAGGTTTCTGAAAAGTAGATGAGCGCGGAACCTCCTGGTTTAGAATGTTGAAAAAAAAAAAGGTGTAGTTGAAAAAAACTTGGTTGTTGAGTATGGTTAAGTGATGACTACTACTATCTTTTTATCCATCTTGTTAAACAGGATATTTTTAGTGTGATGCCAATGGGTTGTTTCGTGGCTTTAAGCATATTTAGTTTTTTTATTGTCAAATACAGTTTTAAGTTTCAATAATCGATGATTAAAAAAAAACTCAATTAGGGAGATAAGGTCAAAAAATGAGCACCCCACTCCAGTAGTTAAAGGCCCAGTAGCCTACAAGAGTGGATTAGAAGTAGCTGTGGTATTGTAGGGGTGTGCATAATCGAATGATCGCCATAATCGGATGATCGGACTTCGATTATTTAAATAATCGAATGATTTCATAATCGAATGATCTAATGATTAATATGCTTTCTGAGAGGCAATATGCCTAAATTCCCGTCTCTATGATGGCTGAGTCTAGGTGCAAATGTGCATATAATTTATATGATGAGCAATAAAAAAAAAAGGTCGTTCGATTATCCGAGCTCCTTGTAATCTCTCGATTAACGTTAAACGATTCAGTTCGAATGGTCATTCGTTTCTCCAAACCGATTAATCCGATAATCGATTAATTCGAATGATTTAAATAATCGAATGATCCGATAATCGTCATTCAATTATGCCCACCCCTATGGTATTGCACGTGATACGGTATATTCAAATAAAAATTTATATTTATATCTAATATTTAGGAGGGAGTTCTGCGCTTGCGCTAGTTCATTAACATACGTCGTTATATCGTCTCTTCTTTATGAACAGTTTTTTAGTGTGTAATAATTGTTTTTATTACATATAAACAATTAGTGATTGTGCAACAACATTCGTTGTCAACAATGGACTAATCCTACTGACTGTAAGTAGTAATATTTACGATTACTTAGTTGTCGTATGAAGTAGAGCTGAGAAGCCTTATCTTTTTCGCCATATTGCGATCCCCACTCAGCTTCCTCAGCTTGCCAGTCTTCCACTGACCCCTGGAGGGGCCACGTCGAGCTCCGGACAACAAGGTCAAGGTCGCGCGGACGTATTTTTTTTTTTTTGTTTTATTTTTTATTTATTTTTTTATTTTTATGTATCAATGAGATACTATCACCAAGTCATGGCGGGAAAGGCAAGCATTAAACGCTCCAGGTCAGCTGGCTCTTCTGCTTCCCCGGTCAAGCAAAGGCAAAGACGTAATAACAAACGCCCTACGCCCCCCTCATCAGCTGCTTCTACCGAACAGGAACCACAACCCGGGACTTCATCGCAAGGGATGACTGAGGAATCTCCCTTTTTTACTCCTAACCCCTACCAAGTACTCCATATCGAGAAAGAGGTCATGGAATCAGAATCTACACCGAGAGATCCCCGCCCTCCTCCCATATTTGTTAAAAATATAAGAAATTTTCAACTACTATGCACCCAATTAAATAAAATCATTGATAACAAAAGCTACTCATGTCTTACGCGTATCAATGACACAAAAATATCACCCGATTCAGCTGATGTGTACCGCAAAATAGTAAAATATCTTACAGAAACAAAAGCTGATTTTCACACGTATCAGCTAAGAGAGGAGAGGGCATTAAGGGTGGTAATAAGAAATTTACACCCCTCTACACCAGCTGAGGAAATAAAGCAAGAACTGACGTCTCTTGGGTTCAAAGTGCGTCAGATAACTAATGTCATGAAAGATATTATAGAAGAATCAGGTGACAGGAGTGAAATTCCTTTACCTCTATTTTTTGTGGACTTAGAACCGTCTCCAGGAGTAGAAAAAATTTATGAAGTGGAAAAACTCTATTACACGAGAGTAAAGATTGAAAAGCCCTATGTAAAAAGAGACATTATACAATGCCACAATTGTCAAGCATACGGCCACACGAAAACGTATTGCCACCACATACCGCGCTGTGTTAAATGTGGTGAACAGCACAAGTCTGAGCAGTGCAATAAATCTCGGATAATCCCAGCAGTTTGCGCTCTGTGCCACAAGGGACATCCGGCGAATTACAAAGGCTGCGAGATTTACAAAAATCTCAAGTCAAGATTTCTGAAGCCCCAGCGCCAAGAGGAGACTAGACCGAGGAGAAACCCATCAAAATTCGTCGACCCGACAGTTTCGTTCGCCCAACTACTTGGTGGTGGTGACCAGTCTACTCAGTGTGAGGCCACGCCGGTTCAACATACACTCAAGCATCCCGAACCTGAATCTCAACCACCTCAAAATTTTAATTCTCAAAAACTTCCCCAGCATCAAATTTCTCCTATCCCTCCTCCATCAAATGTCACAGACCTCACCAGTTTAATGACATCATTCATCTCAGAAATAAAATCAATAGTTATGCCTCTGATATCAGTCCTAACAAACCTAGTATCAAATTTAATTCCTGCCTTGAAAAAGCCCTAAATGATTCCATCCAACTCCATTTCCATTCTCCTCTGGAATGCGAATGGTGTTCGAAATCATATTAATGAACTAACTTTATTACTACAAGACAAACGTATTGACGTAGCTCTTATCACTGAAACACGACTAACTAACAAACGATCATTCAACATCCCAGACTACCAAATATACCGAACTGACCATCCCGATGGAACAGCTCATGCCGGCACTGCTGTCATCATCCATCGCTCCCTCTCCCATAATTTATTACCCTTACCAGTCCATAACTTCCTCCAAACCACTGCTGTAATTATACAAACCCGTCATTTTCCTATAACAGTAGTTGCAGCATACTCTCCTCCAAAAATACCTATTTCCGAAATCCAATTTAATTTATTCCTTAATTCCTTAGGGCATCATTTCCTCATAGGTGCGGACTTAAATGCCAAACACCAGCAATGGGGAGCCAGAACTACAAATTCTCGCGGGCGAACATTGCTGTCTGCACTCTATTCCACTCACTGTAATATCCTCTCCCCCCATTCCCCTACCTATTGGCCTACTGATCCTCACCGTAACCCCGACCTCCTTGATTATTTTATCCACAAAGGGCTAGGACCTTTAAATCATTCCGTTTCCCGGCTCGATGACCTTTCCTCCGATCATAGCCCTCTTACCCTGACTCTCTCATTATCTCCTATTCCGAAACTCCCTCCACCATCATTCCTAAGAGGCCCAGTTAATTGGAACCTCTTCCGCGAAATAATAACGGATGAAATAGACCTCAGAGTATCCCTCAAATCTCCACAAGATCTTGACGATGCAGTTGATTCCTTTACTACCCTTATCCAACAAGCAGCCTGGAATGCATCTTCACCTTCTCCTTCCCCAAAATACTACCAGAAGAATCCTATACCCCAAAACCTCCTAGATCTAATCCATACCAAACGACGCTCTAGAACCCTCTGGCAGAGAACCAGGCACCCAGACGATCGTAAATCCTACAATTATTACACCAAATTAGCTAAAAAGAAATTAGATACCTTCCGATCCCAATCCTACAATTCCTATCTTTCTTCACTATCTATCTGCGACAATTCCCTCTGGAAAGTAACCAAAAAAGTTCTTAAATACCAATTCATCTCCCATCCCATCCGACGTGAAGATGGATCCTGGGCTTCGTCGGATGAGACTAGAGCGGAAGAATTTGCCAAATACCTTTCTAAAGTTTTTATCCCACACCCCGAGCTCAATCCTGCCCATACAGCTAACGTAAAGGAATTCCTCTCCTCTCCAATTCCTCTCTCTCCACCCCCTAAAGCTATTAACCCCTCTGAGGTCAAATTCCTTATAAAGAAACTAAAACCTCGAAAAGCTCCTGGCTATGACCTCCTCAATTCTAAGATCCTTCGTCAACTGCCCCAAAAAGCAATTATATTCCTTACCTACCTCTATAATAGTATCCTCCGTACAACCCACTTTCCTTTGGTGTGGAAACACTCCATCATTCTCCTTTTTCCCAAACCTGGTAAACCTCCCAACAACACCTCATCCTATAGGCCTATTAGTCTCCTTCCGATCCTTTCAAAAATCTTTGAAAAAAATCCTTCTCAAGCGTATCCTACAGTTAATTGAAATTCCTTTCCACCAGTTTGGATTCCGCTCACAGCACTCCACTGTACAACAAGGCCTACGAGTGGTTGACCATATATCCTTTGCACTTGAAAACAAGCAATATTGCACTGGTGCCTTTCTGGACGTTGCTCAGGCATTCGACCGGGTCTGGCACGATGGCTTGCTTTTCAAACTAAAAACCCATTTACCCCAATCCTTATATCTAATCCTACAATCCTACCTTTCAAACCGTTCCTTCAGAGTCCGCTCTGGTTCAGAATTTTCCAATAGTTACCTGATCGAGGCTGGTGTACCTCAAGGCAGTGTCCTAGGTCCTGTCCTCTATCTCCTATTTACAGCTGACATACCTACGGATCCTGATACCTTCTTAGCAACCTTTGCCGATGATACTGCCATTTTATCAACCCAATCAGATCCCGAAATTGCATCTTCCTATCTACAAAGACATCTATCCTTGATTGAATTTTGGTGCGCTAATTGGCGTATCAAAATTAATGAATCCAAATGTAAGCACATCACCTTTACCCTTCGCCGCAGATCCTGTCCACAAGTCAATTTTAACTCCATACCCCTTCCCTGCTCTGACACAGTCCGGTATCTGGGATTCTTACTAGACAAAAGACTAACGTGGAACCCACACACTCGACTTAAACGACAAGAACTCAACAGACGATACGGCCAACTATATAGACTACTAAACAGAACATCAAAACTTTCTGTTGCTAATAAACTGTTAATTTACAAGACGATTCTAAAACCGATATGGACCTACGGACTCGAACTGTGGGGGACAACTAAATTTTCGAACATCAGGCGTATCCAATCCTTTCAGTCCAAAGTCCTTAGAACAATAGTCAATGCTCCCTATTATGTTACAAACAAGACCTTACACAATGATCTGAATATCCCATTTGTCCTCGATTTAATCCCATCTAAATTCCTAAACTTCCACCAGAGGCTAACTCACCTTCCTAATCCTTTATCCCAATCCCTATCTAGCTCCAGCCATCCCTATAACCCTCCTCGTAGGTTGAAACGGCAGTGGCCTAGAGATCTCTTATAACTAAGCAATGCTGAGTGTTGGCAATGGCCAGCTTCTCCACTCACGCCTGAGAGTCTGTGGCTCTAGCGCCCTCTCTCAGTCTCCACTGGCTTATTAGACCGGTGACGCGACTGACCGAGAGGCGCTGGGATCTCCTAGCCTTGGGCCCCAACACCCACTTGTGGGCGTCGGGGTTTAATTCGGAGTTCCCAGGGGCAGTATGTAAATATTGTATATATAAGTATGAATGTGACCAAGATTATTATTATTTATTTCTTTTATTTTCTTTTTATCTTTATTTACGGTTATTTATTCTTCTTTATATTTTATTTATTTTGTATTCATTTATTTTTATTTCTTTATTTTGTGTACATAAGGAATGAATGAACTCTAATATCACTAATACTTATTGCCCAAGATTGTGGCAGATTGTATTATTTCTAAATAAATAAAAGTTATAAAAAAAAAAAAAATATTTAGGAGGCAAAATAATAGAAATAGAAAAACACAGAAACGAAAATAACGTAAGAGAGATGTACAAAGGTATAAACAAATCGCGTAAAAGATTTGAACCTCTATTGAATGCGGTTAAAGATGCAAATAACAATATAATTGCGGATCCTTCTGAGATATTAAATAAATTTAAACAACACTTTGACGGCATCTTAAATGCGGAAAATATTAATCAATCTCCTCTCTCTGAATATCAGAGCGCTGAACCATGGATAGATGCACGGAGTAAAGAGGAAGTCGAAATGGCGATAGGAAAATTAAAACGTTATAAGGCCGCAGGAAATGATAATATCACGAGTGAATTAATCAAGGCGTGTGGAGAAGCGGGCGTTTCCAAAATACATTTTTTAGTTAAAAAGATCTGGGAAACTGAAAAAATGCCCGAAGAATGGAAAGAATCCATACTTATTCCGATTCACAAAAAAGGACCGAGGTCGGATTGTAACAACTATCGTGGGATCTCTCTTCTCCCAGTATGCTATAAAATATTCTCGTCAATTCTAACTAGTCGAATCACAGAATACGCTGAGGAAATTATCGGAGATTACCAATGTGGTTTTAGGCGGAATCGCTCGCCTATTGACCAAATATTTTCCTTACGTCAAATATTAGAGAAAAAATTGGAATACAACGGGTTAGTCCATCAACTGTATATCGATTTTAAAAAGGCTTATGATTCAATAGACCGTCGGAAGCTATATAACATTATGATTGAACAGGGAATACCTAGAAAGTTAGTAAACCTAGTAGATATGTGTTTGTCGGAAACATTCCATAAAGTTAGAATCGGTCATAATTACTCCGAGAGATTTGAGGTGCGATCGGGTTTGAAACAGGGTGACTCCCTTTCACCTGTGTTATTTAATATAGCTTTAGAATATGTCATAGAAAAGGTGATGTGTACCGAGAAAGGCTTAAATATGGGTGACACGATTCCGGTTTTGGGGTATGCCGATGATCTGGTACTGCTAGGTGAAGACACGGAAACCATACAACTAAATACAAGCGTGTTAATAAAAACCGGTAAAGAAATAGGACTCGAATTAAATACCGATAAAACAAAGTATATGATTAATAGCAGAAACGGTGTCGATCTTGGTGATATTGATGTATCAGGTCATACTTTTGAACACGTAGAGAAATTCAAGTATTTAGGTTCAATTATAACTAGAAAAAATGAAATCCAGGAAGAAATAAAGTCCCGGTTAAAGGTGGGAAATGCATGTTATTATTCAGTTGCTAAGTTACTTAGTTCGCGGCTTCTATCTAAAAACTTTAAGATTAGAATTTATAAAACTATTATTCTTCCAACGGTTCTTTACGGATGTGAAACGTGGCCGCTTACTTTAAAGGATGAACAACGGCTTAAGGTTTTCGAAAATAAGGTATTGCGTAAAATATTTGGTCCAAAGAGAGATGAGGCCACTGGGGAGTTTAGAAGGTTGCATAACGCGGAATTGCGGAACTTGCATCCTGTGAATATAATTGAGCTGATTGCATCGCGGAGACTCAAATGGGCGAGTAAAGTTGTTGGGCTCGATGACGAGCGGATTCCGAGAAAGTTGGTATTTGCTGATCCGACTGGTAGGCGTCCGAAAGGTAGGCCGAAGCGGAGATGGGAGGATTGCGTTAAGGCTGATCTCGGGAGCTTGGGCTTGAACGGTGAGCATTGGACGAGTCTGTGTTGGCGGAATTTGGTGGTATCGGCATCGAACCTTCGGGTTCGCTAAGCCTATTATTATTATTATTATTATTATTATCTAATATTTAGGATTTAGATTTTTAGGATTGTGGGGATCCTAATGAAATGATTGGATGAAAGTTAGTTAGGAAGCACTGACGCAGAGCATTGAGGATCCAACGCCATCTCCCAGGCTCAAATCCACACTCCTGCAAGGCTCCTCTAATATATTATTATTTATTTTTCCGTATCGTATAATATTTTATTAACATCATTATTTGTTTTTAAATTTAGTTTTCTCACTAGAACACAACCGATTTAATTATTCTTTATTTTCCCCCCTATTCCTTTTCTTTACTTTAAAGTTAAATTAGATTTTACTCTAATTGTATTTCCTTGTTTCAAACTTATTATAATTTAATTTTTTAATATATTTATTTCTTCTTTGGTTACTTTTATTATTTCATTTATTTGTTCTGTCATCAATTTACTTTAATATTTAATCCTTAAGGAGTGTGTTTTGTACGAGACTATATCTCCACTTTGTCAATTGCTTTAAATATATAAATTGTATTTGTTATTTTTATTTTTTTGCACATGTGTGAACCAAACATCCATAAAAGCTAAACTGGAAATAAATATTAACAAAAAAAAAAAAAAAAGTAATGAGTGCACTAAATGTTTTCTATCTGGTTAAACAGCATTGAACACGCTATATTCATTTTCGACATGGGAATATTTATTTTAGTAAGCCATCGGGACTGGAATCGAAGAAGGACGGCGATGATGTGGAGGAAGAGTGAGATAATGCGGGGAGTATTATACAGCGATTATTGGATGCTATTTAGAGTGTAGCTGACGGTATGGTGAGCTTAGCATCAATCTTACTTTTCAATTTGTCCTAATGACAGGGCTCGGATGGAAATGTAGACCGCTCCTAGACCATGTGAAATTTCTTAGCTTTGACGTTTCTCCTCGCCGCTCCGCACATCTCGCCTCTAATCTAGCAATCTCCTTCCATTCGACTGTCCCGTTTCACCCATCTTATCTTCTTAGTGGGGGAAGGGATTCTTTCTCCTTATAGCGGCGCTTTGAGAGAGGCACAATCTTGTTTATTAATGTCTCATTTCATCTTGTGAATGTTTGAGCCGTTTCATAAGGAATGTTCGTTTTTATCATTTTTTAGAAATAGTGGACTTCTGTTATTCATTACGTTTATGTTAGCAGTTTATAATGAGCTGTTATCAATCCTCTCCCTTTTGATAATATTTATAATAATATCATTTATTTTTTGAAATATTTTATAATTAATAAGAATAATATTATATCGTAATTTTTTATATAAAAACGGTTATGAGGCCTTAACTAATTTTCATCTTTATTACAATATTACTAAGTACAAACAATATTTATTATCATGATTTATTTTGTTATTCCTAACTAAATTTGAAAAAATAATTTATCATATTATTGCATACCTTAATTTCCCAAAATCGTTCTTTATAAAATCGTCACTATCCTCAAAAGTCTATTAACTTCACAACAGATACAGTGAGTGTAAAAGTATTCGGAATTCATGTTTCTTTTAATTTAATAAGTATATTTCACAACTATCAGTTTATATAATTCATTTTCACTCATAAATCTTTAAAAGATACTCTAATAGGGAAAATCACTGACCAGATAATCGACAAGTTTATAGTTTTAAAATACATGTAATTAATAATGTAAAATTATAATATCATTAACTATCAAAAGTATTCGGACATCGTAATATCCTGTTGTTTAATGTATCAAATGTTCGTATTCTCACAAATATTCGAAATAATTTTATACTCTAAACAATTCTTCTCCCTCATGAAACATATATCCAACCTTGGAAAGAATTTTTTTTTAAGTAATGCCATAAAATAAAAACGCAACGATCGAACGGCTTCAAGTAATTTTTTGAAGAGAAATTGAGATATTTAAAAAAAAATTGATGATAATATGTGGATGGCTGAATAAAGTGTAGAGTATATAATAATAGAATATAAAGCAAAAAAGTGAGGGTCCAAAAAATTGAAATTGAAATTTATTGAAATTTACAACTGTATAGGAATACATCAAGTAAATGTGCTGATTAAAGATAGTGTACATGAAAAACATGAAGAGAAACTGCCCATTGGCAGCACTCTAGTAAATAATCTAAACAAGAAGGTCTCGAGGCCATATTCTTTTCAGACGCCTCGGAGGATTGTGGGGAATTGAAGAGGAAGCAAGGATTGAAACTAGTGGGTTAGAGTGGGATTGGAGTTTGTCATGGAAGGATTGATACCTGGTTCGGGCCAAATCAGCTACAAAAGGAATATTAAGGTCTTAATGGATAAGCTTATTCGTGACAAAATAAGGAGCGTTTAGGATTTTTCGAAGGATTTTGGTTGTAAGGATTGGATACGGGAAGAACTTGATGGTTTAGTGGATCCCCATAGCTCAACTCCGTAAGTCCAGATAGGTCTTATGATGGTTATGTAGATGAGTCTTTTGTAGTTAAGTGAAAGTTTAGAGCGTTTGTCTAGTAAGTGACGTCGAGAAAGACTCCCGTGCAGTACAATCCGCGCTCCAATGCAGACGAGACAACATCCACTACACGATGGCATTGCTGGATAGTGGAGTGGGATGTTCGGAATCCAAACTGGTGGTTTGGGATTATGTGGTTTAATTCTAGGATTGGGTATAGGCGTTTAAGGATGAGTCTTTCCAGGATTTTACCCATTATAGGTAAAAGAGAGATAGGACGGTAGGAAGAGGGAAGTTCTAGCGGCTTTTTGGGTTTAGGTATCATTTTAACGATAGATAATTTCCAAGGATTAGGAAAGTATGTCGTACGGAGTTTGGAGTTGTAGATGTAGGTGAGGAGTAGGATGGCTTTTCTCGGAAGTTGTTTTAGGATATGGGCAGTAATAAGATCATGTCCAGGTGCTTTCCGGGAAGGTAATCTTTGGATTATGTTTGATATTTCAGAAGGATGAAATGCTTTAGGAGGAAGAGCCATCTGGAGGGGAATATCCAGCTCTTCTTCAATACATTCGAGGATTAAGGATATCAGGATGCGGATTGTAAATTTTAAAGAGATGCTGTGCAAATATCTGGGACTTTTCTTCTTCAGATCTAGTCCAGGATTGGGATTCATTAAGGAGGGGATGATTAAAATCTTTAAAATTTAGGAGCTTCTTAGTGGTCCTCCACAGTGATTTTTCGGTAGTACAAAGGTTTTCAGTCATGTTAAGTAAGTTTTGAATTTTAAATGTCCTAATTTCAGATTTCAGTTTGTTAGTCAGTTGGGTATAATAAGTTTTGTCTGCTGGGTACCTATTCCTATGCCACTTTGATCTTGCTCGGCGCTTTTCTCTTATTAAGGTACGAATGTGCTGTGGCAGATTAGTTTGTTGAGAGATGTTAATGTTGGTGGTTGTTGTGTTATCGTATATACTGCTAGTTATTGAGTCAGTCAGTTTTTCTATGGCTCTGTCGATATCGTGTTTAGTTTTTAGTGGGAGTTTTAAGTCCATTTTGGAGTCCAAGTCCGATCGAAATCTGTCCCAGGTTACTCGTCCATTTATTAATTTAGGAGGTGAAGGTTTAGGGACAAAACTCGAATGCAAGGAGAGCAGAACTGGACTGTGGTCAGATGAGAGGTCATTTAAGGACTTGACTATTGCTTGGGAGGTGGGATATTGAGATGAGACAAATATATCCAGGATGTCGGGACGTTTTTTGGAGGATGTTGGCCAGTAAGTGGGAGTCATGGGCGAAAGGATAGAATAACTATTTGAGGTTGAGACGCTAGAGAGGATATTACCACGGGTATTGGATGTTCGACAACCCCACGGTTGGTGTTTAGCGTTGTAGTCTCCTCCAGCAATGAAGCGGGGTCAAAGAGATTGGAAGAAGGATTTAAGAAGGCTACAGGAAATGGAGTTGCCAGGTGGACAGTATACAGCTGACAGAGTTATTTGGAAAGGACGAGTTGAAATGATTACAGAGGTTGATTGTATGGCGTCTGTAGGAGTAGAGGGAACAAGGTAATGGGGTATGGATTTATGGATTAGAATGCAAGAACCAGCATGTGCAGTGTTGTCTGGGTGGTCTGATCTGTAACTAAAGTAGTCCCGTATGTAAAAACGTGACCGTTGTGTGAAGTGCGTTTCAGTCAGTAATGCTATGTCTATGTTGTTGTCATGTAAAAACAAGTCCAATTCATCACGGTGGTTATGCAAGCCATTAGCATTCCACAAAATGATGGCAAGGGGCTTTACACTCATCGTGAGAGATTGAATGGGATTTCGGTGAGGAGTCTATTGAGTAGGGAGATGAGAGGTCTGATGGTTTCTTGAAGGCTGAGGAGGAAGGAGTTTAAGATGGAATATATGTCATGTTCATTCGGATTAGGAAAGGGATGTATATCAGTAGCTTGTGGAGTATAATTTGTATTTGTGGGCTGTACCCGTCGTGGGGTACGAGGAATTTCATTCAGTGAAGACTGAGGAGGGGGATTTGGTTTCATTTCATGTACGATAGGGCGGGATGGAGCTTGTTGTGGCTGTTCTGGTGGTAATTTGACCCGTAATGGTAAGTGATGGGAAGGAATTGGTTGGTTCGGTGCTTCAGATTGAGATTGGGAGTTCTGGGATCTGGGGTGGGATTTCGGAGGCGCCTGTCATCTGGGCTGTGGTTTCTTAGAGATGGTGTCGGAGAATGATTTCTTCGGAGCTGAAGGGGTTTGAACCTTGTTTAGAGGTGTAGGTTGGTGAACGTCGTGTGCTTGGTTCTGTTCAAGATGGGGAAATTCGCCGAATCGTCCACAGGAACCTGAGTGATACTCGTCTGATCTGCGCTTTTTGAAGGTAGATTAAGTATTCTTTGCCTTAAGATATTTTTGTATTATGCAACCTTTGTAGCTTGCAGGGTGCGCTCCACCACAAAGAGCACATTTCGCCGGCTCACTAGGTGATTTCTGACAGGCGTCTGAGGGGTAAGCACCGGCGAATTTTACGCAGCGAGCCTGATGGAAACAATATGACTTGGTGTGCCCCAAGTTTTGACACTTTGCACACTGCACTATTATTGTTTTCTGCCTTGGCTTCTCAAAACGGATAACAGAATATAACAGTCTTGTCACTTGGAATATATCCGGATTATTTTGAGCTGGCTCCAAATCGACAAAAAATAATGGAAGTGGGTATTTTTCGATGGGTGTAAGACGCAAGAAATATGTCTCACGTAGTGTCTTATCTCTTCCAGACCTTGTTTAATTGCATCGGTGGGAGTTGTTGAGTGTAGTCCCCTCAAGACCACCCTGTATGTTTTTTCCTGCCTCAATTGGTAGCAGTGGAAGTCATAGTTTTTTGAGGTGAGATAATTTACAAGTTTTTTATAGTTGTCTTTCGAGGTTGTGTTTATCTTTATGTCATTTAGTCGAGAGTAACGTCTAAAATTTGCCTGCCCGATTAAATTGGCGAATTCTTGGCCGAATAAAATGAAATTATTGATGTTACTGACGAAGATTGGAGGTGGCTCTGGGTCAGAAAACCCTTGAGGTCCTGATACTGTTGAGGAGTTCGCTGAAACTGGTTTGTTAGTAGTAGATGGTGCAGTTGAGGCTGAACGTGGGGCGGAGGTAGCTGGGGCCGATGAGGTTGACGGCGCAGCTGATATAGAGGGCTCTGTGAGATCAGTTTTGTTGGCTGCAGTGGTACTGCGGGTTTTTGGAGGTGAGTTCATTTGATTTGATGGCTGCTTAGTTTTGGCTGCTTTGTTGTTTTTTTGTTAGGCGAATCCCCGAGTCCGGGATTTGAGTTCCTTTAACTTTTGTGATGCGTCATCTGAAAGTATTGTGAATCTGACTCACTTATTTCAGAAAAGGGCGTCTCTTCTTCCGAGTCGTCACAAGAAGTTTTATGTCGAGATCCATGATAGCAACATATGAAATATAGAGAAAAAAATGTATATATACTTATACATATAATGTACGAACTCAGTCCTGACCGAGACCTGATAAACACGATAAGGAGTACAGAAGGGTTATCCCCTCCTCTTATCTAGTCCAGGCGGCCCTCAGTGCACTCACCTCTCTATTTGCGATTGTTAATGGGTTAAATGGGTGAACAACTCACTAAGCACAAATTTTGAAGGCTGGTACATCAGTAACAACGAGATGACAAGGTAAGAATCACAGAGCGATACATAAGTTAAACTTTAGTAGCGGCCATGTTGCATATCACTTATTAAATGTTAAAACTGAAAGACTGATTATTCATCAAATAAGAAAACATACCTCAAATGAGTAAACCACAGCTTATTTCTGATTTTTTCAGAACTTCTGGATACACTAATAAGTGTTTCTACTGTTCTCCGCGTTCTAGAAAAAAATATGATTAAAAAACTTGGTACAAAAAGCACGAAAAACGTCTTACAGCAGGCAAGACAAAAAGAGAATAGACTGAATGTTTGTAACATTTTTTTAGAGAGAGGGTTGATCAATTAAAATCTTTACAGATGACTTCCATACTAAAATACACAGTTCTTATGAAAAAAATATGGTTTGGAGGAAATCAAGTAAAGAATTTAGTATGGCATAGTAAAACACTTTGAGCGGTCAGTGATAGGTCTGGTTTCCTTTGAAAAAGTTTAATAACATTGGATCCATGGACAGAATTATTGATAGCTTTGTGCATTTTTGACACTCACTGTATTTCAAATTTGTATTATTCTCCAATCTCTCTTCGGATGTACTATAATCCTTATTCTACTCTTATTATTATTAAAATCAAAGTTATGTTTGTTAATTATTATACTATGATTCGATGTAATGTAACGTAATGTAAATTTGGATTGATATATTGCTGTTATTACAGTCAAGGTATATAATAATATCATACATTATAATTTTTTTAATTTAGTCGAAAATAACAAGATATCTACTATTATCATGATGATGAATATTGTTTTAGCGATGTATCTAGAGAAGAGGGAAAGCCTCCAAACTTTCATATATAAAATATCATGATATAATATTATTATTATTGATAATGAAATAATTAAAATAAGAGGAGTTCCATATATTTAAATTAAACTGTTCAAAATAGAAATTAGGTAAACAAGTATTTTATTGAGAGTTGAAGTTTGTACACTCGAACATCAAGCCGCAAGAAACAACAAGACAATAGATTGAAGAGGATAATATGAGGTATAATTCATTTATTCTTTTTACCCAGATGTAAAACCATCACATCTATATAGGGCGGAAGTGGTATTGTCATAACGCATCAAAACTTGTAAAAAAAAAATCCATTAATTCTATTCTATTCGCCAGACTTGTCTCCCACATATTTCACCTGTTTCGGAAATTTGGTCAACTTAGAGGTGATGATTCTCAAGTCAAAAACGCATTTTTTGGCTTTATTTCTTAATCCAATTCAGACGCTGGTTAATGAATAGTGTTATCAGACAATGCATAATATATATCTATTTAATGTTAATAATCTTATTTGATTGTGAATGTATTATTTCTCTCTACATGGTTAAATACGGCTCTTTAGAAAATTCCTATTATTTATCCATTAAGGCGTTGGATCTTAAAATATAATGAGAGAAAGTAGCAATAGCAATTACTATCATTGATCCAATTTTCAAATTTGTCGGGTGACAAAAATATTACCTATTGTATTTATTCACTTAATCTGTTCATCTATCTACCCATCTAGTAATTTAGTACATACCTTCAGCTAGTATTTCTAAGTTTTTAATACCATTGTTAACCAAGTCGTTATAACCCAACTTGGATCTTCCAATGCGCCATGCATGCAGGGTGTCAGTCGTAGGGGTGGGCATAATCGAATGACGATTATCGGATCATTCGATTATTTCAATCATTCGAAATAATTGATTATCGGATTAATCGGTTTGGAGAAACTAATGATCATTCGAACTGAATTGTTTAACGATAATCGAGAGAGGGAGATCGGATAATTAAACGATCTTTTTTTTTTTTTTTTTTTTCTCATCACATAAATTATATCATACTTCCACCTGCGCTCAGCCATCATAGAGATGGGAATTGTGGCATATTGTCTCTCAGAATGCATATTAATCATTCGATCATTCGATTATGACGACCCCTAGTCAGTCGGGAGATCTTTCGGGACCACATAGTCTGCCTTTCTGAGTCCGCCCGCTTTTATGGGTTGAAATCATTGGGATCGTTAAATCTATATTAAATTATTTTTTATTTATTTATTTTTATTTTTAGCCCGTACCAGGTATCACACTTTCCATAAAAAACTCCACTCCCACTCTAATCCATTAGTTTCAATCCTTGCTTCCTCTTAAATATGCGCACTGATGCAGAGAAACGCCACAATAGTTGGAAGGATTGCATTAAACGTTATTTTTATAGGTTTAATATCATGAATCCAAATGATGATTGTTGAAACAGAGAATATGAAAATAATCAAAAGCCTTTTTAATATGAACGTCTTTTTTAAAATGTAGATGTTTTAATTATGTCTACTGATAGTTGCAGAGAGTCATCCTGCGGTACATCCCTTTGATGTCTGAGAACAATAGGCTATTCATATACAGTGGTGTCTGAAAATATTTCAGTCATTGCATTATAAGCTACGAATTGTTCATTATTTCATAATTTTTAAAACCGGTTATAGACGTTGCTTATTGCATTATTTAACTTAAAGATGAGCCGCTTTAATTTTTGCTAACGGTTCAGAGGTAGGAGTACATCGGCATCACAACAGGTCGGCAAGAGGAAACAGAAAACCTCCCCTAAAACTGTAGGAAAATATTAAATTTAACAGGAAATAAGGTATTAGAATGGAAAGTGTGGTTAGAGATTGTTTTTACTTCCAAACACGAATTTAATTTTCAAAGTTATGTATATATATATATATAAATTTCTAAATTATCTTCTTCCATTGGAAACCTGTAGGCTTTTAAAATGTCTCTACCTTGATTACTGTTGTACACTGTTTGAGGTTTCTATGGGGATCTCGAAGCAAAACAAAAAGGATTGTTAACTGCTTCATACGTTTTATCTTTGGGATATCCAGTGACACCTTAGTAACCGATCCTACGAAGAGTTGAACTTGCTTTACCCTTCCTACAGTTTGAAGCGTCCTACATCTTCTAAGTTTCCCAATCACGCTTTCCGTCGTACATCTCGGATATATTTTCATTTAAATCTACCGCTCACACCCTCAGCACTCGTTCGCGGCCCATCAGACCTTTATATCACGCCCCATCAAACCGCGGCTTTTAACAGATCTTTCCTAATTCGATTCTCTTCCGTATAAAGTTTTATAACTTTTTATATTTGTCACTCAGATACTCTTTTGACCTTCAAATCAACAAAAAGTAGAACGAAAATATAGGTAATTTTTTCCTAACATTATCTGTACTCCTATTAATTTAAAATTAAGCACTGGCTTGGAAGTAAAACCTTTTTTTAACTACACCTTTTATCCTAATACCTTTTTACTTTCGCTTACTTATAAATGAATTATTGCGATCGTGAAAATTTTGAATTTCAGTTTTTAAACGGTTCTAAACGCAAAAACTTCTGTGTATCCGTCCGTGCGTAATAAGTCTAGTACAAAAACGAAAAGTTATACGGAACTGATATTTAATATTTAAAACAACTATAAGCCCGTTATGTTACAACAACTTTTTCATAAAAATTGGCCGACCGGAAGTTTTATTTTATGCCAGACATTTTGCACCTTTTTACTATTTTTTTAAAAACAAGCTATATCGATGTAAAATTTTAAATCTTCCTTTTCTAAATTACGTTTAGGTTTGTAGATTTATGACAATTAACCATATCGTCTTGTTAACATTGATAAAAAAATAGGTAAATATTTAAGTTGACCGAATTCGACACTCAAAAAAAAAAACTAACAAATAAATTTGTAATGCAATATTTGTGTTTTTAACATAAGAACAGTAATATAGATGCAAAAGATACCGTTGGAAAGCTAAATATTTTAGAAAAATTATTATTTTAAAAGTGGAACGATGTAAAGCCGATAAAACTAACTCATTGTTTTAGATAAAAATATAATAGATTATTTAATAAAACACATGTTTCTATTGAAACTTAATTTTATTAATTTCACTTATTTTCATCTTTAACTGTATTTGAAAATTAATAAATTGAGGTAAGTATAAGTCGTGTATTTCGCGCATCAGATTTTGTATTCCTCCGAACTTTTAGAGGAGAGGGCGAGGCCTACGAACTTAAGAGAAAATATTAATGATAATTTTCGTTGATTTAATCCATGACTCCTACCAAACTTTCGAAGGTGCATTTTATAGTTTTCGTTGAATCTTCCAACTACTAATTAGTTATCCTAACTTCTATCATAATGCTTCGGGGAACAGATTTAGTCAGATGAATCCTTCAAGAAAGAAAAAAAAAATCAAGGATCTTGATTGATTAGCGCACGGTCCTCATCAAAACTAATAATTAATTTGTCAAGCTACTCTCATCATCCCAGAACTTTAGGGGTTTAATTAAGAATCTTACAATAATTCACTACCTTTACTTCTTTTCTAATACTAGGAATAGTAGCATCAAAAACATATTACTTAATTTTGAGGACTGTTAAAGTATCTTTAACATTAGAATAACAATATGAATATAAGATAGGTTGTCTGAATTGATTAAATGAAACTAATATTCTATCTATCTAAGGGCGCGATGGTCCTTGCAGGACCTTGGCCTCGTCAAGGATCCTCCTCCACTCTGACCTGTATTCGGCTGCCCTTCTCTACCTACTAAAACCTAATAGTCCGTGAGCCAGCAACGAAAAATGCAACCCACTTTACCAAAATTTTTAGGATGTTTTATGCAAAGTATCCATCATAGTAAAGCAAAAAATACACGTCTGCCAATTTGAAACGGGTGGATTACAAAATGGTGGCCATTAAAAAAGGGAACATCACTCTTGTCATTGTTGAGTCCTAGGTATCGAATCTGTTCAACAGGGGCTAGTGGAGTGTCATTAGAGGATACTGCAGGGCAGGAAGTCATGGGTTACAGACAAAGGGTAAAGGTTATTTGGTGGGATTTGTTAGAATTAATTTCAATCCTCAAATTCTGGCACCATACTTCAAGTTCTCGGATTTGGTGTTGAAGAGTGTTGGAGGCAGTTAATGAATCATTATCTACCGATGGCACACACGTGTTATCAGCATAGGTAGAAAGGAAAGTGTTAGGATGGGTTTGGATATCAGCTGTATAGACTGTATAAAGAACGGGTACTAGGATGCTGCCTTAAGGAACACCAGCAGACTGAGAAAAAAGGGAGAAATTGGAACTGTGGTGATTTATTTGGAAAGATCTATCAGCAAGGAAGGACTGGATAATAAGAAAATTAGTAGGAGGGAGAAATAGACGGAGTTAATAAAGCAATCCCGGGTGCCACACTCGGTCAAAGGCCTCCACAGTAAACTAAATCAAACTTTTGAAATGCATTCTATAAAATAGTAATAAATCGTGGGAACCGTTTAATGTATGAAAAAAAAAATAATAATGCAAATAAACGGAACCAATTTTGATTTGTTTACCAATTCATGTTTCTCATTTCTACTGATGATTACATATAGGAATTAATAAACATGATAAAATAAACATAATATTTTCTTGCTAAGTGTACTTTTCGTTACCATGAACTCTTAATCTCAAAGTAATAAGCTCTTAACTGGTCAAACTGATTTTTTTAAATATAAATAACAGCACTTTTTTTTTTTTTTTTTTTTTTTTTTTTAAGTCTTTTAGTGTAAAAATACTTGTGGCCACAAGCCCCATAATTTAAACATGTTGTGATATTACACAAATTACATGATACACTTGAGTGATATTTACAATAGGGATTAATGGTTATTTGTAGAGTTACTTTTAAAACAGTAGGAATAACCTAAAAAAAAAACAAAAAAACTATACAATAAAAAGATGTAAAGTAAAAAACAAAACAAATTTATTATTAACATAATGTAAATAAGGCATATAATTCACATAATAATAAATTGTTGATTTCATCAGTGTATTCTAAACTAATACATTTTCACATTCCACAGTTAATTAAGTAATATGTGTTTCGTACTTTTGTGTGAATAACGTTTCACATTATTTTTTTTATAGTCACTGATTTTTCAAATGCTAGAGTTGTCATAATTTACAAGGTATAAAAGGTAAGGGAAAAAAACTTGTGAAAGCGAATATGTATATATTTTAATCGATGGGTGTTGTAAAAGGGATATCATAGTTGTGATTCGCGTATAGCGAGCATAATTATTTACTATTTTTATACATGTCTTTTGATCCACCTCCATTTTTGGGTAGTTCTATTCCCATGTGTAACTCCAGACTGGGGTAGAATAGGTCAATATAGTACGGATGGGAGTTTTGTATAGAACCAATTTGTTTATTTGTGATAGTTTTGAATGTCTATTGAAATATGGGCTCATTGACTTGCTTTACTAATCTGGTTACTAAGAGTTTTTGAAATATCTTTAGATATACTAGCGGACCCGCCCCTGCTTAGATATTACTAGCGGACCCGCCCCTGCTTAGATATTACTAGCGGACCCGCCCCTGCTTAGATATTACTAGCATTGAAGCACAGATAAGGGAAAAATTAATTTTTCCATATGAAGAAAATTTGATTGCTTGTTTTTTTATTTATTTAACGTCAGTTTATGCTACAATAGGAGTCCTAAGTTTCTCCTATCCAGGTTTTATTAGGATAGGGATCTTTATCGAATACCTGTCATCGCACAGGCTCGGGACCACCTTTTAACGTCCCCTAAAATCTTTCATACTAAATGGAAAAATATAACGCAGGATCCTGTACGACGGTTGCCACATTTAACTATCATAACCTTCCTATTTACCAATAACATATGTCCATAAGTTTATGATCTTTCAACAACTTTATATTTGTTTACACGGTTTATTTTATTGCATTATTTTTCCCGTTTAAAGAAAAGCTCAATTGCGATGTATTTCCCCTGTAAACCTCCAGGAAAGAATGCTCTAAACCGTATCAAAATCCGTCTGGTGGATTTGTCTCAAAATCGCGTTTTAATTTTATATAGAGAGATATTTAGGAGGCTGATTGGCCTGCAATTGGTAGGTTCTAACAACACATATAAATTTCATCCGGGCGGGTCGCTAGTGTATATATAAATTTTAATGATAAAAAGAGACATTGAACTGAGGAGCAGAAAGAGTTGCTCATTGAAAGGCAGAAGATACGTGAAGAGACGGTTTCCCACGGATCGCGGATGTTCGGCCCATTGGCGCGGTGACCATGATGACCTACTTCCGACCCACCCCTCCTTTTCACAATTAAATTATTTACGTTTTTAACCGCTCTCTTTGACTCCTAATGCCATAATGAACCATCAAATCCGGGCAAGGCACCTGGAAATAAAATCTCAACGGGCCTAACCACCTCTCACAAAAACATTGTTTCCTCTCCTTTAGAAATCCTTTACTTCTCACACTCCTTCCTTCCCTCAACTCCCCATAATTAGAGCAACCTTTCTTACATCTTTCGATGAGCCATTGTCACTATTACAAGCCTTTAGTAACAATAACATGATGATTGTATTGATAAATCTTCTTTATAAAAGAAACAATGTGTATGAAAAGACTTCCTGTCAAATGCAACCTCTGTTTGTATGGTGAGGGATTTTCTTACAAAGTAATTCTTGTGAAATCGAGAAAAAAGATAGAGTAAGATGTCCAATATCTCTAAAATTTATATTTATTAAGAATAATTAATTATTATATTTTAATTAGAACTATTCTCTTTAAAAATCATATATTTATTATCACATTATTTCAATATTATCGTTTGACGTTTCCAACTCTATTGTTTCTTTTTCAAAATATTGCATCCTAACTAAAAACAATATACATCAAAATCAAGCATACAATAAATTATAAATTTAAAAACAACTATATAAAATTTACATCTATATCCTAATCATAAATTGAAATTCTATTAATTCAATTTGATCACGTAACTTCCATAACTGAGACATAAATATAGGCCCAAAATCACTTATTAATTTAATTTCAAATCACTATCCACCAAGAGTATACATTTATTATTATATTCAAATTAGAACACTCTCTTCTCATAAATATATTTAACATCACATCAACAATACATATTTACGTTTCGAGGTCTTATCTCCTCATCTTCAGAATAATAATAGGCTTACCGAACCCGAAGGTTCGGTGCCGATACCACCTAACTCCGCCTCACCGAGCCCAACAACTTTACTCGCCCATTTGAGTCTCCGCGATGCTATCAACTCAATTATATTCACAGGGTACAAGCTCCGCAATTCCGCGTTGTGCAACCTTCTAAACTCCCCAGTGGCCTCATCTCTCTTTGGACCAAATATTTTTCGCAGTACCTTATTTTCGAAAACCTTAAGCCGTTGTTCATCCTTCCCATACTATAGGATAAAATTTAGTGGCTGAGACCTAGTTTGTTTTTGAAATATAATACATCAAATAATACTTGCCTTTCCTGACTGGCCCTCAGCTCATCAACCGACTATAAGACAAACCAAATAAGACAAAAATATAAAACATTTCCTTATCTTATTGTTTTGATTTGATACCTAAAAAATTACAGGAATTAAAAAGATTTCCCCATCACATGTTTTTGCCAGGGAAGCTGACTTAAAACGGTTGCAATACTAAAAGTATTGGCCTGAAAACGAATGTATCTATGGTTTTATATTCATGAAAAGAGAGAGAATAACTGGTCAAAAAATTACCAAAATCAAAAATGTCGAGCGGCAAGGTCTGGACGATTACGAATGGCAAATAAGTACCCTTTAGTATTTACATTATTTATTTTTTTTATTACTCACTTTAACTACATTTAAAATATAAACATTTGGTGTGCACATTATAAATAAAAATATAAACTAAGTTTACTCTTTAATGCTATGGAGGTGATGGTGGATAATCCCCAGTAAGTCTAAAATTACGTTTTATCCCAACACCCCTATATCTTTGATATTGACACCCAGGTTTCCCAAACCATCCTTATGCTTATAGGGATCAACAGATATATATATGTATACACATACATACAGAAATTGTTATCTACAACATTTAAATTTATGTCTTTTTTGTAACTCAGCATTACCTTCTACAACTTTTTATGTGAGATAACAATGTTCCAAAGCCTTTCCAACGATATATTATATATTAAATAGGTAAGGCCTAAGGGCACATCTTAACATTTTACATACTGCGATCTGTTGGAAATGACATATTTATGAGAAATTAACGTTCGTTAAATTAAGGGAATTCTGAGATTTTGTGTTACTTATATTTTAAACACAATTATTATATTTCAAATCATCAATATGTATTACAAAATTAACTTGGTAGTTTGAGCTTAAATTGTTTCGAATAATGTTCGGTGAAAATGATGGAATAATATGTTTATAAATTTATGGGCTATTAACATCTTTCTATTAACTTTTACGGCTTATTTTATAGTATATAAACTTTCTAAAACCTTGCGATTTCAACGCTATATTATATGTCTAGATTGTAACTCATATTTCTGGAATAATTTGTTGATGCCTTAATTACAGAAAATTAAATTTTTCCTGCTAAAGAAAAACTTGATGGCAATTTATTTTACTTATAAACATTCATAATGTCTTAATCCCTTGAATACCGTATCAAAATCAAGTAAGAAAAGCGACATCATTTTATTAGGTCAAGTTAGGGAAGAAGAAAATAAGAGATATTATGAAAAAAAAAATTGTTTTATATTAGCTCAAATTATCGATATTCACTACAACATTAAATTAGTAGTTTGAGCTAAAATTGTTTCAAAACAATGACAACGAGTCACTGTGTAATTTGAACCCTAAAAATGGATAAAACCATACATTTTAAGTTTGATTTAGTTGTCGTTGAAATTCGATTGAACTGTGGGGGACAGCCAAATTTTTTAACATCAAACGCATTCAACACTTTCAATCAAAATTCCTCCGAACAATAGTTAATGATCCTCATTATTTCACCAACCATACCTTACTCCACGACCTACATGTTCCATTTATTTTGGGAATTATTCCATCCATTCTTCTCCATCAATTTTCCAAATTCCATCAGAACCTTATCCGTTACCCCAATCCTTTGGCTCAATCCCTATCCAGCTCCACACATCCTTACCATCCTCCTAGAAGGTTGCAACGGCAGTGGCCCCGCGACCTCTTGTAAACATGTATATCGGAGTTCTAGCACTGGCTTGATTCTCCACTAAATGTGCTGTATGTTTGAGGATTGTATGACTTTGTAAATATTATATTAATTCTATATTGTACATTATTTTATAGTTTAGTAAATATTGGATGAATGTAGTTAACAAGTGTTATACTTGATAACTATTATAAATACCCTAATAAGAACAGATTGTGATATTCAATAATAAAAAATAATAAAAAACAAAACAAAAAAAATAATGTCGGTGAAAATCACGGAAACATATGTTCATTAGTTTATGGGCTTATAACGCCTTCTATCAACTTGTACGACTTCTTTTGTTGGATATCAACTTTTGTAAAATCTCAAATGGTTGGTATACAATAAGTCTATTACAGGAAATCATTTTTGATGAAGCGATTACAAAAAATATAATTTCTCCTTCTGAAGAAAAACTTAATTACTGTGTATTGACCGAATGTCTAAATCCGTAGCGTGCTTCAGAAGTAGTTAGCGGAACACATGAAACGCAAAATCATTTTATATATATATAGACAGATTAAAACTTTATTGTTTAAATGATAAGTAAAGAAAACAGAATTGTGAGCTCGTGGCCGACGGAGAAGCCCAGTAATTATCTATGATGAGTAGACCATAGCGAATCAGACTTCCTAGGTGACCATTGGCGAGCTATTAGCAAGCTCAACTCAACTTTATTGCTTATTTTATCATTTATTTTTATGATATATCGGTTGTTCTACAACATCCACCAACAGGCCAGAGGCCAATTACTGCTGGTAAACTTAAAATAAGATAACTTTCAGTTACCTCGCTTGTTAAAGTCAATTTAAGAACATTAAA
The DNA here is from genome assembly GCA_023052935.1 of Piezodorus guildinii. Classification (NCBI taxonomy): domain Eukaryota; kingdom Metazoa; phylum Arthropoda; class Insecta; order Hemiptera; family Pentatomidae; genus Piezodorus; species Piezodorus guildinii. The sequence continues at coordinate 163,131,437 of CM041295.1, read as the reverse complement.
ATGATATAAAAGTCGAAATTAGTTTTTAAAAATGACGTTGAGTTCAAATGTAGACATTGATTTCTTATTAAGCAATCTAAAATTATTATCCACAATAATAACTTAATTTTATCCGCTTTTAAAAACTGTCCATTACATTTTACGGTTTTGTACATAAAGTAAATATTTAAAAAAATCTTAAGGTCTACATCTACATTACTATTCTTCGCCGAAAAGAAAACTTTACCATGGAACATATTTCTGCTGTTTTCTCCTTCAGTTGATTATTTATATTCACTCATTTTGTCTTAATTCTAATAAGCTGAAATGATTAATTAATTTTAATTGACCGAATTAAATTTTGAAAACATCGCTTTTGAGTCCTGTCATACTATCAAATCTGAATAAAACCTACATGAAATTATAGACAATTTAAAAGTACGTAAATATAGGGAGTTTCTGCAAAATCGTTAGAGTAGTTTTTAAGAAAATTTTATGAAGGTGCAAAATGCATGGTATAAGTGGCACTTCTGGTTCGTCGATTTTTTACGATTATACGAGTCATAAGAAGACTGAAATGAAGGAAGTTGCCTAAAGGTGAGATATATCCCTGGTGAGATATATAGACAAGATATCCCTGCCTAATCTATATTGCCCGTGTACCAGTTTGACAATTGAGCGGATAGCTATTGTGCATCTATTTCTCAATTTATGCCTCACATTAAACTCAAGCATTAATTTACTGTTTAGGGATCCTATCACGCAGGATATTTCTTTAAAAATAAAAATTTTATAATTTAAGATTTCGTTTACTATTTCTTCAGTCTGATTTATCTCAATAATGTTTATATTTTTTATAAAGCCCAAGTAATCTAATGATTGTTTTGACGCGGTAAAAGTTTCAAGGGATGATGTAAAACCTCTGGGATTGTTTCGATACTTCCCTAACCTGGGTGGTCTTGGCAAACTAGATCACTTGCTCTCGAAAATTTTTCAGTTTTAGTATGACACACATTCCAAGAGAAAAAATAAAATAATCAGTGAACAAATGGGAATCAAAAGGACACGTACTTTTTACCGTTATAATGATTCCAACCAAAATGTTCTTAAAACCAAACAATGACTTTCATAAAATCTTCCCAAAATTATAGATGCATCTCCGTAGTATCTTGATTTCAATGTCATTGTGAATTTATGGACTTGGTTAAGCAAAAAGATGAAAAATGTGATTCAGGTAAAGAAGAAAGTAATAAAGTGATAAAACCATCACGATAATTTAATAATTTACCCCCAAAACATAAATTATACAATTTTTATTGGGTTGTGTCGCATGAAATGCCCGTTTTAAAGTTAAAGGATCTTTAATAAAAATACGATATGAAAACCAGATAATTTTATTCGAAGTGTTTACCTTCTTTTTCTACACATTTTTCCCAACGTGACACCAACTTTTTTATCCCCGAACTGAAAAACTCTGAGCTTTGAAGTGAAACAAAATCTGAAAACGCACTATTCACTTGATCATCATTTTCAAAAAGGTTTCCTTTGACGAAGTTGTCTAAATTCCTGAACAGATGGTAATTTGTTGGAGACAAGTCGGGAGAATATGGTGGGTGCGGAAGAACTTCGTAGCCCAGTTCATTCAATTTTTGCACGGTATGTTTTGAAACATGGGATCTTGCTGCCGCTCAGTGAGATCATATGGTACCCATGTATCTTTTTTACTTTCCCAATACACTTTAAATGTCTGGAAACGGTAGATGCACTTGCATTTAGTTGTGCTGAGAGTCCTTTAACTGTTTGGTAGGGGTTTCCTTCTACTGAATGTTTGAGGACATTGTTGTCTATTACGGACGGAGGTCTTCCTCGGGGCTAGTTTTCCAAGTCGGTATCCCCAGCTGAAAACTTGACAAACAAACGGCGAATGGTCCATTCATTAACACTCCCTTCCCCAACGCATTGCAATTATTTCTAGCGGCCTCAGCTGCTGAATGACCGAGTTTAAACTTGTACAAAAATATTACTCGAAAATCGCGTGTTTCCATGTTCATATTTGGAGGTATACTAAAAATTGGTTAATTTTTTGTGAAGCTACTGTTTATAATACAAAGGTAGAGGATTAGTAACTGTATACTTTAAATATGTAAACATTTGGAAAAAAACAACAGAGACCTGCAAAATTCTTTATGTATTTCAGAAACTATAAAAACGGACATTTCATTTGAAACAACCCAATATAAATATTAAAATTGCTAAGATATGAACTGTAGGCAAATTAAAGTTGCATAAATAAATCAGTTTAAAAAAAAATTGATAGTAATATATGGATCGAACTCGATGTCAGGCCTTTCGTCGATTTTTACGCGTTTAGAAACTGTTCGATTGTCTTCACACTTGTCTCAAATGGTTCTTGAATTTAGAAAATGAGACATATAATGAGGGGTTTTTACATATTGTTTCCAATCCATAATGATGATAATTTAAAAGTCTGTTCTTTAACTATTATTATTCAATGATTTAAAACGCTTCTATGGATTTCTTGATAAATCTATCCAACCCCCTCTCCCACCACCACTTCGCCATAAAGGTACAGATGGTGAAGAAAAATAGAAAATAATAAAATATATCAGTTATAAGAAGATTAAAGTAATTTTAATTTAAATAAATGATCAATTAATACGATTTGTTTTTCAATTTTAATATATTATATTATGTACATAAATTTAGATTTGCCATTTGAATCAGATATGAACACCAGGTTGGGCTACTCAATTGAAATGATGATTTCCAAAAGCAGTACATATATATTTTTTTAGATCTTACAGTGACCATAAAAGTCTTTTATTGGACCTGTTTAGTAGTTTTTATTTTTATTCAATTTAAGAATAGTCTTTTCACTATATTATTAACTTGTTTTCACTTTGGAAGTTAATGTTTTTAGTACTTGGCAGATGGTTCTAAACAATTTTAAAGGAAAGGAATAATCTTTGCTTATGCTATCCTTCGGAGAGGACGTAAAATATTGTACTATGATACGCATTAATAATCACCTCTAATCTCTTTCAAACATCATTTATTTATCTACCTCCTCAATCTTCCGCTCATGTCTGATGTATCTTGACTTTTTAATATGCCACTAAATCCATTCGAAGTTTTTATATGTTGTTATTTGTATCTTTTATTTATTTTGACTATATATAACTCACTATTTAACTAGGTAATCATGTCATTAATGTAATCGTATAAGTTGGATATATTTTGTTCATTGTACCTTATTATTAGGATATGAAATGTTCCAGAATAAGAATTACTTTTTATTAAATAAAAAAAAATATTCCTTTCCTAATTAAACCTGGATAGGAAAAATTTAGGACTTGTACAGTAGCATCGTCTGATTAGCATAAAAGTTACGTTAAATGAATAAAAAAGAAACTATATGAACCTTCCTGAAGAATGTTTTCATTATCTTGCTTCAAGAATAATGGTTTAAAAACATAGATGACAATGAAAATTCAAGTAGCTTGTCAGCCGAACCGATAAATTAAAACTTGTAGAAGCAGAGAGAAGAAACGGGACTTGCTCATTTGTCGGTTCTATAATGGAAAATTACCCACCGGTGCGTCCCGCAAATCATTTTATCACGACTTCAATTTGAAAAGGAACGAAATTGATCATAAAGCGTCCTCGATCGTGATTGTTTGCGTCAGAGGGACCGCCTCAATTGGACCAGGTTTCACTCATTGGCCTCACGTAAAGGTAACTCGGGCTGATAAATGTCCAGTAGCCTTACATAAGGAGAAAACAGATGGAAACGGCTCTAATGAATTGCGATCTCTCTCCTATCGTCATCTCACGATCTCCCGCTCTCTCGAATCTTGTTAATGGATCCATCGGCCCTTCTAGGACCAAATGACATACAAGACATTTCATGGATTCTATCAATCCATATCTAATAATACAACGATGATATATTGATTTTTCCTTAAAGAACAGCGGTGTAATTTAGTTTGGAAAATCAGGCACACTAAAGACCCTAACCTTTTGGGCATAAATTTATTTTAACATTAAACGAATCCAGTCCTTTTAATCCCAAATTCTCCGAACAATAGTCAATGCTCCTTACTATGTCAACAACCAGACCCTAGATCATGAACTCAATGTTCCATTTATTTATAACTTATTCCATTGAAATTCTCCAAATTCCATTAGAAGCTTATTCATCAACCCAATCCTCTACTCAGTGGTTCCCAACTAATTTTCCGCGGACCCTTGAGAATCCGCAGATGTTCGAGGGGTCCAGAGATGTCAATGGAAAATAATTTTAAATTATCTTGACGTAAATGATTTTAACAGATATAATACGAGATATGATGTGATATAATTAACAGCAAGTCATAACTGACAAGTGACTATTACTGCACATTAACAATCCTAAAATTGGTCATTTTCGAAGAATTTAGAAATAATAATCTTAAAGACCAGATGTGTCATATAAGATAATGAACAATATTTTATTGTTTTAATAATAATGATAATAATAACTATCTTGTAGAAGATTTAAGCTTTATTAATTCAATGTTTCACGGGCTGTAGTAACCCTTAGACGTCTTATAAATATTTGTATTGTAGTTCAGGCATTCAAGTGCTGTATGTTTGTGGCCATAGCGCCCTCAATCAGATTCCGCTGGGTCTTAATCCACTGAAGCAGCTGAGAAAGGGTTCGGTATTTTCCTACACATATGGGTGATTTTAATATCTTACTATGGTTTTGAACTTTATTTTATTTTGCTGAAAAATTGTTAAAAATCCACGACAGTTTCCATCAAACGGAACATTTTGCTCGCTGTCTGCAAAATTACCAGAGTTAGAGAGATTTGTCCAACACATGATTTCAGTAGCGAAGCTATTGCAAAATTAATAGCCACAAAAATGTTTTCAACCACGGTTTCAAATCCAATAAAGGATATAGAATAACTGGAGAAAAAATATCATAATAACTATTGTTCAATTTATCTGTATAGTCGGGATTGATAATTATTTTTATTTAGTTGTCATTTAAAAAAAGTCCTGAATTTTCACTCCATAATAATTTTCGTTGAATGATCTTTAAACTCATTACCATTTTTTTTAATTTAATTTTTTTATTTTACAGCAGCATCCAACTACAGGCCTTAGCCGTTTTTACATTACCGTGATAATTATAGGTGGTATATTACAAAATAATAACACTACATGTAAGAAATAGAAATAATAATAATAATTTACTTTTCTACCAATATGTAACGTAACACTTACCAACTTAATTTTTTTTTTTTTAAACATAATCTATTGAAATTTACAACTGTACTGAATAATACAACAAGTAAATATGACAAAAGAAAAATGACATGAAAACGACTTGTAGAAGAACTACCCAATGGTAGCCCTCCTGTAACTATTCTAAACTGAATGGTCTCGAGCACAGTAAATTTTACAACTACAACGAAGTAAATGTCAAAAAAAAATCGAAAAGAGGAAACTACATGGTATCTGAAACTATTTAAAGTGAGGTCGAGATCTTTTTCATGACGCTCGGAGGATGTCTGGAATCGAAGAGGAATCGTAGATGGAATATTAGGTTAATGGATGAGTTTTTCATGAAGAGTAAGGAGCGTTGAGGATTTTACTTTAGGATGTTTGTGATAAGTAACGGAGTTGGATTTTCCAACATTTATGGATTGAGCGTTGGTTTTCTCAACTTTATCCGGTTGAGGACGTGCCCTCAACAGCTTTTAAGACTGCTGATATTCCAACACATCCTGATACCTTTCTGGCAACATTTGCAGACGACACCGCCATCCTATCATCCAGTTCCAATCCTTAAACCTGCAGAGAAACTTTTTCCTTATCGAACACTGGTGTATTAACTGGCGTATAAAGGTGAACGAAGCCAAATGTAAACATGTAACATTCACTCTTAGACGAAAATCCTGTCCGCCAGTTTATTTAACTCATTACCGATTCCTCCCTCAGATACAGTCCGGTATCTTGGGTTACTATTAGACAAAAGATTGACATGGAACCCACATACACAACTTAAAAGACAAGAACTCAACCGACGATTCGGACAGTTATACGGACTACTCAACAGAAAATCTGAACTTACAGTTGACTACAAATTATTAATATACAAGACAATACTGAAGTCTATCTGGACCTACGGACTTAAACTGTCGGGGACAGCTAAACGTTCGAACATCAAACGCATTCAATCCTTTCAATCCAAAGTCCTCCGAACAATAGTAAATGCTCCTCATTATGTCTCCAACTATACCTTGCACCACGACCTTAATGTTCCATTTATTTCAGACCTAATTCCATCCAAATTTTCCAAATTCCACCAGAACCTCATCAATCATCCTAATCCTCTAGCTCAATCTCTATCCAGCTCCACTCATCCATACAACCCTCCTAGAAGGTTGAAAAGGCTGTGGCCCCGCGACCTCTTGTAAATATGTATATATTGGAGTTCTAGCAATGGCTAGATTCTCCAATCAATGTGATGTATGCGTGACATGTATATGTGTATGAGTGATTTATAGACTTTGTTACCATTTTATTGATTTATTATTGTACATATATTTTATTGCTGTGTAAATATTGTATGAATGTAGTATGTATGTTATCTTTCACCACTATTATTGATGTCCAAATTGAGACAGATTGTAATATTACTTAATAAAAAAATGTTGTTGAAAAAAAAAAGAAGGTTTTTAGAATAAATAAAGAGTTTACCATTTTTACGATTATTATTAGCAATGAATCCAAACAATTTTAATTTATGTGGGACCTCTTGTTTCCCGTTAATTTGATAGTTACAGGTTAAGGAAGTATTGAAATAATCGGCCAGCTTTTATATAACTCTTCCTTTCTTTGGTTTGTTCTTCGTAACGGCGTCTGTCTTGTTATAAAAATAATAATAATATATATTTGTAGTTTTAAAGTGTTTAAAAACATAACCGAGTAATTTTTTTCATACTAACATTTGATCAAACTTAATAGACAAATTCGTTAATTTAATACTTGTAATAGGTTAATATCTATATATATAAATCTTGTGTCACGATGTATGTTCGCGATGAACTTAAAAAACTATGAAATTACTGAACCGACTTTGATTGAACTTGTACTTATTTTCTATTTGGTCCAACTTAAAAGATAGGATAGTTTTTATCTATCATTGTTCCTATGCTAAATAGTTGAAAAATATATTTTTCTAAAACTTAAAATTTTGTTTTTAAAATATTTATTTATTTAAATTTACAACTGTAATTTATATTACAACAAGTAAATATGCTAAAAGAAAAATCACATGAGACAGACTTGTAGAGGAGCAACCCAATGGAAGCACTCCAGTAACTATTTTAAACAAGAAGGTCTCGAGGCCATCTTCTTTTCAGACGCCTCGGAGGATTATCAGGAATCGAAGAGGAAGCAAGGGTTGAAACTAGTGGGTTGGGGTGGGAATAGAGTTTGTCATAGAAGGATTGATATCTAGTTCGGGCCAAATCAGTAACATATGGAACATTTAGGTCTTTATGGATGATTTTATTTGTGACAAAGTAAGGAGCGTTGAGGATTTTGGATTGTAAGGATTGGATACGGGAAGAATTCGTTGGTTTAGTCGAGCTTCAAAGCTCAACTCCGTAAGTCCATATAGGCCTGATGATAGTCATGTAGAGGAGTCTTTTGTAGTTAAGTGGGAGGTTAGAGCGTTTGTCAAATAAGTGTTGAAGTAATCGAAATCGGCGAGCAGTCTCTTGTCGTTTCAGTCTTGTGTACGGATTCCATGTGAGACGTTTGTCAAGGAAGAGACCTAGGTAGCGGATCTGTTCAGCCGGGACAAGCGGAATATTATTAAAGGATACAGTAGGACAGGATGTCATTGGTTTACGAAAATGTGAAGAGAATGGGTCCGAGGATACTGCCTTGTGGGACGCCAGCGGACTGAACAAAAAGGGATGAATAGGAGCACTTGTGATTTATTTGGAAGGATCTGTCAGTGAGATAGGACTGGATGATGAGGAACTATGTTGGAGGAAGGAATTTTCGGAGTTTGTAAAGCAGTCCTGGGTGCCAGACTCGGTCAAAGGCCTGTTCTACGTCGAGAAAGGCTCCAGTGCAGTACAATCCGCGCACCAAAGCGGAGGAAGACCACATCCACCACACGATGACATTGCTGGTTAGTGGAGTGGGATGGTCGAAAGCCAAACTGATGATCGGGGATAATATTATTGGAATCAAGGATGGGATATATACGTTTTAGAAGGAGTTTTTCAAGGATTTTTCCCATGATATATAAAAGAGAGATGGGGCGGTAAGAGGACGGTTTTTCTGGTGGCTTTTTGGGTTTATGTATCATTTTTACTGTGGATAATTTCCAGGAGTCAGGAAAATATGTTGTGCGGAGTACAGCATTATAAATGTAGGTAAGGAATAGGATTGATTTTCGTGAAAGGAGTTTTAAAATTTGGGATGTGATTAAATCTGGCCCAGGAGCTTTGCGGGAAGGCAGACTATGAATATTACTGGAAATTTCTGAAGGATGAAAAGCTTTAGGCGGAAGAGACATTTGGAGAGAAATATTTAGTTCTGCTTCAATACATTCAAGGTGATCGGGATTAAGGATATCAGGGTGTGGAATAAAAGTTTTAAGAAGATGCTGACCAAAGAGCTGAGCTTATTCCTCGTCTGATCTTGTCCAGCTTTGGGATTCGGTAAGGAGTGGATGATTAAAGTCTTTAAATTTGAGTAGCTTCTTAGTGGTCGTCCATAATGTTTTGTAAATAACTACTGAGTGTTGAGATTTTCGGTAAAGTTTAGTAAATTTTGAATTTTTTTATTTCTGATTTTAGTTTGTTAGTTAGTTTAGTATAATAAGTTTTATCGGATGGGTATCTAGTCTTATGCCATTTCACTCTTGCTCTACTTTTACCCTTAATAACATGCAAAGGTGAGGTGGCAAGTTAGTCTGTTGCGTAATAATTGTAGTTCTGTTTGAGGTGTTATCTTTGATACTAGTCTGTATAGATGTTGTAAGTTTTTCTATAGCTCTGTCAATGTTATTTGTTGTCTTAAGAGGAATTTTAAAGTCTAATTTATTGTCCAAATCATGTCGAAATCTGTCCCAGTTGATTCGTCCTGTAATCGGTTTAGGAGGGGAAGGTATTGGAGCGAAATTTGAATGTAATAAAAGCAGAACTGGACTATGATCTGATGAAAGGTCGTCCAAGGATTTGATGATTGCTTGGGAGGGGGAGATCTGAGACGTGACAAATATATCGAGGATATCAGGACGTTTTTTGAGGGATGTTGGCCAATATGTGGGATTCATGGGTGAAAGAATTGAGTAAGAGTTGGATCTTGAGACATGAGAAAGGACATTACCGCGGGGATTGGATGATCGACAACCCCATCGTTGATGTTTAGCGTTGTAGTCACCTCCAGCTATGAAGCGCGTTCCGAAAGAACGGAATAAGGTTTCAAGATGGTGGTATGAGAGGGCATTGCCGGGAGGACAGGAAAAATACAGCTGAGAACGTTAAATGGTAAGGACGGGTTGTAATGATTACTGAGGTGGATTGTATGGTGTCAGTTGGAGTAGAAGGAATAAGGGAATGGGGTAAGGATTTATTAACGAGAATACAAGAACCGGCATGTGACGTGTTGTCTGGGTGGTCAGATCTGTAAGTAATGTAGTCACGTACATAAAAATGTGATCGTTGAGTGAAGTGAGTTTCAGTCAAAAGTGCAAAATCTACGTTATTGTCATGAAGGAATAGGTCAAGTTCGTCATAGTGGCCATTTGCATTCCATAAAACGATAGCTAGGGGCTTCAAACTCATCGTGGGATAGGGAGAGGAATTACAGACAGGAGTCGGGTGAGGAGAGAGATCAGTGGGTTGATGGTTGCTTGTAAATCTAATAGGAAGGATGATAGAATGGAGTTGATGTCGGTTTGATTTTGGTTGTGAAGAGAATAAGGATCAGGAGGTTGAGTTGGGTAGTTGATGTGATTATAATTGGTTGCTGGGGGCTGGGAACGCTGTGGTATCCGAGGACTTGGTTCGGTTTTAGAGGCTGGGGTTAGGTTTGAGCGAAGAGGCTGAGGAGTTGGACTTGGGTGTGGATGCAGAGGCGGCAATTTAACCCGCAAGGGCGTGTGATTAGGTGGAATTGGCTGGGGTTTAGGCAGGGAAGATCTGGCCTGGGGTTTGGTGTGGGAGGTCTGTGGATTGGTTTGAGAGGTCTGAGGCTTGGGTTGGGATACTCGAGGCGCCTGAGGTCTCGGTTGTTGCTTCGTAGTTGCTTCGAGGTAAGGTTTGATGTCCTGTGAAGGATGATGACGGGCTGTTGACATAGAGGGTTGCTGTATGGTGGGTTGAGTAGGTGTCTTATCCAGTTCAGGAAAACTAGTCGAGCATTCAAGCTCAGGGGGCTGGATGTAACTCTTCTCCTGTCGTTTATTTGTTGTGTTCAGAGTTCGGTTTCTTAGTAGATTTTTGTATACTGAGCATCCTCGGTAGCTCGCCGGCTGGCCTTCTCCACAGAGAGCGCGGATTGCGGGCTCATCTCTAGATCTATCACATGCATTGGACGCGTGCGGACCGGCACATTTCACGCACCTGTCCTGGTGGTGGCAGTAAGTCTTTGTATGACCCAAATTTTGACATTTGGTGCATTGCACAATACTATTTTTTTGTCTCGGCTCCTCAAACCTAACAGTGGAGTAAACGAGCCTATTAACGTTAAATATATCTGGATTGTTTGTCGCTGGCTCTAAATCCACGAAAAATAACGGTAGCGGATATTTACCTGTAGGGTGTAAGACGCATGAAACATTTCTTACTATGTGACCAATTTCCTCTAATTCCTGTTTGATGACAGCTGTAGGGGTGGTTGAATGGAGACCTCGTAGCACAGCTCTATAGGATTTTTCCTGTCTTAACTGATAGCAGTGGAAGTCATAATTATGTAATGTGAGGTGGCTGATTAAAGTTTTGTAACTTTCTTTAGATGATGTATTTATTTTTACGTCAGTAACTCGAGAAAAACATCGGAAATTGGTAGGTCCTATGAGTTTCGCTATTTCTTCGCTAAATATCACGAAATTTTCTATTTTGGAAACATAGATGGGTGGTGGCTCAGGATCAGTAAAACCTTGTGGCACCGGATTCGAATTTGGTTTGTTTTGCGTGATATTTGCGTTATTGCTGGCTGAGGTACTTGGTTTAGAGATATCTGAGGTGATGGCTGCAGTAGATTGGCTGCGAGTAATAGATTGAGATTTGTTTAGAGGAAGTGGCATTTTTGTTTTAGCTGGTTTATTTTTTTTTTTTTATTCGGAGAATTGCTAGCCGAATTTGGGGCTGAGGGACGATTTCTTTTTTTAAGCGTACATCGTTTTAAATATTGTGAATCGGTTTCACTTATTTCAGAAAATTGAGTTTCTTCTTCAGAGTCGTCGTTCGAGGATCGGTCCAAATCCATATTTTAATTATTACGTAAAAATAAAAAAATAAGTAATAATAAAATATTAAGACAAACAAAAAATATATATATATATATATATATATTATATATATACGTAACCTGTATTATACGTAAAAAAAAGAAAAAAATTCTAAAAATTAAATTATTTACACAAATATATACAAAAAAATAAAAAAGAACATTTTAGAAATTAAAAAGAAAAATTATAAAAGGAAATAAGAAAAAAAAAAAGAAAAAAGAACTTCTATAGTCTGTATACGAACTCAAGACCGCTGGAAGCACGTAGGTCGCCAGGCTGGCCGTGAACTTGGTGATAAGAGCCAAGGGATTAAGTGTCTCGTGGCAGCCTTAACTCAGTACCACCACTTGATTGAGCTAGTATTAAACAAATCTCACTCACCTAAGTGTCCTATAGTCTTATAACGTCCAAAAGTTCTTAATCTCACTTTTTACAAAGTATGATATCTCTTCATAACGATTGACAATAGTTATTGAGTCATAATGGCAGACCGATATGAATAGAAAACTGCACTAGCGGCCATGACCCAGTTAAATTAAAATGTAAAATTAAATTTGTTTAACTGTGGCAACACTGGTTCCCAGTAACCTTCCAATATATTTACATATCTAATTATTAATTCAAGTTGGTGTGCAAACTAAGTTGGTGTGCCCCTAAAATTCCAATCATAGAATCTCCACATTTTTCTAAAAGGGCACTAGTTCCTCAAGAAAATCAAGTAGCCTTTTTAGAACTAATAAGTAACTATCCAAATCATAGCATCCTTTATACGGACGCATCTAAAACAGGAGACTCTGTAGGTTTTTCGGTCATAACGGCGAACGAAGAACTTCTATACAACCTTCCAGAAGCTTGCTCAGTCTTCACAGGAGAGGCCAATGCCATCAGAGAAGCTCTGTTGTATATAAGAGGTTCAGAGCATTATCAAAAATTTGCCATTGTGTCCGACTCAAAGAGCGTTTTGAAAGCTATTCATAACTCAAAGATTAGGCATCCAGTAGGGGCAGAAATCCATAATATATACCGTGAAATCCAGATGAAGAATAAAGAAGTGGTGTTAATATGGGTTCCCGCTCACAGTGGCATATATGGCAATGAAAAAGCCGATGCCGCGGCAAACTCTGCTCGTCGTTTGACTACGCCTCAAGCAACGATGGTCAACAAAGTCCCTCTGCAAGACTGGACAAGGCAGTTCAGATCTTTACAGAAGGAAAAGTGGCAGGTCGAATGGAATGCAAATCCATCTAAATTAAGTGAAATAAAAAAAGATTGTGCCTGTTGGAAGACCTCCAATAGAAAGTCAAGGAGAGAAGAAGTGATCCTCTGCAGACTTCGGATAGTACATAGTGAGTTCTCCCACGGCTACCTTCTGCGAGGTTTAGAAGCCCCAACATGTACAAAATGTGACACAGTGAGAACAGTAAAACATATATTGTTAGATTGTCCAATCTTTAACAAATTAAGAATTGAACTAAAAATGGATAAAACTTTAAAAGAATTATTACAAGATGATGAAAAAAAAGCCAATATCCTCTTCAAGTATTTAAAAAGAAGTTTATATTATAATAGAGTGTAAAATGTAAATGTGAACGCCAATGACCCACTAGGGTAGAGGCGACATAAATAAATAAATAATTCAAATATAAGTGTGTGTTGATAGTTTCTATGCGTTCTTATTTATAAAATATACATTCACTCCATAGTTTTCAGTTATAATAAAGTATATACTACTATACGTTTCCAGAAAAAATTATAAGTACTCATTTGAATGGCAATCAAATTTTTAACCATCTGGAAGCAAAATCATCTCAATCAAATTAATAAGCAAAGATACTATTCCAATTTATAAGAAATATATTTAACCATATTGAGCATCGTAACCATGTTTTGTGTGTAGGTTCCCGTAGACACATGTTCAATTATTATTACTTTTTTAAAAATAATTCAAAAGGTTAATCTTTCGTTATATATATATATATATATATATATATATATTATATATATATATATATATATAATATAAAAGGGTTTATTTCTGGATCCCAAAAAAATACGTTATATTCAGGTGGAAGGCTGCACCCACAATTGAAGAAAATACGCATCTATGTTGCAAAGGGGTTACGATAATATACAACGGTTATGTTTAAAAGATAAAACGATTTTATTGAATAATTTGGATGTGGCTACTTGTTAATGGTATGTTATTGTAACATAGAGTAAATAAAATTGATATCTGACATGAAATAATAATATTTTATTTATCATAAACAGTATTTTTTTTCTTTTATATAACCTCATTCAACATAGTCACCATCAACAGCTTTCGTAATATTTAGAAATTCTAATTTAAATTATTTTATTTATCAAATTGAATTCGACAAACAGCAAAGAAAGATAGTGTAGTTTTTGTTCTATTTTTTCAGTGTGTCTCGATTTTGGAAACAAGATATTTATAGTTATGTTACATTAATTATAGTAATACCTTAAGTTGTTTTAAAATCAATTTCCTCATTAACCACAATTCTAACTTTAGTCTAAGAAGTTGCCATTTCATTCTGTTAAATATACAATAGCGATCCAGTAGAAGTAGGCACACCCAAAATTACTAAATATATTTTAGCTGTAACGTAAGAGTGGTATATAGTCACGTTTGCAACATAAATAATAATAATAGTAATTTATTATAATACTAATTAATTTTTTTTTGTTAGTGTGTTCAAAATTAGTTGTTTTTTACTTTCCATTTACTATTTGTTTACTTTACTTTTTTATGCTTTTTCTTTTCTTTGGTACATAGAGGTGTGTATGTACATACATTTGTATAAATTTCTTTTTCTACCTCTTTTACCTATGTACATAATTATATCTATCTAATGTTTTCTGGCCAGATGTGCTACCTTTACTTCTAAATTTCATGTTATTCTTAAGGGACTAAGTCCCAGAATAAAATTTCTTTCTATTCTATTCTAAATTACTGTCTCATTCTTGTTACTTTAAGATAATTTAATGCTATCCAAAATACTACTCAATATTGTTCCAATATTATAGACATTTTTTCTACTTAAAAAAATCATTTTTAACAATCTGGGGATTATGATTTTATTCTTATTGAAATGTAGAATTGTTTTTTCTATTTTTTAAACTTTATTTTTACGTAATAGTTGTAAATGTTTCAGTCTGATTAGAAATTTAATTGATACTTGATAAAGGAATCAGATACTTAAAATCGGATGAGAGATTGTGATAAAACTAAACGATTGCATTTGTTTTAATGATTAATAAATGAGAAAACCATCGCAGGCTGAACAAAATCCTCATTCCCGCAAAAACATTTGGTACCAACAAATCCATTTTACCTGAATTAAAATGTTCTAAAAATCGAACTATATTCCTAAGGAAGGGTTCATTACAACATAACCTTGAATCGATGTAATATATTTTTCTTGACTTAAAAGATATTATTTAAAATTAATCTTTAACTAAATTTTGGTTTACAGTTTAAAGCAGAATTTTAAATAAATTATCATGTATTGGGAGGAGTCAAATACATTAGCTGTTATGTACTGAGCTGAATACAATTTCACAGAAGCTCCTGGCTTAAAGTATATAGTGCATCAAACGCTGAGAGCATATACCTCTTATTATATTTTTCCCTCCATGGCTCCCACTTCCCCGAACAAAAATCACCTTTTAAATAAACATTAAATAATAATGTTATTATTTAGTTTTATTTGTATTAAGTTAAATTTATTGCTATTTATCATATCTAACTTTAATCAAGCAACCGAAAATACAGGAAAATCTGAAAAACAAAAGAAAGAAAAACTATAGAATATAAAAATTAATGAAGGAAGCCATCCCCAGTTACGTACTTGTTTTTTGTTTTAACATTGCTTATTATATTCAGATACCAATTTTTTTTCACATATATAATTATGAATAATATACTAAGGCAAAGTATTGAGATCTTGATATTTTTCGAATTCAATTTTTTAAGGGAAAAGTACGTTTTAGGATGCCCTAGTCCAATAGAGTCTCTCAAAAAGGTGTCTATGTTGTTAGTCTAGCCCAGAAACGAAAAATCATACGAGACTGAAGTTTCGACTTCAAGACAAGTATATTCCTGAGAAGATACAACACCTGTTTCACTAAAATTGACTGACCAGGAGTGCATTTCGCTCCTTTTTACGATTTTCTCAAAAACAACTCCAATGATTTTGATCAAAGTCAATAAATTGATCTTCCTCTTTGAAATAGTCTGATAAGGCATAAGCCACAATGTTTTTAATTTCATAACCTGAAGTGCCATATATGTTTTGTTAATTCATTATAATTAACCATTTCCCAATGTTTTCATTGCTAAATTATGGGTAAATATGGAATATGAACGAATGCGATAATTAATTGGAGGAGAAAACAAAAGACATTTTTTGAAGATAATTTTTTTCCCGCATATGAGAACTGTAATTTAGATGTAGAATAAAACGTTGGAAAGCTAAAGCTTATAGATAAAGTCTTGTATGAGGTAATGAAGAGTGGTGATGAAAAAGACATAAAAGTATGTGACCGTTGTAGATAATGATTTATATAGCTATTAGTTGCAGATACTCAATGCCGTTAGAAGGAGAGAGACAAGTGGGAAGGCTATGTTTGAGGTGACAAGATTATGTGGCTGCTAATGCAATTTGGCTGCCATCTATGCTCGAGCAAGTCTTGAATGATTGGGATGTCGCCAAAAATGAATAATAATATATACTCATTATAGGTGGAATAATTAGGGATCAATAATTTTTTGAATTTTTTTTAATTTTGCCAACGTTTCGGCTCAAGCTTGTGAGCCATCATCAGGGCTACAAACATCAGAACAAAACAGATACATACTAATATGATAATGATTTTTTTTTTTTAATGTAGTGACAATGATAACATTAATAACAAAAAAATATACACAACATACTTAAATATTATAGATACAAATAATGATAATATGATACACAATCTGATGATGATAAGCATAAAAACAAAACTTTAGACTTTAATATAGAAGTAAAAAAAAAAAAAAAAAAGAAAAAAAAAAAAAAATAATATATATATATATATATATATATATATATATATATATATATATATATAAACTTACCATTACTGAGCCATGTCCAAGCATAAACTGAGGAAAACCATAAACATAGGTAGTATGGGGAGGGGTTCATGTAAAAACCCTGAAGGTTTTCCCCTCTAAATATAAATACTACAGCTTATCTTTGTTTTTAAAAGTTTTACAAAATTATACAATGGAAAAACAAAACAATATACTAGTATGTCACAATATAATATTTAAGTATGTTGGTCATTTTTCTGTTTTGTTTTATTTCAAATGTTATCATTGTCACTACATTAAAAAAAAAAAAATTCATTATCATATTAATATGTATCTCTTTTGTTCTGATGTTTGTAGCTCTGATGATGGTTCACAAGCTTGAGCCAAAACGTTGGCAAAATTAAAAAAAAAATTAAAAATGACTGATTCCTGATTATTCCACCTATAATAGTTTCTACAGTCGACTGTAGAATATTATATTATCCTCAATATAATATATGCTCAATGTAATTCTTTAAACATTTTTCAACTTTGACTTCAGTTTCCTGCTATTTAAACGCTTAGTAGATAAACGGTCAAACCTTCCTCTTAAATACAAAAAGCTCATCTATATGACTATTATAAGACCAATGTGGACTTACGTAGTTGAGTAATTAATTGTAAGTAAAAAATCCTCAACGCCCTTTTCTTTGTCTTGAATAAACTCATCTATAAAGACCTTAATGTTACCTATGTTACAATTTTTTTTCGGAACCAGGTATCAATTCTTCCATCAAAAACTCCATTCACACTCTAACGAACTAGTTTCTATCTTAGCATCCTCGTATTTAAATATTTTAATTTAATCCTCTCTCTGTTTATAAAATCATGTTAATTGGTCAGTAATGTTTACACATTCTAAAAAAAGGATTAATTAAGGTGCTTTTATTTATGCGTCGGTTTCAACCAAGAAGAGAAAAAAAATCATTTTATGATTTTTTTATTTCCAGAAAGGAAAATCTGGTGCACATAAGACTTTGAAACTTTGAAGTGTGTACGGCTACGATGCCTTAGTAGAAAGCACCGTCGGTAAGTGCATTGCTCGGTTCAGACCCGGAAACTTGAATTGGAAGGCGCAAAGTGCTCGGGTCTAATCTTAGAAGTCCTGGGAGGACGGAATTAAAAAATTACCTCAAAGATGGTAACAGCCAATAAATCAAAATGTCATATACAATCGATTAAAAATATTTACAAGTATAAAAATATTTTATTGAAATCACAAGTAAAAAGCGCTACGAACTTATTTTAAAGCCCAATATTTCATGTCATTGTATTACATTTCTATCACATTTACTTACTGTATTTCTTAATTTATTGTAAGTATCAATAAATACTTAAAAATAAAAATAAAATCTTCAGTTAAAAGTTCTTAAATTGTGATTCTGTCTTGAAAAAGACAAGAACAAGGACATATTTAATGCCACATTATGATGAAATTAAGTGTGAAATCGGATTGTAGAATAACAACTAGTAATATGTTATTTGAAAAGGCAATGTTGTGCATTTCCATTCTGCATTGGCACAGGTGTACACAATAATATATCCATTCTGCATTGGCACAGGTGCACACAATAATATATCCATTTTGCTTAGAAAGGATTCATTATTCTATGTATAAGTTGATACATGAAAGGAGTCCAGAGAACAATGTTTGGAGATATTTTGAATTTTCTTATTAATATTATTTAGGGTATGGATTGCGAATAAATATTTTTTTTTTTCTAACCTCTAAGTATTACTTTCACTTACTATATAAAGTAAGGGAAAGTATTGCGATCGTGAAAATTTTCCAATTCCAGTTTTCAACGGAAATACACGTTTTAGGGTCCCCTGAGTCCAAATAACCAAGTCCCGCAAAAAGGTCTGTGTGTGTGTGTGGTAACTCCCAGGCGGAAACGTTAAGTCCTATGATACTGAAATTTCATATTTAAAACAAATATACGCCCGAGACGTCACAAAACCTTTTTCATCAAAATGAGCTTACCAGAAGAGCCACTTTATACAATGCATTTTGCACCTTTTTTCGATTTTCTCGACAACGGTTCCGATGATTTTGATTAAACTCGCTATATCGATGTAAAATTCAATAGGCTATAATATCATGTAGGTTTCATTCTTATTAAAATAGTCTGACAGGGCTTAAATGCCGATATTTTAAATTTTCTTCTTCTAAAGTACCTGTATATTCTATAAAAATAACCATATTATCTTGTTAGTATTGATAAATAAGAGCTAAATATGCATGTTTAGCGAATTTGAAAAAAAAGGAGAACACTAAAAAAAAATATATTTTTAATGCAATTTTTTTGTTATTGAAGATAAGAACAGTAATATACATGTGCGATATACTGTTGAAAAGCTTGAGATTTTAGAAAAAATACTATCTCATACCCAAGCTTTTAAAAGTTAGTAAAGAGTGATGAAAAGCCGATAAAACTAAGTGATTATTTTATATAATAATATAATAGATTTTTTAGTAAAACACATGTTTCTTTAGAAATTCCATTTAATTAATTCTTTAATGGTTTCACTCATTTTTATCTCTTACTGTATCTGAAAATTCTTTAATCGATTTTAAAAACGGAATTGAGTGAAAGTCCTGTGTTGCTCGTACCAGATTTTATTTAAACCGAATTAAAAAACATAATGATAAAGGGTGCGTAGGATTTCACATCAATTAATCAAGTGGAAAACAAAAAATATCACATACGGTTATTTATCTCTTCCCATAATTCGAAAACATTACGCAACACGTCTGCGTATTCCGCTCACATCATTAAGAATGGTTATGGGTGAGTTTAGTGTTGTGCTATTAATTAGCATTGTCTGATTATGCCTATCTAATTGTAGAGTGCAGTTAATAATGCAGGGGTAGGCTGGAAAAAAGAAAAGAAAAGGAAACGTTTTCCTGCAATGTTACGTCTGCATTATTGCATATGTAGATAGGGAACAACTCACCGATCGGAGCACTAAACATAATATTGATACTTTTTATCGATTTGTGTATCATCTTGGGGTTAGTAAACGCTATCTTGCCAGCTCACTGTTTTTTCCATCACTATTGGTTTCTGTAACTTGTTCAAAGGCGTAAAAGAAGGCCGCCTGGAGAAAAAGAGCTTTTCCGACCGCCATCATGGACGGTGGGATAAAGGATTTTTTCACAAAGAAAGGGAATAATCGTGAATGACAAAACGTACGATTGAGAAAGCTCAGACAATGAAGATCAATCGTCATGGTGAGTTTTTTTTTTCAGCCGGCCAATGGAAAGAAACCCTTCCTTTTGAGCTAGACAAAGAAAGTTTATCTCCAAGTTGGACACTATTTTCCTCCTCAGAGACAAAGCGGACCGCTCGAGAGGTGGTCGGCTTTCCCTATTCATTTCCAAAATCCTCTGTCCAAGAAAACAACCAATATGCTGATTAACAAGAAAATTAAAGCAAGTGTCAATCAATTGAATTAATTGTTCATATATATATTATAAAATGGGTAATTTTTAATAAAATATTTTTTTCTGGGACTAGATCTCTAAAGAATCACTCCTATGTACAATTATGAATGTACAAATATATAATATTTCTGGCTAACAGGCAAAAGGAACCAAATTACTTAATATCTACCATGGTATGTATGGAATCCGTTTGTTAGGGATGAAAGTAGGTATTGGAAAAGTTAGGATTTGAATGGGGACGGAGAAACAGCTTGGCGGATATGGCTTCATATATATGTATGTTTATTTGTGTGTGTGTATCTGATTTCTAATTTTTTTTTAATGCCACTCAAACCATCTTATCCTGCATTTTTATTACAAGGTTAACTATTTAATATTCAAAAGCCTTTCCTAAAGAGGTTGATAAAGAATACAGATTATTTTTTTATTTACGAAATATTTGTATATAATAGGCTGTTAGACTAATAATGTTGGTTGGACCTGCGAATTACGTTGGTAATGGAGCTCTATACTTTTCAAACTAATAAGGATGCGGATATGATTAATAATATTTTTGAGAGGCTTCTGCTTGTAGTAATAAGTAGAACATATTTGCTTATAACCATAGTAATTACAATCCTAATTTGGAAAATAGTTTGAACTTATCATTATTTTTCGTATTGTTAGAATTGATTAATAATAAAAAAAAAAATTAACTCCACAAAAGAATAAGTTTCATTTTTATTTTCATATATCGACTTCAGTAGACTTTGAAAAATTATCATTGTAATAGAGAAGCTGGCCCTGCTGCTGGCCCTATTGGTGGCCCACCAACCCTAACCGGTAACGGTTTAATACATAAAATGTACATTTTATATCAATTACGATTATAGAAGAGTAATTTAAGTTATGAATGTATTATTCGGAACAGTCTCTTCTATTTTATTTATATATTTGTTTATCATAACATATATAAACTATGATTATTAAACTATTACGTTTCGAGGTACTTCTTATGCCTCATCTTCATTATTTGGATATTTGAAAACATTGAATAATACAAGAAAGGAATTAGATAAATGCTAATTTAGTCTACATGATAGTTTCAAGTGTTTAGCAGCAAAATGTTGAAGGAATTATTATGTGACAATGAAATAAAAGATTATTTTAACAGAATGACAGAATTATTCATATATAGGGACTAAATATGAATAATATTACAATATTAAATGACCTATATTAAGATATAATATGGAAATAAATGTAAGTAGAATTTTAATAGAAAATTTTTATAAACATATTGTAAATATTTTAAGTGATAAATGGATTCTAAATTATTGATAATGTTTGTTATTGTTTGAATGGTTGCTTATAATATTTATTCAATTGTATTTTAGATGATATTTAAATATCTGAAGATGAGGCATAAGAAGTACCTCGAAACGTAATATTTTAATAATCATAGTTTATATATGTTATGATAAATGAATATATAAATAAAATAGAAGAGACTGTTCTGATTAATACATTCATAAATAAAATGTACTCGTATACAATACTTTTATTTTCAAACTACATTGAAAAAAGAATTAAGGGTTGACTTTCTCAGCCCAGGAAATATCTCCAAATGAGCTTCCACGGAATACAGAAAGTAAAATAATTTGAGTTAAAATCCAGCTGGATGACCGCCAACTAAAGGTCTTTAACTACTACTGCCCGATTAACAAGGCGCTTTCCATTCAAGCTTTTAATAGCTCTTAAGAGGACTTTCTTATCGTCGGTGACTTCAATGGACAACCTTCAGAATGGAAATATGATCACCTTGACGTAAGAGAAGAAGAGATAGAGGCATGGCAAATAGAAAATTCTTTATTGCTCATAACAGTCCAAAAAATCTCCCAACTTTTCACTCTCGCACTTGGAAAACGTGCACAACACCCGACCTAGCATTTGCAACGAATAATCATGCAATCAAGGCCACTAGAACAATTATGGATCAGCTTAGCGGAAGTGATCATCGTCCTATAGCAATTAACATTGATATAGAGGCACCTGGTCCCTCGGTTTCTCCCCTTCCCCGATGGAAGTTCAAAAAGGCTAACTGGAAAATGTTTAAGGACATCACTAATAAACTGACCGCTAATTTAAAGTCTAACTATACAAAAGTTAACTACACGGCCAAGCAGTTCACAGAGGCTATCCTGAATGCAGCTAAAGAAAGCATTCCTAGAAGGAGCAGGAAAAATTACAAACCTTACTGGACACCCGAAGTAGACAGCTTAGAAAGTGAAGTATCACAAGCTAGGGAAGTTGTTAAAAAAAAGCCAACTATATTAAACAACACAAAATTGAAGGAAGCTACAAAGAAACTACAACATGCTCTGCAAACATTTAAGAAAAATGCTTGGAGAGAAAATACGGAAGAGCTAAATCTCGGTAAGGTACGGAACTCTGGAAACTGGCGAAACATTTAGCCGGAGAGAAGTCGGACCAAAATACAATCATTTTGTAATGCGGAAATTGACTTCTAAACCAAAAGGAAGCAACAGATCTACTTGTGAAACACATAAGTGGTATAGTAGATCTAAACATATGCCGGTAAAAGCAAAAAAATACGCAGAAACTCTTAAGAACGCATCTTAAAAGAGCCAAACTGTTTCCAGGAGAAATGGGTGCTCCATACACCGTCGTAGAGCTAAATAATGCACTAAATACTTTGAATTTAGTATGCACTCCAGGTGAAGATAAAATGAATGAATTTCTAATCAATATGGGAGGAGCTAAGACTCAGTTTTTCAAACTGTTCAACACAAGCTGGAAAATAGGCATTTTTCCTAACATGTGGAAAAGAGGAAATATAGGAGACGCAAATAGCTATCACCTAATAACATTACTCAGTTGCACAGGAAAGCTTATGGAGCGAATAGTTAACAAAAGAATAATGTGAACCATATAACAGAAAAAAACTCCTTGCCCCAGAACAAGCTGCATTCAGAAAACACAGATCCACCGAAGAAATCCAAGTTGCCATCACCATCAAGAGATTGAGAACAGGTTTTAAAGAAAGGAGCATACAGTTGCGGTTTGGGTGGACTTTGAAAAAGCCTTTGACAAGTTATGGAACGATGGGCTGATGGTCAAGATTGGCAAGATGGGGATAGAAGGGAGAGCTCTCACATGGCTAAATAATTATTTGAGGAACAGAAAAGGCTACCACAAGGCGGAATTCTCTCACCAACCTTATTTCCCATTTACATAAATTATATCATAGAAGAACTTCCTAGAAATGTAAAAGCTTCACTATAAGATGATGATTTAGCCTTCTAGAGACATGATAAATCAATACTCGTCGAAAAAAATATAATCCAAACAGCCTTAAATGCTATTCATGAATGGACGGAAAAGTGGGCCATGAAAATCAATAAATCTAAAACTAAATACACTATCTTCAGTCTCTCTCCGAACACCCCAGCAGACTTAAACCTAAAAATAAACTTAAACAAAATCAGCAAAGAAGATAGCTCGACCTATCTAAGAATAATTTTAAAACCAGGACTCACATAAAGAAAAACAAACAAAAGTGTTTTCGAGGCAAGTAAGAGAACAGCCTTTATGAAAAAGATAGCAGGATCAAATTGGGGGGCCGATCACCAGACTCTCAAATCTCTCTAAAAAAAACACTGGATACGTCCGACCTTTAATCGAGTATGGTGCAGCTGGGGGAATGCAGCACAATCCAACTTCAATAAAATTAATAAAGCACAGAATCAGGGACTCAGGATCAATGAAATCCACTCTAATTAATTAAATGGAGATAATCACTGAAATGCTATCCGTGGAAAACAGAAGAGCCAAGCTACTAAATCTGCAAACAAAAGCTAGAAGTATTCCAAGCAATCCGTTACAAAATAGGACTCAAGAAATAAATCCAAACCGACTCAAACGTACCAGCCCACTGCACAAAATAAATAGCCTAATTTCAGAAGACAGTCTCACCTCTCTGCAAAATGAACATACCAAAATAGTAAACGACTCGCCTCCTTCCTTAACCCCAAATGCACCTCACAGTGTCAGGAATCAAGCGAAAGGAGCCTCGAGCCTCCCTCTCAATGAAGATGCTTCACGAAAGATACCCTTCTTCCTCATGGACCCGGGTGTACACTGATGGATCAGCTGCGGATGCTTTTGCGAATGGTAGAGCTGGGGTCCATATAGAATTCCCGAGCCGAAACATGCTAGACAAAGCCATCCCAACTGGCTTAAGATGTACGAATTTCAATGCTGAACAAGAGCTGATCGTGGAGGGCAGCAAAATACTGAGACGGCTTAATAGAAATGCCGGATCTAAAATAGTCTTTGGTACTAATTGTACCAATTAAAATTTTCTTGTTGTGTACTGTATGATAAAAAATAATGATAAAAATTTTAAATTTAGATTCGACCATCTTCGACAGGAAGGAGCAGCATTCTCAAAACCTCTCCGCCAAGACCCTCCTGGAGTCAATATTAATAAACAGGGCTGCAGTAAATGCTAAATGGAACGACCTGCACCCGAATCGCGACCCAGAAGACGCTAATAGCAAAATGAGCAGAAAGGAGCAAGTTGTGCTCTTTAGGCTCAGAACAGGATGTGGGCACACCTCTATAAAAAGTTTGGCAACTGGCAATTGAGTACAACTCTCTCTGTGGCTGCAGAACTGGAGACCAGACTGCAGAGAACATCCCACAGACGTGCCCTCAGCTATAAAACATCAGGAAGAGGATCTGGCCAAACCCTACCGACTTGGCGACCAAGCCCTATGGTGATCTGGAGAATCTCAAGAAGACCGTCGAGTTCACAATTCTACTCCCGGACATCACCATTTGAGGGAAGAACAAAGATGAAGAAGAATCAATGATGGTAATAGAAGCATTGATCTATATTCAACTTCCTCTCCATAAAAACCAACATCATTATCATTATATGACTTGATGAAATCACGTTACATGAATTTTAAAACTTGAGACGTCAAATAAAATAGTTTTAATATGTTTATTTGATTTGTTTTCATTTGGATTATTTGGACATTTGAAACATATGTGCAGTATAATCGGTGGATGTAATATGACAAAAAAAAATTGTAACTGTAGGCTTTAAACTTACAGTTTCAAATACTCATTCGAACGCTTCAAATTTTCAAACAAACAAAAGTATTTTGTATATTTCTATACAATGTATGTATTTGTTGTGTATAGAAAAATATTTTTAATAGATTAATTAATTTTACTGTCAATAGTTATTTTACTTTAAGACTATAAAGTCCATTTTTTATTTCCTGTAATATTATTCTAAAGGAACTTGTCTTAGAATAAATAAAGAATTATTATTAATGTCTTATTAATGTACAGACCGTAAATGAATCAAAAGATCGAAAATGATATATAATGCTACCAAAATGAAGAATTAAACCCAACCAGAATTAGAATTTGATTGGGTTTAATATTGTGCAGATTTCATTCTGATTGAAACATTATGACGGCGCTTAAATGACATTTTTTCAAAATTTCTTCTAAAGTACCTTCAATTTTGTAGATGCAAAAAAATTACTACATAATTTTGTTAGTATTGATAAAAAAAAATGGGTAAGTATACAAGTTGAACGAATTTAATGACCAGCTGAATATAAAAAAAAATATTTTTTGTTATGTCATTTTTTTTCTTCACATAAGAACAGTAATATGAATCTGTATATTATAATTGGAAAGCTAAAGATTCATGAAGAAATATTGTCTTATACACAAATAATATAATAGTTATATTATTTAATCTAAAACAAATGTTTCCATTGAAAAAATATAATTCTTTTTTCAACTTTAGCTTTGGATGATTATTATAAAATGGATTTTATCAAGTAAGGTGAATGTGTTGCGCTCACCAGATTATTTTATTTATATTATCGATAATATCACATATATTTATCTTATCGATAATACCACATATATTTATCTTATCGATAATACCACATATATTTATCTTATCGATAATACCACATATAACAGTACAATTTTTTCCTATTCATTCATCAATGATGTCAATACCGGTAAATAATTATAGTCAGATAATAAGAATTATTTGGAAGAGGTATATGATTTAGAGTTTGACAGTGGTATTAAGGAAAGACGAACACCTGGGCCCGCTCAAATGACCACAGTGACAGTCAGAAATGTTAAAAGGCCCATAAAGGCGTTAGTGGGTGGGGCTTAGCAGACACCTTCATTTCCATCCCGCTCACAGTCGGCTAATTTATGACGATAAGTTATGGGATGCCCCACATAACCTTGCCAGTTCTTAAACCCTTTTGACAAAATTGAGTTATTTGTATGGGGGCCATTTGCCTTGCTGGGGATTGCCCGTGCAGCAAAGGGTCGGTAGATCAAAGGGCCGGCAATATTAGGAAGTGGTGCGGGAGATTAGCACCCTTTAGTACCCTACTTAAAATCCTTGTCAATCAACCTTCTTCATTTAAGATATAAATGAGATTTACAGAACTGTTTTGTGAACGTTGAGTTCTGACTTGTCCTCTATCACCGACGTGCAGAACGGAACTACAATACATCGAATATTCTCATAAGAAATAAAAATAAATTTTATTCTTGGACGAATATTCCCCTAAGAATAACAAAAATACACAATAAATGACATTTGTCTGGTATTTTTTAGAGAGTACAAAAATGTACTAGATTTGGTAACGACTAGTTTGTTATTGTTTGTTTGTTTATTTTACATCACTTTATGGTAACGTGGCTAATGGGACGATGCTACAGAGGGAGTCATTTGGCATATCCAGGTTTTATTAGGATAGGGATCTTTAACGATTACCTGACATCGCATAGGGCCGGGACCACCATTTTACGTCCCCTCCGAAGGAAGGCATAACTAAGGATTTTTTTACTCTCATTAAAAAATCCTAGGACAACCTGCTGGTTTGAACCTGTGATCTTTGGCATAAAAGGCTGTTATGCTAGCCAACCTGCTACAGGTGATCCCAATAAGACTAGTTTTTATCTATGGCAGTAGTTCCCAATATTTACGAGATTTACGGGACCCCTTCATACAATCATTTTATTTCCAAGGATATCATAAATTCTAAATATTTGCAGGAAAAAACATGGTAACTGAATCAGAAAAAAGATAGCACACAATCTGGTCTGTTGTGTGGGTCATTCTCTCACTTATGTTCTGCATCTTTCCTTCAGCTGCTCACTCGCACATCGGTCTTGGTCTTGGGGATTTCTGTCTCTTTTTTTTTTTTTTTTTTTTTAGAATTCTCATCATACACAAGGAATAAAATAGATAGACCTCTTTTCATGTCAAAGTCCTTGCTCACAATCTCCCATCCGTATATACATATACTCCTGCCAATCGACCGAAGAGATTTAAAAGGAAATGGCCCAGGGACCTCCTACCATAAATTATGTTATATTGTAATCGTGATGATTTTCGAATTCGAGATTTCACCCGAAATACACGTTTTAGGGCGCCCGAATTACAAATGACGAAGTCCCGCAAAAAGGTGTGTGTGTGTTTGTGATAAGTCCAGCATGAAAACGAAAAGTCGTACAAAAAGGTTAATATTATTAGCATTTGATAAAAAAACAACTTATTACCTATGTCGATAACCAAATAAAGGGAAACGTCGACACACACATATAATTAAGTTTCCTTATTACTGTGTTATTTCTTGATGACCGTACCATCAATCAACTTTTGTACCATCAAGAAGGTAATATATATATATATTTTTTTTTTTTTTTTTTTAATTTAACTTATGTTTCACTTTTTGTTTGTTCATTTAATTCACAAATATATTATATAAACACAATAAGTAAATATTGGGGGTAAAGAACTCGTGAAAAGTCATGAGAATGTCTTGAGAAAGAACTACCCAGCTGTAGCTTTTCACTAATTTAAGGCATTGTGTCCCGAGGCCACCTTCTTTTTAATCCTGATCCTAGAAACTATCAATCCACGCCTGGGCGGTTTATCAAGACTATCTAAGGAAGATAGATTACGGACAAGTGGGTTTGTTTGGGACTTAGCAATGAAAAGAGGTATATCTTTTACGGATTTTCCAAAGTCCGACAACTTCAAGTTTTAAAACTATAAAGAAAGTTCCTTTATCATATGAAAGCAGTTCCTTACTGATGTTTCTCCGAAGGTCCAGGAGCCATTTTGGATTTTGATGGTAGGACGGGTGGGGTTGAGAAGGGATAAGGGAATTCAACCGTGAGATTAGTACTTGGTGCAGGGATTTGGTTAGCAGGATTTACTGTTCTATGGATTCAAGGCAAGGGCATGGAATAGGAGGGGGAACCGCACGAGATCCTTTAATTGTAAAATTGTATATCATTATATTTATTTATTTATACTCATTATATTTTATAACTTTAATTGGTTAAGGCAGCGCTGCACAGTGAAAGAAGAGGTAAGTGAAAATTCGTGAGAGCAAGGTATTGTGAGAGTTTACGAAAGCAGCAGGAGAGAGGAAAGGCATTTTTTTTGTTTTTTTGATTCGGATGATGAAATCAAATATAACTTTTAAAAAAATCCTACATCATTAAATATTATTAAAGAAAAAAAAAGATAAAAAACTAAATGATAATGTTATATCTAAACAAACAAGTGTGATAAACACATCATGAAAACATGTTTGTTTTTTTTATTTAGAAACTCTATTCTGAGAAATTCAACAGTATTTAAAATAAAAGTTTCAAAAAAAACAAAAACAAATTGATGAAGGCAATTGAATATTTATTATAATACGTTGATAATGTATGATAATTCACTATCACCAAATCTTACGAATTTTTACTTACCTGTGCTCTCGCTGTGTAGAGCAGCCCTTAAAGGATAGCTGATCTGCTAAACGCTTAGTATTCTCCGTTAATACTCGTGATGATTGTTCATTAATCATATCCAAAATTTATTTATTTTATAATTTTTCATTGATTAATTTATTTAATAAATCCAGAAGATAATTAGTCGGGGTGGCGGTCAGTTTTAACTTTTTTTTTTTGCCAGTTTATTTGTTATTGTTAGAAACAGCTAAAACTATTGCATTAATTAGCCAACGCTTCAATAAATCTAGGTATTTAATAAATCTATAACAATAAGTAAATAATCTTGTTGTTATTTTATTTTTTATTATATTACCCGGAGGAATAACAACTGTTATAACTGGGATGTAAAAATTTGTCAATGTTTTTAATTATTATTTTTGATAAAAAAAAAATTTATTTAAAATAAACACCAGCGATCAACATTGTGGATATTTACCCCATCTTCAAGATCCTATGAACATTTCCAATGTTCAAATCAAATCGAACCTAATTCAAAACAAAGTGAATTTTTATAAAATCAATTAAAACTTTTTTGTTAATTCAAAATGTTATTACATTTAGGTATACCAATGAAAAAAGTTCATAAAACAAAATAAATAAATTTAGAAAATTCTGGATCAGCTGATGCGCCAGATGGTAACAGTCGCACTTAACTTCGTCTCTGAGATTTTTGATTTTTCAAAAAGATTTTCATCGATTCCAGTCTCGAAAAAGTTGTCAGCTTTTTTTGTTTGGAGTATTATTTCGGTAAGCAGAGTTATTTTTTTTACCGCAAGCAGTGAATGCAGAGTCAATAGGCTTGACACAAAGGGTAGCCATATTTCCTCATATCAGCTGATTGCTGGTATTGGGAATATATACTTATTACTTGTTTCCCTTTAACATTCTCATATTACTATCTTTTTTTATATGAAATGCGATATTTTCATCAAGTGATGTCTTTTAAAATTTCAAGTAAAAGATCAAGATCAGCAGGTTCAAATTCGTCTCCACTAAACAAAGACCCCGTCGTGATAACAATAAGAAATTACCAACACAAGCGAACCCTTCAAGTAACACTTCAAAATTTGAACCCCAGCCTGGCCCATCATCACAGGAGATGACAGATGAATCTCCTTTTTTCACACCGAATCCATTTCAAATCCTCCATAGTGAAAAAGAAGACATAGAATCTGCCCCTACACCCAGGGAACCACCACCTCCCCCGATATTTGTCAAAAATATTAAAAATTTTCAACTTCTTTGTGCACAACTCAATAAATTAACAAACCCTGGTAGCTACTCATGTCTGAATAGAACAAACGACACTAAAATATCTCCGGATAGTGCTGAAACCTACAGGAAAGTAGTAAAATATCTGACAGACACCAAAGCCGAGTTTCATACTTATCAGCTACGCCAGGAGAGAGCACTGAGGGTTGTAATAAGAAACTTACATCCCTCAACACCAACTGAAGTTATTAAAGAAGAACTGATGGAGATGGGATATAAGGTGCGCCAAGTCACCAACGTTTTGAAAGATAAAGTTCAACTTCCAATGTTTTTTGTTGATCTAGAACCATCGACAGGAGTCGAAAAAATATACGATCTTAAACGGCTGTACTACACCTGTGTAAGAGTTGAGAAGTCCTATATGAAGAAGGATATAGTCCAATGCCATAATTGTCAGGCATATGGCCATACTAAATCTTATTGCCACCATATACCGCGCTGTGTGAAATGCGGTGAAGAGCATAGGACAGGAGAATGCACTAAACCGGAGTCATCACCCGCAGTATGTGCTCATTGCCTCAAGGACCATCCAGATAACTACAAAGGATGCCAATTATATAAAAATCTAAGGACCAGATTTCAAAAACACCTTCAAGAACCTGAAACAGCAAGAATAACAAGATCTAGAAGAGAACCATCTAAGTTTGTAGATTCCAATGTCTCATTTGCCCACTCACTTGGAGGTGGGGACCAGAGTAATGAAGCCGAGGCCCTGCCGAAACAACGTTTACCTCAGCATTATCCATCCATTCCACAACAAACTATTCCGCAAAATTTACCTATTCTTCAAAAAACTCCTCAACATCAAATCTCTCATATCCCTTCTCCATCAAATGTCACAAGTCTTACCATTCTCATGACATCCTTCATCTCCGAAATTAAATCTCTTGTAATGCCGCTAATATCACTCCTTACAAATCTAGTGTCATATCTAATCCCTACCTTAAAAAATCCTTAAATGAATTCTCCTAACTCCTTATCCATTCTCCTTTGGAACGCGAATGGTCTTAGAAATCACACTGACGAACTGACAGCGTTGTTGCAAGACAAAACAATTGACGTTGCACTTATTACTGAAACTAGACTAACCACTAAACAGTTTCTCAAAATACCGCAATACATCACATACCGTACAGACCATCCAGACGGAATAGCTCATGCCGGTTCTGCTATCATTGTCCACCAATCCCTCTCTCATCATTTGCTCCCACTTCCTACCTATGATTTCCTGCAAGCCACAGCAATAGTAATCAAGACTTTTTGCTATCCGGTAACCCTCACATCAGCATATTGCCCTCCCAAACACTCCATTTCCAACACCAATTTTGCATCCTTCCTGAATTCCTTAGGAAATCATTTCATTCTGGGAGGAGATTTGAACGCCAAGCACCAGCAGTGGGGTTCTAGAACCACGAATTCTCGTGGAAGAAATTTGCTGACTGCTCTGAATTCCCGACATTTTAACCTTCTACCTCCTGACTCCCCTACCTACTGGCTAACAGATCTTAACCGTAATCCAGATATCCTCGACTTCTTCATCCACAGCGGATTAGGCTCCCTGAACTATTCCGTAACTCGCCTTGATAAACTATCCTCTGACCATAGTCCACTGATCCTTAAAGCATCCCTAACTCCTATTCCGAAACCCATTCCACCATCATTTATCCGAGGCCCTGTCAACTGGAAACTCTTCCGCCGAATCCTGACCGATAATATTGACCTCAGTGTGACCCTCAAAACACCGGATGACCTTGATGATTCCGTCTACTCCTTTACTACCGCCATTCAGCAAGCTGTCTGGACTGCCTCCTCTCCTAAGCACTCCAATAGAACTCCTCAGCAAAACCATTTACCTCAACACCTAGCTGACCTCATCCATGCAAAACGCCGAGCCAGATCATTATGGCAAAGAACCCGACACCCAACAGATCGCCGCTCCTATAACTTTTATTGTAGGCAATTAAAGCGGGAGTTGGCGACCTTCCGTTCCCAGTCCTTTAATTCCTGCCTCTCCTCTCTATCAGCTTGAGATAATTCCCTGTGGAATGTGACCAAAAAGATCCTAAAATACTATAAAGTTTCCCATCTTCTCCGGCGTGGGGATGACTCCTGGGCTGTGTCTGATGAAGATAAAGCCGAGGAATTCGCCACACACCTCTCCAAAGTATTCACTCCTCACCCAGAATCCAACAGAAATCATACCACAACAGTTCAAGAATTCCTTTTCTCACCAATACCTCTTTCCCTGCCTCCTAAAGCTATTAATCCATCTGAGGTGAAATATCTTCTTCAAAAACTGACCCTTCGTAAATCTCCTGGACACGAACTCCTTACCCCCCAGATCCTGCGACAACTTCCCCAGAAAGCCATTATTTTTCTTACATACATCTACAACTGGATCCTTCGCACCATCTATTTTCCTCTCTTATGGAAACATTCCACAATCATTCTATTCCTAAAACCAGGTAAACCTTCCAGTAACACCTCATCCTACAGACCTATTAGTCTACTCCCCATCCTCTCAAAAATCTTCGAAAAGCTCCTTCTAAAACGAATCCTGCCTATATTAGAATCTCAAAACTTTCCTTCCCATCAGTTTGGTTTCCGTCCTCATCATTCCACTGTTCAACAAGGACTCGGAGTTGTAGACCATATCTCCTCAGCCCTCGAATGCAAAGAGTATTGTTCTGGTGCGTTTCTGGACATAGCGCAAGCTTTTGACCGGGTATGGCACACCGGTTTACTCTTCAAGCTTAAAACGCATTAACCCCAATCTCTTTACCTCATTCTAAGATCCTATCTCTCAAACCGCTCCTTTTAAGTACGCTGTGGTGTAGAATTTTCCAACTTTTATCCCGTTGAGGCCGGTGTTCCTCGGGGCAGCGTCCTGGGACCCGTTCTCTACATCCTTTACACCGCTGATATTCCTAATCATCCTGACACCTTTCTGGCAACATTTGCAGACGACACCGCCATCCTATCATCCAGTTCCGATCCCGAAACAGCATCCTTAATCCTGCAAAGACACCTTTGTCTTATCGAAGACTGGTGTGTTGCTTGGCGCATAAAGGTGAACGAGGCCAAATGCAAACACGTAACCTTCACTCTTCGACGAAACTCCTGTCCGCCAGTTTACTTCAATTCCATTCCTATTCCTCCTTCAGACACAGTCCGCTATCTTGGCTTACTACTAGACAAAAGACTGACGTGGAACCCACATACAAGACTTAAAAGAAAAGAACTCAATCGACGATTCGGACAGTTATACAGACTATTTAACAGAAAATTTGAACTTACAGTTGACAACAAATTATTAATTTATAAGACAATACTGAAGCCCATCTGGACCTACGGACTTGAACTGTGGGGGACAGCTAAACGTTCTAACATCAAACGCATTCGATCCTTTCAATCCAAAGCCTTCCGAATAATAGTAAATGCTCCTTATTATGTATCCAACTATACCTTGCACCACGACCTTAATGTTCCATTTATTTCAGACCTAATTCCATCCAAATTTTCCAAATTCCATCAGAACCTCATCCATCATCCTAATACTTTAGCACGATCCCTATCCAGCTCCACTCATCCATACAACCCACCTAGAAGGTTGAAACGGCAGTGGCCCCGAGACATATTGTAAACATCTATTCTGGAGTTCTGACACTGGTCAGATTCTCCTCTTATGTGCGGTGTGATTGTGGCTGTGGCGCCCTTACTTAGCTTCCGCTGGCTCTCACCAGTGATGCAGCTGAGAGGGAGGCGCTGGGATCCTTTGGACTCTGCTTGTCCTTCCACAAGTGGGGGGACAAGCCCCGTCCGGGGTTCTCGAGCTGATTGTAAATATTGTACATAGGTATGAATGTGAAATGTTTTGTTTATTTATTTGTTAACTTCATTTATTTGTATTTATTTTGTCTATAAATTTTGTTATTGTATACGTTTATTTATTTTGATTTTATTTTATGTAATTTGACTTTCCTTTTGTTTATATTGTAAATATTGTATGAATGAGATCCTGTAGCACTATTATTATTGTCTATTATGACAAATTGTAATATATACGAATAAAAAAAAAAAAAGAAAATTCTGAACTACTATCCAAAAGGTTCCCTAAATCAATTTATTCCATTTCGTCATTTATTATAAAAATTAAATGATTAACAATTTTAAAATTATACAAGGAAAGGTACTACCCAAAATCTTTGTCCTCTACTGGATTAGGGCTAGACTAATTCAAATAATCAATTTATCATATTCCATTGTTTTAAAACAATAAGATCCTCCTAACATCTTCTATATTTTTAATTTTGTATGGCATAATGCTAACTTAATTGTCTCAATTTTCAAATTGACAATATGTTTTTTCACATAGATGAATTCAATTAATTTTCTATTACGATTATTTTTTTTTCTATTTCTAGTATTTTGGGTGTTTTAAAGTCAAATTTATGGTTAAGTTGTTTATAACGCTCTTCAATACTATACTGTGCTAATTATAAGTAAATAATCGATATAAACAGATAGATAATTGTAATGTCAGATATTATTTATGAGAGTATGATTTGAATAAATCACACATCTATTTAAAGTTATCTACACTATAGAGCATTGAAAATATCATCATTTTTATATGCAGTTAATTTAAAGTTACTAAAACAAACTTATGAGTGAAAATAATAAAAATCTGATTTAATTTAAACATTTAAATGACGGAGTGACTCGAAGAAAAATATTTTTCTTTTGAAGCATCTTTATTTTACCTTTTTTTGTCGTTTGATTGGCAAAATAACCACGCATTATGAATAGCATGTTTACTCATCTAATGACTAAAACTGATTCGGATGTATATCTTAGATACTATAGCCTTATCTTAAGGCAGCTACTCATACATACGATACATTTATTATATGTTGTGTTTAACTTATCCAACTAACGTATTAATTATATTAATTACTCTTACTTGTCATTTATTTCAATAACTATATCTCGCAAAATGTTTATCTTATTTAAAACAAGTGTCACTTTATACTTGAATATTACTCCTTGTTAAGATATATATAGATGTAAATTTGAATTAACTTCAAAACCATGCAGGGTGTTACATTAAAATTACATTTAATTTTGTCGACTCGATAAAAGTAACTATTTTTCATTGTAATAATTAAAAATCGCGAGAAAATATGAATGAGTTTGATATCCAACTAAACGAGAACACAACAGACATTTTCCCCCACACATATATAGAAGCATAATATACGGTTTGAAAGGTGAATATTTTAGAAATAATTACAAAGCATTAATTGCACAAATTACAACAGCAGAATGGAGAAAACCCCATTAATTCGAGTAATGGTTGTAGATAATATTTTAGTTATAGTTTTTAATCTAAAATAAATCTCTCCCCAAAACACAATGTGATTATTTTTACGTACACTTACGCATATGAAATGTAAAGAAAATGGGCTTTAATTTCATCTTGGTTTCATCCTATTTGAAACAGCCAATTTTTTAAATGTATTTCGCTGAAGAACTTTTAATTATATTTCTTTGTAATAATTAACAATTTATGCTGTTAGAAATAATAACAAAATGAGTGAATATAAAATATGAAATTACTAACCATCTGAAGAAGATAACAGTAAAAGTATTTTTTTTTTTTTAGGTTTAATTTCATTTTCATAGGTATGAATGTGATCCAGGTTGTTATTACTTTCTTTATAAATATTTAATTTAATTTTGTGTATATATATTTTTTCTTTCTTCTTTGTTTAATATTTATTAATTATTTTATTTACAATGTGCATATGGGATGAATGTTTTCTTCTATCTGTAATACTCGTTGCCCCAGAAGATTGTATAAAAGGCAGATTGTATTATCTCTTAATAAAATAAATTAAAAAAAAATTCATTTTCCGTATGTAAGAACAGAAATAAATAATGATGTAAATATACCGGCTTTAATTTCTAATAGGTTTTATTAAGATTTAATAGTGTGATACGTCTTAAATTCCATATTTTCAATATGTCATCCTCTAAAATAGCTTTCATTTTGTTAGCCAAAATCAACTAACCTTGCTACTTAGCATTGAGCTTGTTAGCATTGAGAAAAATGGGTAAATATAAAACATTAAAGAATTTGATAACCATCTTAAGGAGAACAGCGGAAATACTTTTACAGGTTAAATTGTCTGAAGCAAAGAATAACAGATAAGGGATTTATAATATATCGTAGGTATGCTAAACATTAAAAAAACTATCTAACAAGGAAACTAGTTTGAAGGTGATTTAAAGTAACGAAAAGGCCTCAAACCCAAGCCATTGTTGAGCATAATGTCTTTCTGTTGCTATATTTTTTAAG
Source organism: Piezodorus guildinii (assembly GCA_023052935.1). Taxonomy (NCBI): domain Eukaryota; kingdom Metazoa; phylum Arthropoda; class Insecta; order Hemiptera; family Pentatomidae; genus Piezodorus; species Piezodorus guildinii. The sequence goes on along the minus strand of CM041295.1, from coordinate 163,094,830 downwards.
TTAAAATAAATTTTTCTATTGACAAAATACAATACATGTTTAAATTTTTAGTCAAATATTCTACTAAGTTTAAATTGAAGTTTATTTAAAACAAAATTTAAAGAAAAGGAGTGATGATGGTAGTGTTTTGTGCTTAAGATATTTTTTAAAACTACTATGAAGCTACAACGATCATAAAATGAAGAAGATAAAAGACGCTTTATTAATGTTCCGTAATCATCATTTATAGAAAGTCATTATGAACCAGAAGAAACCTACATTCTTGTTGGTATGAAGCTGAAGCGAACACCTGTGACACCTCCAGGTGTAAATAATTAGCAGTAGCATTAGTTGGACTGTATAGAGGTAATTTTCATAATGACTCGAGGGTCGAGGGACGAGGTAGCTTGAGCACACATTAGAATTTACCTGTCATTGGAAGTGGTTGTGGGCCGGGCAGGTAACAAACAAATAACATGGCGGTCTCTTTGAGAGGTGTGAACCTCTACCTGGGCTGTCACCTACATCATCGGTATTTAGGGGGAGAGGGAGAGAGGTGGATGGGAATAGGTTCTCGGCACTTAGGGCCGATCGCTGTCCTTCCAGCCTTCCATCCTCCAGTTCCAGGGCACGCTCAATCCTAATCGACTCTTCTCCACTCTCCCCTTTCCCCCATGCAACACGTCAACCTAACACTTGACAAACAACACCATATGTGTCAACGTCCATTATCTAACTCGAATGATGATAATTCCTTTAGAGTTTTCATTTCTTTATATTTTAATTCTATATTTGAAGAGTAAAAATCTGGTGCGCGCAACACTCGACTTTCACTTACTCCGTTGTTGAAATCAATTCAAGAATTTTTAAATACATTTAAAGATACAAATAAATTGTTAAAGAATTAATTAAATTGAATTTCAATAGAAACATGTGTTTTATAAAATAATCTATTATATTTTTATCTATAACAATCAGTTAGTTTTATCGGCTTTTCATCACTCTCCATTAACCTTTAAAATTCCGTGAATTAGATATATATTTTTTCTAAAATCTTTAGCATCGCAACGGTATATTATACATCTATATTATTATTCTTGTGTTCAAAAACACAAAACTTGCATTAAAAAATACGCTTGCACTTTTCTCCTTTAGTCATTCATCAAATTCGCTCAACTTGCATATTTATCCGATATTTATCAATACTAATAAGATGATGTTCCAATTTTTTTGAAATTTACGAATTTAAAGGTACTTTAGAAGAAGAAAATTTAAAATATCGGCATTTAAGCCTCGTCAGACTATTTCAATCAGAATGAAACTTAAATTATGTTAAAGCCCATTAAAGTTTACAGCTATAGAGCGAATTTAATTAAAATCGTTTGAGCCGTTTTGAGAAAGTCGTAAAAAGGTGCAAAATATATGGTATAAAGTAGATCTGAAAGTAGATATATGAAAAAGTTTCTTGTAATCGTAATAAAATTTCGGGCGCATAGTTTTCTTAAATATGAAATTTCAGTTTCATAGGACATGTCGTTTTCGCTTCCTGACTTCCTGCCCTACAATTTCTTCTTGTCCCTGTTGAACAGATATACAAATCCTAAAAATTAAATTCAAGATTCGTACAAGGTTTTTTTTTTTTTGAGTCTAGACGTTTTAAGAAACTTTGAATACTTGGATTCAAACATCTCGATCGCAATACTTTCGTGTATTTCATATCATTTTAAAAATAACCGTAAGACAGATGATTCCGCCTTCTACAGCGACTCTTATACCCTTCAAAAAATATTACTTTATTGGTAAATGATAATTTTTTTTTTTTTTTCAACAACAACAATTTTTATTGAGTAAAATTACAATCTGCCCCAATTTGGACATCAATAGTAATGGTGAAAGATATCATACATACTACATTCATACAATATTTACACAGCATACAATTACAATAAAATATATACACAATAATGAATCAATACAATAAAGTCAAGAAATCACTTATAGCTATATACACATACACACACTCATACATACATCACATGGAGTGGAGAATCTAGCCAGTGCAAGAACTCCAATATATTTACAAGAGGTCGCGGGGCCACTGCCGTTTCAACCTTCTAGGTGGGATGTATGGATGAGTGGAGCTGGATAGGGATTGAGCTAGAGGATTAGGATGATGAATGAGGTTCTGGTGGAATTTAGAAAATTAGGATGGAATTAGGTCTGAAATAAATGGAACATTAAGGTCGTGGTGCAAGGTATAAATGGAGACATAATAAGGAGCATTTACTATTGTACGGAGGACTTTGGATTGAAAGGATTGAATGCGTTTGATGTTAGTAGTCCCCCACAGTTCAAGTCCGTAGGTCCAGATGAGCTTCAGTATTGTCTTGTAGATTAATAATTTGTTGTCAACTGTAAGTTCAGATTTTCTGTTGAGTAGTCGGTATAACTGTCCGAATCGTCGGTTGAGTTCTTGTCTTTTAAGTCTTGTATGTGGGTTCCAAGTCAATCTTTTGTCTAACAGTTAGCCAAGATACGGGACTGTATCTGAGAGAGGAATTGGGAATGAGTTGAAATCAACTGGCGGACAGGATTTTCGTCTAAGAGTAAAGGTTACGTGTTTACATTTGGCTTCGTTCACCTTTACACGCCAATTATTACACCAGTGTTCGATAAGGAAAAGGTGCCTCTGAAGGTTTAAGGATGCTGTTTCAAGATTGAAACTGGATGATAGGATGGCGGTGTCGTCTGCAAAAGTTGCCAGAAAGGTATCAGGATGTGTAGGAATATCAGCAGTGTACAGGATGTAGAGGACGGGTCCCAAGACGCTGCCTTGAGGAACATCGGCCTCAACTGGATAAAGGTAGGAAAATTCTACACCACAGCGAATTCGGAAGGAACGGTTTGAGAGATAGGATCGGAGAATGATGTATAGAGACTGGGGTAAATGTGATTTCAGCTTGAAGAGTAATCCAGTGTGCTATACCCGGTCAAAAGCTTGCGATATGTCCAGAAACGCACCAGAACAATACTCTTTGCATTCAAGAGCTGAGGAAATATGGTCTACAACTTGGAGCCCCTGTTGAACTGTGGAATGCTGAAGACGGAATCCAAACTGATGGGAAGGAAGATTTTGAGATTCTAATATGGGTAGAATACGTTTAAGAAGAAGCCTTTCGAAGATTTTTGAGAGGATGGCGAGTAGACTAATAGGCCTGTAGGATGAAGTGTTACTGGAAGGTTTGCCTGGTTTTAGAAAACGAATGATAGTGGAATGTTTCCATAACAGAGGAAAATAGGTGGTGCGTAGGATGCAGTTGTAAATATAAGTAAGAAATATAATAGCTTTCTGCGGAAGTTGTCGGAGGATCTGGGGAGTAAGGAGATCGTGTCCAGGAGATTTACGGAGGGTCAGTTTTTGGAGAAGATATTTGACCTCAGAGGGATTAAAATAGCTTTAGGAGGTAGGGAAAGTGGAATTAGTGACATAAGAATGTCTTGCACTGTTGCGGTATGATTGATGTGGGATTCCGGGTGAGGAGTGAATACTTTGGATAGGCGTGTGGCGAATTCCTCGGCTTTATCTTCATCAGGCTCAGCCCAGGAGTCATCACCACGTCGGAAAGGATGGGAAACTTGATGGTATTTTAGGATCTTTTTCGTGACATTCCACAGGGAATTATCACGAGCTGATAGAGAGGAGAGGTAGGAATTAAAGGACTGGGAATGGAAGGTCGCCAACTCCCTCTTCAATTGTCTACAATAGAAGTTATAGGAGCGGCGATCTGTTGGGTGTCGGGTGCACTGCCATAATGATGTTGCTCGGCGTTTGGTATGGATGAGGTCTATAATATGTTGTGGAAAATGATTTTGGTGAGGATTTATATTGGAGTGTTTAGGAGAGGAGGCAGTCCAGACAGCTTGTTGGATGGCGGTGGTAAAGGAATAGACGGAATTATCTAGGTCATCTGGGGTTTTGAGGGTTACTCTGAAGTCAATATTATCGGTCAGGATTTGGCGGAAAAGGTTCCAGTTGACAGGGCCTCGGATGAATGATGGTGGAATGGGTTTTGGAATTGGAGTGAGAGATACTTTTAGGATCAGTGGACTATGGTCTGAGGATAGTTCATCAAGGCGAGTTACAGACAAGTTGAGGGAGCCTAATCCGCTGTGGATAAAGAAGTCAAGGATGTCAGGATTGCGGTTAGGATCGGTTGGCCAGTAGGTAGGGGAGTCAGGAGGCAGGATATAAAAATTTCGGGAGTTGAGTGCAGACAGCAAATTTCGTCCCTGAGAGTTCGTGGTTCTGGAACCCCACTGCTGATGCTTGGCGTTTGAGTCTCCACCCAGAATGAAACGATTTCCTAAAGAATCGAGGAAGGATACAAATTCGGAATTGGAAATGGAATGTTTAGGAGGGCAATATGCAGATGTGAGGGTTACCGGAAAGGAAAAAGTCTTGATTACTATGGCTGTGGCTTGTAGGAAATCATAGGTGGGAAGTGGGAGTAAATGATGAGAGAGGGATTGGTGGACAATGATAGCAGAACCGGGAAGGGCTTTGCCGTCTGGGTGGTCAGTACGGTATGTCATGTATTGCGGTATTTTGAAGTACTGTTTAGTCGTTAGTCTTGTTTCAGTTATAAGTGCAACTTCGATTGTTTTGTCTTGCAACAACGCTGTCAGTTCGTCAGTATGATTTCTAACACCATTCGCATTCCAAAGGAGAATGGATAAGGAGTTAGGTGAAGTCATTTAAGGATTTTTCAAGGCAGGGATTAGGTTTGATACTAGATTTGTAAGGAGTAATATAAGCTGCATAAGAAGGGATTTGATTTCGGAAATGAACGATGTCATTAGACTGGTAAGATCTGTGACGTTTGACGGTGGAGGGATATGAGAAATTTGATGTTGAGGAGTTTTTTGAAGATCAGGTAAACTTTGAGGGATAGATTGTTGTACAATAGATTGAGAATGTTGAGGAAAACGTTGTTCCGGCAGGGCCTCGACTTCATGACTCTGGTTCCCACCTCCAAGCAAGTGGGCAAATGACACGTTAGAATTTACAAGTTTAGATGGTTCTCTTCTGCTTCTGATTGGTATAGCTGTTTCATTCGGATACTGAGGTTTTTGGTATCTGGTTCTGAGTTTCTTGTAGATTGCACATCCCTTGTAGTTAGCCGGGTGGTCCTTGAGGCACAGAGCACATACAGCGGGTGTTGATCTTGATCTTGTACATTCTTCTGATTTATGCTGTTCACCGCATTTCACACAGCGTGGTATGTGATGGCAATAACTTTTGGTATGACCATATGCCTGACAGTTATGACACTGAACTATTTCTTTCTTTGTGTAAGGTTTTTCAACTTTTACACGGGTATAGTACAGTCTACTGAGGTCATAGATTTTTTTCGACTCCTGCTGATGGTTCTAAGTCCACGAAGAATAGAGGTAGCTGACTTTTATCTTTTAGAACGTTGGTGACTTGCCTCACTTGGAATCCTAATTCTGTCAGTTCTTCTTTGATAGCTTCAACGGGTGTTGAGGAATGTAGGTTTCTGATTACGACCCTTAATGCTCTCTCCTGGCGCAGCTGATAAGTATGAAAGTCAGCTTATGTCTCAGTCAGATATTTTACAATCTTTCTGTAGGTTTCAGCAGTAGTCGGAGATATTTTAGTATCATTGGTTCTACTTATACAACAGTAGATATAAAATGCCGATTCTGGCCCAGGGCTTCGGTGCCGAGCTGGCCCACTCTTAACCACCTATGACGTCATCACGACCTAACCTTAACTACTATGGTTCGCGCCATCGACCTAACCTAAACCACTAAGCCACGCCCCTTTTTAGTCACGTGACCCTTCATCAACCTAACCTAAACCACTAAGCCACGCCCCTTTTTGATCACGTGACCCCTGTTTGAGGTTATAAAGCATGAGTCTACCCGGCGTCCATTTTCTTTTCCCTACGTTTTGGGCTAATTTAGTATTTATAAAGCATGAGTATACCCGGCGTCCATTTTCTTTTATGACGTCACAATTTACAAAGCATGAGTCTACCCGGCGTCCATTTTCTTTTCCCTACGTTTTGGGCTAATTTAGTATTTATAAAGCATGAGTCTACCCGTCCGCCATTTTCTTTTATGACGTCACAGTTTACAAAGCATGAGTCTACCCGACGTCCATTTTCTTTTCCCTACGTTTTGGGCTAATTTAGTATTTATAAAGCATGAGTCTACCCGGACGCCATTTTGCTTCCCCCACTTCTGCATTAGTTAACCAATCAGAGTGCCTAACTTGAGAGTTCCTCCGGGCTAGGTCCGATGGTCAAATTGTAATGTGTGCTTTTACGAAACCTTTCAAACTGTGACATAACCTTACTATTGTTTACATTTTTTTAAACCTCCCTTACTGTTACATAACCTTCTCATTGTTTACATTTTGCTCCCCCCCACTCCTTCATTAGTTAACCAATCAGAGTGCCTAACTTGAGAGTTTATAAAGCATGAGTCTACCTGGCGTCCATTTTCTTTTCCCTACGTTTTGAGCGTATTAAGTCTTTATAAAGCATGAGTCTACCCTGCGTCCATTTTCTTTTCCCTACGTTTTGAGCGTATTAAGTCATTATAAAGCATAAGTCTACCCGTCCGCCATTTTGTTTTATGACGTCACAATTTAAAAGCCTTAAGTCTATCCAGCCGCCATTTTTTTTTTAATATAGGATGATTATACCTGACCGGTTCGAGCATGCACCGACATGTCGAATTATGTAAAAACAGGTTAGCGAAAGTACAAACAGGTTTGAATCATGTTGAAGCATGCAGGTATGTGAAACGGAAACATGGACTTTGAACCTTCCTAATGCCTTTAATATAAACATCGTTATAGGGCTTCTTAATCCTATACAGCTTTGAACTTTGATCTTTAATCCTACATTTTAAGTAGCGATAAAAAGTTCCTTAAGCTTAAACGTAAACATGGACTTTGAACCTTCTTAATGCCTTTAATATAAACATCGTTATAGACCTTCTTAATCCTATACACCTTTGAACTTTGATCCTTAATCCTACAATTTAAATAGCGATAAAAAGTTCCTTAAGCTTAAACGTAAACATGGACTTTGAACCCTCTTAACGGCTTTAATATAAACATCGTCATAGGGCTTCTTAATCCTATACATATTTGAGCTTTGATACCTTAATCCTTTAATTTAAATAGCGATATAGGGTTCCTTAAGCTTAAACGTAAACATGGACTTTGAACCTTCTTGGTGGCTTAAATATAAACATCGTAATAGTGCTTCCTAATCCTATACAGCATTGAACTCTGATCCTTAATCCTACATTTTAAGTTGCGATAAAAAGATCCTTAGGCTTTTAAACTTTGAACGATTAACCTCTTAAGTATCAATATTGATAATGCGCTTCTTAGAATTATGGGCTGTCAATGGTTAATCCCTAATAACTTAATCGTAAACAAGCTCAATTTAAGACGTAAACATTAACTTTGTGATGAGAATTTCTTAGTGTATAAATAAACAATAATATAAAACTTTTACCTACTTCTGACGGAAATTTATTTTGTTTAAAAATAATAATTTTAACATTTTTAATTGGTTTCTCACCTTATCAGTCCATTTTGTACCATTTTCAAGCATTATTTACTAATAATTAACTATTTTGCTATGGAATTGCAATTTTGCGATGTCTTCGAGGTCGTTCGGCTACACCCGTCCACCTTCACTATAATCCGGAGTTCTATCTAAAGAAATAAACAATGATAACGTTAATTCCATCGAAGGTAAACAACTTCCTTATCTTCTCTGCGTCTCTTGCTAAAGTATAAACAATATTATATTCTATTAAAATAATATAGTACATCGTAAACATTTTGTTCATTTTCGTTAAAAGTATTATTAGTAAACAAAGTGTTGTACCTTTTTTAGTTCGGCGTTAAGCCTTAAGCCTCTTCACCACGTCAAGGTAAAGGTACATCGAAGAGGTTTTTATTTTATTTATTTATTTTACAACGTGATTTTTACAATCAAAATGTGTACAAATTCAACGAAAAAATAAAGTTTATTGAAAATCAGAATTCATAAAATATAATTTCTAACACAATCAAGAATTAAACTAAATTTATGCTTATAAAAAAAAAAATCATCACTTTTTTGGTAATGTATAATCATATTGAAATTTAATTTTTCACCTCATGGCATAAACGAAATATTTGCTGTTGAGATGGTTGGCAATAACTATTTAATCTTCAATAAATTAACAACACCATATACTTTATCATTTTTTTGCTTTATGTATTTGAAAGAGAAATATGAGCATCGAAATTATTCTGCAGGATTATTCTATTCACCTCACATTCACTCACACAATCAGGTTTACAGGTGTTCAAACCGTGCCATTGACCTTCATTCAGGGTTTATAGGTGTTCAAACCGTGACAGTGACCCCTTTCATTCATGGTGAATAGATTTAAACAAATTTTTATTTACCCATACAGATAAAACCTTTGTTCGATACTCTGTACATTTCTCTTTCGAGAAATTATGATAAATGCAATGGCGCCTTGCTGAGATGGCTTTATTAATTTAAAGACCGCTAAAATATTCCAAATTCATTAGTGAACAAACATATTGCCACACCATGAACTATCATTTTTATTATTTGTTACCTTAGTTTTTTTCAGGCCAAAGACAAAAATGGTTGTAAATTCGCGTTTTGTTTCTTATTATTACAAAAATAATCTTTATATTATTTCACTTCATTTAATTTATAATGACCATAGGCCAAAGTATTGATTCCGTCTTTTAGGATGTGTCTTTTATTATCAAAAGGAGACAGAGAAACCTTATTTATTTCGGAACTAAAAATATTATGCAGCTTAGATTGTATCATCCTCATTGGCGTATGCATAATTTCCTTTTTAAATAATACATTTTCATAATCCTCAAAACTAATATATTGTTTTAACGAAGATGTTTTCACGCCTTTAGCACGCTTTTTTACATCATTTTCCGTTATAATAGCGTACATTTTCGCTCTTAATCCCACATATTTTAAAATTATTTTGGAATTGAGCTCATCTTTGAACTTTCCTAACTTTTTTTTATTTTTATTCGAATAACATAAATGTGTTTCAGGATAGTCTGAGAAATCAAAATATTGATTCATTTTTTTCATATCTTCATAGGCATCATCTGTTAAGACCTTATAAATAAAGGAATCTGTATCGGTATACATCATCTTCAAGGTTTCTCCAGAATATTTTTTCATCATTATTTCATAATGAAATTGATACATAACCGTTTTGGATAAGTCTAAAATACACATTCCTATGTATATAGGTTTATTAAACATGACTTTTGATTTTCCCATGTGAACAGCCACTATATTCTCATTGTAGATTGTACGGTCAATGAAATTTGGTTTAGCAACAAGTTTCATCAACTTTTTACTGTCAGTTACTAGTTGAATATTCTGGCGTTCCTGATATTTTCCATCGTTTTACCGAAAACTGCATTGTTAAGCAACTTATAAAAATCTTTTTCAAAATCATTGAGTGCTCCTTTCCTTAGCTCTGTATTGTATTCTATATACGATCGTAGCCATGGTGCTTGTTTAAACTTTAGAACACGGTGAATTTTTTCCAAATTTAGCCCATGCTGTAGAGCTTGAATCAAATTCTTATAATGTAAGACGTAGCGATTTCTTTTTCCAAAATGTGTTATCAATTTTTTTGAATTAGAATTTGCTCCCGGTGGAATCATCGCTTCAGGTAAGAACGGTAAATCATCATGGTAATGATGAAGTTCTTGAGGATAACTGATGTCAATTTCAAATATGTAACCAATTTCGTCATCATCCTTAAGCTCGGATATGTTTATACGTTCCGGATTTTTAACCCATTCAAATCCTCCGTATGGTAAATACATGCTCATCGCTTGTCCATAAAGATTATTAGCATCTAAATAAATTATATAACTCGATTCTTCGTTTGGATTAAAATTAGGCATGTACTTATTATTCGCTTCTGCATACCTGTGCGATACCTGGCACAAACCTCCTCGAATACCATGTTCTATCATTAGAATCATATCATAATCCTGTAAGAGCTCTATATTCATTTTTGTATATTTTAACATGGCGTCGAAGGCCAAACCGGGAACGGTAAAATAATGAGCTGGATCAAGTTTATGAGTCTTCATCATAACGTCTCGAAAAGATTCGAAGACGTCACAAAGTAGAAGAACATCACTTTTAACGTAAATATCAGCATATTCACCCAAAGATTTACATTTAAAGTGTTCCCATATGTTTTGAGCGTGTCTATAATCTTCTGCGCTGATATCGCTCTCATTTAATTTATTGTAAAAAGCTTCAATTGGTGGTAACTCTGTTTCATTTAACTTTTCTTCATTGTCTAAATAATCGTATGGAAACACACCTTTTCTGGTAACCAATGCTAATTCCTCGTCTCTAAAATATTTCGATGTTTCCTTGAATTTATCCATAGATAGAGATTTTACTAGGTAATCTAAGCTTCGTGGCATGAATCTGTAAGAATCTATGAATCTCAGTTTCAGCTTACCAATATGCTTTGTGAAAGATATATACTTTTCTTCGCTATTCGGTATTATTTCAACTTCCCCAGGAATATTTCCCAATTCCTTAACGATGAAATGTGAGTCATAATTGCTCAAGTTATGCATTATAACAGGTATAAACAAGGGATTAACACGTCTTAGATTACAATTATTACAAGAAGCTCCTAAGTAGGTTCCAGTTAGGTGGCAGTGGTCTCTAACTTTCAGATTGTTTTCTGTAAATACGTGTTGACACATGTAGCATGTTTTAGCTTCAATCCAATCTTCCTCTTCCTGAGGTGAGATCCGCATCGGTTTATTTACTTTGTAAATTTCTTGAATTTTTTTAGCAATATTTGTAATACACTCCATGAAGTGAGAAGCGGCATTGACTCCCCTATAAACATAGGGTTGGTTTAATGGAACGTCAACTCCTTCGATTCCTTTAACATATACACAAAATGATATCGGATCGTGCCTCTGATATTTAGTCGTGTTCTTTGACAATTCGCTTATAGGAAATAATATAGATTCAAAGTCAGCATAGATGACGAATGGTACTTTACTTTGACGTTCCACGTTTGAGAATCTGATAAAGGGATCTTTAATCGGTAACTCTATTCTTACTGGTTTATTTTCAGAGCAATATAGCTTATGTTCTTCAAGTTTTTTACTGACTTCTTTCTCAGAAACATGGTTGAAATGTGTAAAGCAGCGTTTACAAATTGTTAATTTATGCCCATGCTTGCTAATTTGATTCCCGACCAATCTTCCAAAATTCTTTATGTAAACATAATGGGACGTTTTATCATTTGACAGGAGTAAAAGATCCCGGTGGTCTTTCAGTTCTGTTTTACAGACTTTCAGGGGATATATATTTTCTTTTTCATCCAGCCCATACACATTGATGGAGATGTTATTTACCTTTTCAAATTTTCTTATCTCACTCAGTGAAGTTGGAAATGAAACGCAAGTAAAGTCATACACATGTTCTAAATTGTTATACTTAGTAACGCGTTGTGCATGCTTTTTCACAAATTTTGATAAAATTGAATACTTAAAACAGTACATATCATTATTCCGCACATTAATGCAAGCTTTCTTTGACTCTATCGTTGACGGAAGAGGAATATATGTACAACCCCTTAGTGGTAAATACTTGTTAATTCTTAATCTGATTCCATCAACCCCACTTAGCTTCCATCCGCTTTTTTTGAATTGGGATTCTTCAGCTTCAATTATAATTTTGTTAAAACTTTCATCAATAAATTTGTTTAGATCACTACCTTTAAACACACATTTATTTCTTGTTTTGAATGCTTTATCCGTCTGATCACCCACAGAATTTGTAAAAGTACATTCCAATAGGCAGTTCACTTTTAACGCACCATGTTCATGTAGTGAATCTCGAATTTTATACACTAAGAGGTTTTTAACACTTTCCAGAAACGAGTTAATATCCATAGAATCGGACGATCTGATGAAGAATGATGCCAATCGGTTCTGAAATGCTGTCTCATACTCGACAAGTCCCTGCTTGTCTGGTACGAGTGCTAAAATGGCATTCTTTTGTGGCTCAGATAATTTTAATTTTTTCATCAACGGTTCCTGGGTGCATACATTTTCATGTCTTTTACCGTTATAAATATTGGGAAAAATACCTCCACACCTCGTGCAAGTATAAGTCGATTTACCGTTACATGACGTTTCATGTCTACGAAGGCTCTTCAAATACTCATACGTATTACCGCAAAGACAACATTTAAACTGACTCATGTTTAAGTTTTAATCTTCAAAATGTCTGAACGGAGGTAAATGTAATAATGCACACAACTTACCTTTCGTGGACAAATGAAGAAATATCCACTTGTTTAAAATAAACAGGAAAAAAAATTCTATAAAACTTAAATAATCAAAAATATCAATGGCACCAAAAAATTAAGAAATATTCTTTAAACTTAGATAGCAGCAACAGCAACAAATAAATGTGTTCTCTTTGAAGTCTGAAGCTAAAATGACAGTAAAAGCAAATGACAAGTAACTCCTTAACTATCAGCTGTTGGTTGCCCCCACCACCTCAAATTTTACCCCCCCCCCTCACCTCATATTTTACCCCCACCACCACATATTTTACCCCCACCACCTCATATTTTACCCCCACCACCTCATATTTTACCCCCACCACCTCATATTTTTACCCCCTCCCCTCTACCTCACAGTTTACACCCCTCCTCCAAAACCTCATATTCCGCCCTCCCCCCCCCCCCCCTCCTTAGCCACATGACCCATGCTGTGCATCCGAGGATATCCAACTCAAGTTATGGATATTACTCTAGTTACGGGTTGAATGAGATGGTCAGAAGTGGTTAAGAGTAATCGGGTAGAGTCAGAGAGGTTCAGATGGAAAAAAAAAAAATTAGTGCTAAATGGAATTTCTAGGAAAGCCTAAAGACCATATAATATAATAGAAATTCCATTTAGCACTAATTTTTTTTTTTTCCATCTGAACCTCTCTGACTCTACCCGATTACTCTTAACCACTTCTGACCATCTCATTCAACCCGTAACTAGAGTAATATCCATAACTTGAGTTGGATATCCTCGGATGCACAGCATGGGTCATGTGGCTAAGGAGGGGGGGGGAGGGCGGAATATGAGGTTTTGGAGGAGGGGTGTAAACTGTGAGGTAGAGGGGAGGGGGTAAAAATATGAGGTGGTGGGGGTAAAATATGAGGTGGTGGGGGTAAAATATGAGGTGGTGGGGGTAAAATATGTGGTGGTGGGGGTAAAATATGAGGTGAGGGGGGGGGTAAAATTTGAGGTGGTGGGGGCAACCAACAGCTGATAGTTAAGGAGTTACTTGTCATTTGCTTTTACTGTCATTTTAGCTTCAGACTTCAAAGAGAACACATTTATTTGTTGCTGTTGCTGCTATCTAAGTTTAAAGAATATTTCTTAATTTTTTGGTGCCATTGATATTTTTGATTATTTAAGTTTTATAGAATTTTTTTTCCTGTTTATTTTAAACAAGTGGATATTTCTTCATTTGTCCACGAAAGGTAAGTTGTGTGCATTATTACATTTACCTCCGTTCAGACATTTTGAAGATTAAAACTTAAACATGAGTCAGTTTAAATGTTGTCTTTGCGGTAATACGTATGAGTATTTGAAGAGCCTTCGTAGACATGAAACGTCATGTAACGGTAAATCGACTTATACTTGCACGAGGTGTGGAGGTATTTTTCCCAATATTTATAACGGTAAAAGACATGAAAATGTATGCACCCAGGAACCGTTGATGAAAAAATTAAAATTATCTGAGCCACAAAAGAATGCCATTTTAGCACTCGTACCAGACAAGCAGGGACTTGTCGAGTATGAGACAGCATTTCAGAACCGATTGGCATCATTCTTCATCAGATCGTCCGATTCTATGGATATTAACTCGTTTCTGGAAAGTGTTAAAAACCTCTTAGTGTATAAAATTCGAGATTCACTACATGAACATGGTGCGTTAAAAGTGAACTGCCTATTGGAATGTACTTTTACAAATTCTGTGGGTGATCAGACGGATAAAGCATTCAAAACAAGAAATAAATGTGTGTTTAAAGGTAGTGATCTAAACAAATTTATTGATGAAAGTTTTAACAAAATTATAATTGAAGCTGAAGAATCCCAATTCAAAAAAAGCGGATGGAAGCTAAGTGGGGTTGATGGAATCAGATTAAGAATTAACAAGTATTTACCACTAAGGGGTTGTACATATATTCCTCTTCCGTCAACGATAGAGTCAAAGAAAGCTTGCATTAATGTGCGGAATAATGATATGTACTGTTTTAAGTATTCAATTTTATCAAAATTTGTGAAAAAGCATGCACAACGCGTTACTAAGTATAACAATTTAGAACATGTGTATGACTTTACTTGCGTTTCATTTCCAACTTCACTGAGTGAGATAAGAAAATTTGAAAAGGTAAATAACATCTCCATCAATGTGTATGGGCTGGATGAAAAAGAAAATATATATCCCCTGAAAGTCTGTAAAACAGAACTGAAAGACCACCGGGATCTTTTACTCCTGTCAAATGATAAAACGTCCCATTATGTTTACATAAAGAATTTTGGAAGATTGGTCGGGAATCAAATTAGCAAGCATGGGCATAAATTAACAATTTGTAAACGCTGCTTTACACATTTCAACCATGTTTCTGAGAAAGAAGTCAGTAAAAAACTTGAAGAACATAAGCTATATTGCTCTGAAAATAAACCAGTAAGAATAGAGTTACCGATTAAAGATCCCTTTATCAGATTCTCAAACGTGGAACGTCAAAGTAAAGTACCATTCGTCATCTATGCTGACTTTGAATCTATATTATTTCCTATAAGCGAATTGTCAAAGAACACGACTAAATATCAGAGGCACGATCCGATATCATTTTGTGTATATGTTAAAGGAATCGAAGGAGTTGACGTTCCATTAAACCAACCCTATGTTTATAGGGGAGTCAATGCCGCTTCTCACTTCATGGAGTGTATTACAAATATTGCTAAAAAAATTCAAGAAATTTACAAAGTAAATAAACCGATGCGGATCTCACCTCAGGAAGAGGAAGATTGGATTGAAGCTAAAACATGCTACATGTGTCAACACGTATTTACAGAAAACAATCTGAAAGTTAGAGACCACTGCCACCTAACTGGAACCTACTTAGGAGCTTCTTGTAATAATTGTAATCTAAGACGTGTTAATCCCTTGTTTATACCTGTTATAATGCATAACTTGAGCAATTATGACTCACATTTCATCGTTAAGGAATTGGGAAATATTCCTGGGGAAGTTGAAATAATACCGAATAGCGAAGAAAAGTATATATCTTTCACAAAGCATATTGGTAAGCTGAAACTGAGATTCATAGATTCTTACAGATTCATGCCACGAAGCTTAGATTACCTAGTAAAATCTCTATCTATGGATAAATTCAAGGAAACATCGAAATATTTTAGAGACGAGGAATTAGCATTGGTTACCAGAAAAGGTGTGTTTCCATACGATTATTTAGACAATGAAGAAAAGTTAAATGAAACAGAGTTACCACCAATTGAAGCTTTTTACAATAAATTAAATGAGAGCGATATCAGCGCAGAAGATTATAGACACGCTCAAAACATATGGGAACACTTTAAATGTAAATCTTTGGGTGAATATGCTGATATTTACGTTAAAAGTGATGTTCTTCTACTTTGTGACGTCTTCGAATCTTTTCGAGACGTTATGATGAAGACTCATAAACTTGATCCAGCTCATTATTTTACCGTTCCCGGTTTGGCCTTCGACGCCATGTTAAAATATACAAAAATGAATATAGAGCTCTTACAGGATTATGATATGATTCTAATGATAGAACATGGTATTCGAGGAGGTTTGTGCCAGGTATCGCACAGGTATGCAGAAGCGAATAATAAGTACATGCCTAATTTTAATCCAAACGAAGAATCGAGTTATATAATTTATTTAGATGCTAATAATCTTTATGGACAAGCGATGAGCATGTATTTACCATACGGAGGATTTGAATGGGTTAAAAATCCGGAACGTATAAACATATCCGAGCTTAAGGATGATGACGAAATTGGTTACATATTTGAAATTGACATCAGTTATCCTCAAGAACTTCATCATTACCATGATGATTTACCGTTCTTACCTGAAGCGATGATTCCACCGGGAGCAAATTCTAATTCAAAAAAATTGATAACACATTTTGGAAAAAGAAATCGCTACGTCTTACATTATAAGAATTTGATTCAAGCTCTACAGCATGGGCTAAATTTGGAAAAAATTCACCGTGTTCTAAAGTTTAAACAAGCACCATGGCTACGATCGTATATAGAATACAATACAGAGCTAAGGAAAGGAGCACTCAATGATTTTGAAAAAGATTTTTATAAGTTGCTTAACAATGCAGTTTTCGGTAAAACGATGGAAAATATCAGGAACCGCCAGAATATTCAACTAGTAACTGACAGTAAAAAGTTGATGAAACTTGTTGCTAAACCAAATTTCATTGACCGTACAATCTACAATGAGAATATAGTGGCTGTTCACATGGGAAAATCAAAAGTCATGTTTAATAAACCTATATACATAGGAATGTGTATTTTAGACTTATCCAAAACGGTTATGTATCAATTTCATTATGAAATAATGATGAAAAAATATTCTGGAGAAACCTTGAAGATGATGTATACCGATACAGATTCCTTTATTTATAAGGTCTTAACAGATGATGCCTATGAAGATATGAAAAAAATGAATCAATATTTTGATTTCTCAGACTATCCTGAAACACATTTATGTTATTCGAATAAAAATAAAAAAAAGTTAGGAAAGTTCAAAGATGAGCTCAATTCCAAAATAATTTTAAAATATGTGGGATTAAGAGCGAAAATGTACGCTATTATAACGGAAAATGATGTAAAAAAGCGTGCTAAAGGCGTGAAAACATCTTCGTTAAAACAATATATTAGTTTTGAGGATTATGAAAATGTATTATTTAAAAAGGAAATTATGCATACGCCAATGAGGATGATACAATCTAAGCTGCATAATATTTTTAGTTCCGAAATAAATAAGGTTTCTCTGTCTCCTTTTGATAATAAAAGACACATCCTAAAAGACGGAATCAATACTTTGGCCTATGGTCATTATAAATTAAATGAAGTGAAATAATATAAAGATTATTTTTGTAATAATAAGAAACAAAACGCGAATTTACAACCATTTTTGTCTTTGGCCTGAAAAAAACTAAGGTAACAAATAATAAAAATGATAGTTCATGGTGTGGCAATATGTTTGTTCACTAATGAATTTGGAATATTTTAGCGGTCTTTAAATTAATAAAGCCATCTCAGCAAGGCGCCATTGCATTTATCATAATTTCTCGAAAGAGAAATGTACAGAGTATCGAACAAAGGTTTTATCTGTATGGGTAAATAAAAATTTGTTTAAATCTATTCACCATGAATGAAAGGGGTCACTGTCACGGTTTGAACACCTATAAACCCTGAATGAAGGTCAATGGCACGGTTTGAACACCTGTAAACCTGATTGTGTGAGTGAATGTGAGGTGAATAGAATAATCCTGCAGAATAATTTCGATGCTCATATTTCTCTTTCAAATACATAAAGCAAAAAAATGATAAAGTATATGGTGTTGTTAATTTATTGAAGATTAAATAGTTATTGCCAACCATCTCAACAGCAAATATTTCGTTTATGCCATGAGGTGAAAAATTAAATTTCAATATGATTATACATTACCAAAAAAGTGATGATTTTTTTTTTTATAAGCATAAATTTAGTTTAATTCTTGATTGTGTTAGAAATTATATTTTATGAATTCTGATTTTCAATAAACTTTATTTTTTCGTTGAATTTGTACACATTTTGATTGTAAAAATCACGTTGTAAAATAAATAAATAAAATAAAAACCTCTTCGATGTACCTTTACCTTGACGTGGTGAAGAGGCTTAAGGCTTAACGCCGAACTAAAAAAGGTACAACACTTTGTTTACTAATAATACTTTTAACGAAAATGAACAAAATGTTTACGATGTACTATATTATTTTAATAGAATATAATATTGTTTATACTTTAGCAAGAGACGCAGAGAAGATAAGGAAGTTGTTTACCTTCGATGGAATTAACGTTATCATTGTTTATTTCTTTAGATAGAACTCCGGATTATAGTGAAGGTGGACGGGTGTAGCCGAACGACCTCGAAGACATCGCAAAATTGCAATTCCATAGCAAAATAGTTAATTATTAGTAAATAATGCTTGAAAATGGTACAAAATGGACTGATAAGGTGAGAAACCAATTAAAAATGTTAAAATTATTATTTTTAAACAAAATAAATTTCCGTCAGAAGTAGGTAAAAGTTTTATATTATTGTTTATTTATACACTAAGAAATTCTCATCACAAAGTTAATGTTTACGTCTTAAATTGAGCTTGTTTACGATTAAGTTATTAGGGATTAACCATTGACAGCCCATAATTCTAAGAAGCGCATTATCAATATTGATACTTAAGAGGTTAATCGTTCAAAGTTTAAAAGCCTAAGGATCTTTTTATCGCAACTTAAAATGTAGGATTAAGGATCAGAGTTCAATGCTGTATAGGATTAGGAAGCACTATTACGATGTTTATATTTAAGCCACCAAGAAGGTTCAAAGTCCATGTTTACGTTTAAGCTTAAGGAACCCTATATCGCTATTTAAATTAAAGGATTAAGGTATCAAAGCTCAAATATGTATAGGATTAAGAAGCCCTATGACGATGTTTATATTAAAGCCGTTAAGAGGGTTCAAAGTCCATGTTTACGTTTAAGCTTAAGGAACTTTTTATCGCTATTTAAATTGTAGGATTAAGGATCAAAGTTCAAAGGTGTATAGGATTAAGAAGGTCTATAACGATGTTTATATTAAAGGCATTAAGAAGGTTCAAAGTCCATGTTTACGTTTAAGCTTAAGGAACTTTTTATCGCTACTTAAAATGTAGGATTAAAGATCAAAGTTCAAAGCTGTATAGGATTAAGAAGCCCTATAACGATGTTTATATTAAAGGCATTAGGAAGGTTCAAAGTCCATGTTTCCGTTTCACATACCTGCATGCTTCAACATGATTCAAACCTGTTTGTACTTTCGCTAACCTGTTTTTACATAATTCGACATGTCGGTGCATGCTCGAACCGGTCAGGTATAATCATCCTATATTAAAAAAAAAATGGCGGCTGGATAGACTTAAGGCTTTTAAATTGTGACGTCATAAAACAAAATGGCGGACGGGTAGACTTCTGCTTTATAATGACTTAATACGCTCAAAACGTAGGGAAAAGAAAATGGACGCAGGGTAGACTCATGCTTTATAAAGACTTAATACGCTCAAAACGTAGGGAAAAGAAAATGGACGCCAGGTAGACTCATGCTTTATAAACTCTCAAGTTAGGCACTCTGATTGGTTAACTAATGAAGGAGTGGGGGGGAGCAAAATGTAAACAATGAGAAGGTTATGTAACAGTAAGGGAGGTTTAAAAAAATGTAAACAATAGTAAGGTTATGTCACAGTTTGAAAGGTTTCGTAAAAGCACACATTACAATTTGACCATCGGACCTAGCCCGGAGGAACTCTCAAGTTAGGCACTCTGATTGGTTAACTAATGCAGAAGTGGGGGAAGCAAAATGGCGGACGGGTAGACTCATGCTTTATAAATACTAAATTAGCCCAAAACGTAGGGAAAAGAAAATGGACGCCGGGTAGACTCATGCTTTGTAAATTGTGACGTCATAAAAGAAAATGGACGCCGGGTATACTCATGCTTTATAAATACTAAATTAGCCCAAAACGTAGGGAAAAGAAAATGGACGCCGGGTAGACTCATGCTTTGTAAATTGTGACGTCATAAAAGAAAATGGACGCCGGGTATACTCATGCTTTATAAATACTAAATTAGCCCAAAACGTAGGGAAAAGAAAATGGACGCCGGGTAGACTCATGCTTTATAACCTCAAACAGGGGTCACGTGATCAAAAAGGGGCGTGGCTTAGTGGTCTAGGTTAGGTTGATGAAGGGTCACGTGACTAAAAAGGGGCGTGGCTTAGTGGTTTAGGTTAGGTCGATGGCGCGAACCATAGTAGTTAAGGTTAGGTCGTGATGACGTCATAGGTGGTTAAGAGTGGGCCAGCTCGGCACCGAAGCCCTGGGCCAGAATCGGCATTTTATATCTACTTACAACAATAACTATTAGGATCAGTTACTTTGTTTAAATGCGCACACATCAGTTTAATATTTTTAACAAATATGGGTGGTGGTAGTGGTTCCCTGGGTATAGGAGAAGATTTCATGGTTTCTTTTTCATTTTGGAGGATCTGAAATGGATTCGGTGTAAAAAACGAGGATTCATCAGTTATTCCTTGTGATGATGTGCTGGGCTGTGGTTCTGATCCTAATGAGGTAGCTGACGCGGTCGCTGGTGGAATCATTTTTTTATTTTGTTCACGGCGGGGTCTCTGTTTTAAGGGAGACGAGTTTGAACCTGCAGATCTAGATCTATTACTTGCAGACTTTGAGGACATGACTTGATGAAAATATCTCATTGATTAAGAAAATAATAATAATAATAAATAAATAATGAGATGAGAATTAAAGATAAAAGAAAGATAAGTAAAAGAAAAGCAAGCCCGAGCTTGCCGAGCTAGCGGCAATCAGCTGATCAGTGACCCTCCTTTCACTTTTTCGTGATTGTACAAAGTAAATTATAACTTTGCTTACCGAAATTTCTCCAATATTCACTGCCGTAGTATTCCTGAGGTCTAGTGATGTTCTCCAGACTGAATTCAAGCGAATTCCTACATATTGAATACTGAAATACAAGCGAATACTGAAAAAAGAAAAAATCTGAGAGACGAAGTAACGTATGACTGTTATCATTGAGCGCATCAGCTGATTTGGTAAATGATAATTGAAGATAACTTTAATATTATTTTCGAACTCTTTTGAATCTTACAAGTACCTAATCTGCTGGTGCGTTTGCACATTCATATAAAATGGTAATCATGCCAATAAATTTACACATTTTTCACCTGTTGTTCGTTAATAAATTTTTATCAAGGCTTCATTTTGTTAAAATTTCTTAACTTTCTATTTAGAGTCAATTGTCATAAATTAAACGTCTCTGACAGATTCAGACGGTAAGATGAAATGTACGAGTATACACTTTTTTTTCCAGTAAGCTGGGATTAAATGGAAAATTACCCGGTGGTAATAATGGCTCTGGGCAAGGAGGAGTATTGCACACCTGAGTACAGACATTCTCTCAGTTTTCCACTTGTTTTATCACCTCCAATCTAAATAATTATTTAACAAGTGGATTATGATTTAAAGGTTATTCTCACGTCAAGTCAGCCTTATGACTTCTCTTTCAATTAATACTGCAGTAAAAAAGAAAAAAAGAAAAAAAAAAAAAAAAGAAGCACGCGACACAGGGCACTTATTAGTAGATTCGATAAGGTATGTAGCATGAAATGACAAGATTATTATGCTTCTTATATCCTTTTGAAAGGACGAGCAAATGGTGGTTCTCTTCATCTTAATGATCCTAGTCACTCATTGTTATGTTTAGAATCCTCAAGGAGAATGACATAAATAAAAAAAATAAAACATCGTTAAAATATTATATCGGAGATATCCTTTGGGATGGTAAAATAGCCCTTTCGTGCATAAGTCACCTCCCTCTAGTAAATAGATAGAATTAAAGATTTAATAAGCATTAATTAAAAAAGAGAATCTTAAGAATCGCTTTCGGATTTTAAATCTACCAAATGTATTGTCATTCGTCAAAACAGGTCGTACGCAGGTGAAGAATACGTTGAAGAGAGAGCAAGTGTTGTATAATCGGTATGAAGAATGTTTGGATGTTGTAATCGTATGAAGAAATTTTGGGGGCTGTTGTATAATCGGTAGAAGAGCTATGTTGGGAGGGAGAACAAGTGTTGTATACTCGGTATGAAGAAGCTATGTTGAGAGGGAGAGCAAGTTAAGTAGGGTATAAAAGAAGTACTGGTATGAAGAAGCTAGTTGAGAGAGAGAGCAAGTGTTGTATAATCGGTATGAAGAAGCTATGTTGGAGGAGAGCAAGTGTTGTATATCGGTATGAAGAAGCTATGTTGGGAGGGAGAGCAAGTGTTGTATACTCGGTATGAAGAAGCTATGTTGAGGGAGAGAGATGCAGAAAGTTGTTATACATCGTATGAAGAAGCTATGTTGGAGGGAGAGCAAGTGTTGTATACTCGGTATGAAGAAGCTATGTTGAGAGAGAGAGCAAGTGTTGTATAATCGGTATGAAGAAGCTATGTTGGGAGGGAGAACAAGTGTTGTATACTCGGTATGAAGAAGCTATGTTGAGAGGGAGAGCAACTGTTGTATACTCGGTATGAAGAAGCTATGTTGGGAGGAAGAGCAAGTGTTGTATACTCGGTATGAAGAAGCTACGTTGAGAGAGAGAGCAAGTGTTGTATAATCGGTATGAAGAAGCTATGTTGGGAGGGAGAGCAAGTGTTGTATACTCGGTATGAAGAAGCTATGTTGAGAGGGAGAGCAAGTGTTGTATACTCGGTATGAAGAAGCATGTTGGGAGGGAGAGCAAGTGTTGTATACTCGGTATGAAAAGCTATGTTAATATATATAGCCATATTAATACTATCTGTATGAAGAAGCTATGTTGGGAGGGAGAGCAAGTGTTGTATACTCGGTATGAAGAAGCTATGTTAATATATATATAGATATGTTAATACTATCGGCATGAAGAAGCTATGTTGGGAGAGAGAGCAAGTGTTGTATACTCGGTATGAAGAAGCTACGTTAATATATATAGCTATGTTAATACTATCGGTATGAAGAAGCCATGTCCAGTTTATGCTTGGACATGGCTCAGTAATGCCCTGATGATGGATCACAAGCTTGAGCCGAAACGTTGGCAAAAAAAAAAATCAAAATGACTGATTTCTGATTAGTCCACCTATAATAGTTTCTACAGTCGACTATACATCCTCAATATGTTAAAATGTTTGTCAACATTCTTCCACCTGAGGTCGGTATTAGATGTTGACGCAAGTTTCATCTGACCTTATGAGCCTGTTCCGTCTTGTTTATATACAATAAATTACAAATGTTAACGTCTCCTTTACAGCCGTTGAATACATAATGAGTGGGCATTCATAAATGTATTTTATCAGCTATAATATTTTTGCAGCGGAAAACTATACTTTGGAGAACCCTAGACAAATTACGGATAATAAATTTTCCAATTTTATTTCTTGCTTTTTGTTTACAGAGCAATAATTCACAAGAACAACGAATACATATACACAAATATGATCAAATGAATTGTTAATGACTACTTTTTTTTTTAACTTGTATATATATATATATATATTTTAAAAATAATTATTATAATATTATTATAATTATTACTTGGCCTTGTTTTCGTCATTGACCGTCGTATATTCTTATTTATTTATAGCATAAAAATAAATTTTGCATGTTTTGGAATAGTGTTGGAAAGCGATTTTGGAAATCAGTTATTGAGGAACTTTTTTCGGCTTATTCAACAATTATTTGACAAACACTTGAACCTTCCTTTTAACTACAAAAGGCTCATTTAATCGACAATGATAAGATTGGTCATGACATAGAGGATTAAGCTTTGGGGCTACGCAGTAAAATCCTCACTACTCCATACTTTGTCATACCCATCCACAATGACTTGTATTAATGTTCCAAATGTTGTTGATTTGCCTCGGATTCCTTTTAAGACAAACTTAATTTCTACTCTGACCCACTAGTTTTTACCCTTGCTTCCTCTTTAATTCCTCCAAGGCTTTTTATCCGGATTAACCCACACCGTTTTTGGCTATTTTAACCCTTACTAAACCAGAACTCAAATCTTTCACTTTACTATAGAAGCCTCATTTGCATAATTATTAATTTTGACATGCGGAGTTGATGTTTAGGACTCCACTAGGCCATAGAATTTGGTTTGATCAAGGCGCTGCTAGCAATAAAACCAAGCTCTTTTGTAGTGATACTGGGAAACAGCTTCATTTTAAATGTGTTTGGAGGGACCCTGCAAAGTGAGAAGCCTCTAACTTCTTTTAATGGACAGGATAACTCTGAGGAGAGTGACAGGACTATACACAGGAGTTTTTAAAATCGATTAGAGAATTTTCAAATACAGTTAGAGATAAAAATATGTGAAACTATTAAACAATTAATTAAATTGAATTTCGGAATAAACATACGTTTTATTAAAAAATCTACTATATTATTATCTAAAATAATCTGTTAGTTTTATCGGATTTTCATTATTCTTTATCAACTTTTATAAGCTTGTGTATAAGATAATATTTTTTCTACAATCTTTAGCTTTCCAACAGTATATTATACATGTATATTACTGTTCTTATGTTCAAAATCCAAAAATTCCTTAAACAAATATTTTTTTCAGTTTTCTCCTTTAGTTGGATATCGAATTCGTTCAAGTTATATATTTACCTGTTTTTTATCAATGGTAACAAGATGATGTGGTTATTTTTATAGAATCTACAAAATTAAAGGTAGTTTAAAAGGAAGACAATTTAAAACATCGGCATTTAAGCACCATCAGACTATTATAATCAGAATGAACCCTATAAGATGTTAAAGCCCATTAAACTTTACATCGATATAGTTATTTTAATCAAAATCGTTTTTGAGGAAATTGTAAAAAGGTACAAAATGCATGGTTTAAAGTGGCTATTCTGGTAAGCCGATTTTGATGAAAAAGGTTTTGTAACGTTTCATATTTGCCTTAATTATGAAATTTCAGTTACATAGGACTTTTCGTTTACGCGCTGGATTGACCACACATGGAAACACAGATCATTTTTCGCGACTTGGTTATTTGGACACATAAACGTTTATTTTCGTTGAGAACTGGAATTGGAAAATTTCCGCGATCGTAATACTTTCCCTTACTATGTATTTCATGTATAGGTAAGTGAAAGTAATAAAACTGCATATCATGTGATGTAAAGAAATGAAATTCATCTCTAAGACTTTTTTGTTGTGCTGCGCTTTGGCAATGGGATTTTTTCTCTTTGTAAATTAACTTACTTAATTTTACTTTATAGGCGTTCCACCAAGGGTTACCTCCACCAGTCAGTGCAGAGCTCCAAGCGCTTCGGTCCAATCAATCATCTTCTTGCAGGCCTCGGCCTGCCATTTCTTCTTGGACTCCTTCAATCCACCTGCTTCTCGGTCGTCCACGCCCTCTCCTTTCTGGCGGAACCCAATCCAGGATTCTATTGGGCCAACATTCGTCATTCATTCTTTTAACATGCCCATACCATCGGCGTGCCCCGATCCTTTCATTCACTGATGTACCCACATCCATCCTCTGGCGAACAACTTCATTCCTAACTTTGTCCAGCCTGGTGACCCGTATACACCTTCTCCAGAAATCCATCTCCACCGCCAGCACCCTCGAATACAAACGGGAGTTCATTGTCCATGTTTCTGAAGCGTATGTCAGGATAGACTCAACTATGGCTGAGAAAATTCGGCGTTTGTTCTCGGTAGATATCTCCGTATTCCAAAGGACTGGATGTAACATTCGGGTAGCCTTACGGGCCTGTTCCGCCTTCTTTCTCACATCATGCGCAGACGACCCTGCAGCATCCAAATAAGATAAAAGATATTTGAAAATGTTCACCTTTTTACAAGCTTCACTGTCTACCAAAAGCGCACCAGTGTCATTATCGCCAATTTCCATGTACTCGGTCTTTTCGAAGTTAATTTTTAAGCCCGCCACTTCATAGCAGGACTTCAGTGAGAATATCATCATTTCGAGATAGACCTTCCGCCTCGCAAAAACGACCTGGTCATCCGCAAAAAACAAAGACACCAGCTGTCCGTCATCAATGAACGGGCCAACATCCCCACATTGCTCGTACCATGGCTTCACCGATTCGTGTAGGTATATCTTAAAAAGTGTAGGTGAAATACTACACCCCTGCTTTAATCCCTTTGTACCATGAAAAGGGTTAGAGAGATGGTTCCCACATCTTATCTGATATGTATCATTGCTGTATAAGTGCCTCACAGCCTTTATCAATGACCCACTTATACCAGCCTTTCCAAGTGGCAACCACAGTCTCTCCCTGGGTACATTATCATACGCCTGTTCCAGGTCGATAAAAGCCATATGGAGTTACTGCTTTCTTTCTTGGGACTTCTCAATAAGCTGGCGAAGAACAAATATGTTGTCCGTACATGACCGCCCCTCTGTAAATCCTGCTTGCTCCTGAGGGTAAAATATGCCCCCTCTAACTTGTCCCAGAGCATTCTACCCATAATCCTGGTGACGGAGCTTTGTACGCATATTCCTCGGTAGTTCCTACATACTTTTTTGTCTCCCCTCTTGTATATTGACGAGATGTAACCAGCTCTCAGATCATCGGGAATATCATCTCCCTCGAGAATAAGATTAATCACATCTGTCAAAAGAGTGACTAATTTCGCACTTCCCGCTTTCAGGAGCTCCATAGCAATCCCCCCTGGTCCCGGAGATGTGCCAGTCTTGGCCTTTGATAGGGCCCGTTTAACATCGTCCTCCTTCACCTGGACCGGTGTGTTATCTGTTTCGGACTCGGTGTCATTTTCCCTATTGTAAATTAACTCATTGTTTAATTTTAAAAAAAACAAAAAAAAAAAAAAAAAACGACAATTTACTTTGCAGTGGACTTCTTACAACTTTGGTATTATAGAAATAAATAAATCAAACTAAGAATAAAATTTATCGTCTTAGTTCCCATAATGGGGTTCCTAGATAATAAATAAAGCTCCTGACACAAAAATTATATTGTTCATGTTTAATTATTTTTACCACGTTAGAATTATCAGTAAAAATTAGATTTAATAAATTATTTCTTGTTATTTACGATATTCACAAACCTTTCTTGCACCTAATTAGCAATTTTTTTTATAAAGAAAAATAATAATAAGATACTTATATTTAAGGTTGAAAGATTTGGATTGATTTTCCTACATTTCTTCCAAAAACCTTCTTTTTTTTTTACATTGTCATCACATAACCAATGTTTTGGACCCATCACACCCATCTTGAGGGTCCTGGTTGTTAAATTCCTCATTACATTTCTTTATCAAAGACTTCATTAATTTTAATTTTTAAATGTTTTTTATAAAGAGATGTAATGAAGAATTTAATAACCAGGATCCTTAAGATGGGTCCGAAACATTGGTTATGTGATGATAATGTAAAAAAAAAAGGTTTGTGGAAGAAATATAGGAAAATCAGCCATAATTTTTCTAAATCAGTTACTGCTCAATTTCTTTCGGATATTAGGAGAGAGAGATGCTTTATTTCATTAACAGTACAATAAAACAAAACAGTGATGCCCACCATTATTGGGTTGCTACCACACACAGCGTACTCATCAATCATATGACATATTGTTATATTTAGTAGAAATGTTATAAATTTACCTTAAAATTTATTCCTTTATCAATAGTTTTATCTTATATATAGGTGGAAATAATCAGGAGTCAGTCTTTTTGTTAAATATTTTAAATTTGCCGAGGTTTCGGCTCAAGCTTGTGAGGCTCAGGCTTACTGAGCCATGGCCAAGCATAAACTGCTTGGAGTTTTATCTTATAGTATATGCATGTAATATATCGCACAATTTATAGCCGAATTAAATAATAAAAAGATAGTAATATTTTATTTAGGTATTCATAGAGATTATTGAACTAAAGCATACGTGGTCTCAAGGTTTTGACCGCCGGTGTATATCAAGCCATTCTTTATTTTATACTCACATTTAATAGATTCACAATTTGGGTGCCTTTTAAATATTATTATTATTTGTATCTACATGTGCGTTTGTAATCTCTGCTATTTGCTATTTGTTTTGCTTAGTTTTATTCCGCATAGTAAACGTTCTATGGTACAAATGTCTTACTTTCACTTCCCTATATATTAAAATATATACTAAGGGAAACTATTGCGATCGTTAAAATTTTCAACGGAAATGCACGTTTTAGGGTCCCCTGACTCCAAATACCCAAGTCCCACAAAATGTGTGTGTGGTAAGTCTAGCGAAAAAATGAAAAGTCGTACGAAACTCAAATTTCACATTTAAGACAACCACTTTATCTAAGACAACCATACGCACAAGATGTTATAGCAACTTTTTCATCTAAATCAGCAAACCTGATGAGCCACTTTATAACATACATTTTGCACCTTTTTCTATTTTCTCAAAAACGGCTTTAACCATTTCGATTAAACTCTCTATATCGATGTAAAATTTAATGTGATTTAGTATCATGTGTTTCATTCTGATCGAAATAATCTGGCAGAGCTTAAACGCCGATATTTTAAATTTTCTTCCTTTAAAGTATCTTTAATTTTTTAGATTCTATAAAAATAACCATATCATCTTGTTATCATTGCTAAAAACAGATAAATATATAAACTAAACCAATTCGATATCTAAATAAAGGATAATACTGCAAAGATATTTTTTTAATGCAATTTTTCGTGCTTGAACATAAGAACAGTAATATACATGTATGATATACCGTTGGAAAGCTAAAGATTTTAGAAAAAATATTATCTTGTACACAAGCTTGTAAAAGTTGATAAAGAGTAATGATAAGCCGATAAAACTAACTAATTGTTTTAGATAATTGTATAATAGATTATTTAATAAAACACATGTTTTTATAAGAATTCAATTTAATTAATTCTTTATTATTTTGACTTATTTTTTATTTCTAAATGTATTTGAAAATTCTTTAATCACAACGGAGGTAAGTGTGACAGTCCCGTGTTCCCCGCTTCAGAATTTTTTATTCAGTTATGATATCTCATTTATGACATTTATTATATA
Source organism: Piezodorus guildinii (assembly GCA_023052935.1). Lineage (NCBI taxonomy): Eukaryota > Metazoa > Arthropoda > Insecta > Hemiptera > Pentatomidae > Piezodorus > Piezodorus guildinii. The sequence goes on along the minus strand of CM041295.1, from coordinate 163,065,740 downwards.
AAAATATTTATGTATAAATCAGCCGCAAGATTATTTAACCTATCATGTTAATATAAATAAACTGAGGCTTGTTAGCCAACAAAGAATACCAGATACTGAAAATTTGAAACTTATTAATTTAAAAAACCACTTTCAATATAAAAACAGGGGAAAATGTATATGGTGTCAAGGACATATCACTAAAAATTTAGATGACCTGTTATTACAATTTCCTACACTCATTATTGAAAGGGAATATTACCTGGTGAATTACATTGTCCAAAACAGTAAGCAACTATCCTTAGAAAACATTTTAAATATCGATAATGTGAATAAGATAAATAATATTTATTAATTTTTGCTAATATGTAGACAAAAATTCACATAATTTGTGTCACAATATTACTAGTTACTATGATGGCCCAGTAAGCAATCAGAATTTACCTATTCATTTATTATGCTATTATCATTTATTTATAATTATGCCATATGTATATATGTGTATATATATCACATCTGTAACCAGAAGTGCCACTTTATACTATGCATTTTGCACCTTTTTACTCGCTATGTTGATGAAAAAATGAACGGACTTTAATATCGTTTAGGTTTCATTCTGATTGAAATAGTCTGACAGGACTTAAATGCCGATATTATTAAAATGTCTTCCTCTAAAGTACCTTTAATTTTGTAGATTCGAAAAAAATAACCATATCGTCTGATTATTATTGCTAAAATACAGGTAAATATATAAATTGAACGAATTCGATATCCAACTAAACGAGAAAACTGCAAACTATTTTTTTAATGCAATTTTTTGCTTTTGAACTTAAGAACAGTAATATACATGTATAATATACCGTTGGAATGCCGAAGATTTTAGAAAAAATTAATCTTATACATACTATTGTTAATGGAGAGTGATGAAAAGCCGATAAAACAAACTGATTTTCGTAGATTATAATATAATATATAATAGATTATTTAATAAAACACATGTTTCTATTGAAATCCAATTTAAATAATTCTTTAACAATATGTTTTCGTTTATAAATTTGTTTAAAAATCTTTGAATCGATATAAATAATGGAGGTAAGTGAAAGTCGTGTGTTGCGGTCACCAGATTTTTAAAAATATATTTTAAAAAAATATAGAAAAAAAGGTGGAACTGTTAGGTACAATAGTCTGTAAGAAGGTCTTTACCGCAATTTTCTAACCCGGAGTGGAGAAAAAATGATGAGAGAGGTAGTGAAAGATACAAGGAGGTACTGGAGCTGGAGCTGGAGGCATTAAGACAATAGGAGAGTGAGGGAGCGAGGTGACCTTGAGTTGCAGACTGCCTGCCTCCATGATAACCTCCGGCGGCCGCTTTGTACCTTCCTCTCCGGGGCTAGTTAGTGTCTTCTCTCCTCCTCTTCTATACTTCCCTCCTTCTCCACTCTAACCAATCGTAAACAAAATGTTATATTGCCCATAAATACTTAGCCTTTAGTATTAATACTGTAATTTCAATTCTATGTCCATGCCCCGGTTTATTTTATGCATGGGCATAATCTTGCTAATATTTTAAAGATTCAATGCAATCGCTGTTAGTTCATTATCAATTAGCTTTGTACGGATTATAATAAAGTTTGTCCTCATAAATCTTAGCCTTTGTAAATTTATAAACCTTTTTAAATTCACTCATGCAGTAAGTTGCAAACCACCTAGCGGTGGAGAAATTTTCTCTCCTCTTCTCCTGTGATGAAATGACCATCGACAATGAAAACTAATGAAAAGGTTTGGTAATGGATAATTTCGAATACTGGGGTTACCTGTAGCATGGTGGTTAGCATAAAAGCCACCTATCCCCAAGGTCTCGGGTTCAAACCCGCTAGTGGCCTTAGGATTTTTTAATGGTAGTAAAATAGAGTAAAAAATCCTTAGTTTTGCCGTCCTTCGGATGGGAATTTAAAAGGAGTCTGTGCGATGTCAGGTACTCGTTATAAATCCATATCCTAATTAAAGATGGATAGACTAAAATTTAGGACTCCCACTGTTGCATCGTCCGATTAGCCACAGCAGCATAAAGAGACGTTAAATAAAGAAACAATTTCAAATACTTCTACTTATACTACATCACATGAACTTGTGTGTTACTCTAATAAAATAAGCCTTTTTAGCTTGATTGCGAGTTGATTTCCAAAAGATACTATAGGACAATTCTTTACGAAATTGATTTTTTGTATTCTCATAATTTAGTTTTAGTGATTCTGCAGCAATATTATTGTTGTCCATTGCGGCAGATTGTAATATATCCGAATAAATAAATATATTATTATTAAAAACAATTATTTATTTGATTTTGTCCGATAAACACTAAAGTCCTTCAAAAATACAATTTAGAAATGTAATTATTTTCTAAAGGTATTAATTACTCATTTAATTTTTTTCTAAATCTTACCAAAACATTTCATTTAATTTTTTTTAATTTAAAAATTTTAATTTAGTGTCATTAATATACTAAAAACAAAAATCTAGATTTGAATGCGAAAAGAATGAAAGAATTCGGTTTAATAATATAGTAATCTGAGATTTTCGCACTTCCTGTAAAATTTATACTGACATCCCAAAATCAACGTCTCAATTGAAGTCTAGACTTTATAAATCCTCTTACTCACCAACTACTTTATCAGTTATTATTTTTATTTGTTCATAAATTATTTAAATAGAAAAAGGTTAATTAAGCATAAAAATATATGTCCAAGTTTATATCAGTCAGGGAGTCCTACAGTTTTTCCTATCCAGATTTTATTAGGATAGGGATCTTTGAAGACCACCTGACATTGCGCAGGCTTGGGACCACTATTTAACGTCCCCTTCGGAGGACGGCATAACCAATGATTTTTTATTCTCCATACAAAACGAAGGTTTCATTCATTGTAGATTCAAAAAAATTAACCATCTCATGTTGTTAGCATTGCTAATAAACGGGTAAATTGACAAGTTGAACGAATTTGATTACCAACAACAGGATAAAACTGAAAACATTTTTTTGTTGGTAAATATATATTTTTAGAACATAAGAATAGTTATTTAGATTTTTAATTTACCGGTTGAAATATGTTTTTTTTATTTATTAATTTATTGAAATTTACAACTGTATTAGTGAATACATCAAGTAAATTGGCCATAATATAGATAATATACATGAAAAGACATGAAGAGAATATGCCCATTGGCAACACTCCACTAGGTAATCTACACTAGAAGGTCTCGAGGCCATCTTCTTTTCAGACGCCTCGGAGGATTGTCAGGAATGGTAGAGGAAGCTAGGATTGAAACTAGTGGGTTAATGTGGGAGTGGAGTTTGTCATGGAAGGAATGATACCTCGTACGGGCCAAATCAGCAACATATGGGACATTAAGGTCTTTATGGATGAGTTTGTTGGTGACAAAATAAGGAGCATTGAGGATTTTTCGAAGGATTTTGGATTGTAGGGATTGAATACGGGAAGAATTTGATGGTTTAGTAGAGCCCCAAAGCTCAACTCCGTACCTCCAGATAGGCCTTATGATTGTAATATAGATGAGCCTTTTGTAGTTAAGTGGAAGGTTAGAGCGTCTGTCCAGTAAGTGTTGAAGTAAGCGAAAGCGTTGGGCAGTTTCTTCTTTGAAATATGAAATCGAAAAATTGTTATCTTATAAACAAAGTTATTTGAGGTAATGGAGAAAGTGTATAAAATTAAATGATTGTTGTAGATAATAACAATAGGTTCCTGATTATTGCATTTTATTCAATTTGTTTACCATATTCGACTGTATTAACCGACAATAAAAACAGTAAATTTTCTGTTATAATATATGTATTTTTACTTTAATTTATCTTACATGAAATATATAGTTAAAGTAAGTATTGCGATCGTGAAAATTTTCGAATTCCAGTTTTCAAAGTAAATACGCGTTTTAGGGTCGGGTTCAAACAACCATTTTTCAAAATTTCCTCCTCCAAAGAATATTTAATGTTATTGATTTGTAAAAATTTACCATTTTTCAATGTTAGAATTGAAAAAAAAAAAGGGCGAATATAAAAGAATGCGAGAACTAACTAAAGAGGTATACAGAAGAAAATTTTTTTTCATGTTAAATTATTTTTTCCGCTAATAATGATAAAGGTTCTGGGAAAATGTTAACTAAGATACGACTTTGTAGATTGTAATGCAATGTGACGAAAAGCGGAAAAAAATAGATGATTGTTGTGGATAATAATTTCTATTCCTAGATTATTTAATCTAAAATAAATGTTTCCATGAATGTTAAATGTAATTCTTTAAAAATTTTGTAACTTTAACTTTATTTAGAAGTTCTTAAATTGATTTTAAAAACGGAGGTAAGTGAAAGTTGTGTATTGAGCGCGAAAGATTTTTCTATTTATCATTCAATATATTTTTATTTATGTCATCACTTTCTTTTACTTATTGTAATTACATTATCTCTTCAACCAATTTGTTATACACTAAAAGATTCGTATTAAAATCAATTTAACGAATAAAATATTAGTAAATATATCCTATCAATACAGTCAAAACCCTCTTTTTAACGAACACGGTTATTACGAAGTATCGTTGCGGTCCCTTGAAAAATGAATAGAAAACTATGCTCTCTCCTCGTTTATAACGAAATATTCTCTTATAACGAATTAAAGAACTACTTTTGTTGACCTCAGAATTGAATTAGTTAAGTTATTACGAAAAATAAAGAAGAAAGAATGACGATAAGTCTTAATTCCCGGTAAAGAGATCCTCTCCCTTCTATTCAGCTCAATTCTGTCATTCACAGTCTGTGACAACTTCTGGCTTCTGGAGTTTCAGCTAGTTTTTTTTGCTTTTAATGCTTTCTTTAATTCGAGTTTCCTACGTGGTCAAGCCAGTCTTGCTTTTCGTTCTAAGTGCGCTTCCGCTCCGCACAGTATGTCAAAGAGAAAATCCATTGATTTAAATAAAAGGTTGGAAGTGGATAAAAAAATTGAGTCGAAATCGAAAATTGCGGAAAAAAATACGGGATATCAAAATGTCCTCTATCAACGGTTATCGCTAATGAAGATAAAATCGATGGCTCCGTTGGGTCTTCATCAGGATGTGCCAAAAATTTTTTTTTTATTATTTCAACGTTATATGAATTGCTGTGATTTTGATTTTGATTAGTTCCTTGAATGATTTTTCTGTTTCCTGTATTTTGATTGATGGTTTATGTTAATCTTAAAGTATTATGTAAAATGTGAAATAAGATTGATATATGTGCATGGTGCATAGTTTTAACTGCTTTTGTAGTTTCTAAATAAACATATGCCTAAAAGCGAATGTTGTATTGAAAATATTTCTTTTTAACCACCTGAATATATACCAAGACATATAACATACATACAATATATTTTTTGGATATAACGAATTCTTTTATAACGAAACGAGAATTTTTTGGTCCCATGGAGTTCGTTAAAACGAGGGTTTACTGTAAATCAATTTGCGAATTGATAAGGTTCTTGAAAAAAAGCCTCTAACCAAATTTTTTTTTAATATTTAATTTTTTAAATAATTTATATAAGACGCCGCAGGCTATTTCGTATTAATTGACTCTGTTGTATCTTTGTTTATTCTGTTAATATCCACTTGGTTTATGTTCTCAGACGTGGTCTAAGCCGACTGATGTGGTATCCATGATTGTTTTGAGGCGTAGAGATGGATTGCTTGCAGTTAGACCCCACAACAGCTCTCATCATCCACGCTTTTTACCAGTGTTTTTGCCTGACAAGGCCTCTAAATCTTTCTTATTCCTCTCTATAAAACTTCATTCATTTACTATCCATTACCAAGTTATCTTACAGAAACCTTTAACTCTGCAATATAAAAATTATATTTTTATAATATTGATGTGTGTCCTTCTGCTAACCGAAGAGGTGTCACTTAGTTGTCAGCATTACAACCTTTTATGCCAAGGTCGTGGGTTCAAACCCACCAGATAGCCCTAAGATTTTTTATAAAGCAAATGAAAAATTCTTGGCCATGTCATCTTTCGGAAGTTAACTAAAATGGTAGTCCCGAGCTTGTAAGATATCATGACTCGTTAAAGATCCCTATACTAATTACATATTGATAGCCAAATTTAAGACTCCTAGTGTAGCATCGATTAGCCATTGTGGTATGAAGTAACGTTACATTTACTAACAAAGAAAGGAATTCTTATAATAAATCCCTCGTCCATTTAGCCATAGTAGCATAAAGTTTAAATAAATAAACAAACTTATAATAAATGGGAAATCTCGCACATCTAGTAGTAATAGAATTGTTGGAACTCCTGAATACTTGGCACTAGAATTGTTTTCAAGTAATCAACATAGTAAGTTTACTATAGAACTATTTGAAAAATAATTCCTAGTTAATTATAAGTATTTTATAATGACGTAATTACATAATCAAAATATAATATAAAATAAGATATTAAAACACCATAAGGGATATGAAATAATATAAATAATATTTTGATAAATAATTGTTTGTTTTTTTTATCATTATAAGTATTTTATAATAATGTAAGCGCATAATATATTGTAACATAAAAGAAGATATTAATACTCCGTGAAGGATTCGGAATACCAATGACAATGTCTTAACAGTTTTTATAGAAAATAAAGAATTTTTTTTTCCTTTTATGTGGAATAATATTTTTATTCATAAAACAAAGTTTTTATAAAACATTAAATAGAATAATTTTAATTTCTAATGGTGCTTTAATCTAGAAGGTTTAAAATTCATTTTGAGGCTGTCCTTTGGGGAGACGTAAAATAATTGGTGCGAGTTGGTGCGATTTCAGGTACTTGCTAAACATCCCTATCCTAATTAAATATCGATAGGCAAAATTTGAGACTTCCACTGTATCATCGTCGGATTGGCCACAGTGGTATAAAGTAAATTTAATAAACGAAGCAGGATAATTATTTTTGATTCCTGGGTCCCTTACTTTTTTTCTTTTTCTTTTTAAGAGCTTTCAATATATTCATGTTAAAAACCAATTAGGTTCTTGATTCGAACTTTGAATGTGTTGAAAGAAAGTGATTTTAAACCATGTTTTTTTTTTTTTTAATTACTGGTTTATAACCTGGAGGACATCAAAAACCCGACCCGCAAAGCAAGAGCAAGGGACGGAAAAATACCTTATACAGAGAAAATATAATTGGATACCTTTCTTAATGGAATAATTGTTCGGTTTAATTTAATTTTCAAAGTATAAAATTATACAATAGTTTAATTATACAATTATTTCTGTGTTGTGGAAGAAAGGAAATATAAACTGTTGGAAAAATCTTCGTGTTTTCAATTAAGAAATTTCATTTAGTTAATAAACTTTAATATTTCGTAAACAAACTTTTTATCTCTTTTTCCTTAAATAATCTTCCGAGGTATTTGAAAAAAAATATTGCAATGTTGATTTATAAAGCTTACACATCTCTGCGCCCCGTGCAATATATTTGATTGGTAAATAAAAACATCAATAATAATACAAATAATAAACTTCTCCAAAAGTTTATGTTTGACTGTTTTACAAGAGAATTTTAACATAACAATTAACATGTACTTATACCTAAGAAGAACCTATTCTAAAATGTTTTTAAAAACATAGGGAGCGGCGTGGTCTAGTGGATAGAGCGCTAGTCCACTGTTCTCCAGGTCATGGGTTCGAATCCCGGCTATTACAGAATATTATTTGTACTGTTAATTTAGCCGGGGGCAACCCCAGGGTATGGAGATCCTCCTGGTGCAAACCCAGCCTCTTTAAAGTGGGTACCCAAATCGGGGCAAGAACCTGGGGACTGAGCGTGATCAAGGCCTAATCACCTCATTGCACGACCGTTGGCCTAGAAACGGTTTTTTTTTTTGTTTTTTTTTTTATTTATTTATTTAAAAACATAATATTCTAAAATTGAAATTCAATTATTAATGAAAGAACTTTTGAAACACACGTAAACCTACTTACAATGAGCCATGATAACTCGGCGGTGAACACTTGTGGACCAGGCCACAGAAGATCTCTGATTTTTCTCTCATCCGTGTCCGTGTGTGAGGCGCATTGGAAACTGAGTAAGAGCTTTGTTTTTGAAGGATTATCAATTGAAAGGAATGGATAAGATTAATCTTTGAAAATTTATCATTCCCACAGATTTGAAGCCCGTAAGCCCAGATAGGTTTCAGAACTCCTTTTCCAGACAAGTAGCATGCGATTTTCTGCTCATCAGCCTATATAGTTATCCGATTCGCTGGTTCAGCTCTTGTCTTATTGTTATTTAAAACAACATGAGTAAGATAGTCCGAGGATTTAGACATTATCATTATCCGAATCGTTCATTACCAAGAGTATGTAATTATGTAAATTGGAACCTATTGGAACAATCAAGTCCTTTTACAACACATTCCTGTCTTCGTTTTTCTAGCTTTGAATTATTCAATGCGAAAATGTTTGATTTAAACGGGATAGAGCGGGGAAAGTTGAAATATCCTGAATGTTAATAATCGATTGATGTTTTTTAAGAGGACAAACTTATTGATGTGCTCATCCCAGGATCTACTTTAGCAAGAAAGATTATCTATTATTAAATCTCCTTTCTGATGTACATAAATTGATTATCACGAGTCAGCATCTACTTGAGGTAATGGATAAAAGTTATGGCTATGAGGAAGGACATGGTAAAAAATACGGCATCGTAATCCACAATCAATATATTTATTATAAATATACAATAACCGTATTTTTGACTCAACTTTGTCATTTGTTCACTTTCACTTACCTAGATATACGATACATAGTAAAAGAAACTATTGGGATCGTTGAAATTTCGATCTCGAAAATTTCAACGATCCCAATAGTTATGATGGATATAATAATAATATATAATATAATAATAATAATATTATTAATAATATTTTAAAAAAACTTATTAGTTTAATGACTGAATCAAAATTAACAATTCCCAAACACTGGTCTGTGTTTGTATAATAAGCCTAACTCGAATACGAAAAGTCCTGCGATGTGTCAGGGATATCACAGCTTTTTCACAAAACTCAATCAGCCCGTATAACAGTACAACTTAATACAATACAGGTTGCATATTTTTATGATTCTTCCAAAAAATAACACAAACGATTTTGATTTAACTATCTATATCGATGTAAAATTAAATGAGCTTTAATTCAATTTAGGTTCAAATAGAGTGGCAGGGCTTAAATGTCATTTTTTTTTTTAATTCATTCCTTCAAAGAACCTTTAATTTTGTTGATCAAAAACTAATAATTAACCATTTCTTGATTTAAGCACTGATTAGAATTGAGAGAATATGAACTATGAAAAAAGCAAAAATATTTTTCAGATTAAATATTTTTTCCTAAAGATGCATATATAATATATATATATATATATATATATATATTTTTTTTTTTTTTTTTTTTTCAATTTATAGCTAAATATTTTTAAAAAAATGTTAACTAACATACAGAATTGTTTAAGGTAATGGAGATGACATAAAGTACATACATTTAAGTGATCCTTTTAAATAATAATTTTGAGGGTTATATTATTGAGTTGAAAAATAAGTACTTTCGGTTTTTCAAGGTAAAATAAAACTCAATGTATTCAAAAAATAAAATTTATTTTAATCAATAATATATTGACCATTATTTATTTTTATTATATTTCTCGTTTCAATTTGATGTGGGCGACCAGATCGTTGAGCATCATTGATATCAAAATTTCCTGAATGAAATTTTGCAAACCAATTTTGACAAGTGTGTTGGCTTAAGGCATCATTCCCATAACTGCAAATTTTTCCATGAGCTTCTGCAGCACGAACCTTTTAAAAATAATACAACAAAATATAGCGATAATAAATGATATTTTTTTCCATATTCACAGTCCAATAGCAAAAAATACAACAATACAAAGCTAGTTTCAACAAGAGTTAACAGATATAGTTGACTTATAACAAAGAGGATAAAAAATCCACCATAGGGATGAATTCATCAGATATGAAGTGTAACATCAACCCTAAGGACTGATTTGCCAAAACAATATATAGTTTAAAATATATCATTCTATCAAAAGAAAATCATTACTTTTTTTAAATCAGATTTTCTTTAAAAATTCTAAAATTTATTTTAAATATTGGGTTGTAAAAAAAGTTCATAGCGATTTTTAGTGGTTTTTCAATAAAAACTTGCTATTTTTTTAAATATTTATATACATTTTTAATCAATTATATATGCGATTCCTCGTGAAGATATTTAAATGCAAATATTAAGCTTTGAAACAAAATGTTTTTTTAAATCTCATTAATTGAAGGAAAAAAAAAGTCACGCTTTGACATCTTGGTTAAGGGTGAATCATTTCCAGATAGTAAAATATCACAGAGGTAACTAAATGTTTTCTTTTAAGAGTGGATTTATAAGTGTTCATATTCATACAAATGAATACTCAAAAAAACGTAAACAGTTTTTTATGTAGATTGCTATTGAAAGAGAAACCTAAAATACAAACCAATATTACTTTCACTGACCTATAAATGAAATACATAATAATGGATTGTATTGCGATCGTGAATATTTTCCAAACCGAGCTTTTACCGGAAATACATGTTTTAGGGTGCTCTAAGTCCAATCGAAGAAGTCTAAAGAAAGGTGCTTACCTAGGACTTCATCTTAACAAACTTCTTACTTGCAATTCTCATACGAGATTTAAACGATAAGAAACAGGGTCCAATATATATATATATATATATATATATATATATAAAATCTGAAGATATTGACGATTATATATAAAGAAGAATATGGATAATTATTGGGTTGTAAAATAAACATTTTTGCTGGTGATTTCAATAAAAACTTCAGAAACTTGTAAATCTTTTTAATCAATTATATGATTTGGTTATTTAATAAAAAATGACTTATTTTCCATACGAATATATAAATAAAAACTTGAGATTCTCATAAATATTTTTAATAAATTATATATGCGATATCCTGTTTCATAAAGTGAGGTTTGTCTGTGACCAATGCTCGAATTTGGTCATGAACAGTGGGAGGGCAACCTGAGCGCTTTGCTTCTTTCATGTCAAAATTTCCCGTTCCGAAAACCGAGCAAACACCTCACGGACTATGGCATCATCGTCATACACACTGAAAATTTGTTTACAAACTAAACAAAATAAAGCAGATTCTCTTTTTAGGAAATTAAAAAAAAAAAAATTCTATTTCATCTTGAGCAAGCAAAATACCACTTAAAGAAAAGGAATTTCGGTTGAAACTGTTGCGTAAAAGCACCTTAACTAATCATTTAATAGAGTATGTAAATATTATTGACCAAGTAAACATGATTTTATTAACACTGAGTGAATTAATTTGCAATATTGAAAAACGCTACCAACTTATTTAACAAGCCAATAAGGTAATTGAAAGTCGTGTGTTCCACACATGCTTTTTCTTTTTTTTAATATTATAATAAATTCAAGTTTAATATGCAATGAAATTAAATCGTATTGAGATCAACGGTGAATAATATTGAACGATTAAGTTTCTTGTTTTAATGGTTTAACCTGGAAATTCTGTACAAAATGATTTCATTAAACTAAATTTGGTGAAATTTCTCTTCGGTTTGTAAGCTTTTTACCAATATAGCAAAGATTCTCTGAATAGCCGTATGTTATTCAAAATGTTTACCAAATCGGACTGTTAATAATAGAAAAAGGAACGTTAGGAGGTTAGGATTGGATATTATAATAATGATGGTTTAACTGGCACCTTTGAGCGGGGTTTTGTTGAAAGAGGCCAAGAGCTTGTTATAACTTTGCCGCCCTACCTAAAAAGAGGGAATAATAACAGAGGGGCCCGAAAGAGGCAAACCCATGTCCCATTTCGGCTCAAAATAACAAAATATTTACATTTCCTACCAGGACGTTAACATGCAACGGATCTCTCAAGTTAAAAAAATCTGGTGCGCGCAATACACGACTTTGTCTTATCTCGCTTCTTTAAATCAAGGTTTCAAACAACTTTTTTGTTTATAATTTCCATAAATCAAATATCTCTTCTTTCACTAATATTCTATTCTAATATCTATAATAATATAATTATAACATCAAAAATTTAACAAAGTTTTACGGCTTTGCACCATCTTAAAGTATATCCTAAAACATTTTTTAACATCACAACATTATTACTTATATTATGTTTTTTGGATAAATTTTATCATATTTTTAAATTTATTTTATCTACAAATTTTGTTATTATATATCTTTATTTATTTTGATTTCATTTTGTGTAATTTGTCTTTCCTTTTGTTTATATTGTAAGTATTGTATGAATGTGATCCTTTAGCAATATTATTATTGTCCAATGTGACAAAGTTTAATATATACGAATGAATAAATTTTAATAAAAAACAAAAAAACTTATTATTATTTCAATTGAATCCTATCAGTGTTTATAAAATCAATTTTATTTGGTCAATAATGTTTACATATTAAAAATAAAAAGATTATTTAAGGTGCTTTTATAAATCAGTTTCAACCGAAATTCCTTATATTTAAATGGCATTTTATTTACTCAAAATATGATAAAAAAAAAAAAAAAAAAAAAAAAAAAAAAATTGGTTTCTGGCCAGACATGTATACTAAAATTTACTGTACGAAATTGTTATTCTTCAGAATAAAGTTTTTTTGTTATTAGGTTGTGCCACATGAAATGTCCGTTTTCAAGGTAAAGGATTTTTATTAAAAATACGATATGAAAACAAGATAATTTTATTAGAGGTGTTTACCTTCTTTTTATACACATTTTTCCCAACGTGACACCAACTTTTTTATCCCCGAACTGAAATACTCTGAGCTTTGAAGTGGAACAAAATCTGAAAACGCACTTTTCATTTGATCATCATTTTCAAAAAGTTTTCCTTTGACGAAGTTGTCTAAATTCCTGAACAGGTGGTAATTTGTTGGAGAGAAGTCGGGAGAATATGGTGGGTGGGTGCGGAAGAACTTCGTAGCCCAGTTCTTTCAATTTTTGCACGGTATGTTTTGAAATATGGGGTCTTGCTGCCGCTCAGTGAGATCATGAGGTACCCATGTATCGAGCTTTTTTACTTTCCCAATACACTTTAAATACCTGGAAACGGTACATCGTTGTCTATTACAGACGGAGGTCTTCCTCGGGGCAAGTTTTCCAAGTCGGTATCCCCAGCTGAAAACTTAGCAAACCTGGCCCGTTCATTAATACTCCCTTCCCCAAACGCCTTGCAAATATTTCTAGCGGCCTCAGCTGCTGAATGGCCGAGTTTAAAGTCGTACACAAATATTACTCGAAAATTGCGTGTTTCCATGTTCATATTTGGAGGTATACTAAAAAGTGGGTAATTGATTGGGAAGCTAATGTTTATAATACAAAGGTAGAGGATTAGTAACTGTTTACTTTAAGTATGTAAAAATTCGGAAGAAAACAACAGCGACCTGCAAAATCCTTTATGTATTTAAGAAACTATAAAAACAGGCATTTCATGTGAAACAACCCAATATTATTATATATACACACTTTACAGTTGTAAATGAATTAGTTTTATGCAACAATAAAAAAAATGATTTTTCAATGAATTTCTCGAATCTTAAAATTATATATTACATTTATTAATATTAATTAAATTATTTATTTGTAATTTTTTATTTTGGCATTTTAGATTTCTTTATATACATTTACCACCCTAAATAAATAAATCGGAAAAAAAATACTGTCAAATAAATCAGTATATAAATAAATATATGTATGAAAAAATATATAACTATGTATATATACATAAAAAAAATTAACTAAGTAACTATAATCATAACCAACATTAATGGAGATGGAAACCGGGTGGAATATCCTGTTTATTTTCAGCTCGCTCACCTGATGAGACAGCTAACTAATTATTATCTTAACATCCATGATTTAAAGGATGAAAGTTAGATTAACTTTGTGAATGGATAGAATCCAATTGAAAGAACCGTTCTTGTTACGAAAATGGAGATGATGGAAGACCGGAAAGTTAAAGATGGTCGCCCAGGTGCACTCATGGACCCTCTCACAGCTTTCTTCCCTTCCGTCTTAACCGATTGTTAACAAATTGACCCGAAAATTTATTACATTATCACAATAAGTACGGAAGTAATATAATTTTATTGGCTTCTTACAGCACCCATGAATTTTAGGGTAGGATTCTCCTGACAGACCTATTAAAAATATATACATTTATACAGGTAATGAGAGTATAAAAAATCAATAACTCAATAACTAATTTCTGAGGCATTTTTCTTAAAGAAAGCAGTCAAACTTACAATAACGGGTTTAAAAATTAATAAAAATATTGGTGCGCCGAATACACGACTTTTATGACACACTAAATCCCAATCTGTAGATACAAGAAACATTCATAATTTTAGTTAAACGACGAATTAACAGTAAGGCACAGTACACTTTTAGAACCATTTAAAACAAATAATAGAAAAAATATCATAAATTTTCAGAGAAAATAATTGGTTGTGTGTCAACACATGATTTTCACCAACATCAAAACCAAAAAATTTAGATTTTTTAATTAAAGCTAAAGTTAAAAAAATAAAAACATTTGTTTTAGATTAAATAACATGAAAACAGAAATCAGTATCTTGATTAATAAATAATAATAATAATGTTTATATAATTTTTGTCGTTCTCAATTATCTTCTACACTTTTGTGTTCAGATATTTTTTTTTTTTTAATCTTAAACATTCCAACATTATATTATATTTCCCGATATCAATACAGCTACAATATTATTATTATTTGCGGGGAAAAAATTAACTTGGATAATATTTTTACTGTTTGGTTGCAAAGTTCTTTTATATTTACCCATTTTTATCAATGTTAACAACAATAAATGGTCAATTTTTTTTTAATCAATTCGATTAACGACTTAAAAAAATAAAATAAAAACCTTAAAAATGTGTAAAATGCATATTATAAAATGGATCTTCTGCCCATACCAGTCTATTTTGGTGAAAAAGTTGCTGTAACATTCTAGGCTTATACTTTTATCAAACATGAGATTTTATTGAATGTTTCTAATTTAGTTCAATCAAAGCTATTTAAGCCACAATAAAGAGGGGAAACATGCTGACACCGATTTTAAAAAAGTAATAAGAATGAATTTCTCCGCTAATATTATATTAATTACTAACTTTTGTGGTAAAAAATATATATATTTATACAACTTTTCTCATAATATTTAGAGAATAAATACATAATTTTAAAATGTCCAATATTATTGCTATATTGCATGGGTCAAAACTTGATAAGAAAAAAAAATTTCAATATTGAATAGTTGATGGTAAGAAAGTGTAAAGGGATAAATGATGAGATGCTACAGGTGGCGGAGTGAGGAATCTTTACCAAACATCTTTCAACTGTATATTTTGAAAGCCACCTTTAGACCCATATTCCTTATCTTCTCAGGGCTAAACAAGATACAATTTAAAATGTTTAATAATGAAATAAATTAATAAATATTTTTATAAAAAAGCTAAAATAAAAATAAAATTTTTTCTTTGTCAAAGCAATGTTCATCAACAAAACTTAATTTGTGGGAGAATAATGAAAACCTCGATTTATTAATCAATATTTATTTAAATATTTATTGATATTTACAAATGTATAATAAAATACATCTAGTAGATGTGATACAAGATTTAAAATTTAAATTAAAAAATATTAAAGTTTTAAAAGGAAAAATAAAATAAAAATTTAACCATCAACTTAAAATACTTAATAAATTTAATCCCATTTATAAATATTGTACGATCATAACACTAGACATTTTTGTTGTATTGGGATATTTTTTAGATTTTATATACACTTTGGCTTGAAACCTATGGTGAATATTGTGATTGATATGTATACAATATGTATTTATGCTTAACATTACATTAAGGAATGCGAATCATCAATTTCTACATCCTCAAGTGGTAATATTTTATTCTAAACTTCGCACGGGTTAAAATTAAACGCGTTTGGGGAAGGATGTGTTAATGAACGGACAATTCGCCGTTGGTTTGCTAAGTTTTCAGGTGGGGATACCGACTTGAAAAACTTGCCCCGAGGAAGACTTCCGTCCGTAATAGACAACGATGATTGAAAGAACTGGGCTACGAAGTTCTTCCGCACCCACCATATTCTCCCGACTTGTCTCCAACAGATTACCATCTGTTCAGGAATTTAGACAACTCCGTCAAAGGAAAATTTTTTTAAAATGATGGTCAAGTGAAAAGTGCGTTTTCAGATTTTGTTTCACTTCAAAGCTCATAGTTTTTCAGTTCGGGGATAAAAAAGTTGGTGTCACGTTGAGAAAAATGTGTAGAAAAAGAAGGTAAATACTTCGAATAAAATTATCTTGTTTTCATATCGTATTTTTAATAAAAATCCTTTACTTTGAAAACGGACATTTCATCTGACATAACCCAATAATAATAGTTAAATTCTTTGTGAGCACTATTCCATAGGATAAAGCAGTAATTAGCCAACGCCGTCCAATATTTTCCATTTGTCAACTATAATATTTGGTCCTATGTTAGATATTTGGATTTTAGTATTTTTTTCTAAATTATGTTGGTATCGGACAGGCAGCCATAAAGTGAAAGAGCTCTTTTACTTCAATTTTCGTATATATTTACGTGTACATACCGTATCTCTCTCTATATAAAATGATACTCTGATTTTGGTTCCTGCAAACTCATTCTTTACCACTCGACTGATTTTTATACGGTTATTTCTAATATTTAGGACATTCCTTTCTGAAGGTTTGTAAGTGAAATACATTTCAATTTAGCTTTTGTTTAAACGGGAAAAATAAAATTTCTGTAATCAAGTCATCAAAATATTATTCCTGAAATATAAGTATTAATATAGACGTATAGTATAAAGTTGGAATGCGCAATTTTATAAAAGTTAATATAAAGTTGTTGTAAACCCATAAACATATGAGCATAATTTTTGGGTAAAAATGAAGGTTATAACAGCTAAATGTTGAAACCGTCGTACATGATCCTGCAAGTTATATTCTTCCATTCTAATAAATTATTTCAAATCTAATACTCTTACATGAAAACAGACGTTTCACTGTAAACTAAATAGGATTCCTAAGGAAACTTAAATCAACTTTTAATATTAAAGTGTAATTTAAATAGTTCATTTGAAATATAAAATAGTAAGACACCGAATAAAACAGGAATCATTCTTTATATGGGAAAATTAAATTATCTGTGCTTCACTTTAAAATAAAAATCAAATAAACTGGACCAAATTTGATTTTTTTTTTCATCTCTGCTGATGTTCAAATTTAATAATGAATATACAGAATAAAATAAACATATTTTTCCTAACTAAAAACTGAAACTCACA
Source organism: Piezodorus guildinii (assembly GCA_023052935.1). Classification (NCBI taxonomy): domain Eukaryota; kingdom Metazoa; phylum Arthropoda; class Insecta; order Hemiptera; family Pentatomidae; genus Piezodorus; species Piezodorus guildinii. The sequence goes on along the minus strand of CM041295.1, from coordinate 163,048,280 downwards.
AAGAGATAAACTCGACAGAGATTTCTTAAACGTAAATGACACCTCATTCAAATTGCACCCTAGAGAAGCAGAGTCCACTAGTACATAAATAAAATAAAACCTATAAATATTGCATAGAACAAATTAAAAAGGAAAATCTACCTCTTATCGTATCTAAGTTGAATAAAAAATGTTGCATTATTCATTGTTGGTGATTATTTAATTGTTCCACATTCACTCTGACCTCGTTAGTATTGACCTCAGGCATTGTCATTGAGATAGGTCAGTTAACGTCTTTCCAGACAATGGGGTAAATGATAAACAGAATTAGATTCAAATTATATGCTACGTTGAAGAAATCTTCCACGAAATTCTGATCAATTTTATGTGTCATTAAAAGAAATATATTACACAAATGTATCTACAAAAAAATATGTTTATAACAAAGAAAATTTTATATATATAAAAGAAAAAAAAAAAATATATATATATTTCTATACACCCGTGCGAAGCAGAGGCGAGTCCACTAGTTTACATATATATTCATTTTCACATCTGATCCTGAAGATGTTTATGCGATAAGTTATGAAAAATAATAATGACGTCATCATAGTTTTTAAAGATACTAGACAAGATATTACTCTCATATCTTATCTAACCTTCTCTATGTATATGATATTATTAATCCAACATTCTTTATTGCTATGATTCCAAAACGCTTCGATTCAAAACATTTCATGTTGTCCTCATTGAACTCATAATTTAATAAGCGTATCATTTTTTCCTCATCAAGCTGGTTTCAATAATAGTCAGCGGTGGTTCACAAGGCCGCCAATAAAGAAGGCAGCATACAAAGAGAGGACAGCCTATTTAGAGGATTTATTGCCGGAGGGGGGAAGGCAACGTGTGAAGTGAAGGGGGGAAGTTTAGTGGAGGGGGGGGAGGTCGAGGAAGGTGGGGTAAATGAATAATAAATAAATAGTGAATATAGAGAGGGGAGGGGAGAAACAAAGGCCCCGACATTCCTGAGGCTAATTGCAGAGCGAGGTGTACACCTGGCTCGCTGATAAATGACCTCTCCCCTCCCCTCTCCCCCCTGCGGGGAGGAGAAGAAGAGGGCAGGCACTTGTTGATCCACTCAGCCCTAATCTCGTTACCGGTTCGCTATTAACATAAATAACTTTATTCATTACCTCCATCTACGGAAAATATAACAGTCTTCTTATCCTTTCATCGCCGGGACCTTTCATCCCGCCGAATTGAATAACATCTATCAGTATTTAACTATCGGGGCGGAGCCTCTATGGTTCGCAACTCCTGGCAGCCTCCGCCGGCTAAGTGCCCGCTTAAGGCAGCGCTACACGCTGAGAAATAGGGTATGTGTAGGTGAGGGGAAAGCAGGTCTCGCGAGAGTTCACGAAAGTGAACTACACGAAAATAAGGGGAAGGCTTATTTAAAAAAAATAAATTTGGATGACCACAAACAACTTTTAGAAAAATCTTATAATATCATTTTTTTTTATAGGTGGAATAATCAGGAATCAGTCATTTTTTGAATTTTTTTAATTTTGCCAACGTTTTGGCTCAAGCTTGTGAGCCATCATCAGGGCTACAAACATCAGAACAAAAGAGATACATATTAATATGATAATGAAAATTTTCTTTTGAATATAGTGACAATGATAACATTTGAAATAAATAGAAAATATACCAACATACTTCAATATTATAGATACAAATAATGATAATATGATACATAATCTGATGATGATAAGCATAACAAATTTTACAGAACTTTAGACTTTAATATAGAAGTAAAAAAAAAAAACATATATATAAACGTACCATTACTGAGCCATGTCTAAGCATAAACTGAGGAAAACCATAAACATAGGTAGTATGGGGAGGGGTTCATGTAAAAACCCTGAAGGTTTTCCCCTCTAAGTGTAAATACTACAGCTTATCTTTGTTTTTAAAAAGTTTTACAAAATTATATAATGGGAAAAAAAAAATATCCGTATGTACATAAGGCTCAACATTTTTAACAGCAAATTATAAACACTAGAATCTGTTTACTGTCCTAAAAAGCTAGAGGATAAGACTTTTTTAATTTTTTTATACTATATTAATTCTATCTCAAAAAATTAAAAAAGTTTTAAAATTAAAAAGTATAAAAAAATTAAAAAAGTCTTATCCTCTAACTTTCCCCATCTCCGCTTAGTTTTAAAACATGGTAACAAATTAAAGAATCTATATTCAAAACTAAAAGATCCCATCCCTTTCCTACAAAAATCAAATTTAGTTTATCGTATTTCCTGCTCTTCCCCAAATTGCAATTCATGTTACATAGGCGAGACCAAAAACTATTTCAAAAAAAGAATTTATCAGCACCAATACACAATATCTACCCGTAACCCATTTTCCTCAAAATTATCCGAACACGCTATATCCCTTGACCATCATTTTGATTTTGACAATCCTGAAATCCTAGCCACCGTACCTAACTACAAAAAGCGACTCCTCTCCGAAGCTATACATATCCATATGGAAAAAGATCGAGTACCCGTAAATCATAAAACAGACAAAGAGATAATCTCTCTCTCGTATGCTAACATCTTCCGTCTCCTTAAATTATAACTCTTATCACTTTATTGTACAAATTGCTTGTGTAATGTATATTTTATTTATTTACTGTATATTTATCTTTTTGTTTATAACACCTCTGGTTCTTGTTTTTGTTATTTATTTATTTATTTTTTTATTATATACCTCATGGATCTATTAAATACCTCAGATTCTAGTGTTTATAATTTTCTGTTAAAAATGTTTTTATCTTTAATTATTTTTATCTTATCTTTGTTTTTAAAAACAATCATCATGGATTGTATAGGTACTGTTTTTTTTTGTTACAGGTGGAATAATCAGGAATCAGTCATTTTGTTACAGGTGGAATAATCAGGAATCAGTCATTTGTTACAGTGGAATAATCAGGAATCAGTCATTTTGTTACAGGTGGAATAATCAGGAATCAGTCATTTTGTTACAGGTGGAATAATCAGGAATCAGTCATTTTGTTACAGGTGGAATAATCAGGAATCAGTCATTTTGTTCCAGGTGGAATAATCAGGAATCAGTCATTTTGTTACAGGTGGAATAATCAGGAATCAGTCATTTTGTTACAGGTGGAATAATCAGGAATCAGTCATTTTTTGAAATTTTTTAATTTTTCCGCGCGTAAACGAAAAGTCCTATGAAACTGAAATTTCATATTGAACACAACTATATGCTTATATAAAACTAAAAATATATAAAACTATACGCTTGAGACGTTATAAAACCTTTTTCATTAAAATCAGATTAACAGAAGAGAGCCACTTTATACCATGCATTTTTTTACGATTTTCTCGAAAACGGCTCCAACGATTTTAATTAAACTCGCTATATCGATGTATTTTTTTAAAAAATATTTATTTATTGAAATTTACAACTGTAATTTATACATGTAAAATTTAATGGGCTTTAATGTCACGTGTTTCATTCTGATTGGGCTTAAATGCCGATATTTTAAATTTTCTTCCTCTAAAGTACCTTTAATTTTGTAGATTCTATTAAAATTACCATATTATCTTATTAGCATTGATAAATAGCAATAATATGCAAGTTGAGTGAATTTAAAAAATAACCAAAAGAGAAAACTGAAAAAAAATAGTTTTTAATGCAATTTATTGTTTTTGAACATAAGAACAGTAATATATGATATACTGCTGGAAAACTGAAGATTTTAGAAAAAAATACTATCTCATACACAAGCTTTTAAAATATAATCGAGACTGATGAAAAGATGATAAAACTAAGTTTCCATATTCTAAGTATTCCATTTAATTAATTCTTCAACGGTTTCACTCATTTTTATCTCTTACTGTATTTGAAAATTCTTTTATCGATTCCGCACCAGATTCTTTTTTATGTAGAAACTCCATTTTAAGAAATTAAACATTGGCTATAATATAATGTAAATCAAAATAAATGTTCAAGTGATATAGAAAATTCGGCAATTGAACATTTATTATAATATGCTGAAAGTATGTGAGAATGTACGATAGTTCACTCTCACCAAATATCACGAATTTCACCTCACTTACGCCTACCTGAATTCTCACCGTGTAGCGCTACCTTTAGAGCTGAGCGCGATCCAGAGGCCTCTGCTTTTGAATGAAACCGAAAATGTTCAAAACCATTCATGAAATTATTCTAGATTCCTTGTTATTCCTGTTGAAAAAATTCAAAATCTAGGATTCTATCTTGGCACCATAGCAGTGAGCAAGGAGTTCAAAATGTTTGATTTTGCCCCGCTTCATAATGCTAGTTGGAGATTAATGCAGCAGCTTTTAGAAATATTACATGAAATATGAGCTACTGATCAGTGTTTTTATTATGATATTATTATATATGGTTTTACGAAAAATAATATATCCTATATAATTAGTAAGAGTACATTATTATTGATTATAAATAAATTAATGCTATGTATATTGACTGATTACAGTTTAAAAGAACAAATGTATAGCGTTAGCTCCTCTAATAAATTGGAAATTCTTTGTATAAGGGAGAAAAATAAGCAGCAGTAATCAGTTTACCTCTTATTTTTATTCCATCACTTGCCTTACGTGATTTTTTCTCTCTTATGCAATGAATTTCCAGTTTATTAGAGGAGGAAAGGCTGTATATTTTTCTCTTAAACTGTTATCCGTTAATATAAATAATATTAATTTATTTATAATTAATAATAATGCACTCTCATTAATTATATAGAATAGATCATTTCTCGTAAAACCATTTACAATAATATAAAACTGATCTAATAATAAAACACTGATTAGACCTGGAAACCGAGATAAGAATCAGAAGACTAAGATTCTTTGGGCACATGGTAAGAATGGACCAAGGGAGACTTGTTTGTTTATTTATTTAACGTCACTTTATGCTACTAAGGCTAATCGGACGATGCTACAGTGGGAGTCCTAAATTTTGCCTATCCAGGTTTTATTAGGATAGGGATCTTTAACGAGTACCTGACATCGCACTGGCTCGGGACCACCTTTTAACGTCCCCTCCAAAGGACGGCGTAACTAAGGATTTTTTACTCCCATTAAAAAATCCTAGGACCACCTGCGGGTTTGAACCCGTGACCTTTAGCATGGACCAAGGGAGACTGAACAAGAGGATATTTCACCGAATCCGGGAATACAAGAGCGTAGGAGGATACATAAGGCAAATGAGAGAGGAGAAGGAAAAAATTAAAAATAACGGACAAGCACTGCCTGGACAGAGAGCAATATGCAAAAAAATTAAAAGAGATCAGGGTTCTTACGGAAATAAAGAAAAACGGAAAGGTGCAGCGTGGTCGGAGGAAAGGAAGCAAAAACACGCATAAATGATGAGAAGGTACTGGGAGAAGAGAAAGGCGAAAACGAAGAAGAAAAAAAAAACAATGATATTCGCGTGGTCTTAAAGGCCGTTTCGTGAAAAAAAAAAAAAAAAAAAAAAAAAAAACACTGATTAATAGACCATATTTTATGCAATATCTCTAAAAATTACTGCATCAATCTCCGACTTGCATCATGAAGCTCGACCGAATCAAAAATTCTGAACTTGGTGCTTAAGGGCAAGTGATGGAATAAAAATAAGACAGCCTGATTACCACTGCTCCACTATGCGGGGGCTATTCTCTGCTTGAAGCTTCAGATATATAAATAAAAGATTGTTTATGAGCAATAATTTACAGTTTGCCCCAACGCTGAGAATTGCAATACATGATGTGGTCTTAGTACGAATTACTTGTTAGGACCGCTCAACACCGTGAGAGAAGAGGAAGGTGAAAACCCATGATGTTGGCAATAGTGAATTATCATGGACTCTCACATAATTTTAACGTAATATAACGTATTTTCGATAAAACTTCAACATTAATTTTATTTTTTTACTTTTATTATAAATAATGTTTAATTTCTTAGAATAGAGTTTATAAATTAGAAAAACATGTTATCATGGTGTGTATATTACACTTATTTTTTTTCATATAACATTATCATTTTAAACTCGTATAATAATATTATAGGATTTAAACAAAAAAAAGTAATATATGATGTTACTATCCGGATTTATTAAAAAAAATTATGTCTTCCCTCTCTCCCTCTACTTTCGTGAACTCTCACGAATTTTCACTTACCTCTTCACTAACCGTGTAGCGCCGCCTTTACAGTTAAGCTGAAGTTTACTGTGTTCTGATTAGTAATCTTAGCCTAATGTAGTTTTTGAGCAATATGAAAACCTACATCACATCTACCTGTATATCATTATAAATACTTTGAAATACATATGTAATCATTTTTACTCAATTATTGCAGTCTTGAGACGTATTCCTTCAAACCAATAACAAATAAAAAAATACTTTTTTGCTGCATCTGGTGATTTCCTCCGTGCATCGCTGCTCCACTAGAAGTCGGCTTTACTTAAAATCGTCATACAAGACTAAAACTGTTGGCCGTTTTCGGTTGCTAGAACGCTTATTTTGCAAATGCATTCACTCACATTCAACCTTCGACGCAAATCCTGTCCAACGGTTAATTTCAATTCCATACCGCTTCCTTCCTTAGACACAGTCCGGTATCTTGGCTTTTTACGAGACAAAAGACTGACGTGGAACCCACATACAAGAAATAAAAGAAAAGAACTAAACCGCAGATTCGGCCAGTTATACAGATTACTAAACAGAAAATTTCATCTTACAGCTGACAACAAATTACTAATATACAAGACAGTACTGAAACCTATATGGACCTACGGACTTGAACTGTGGGGGACAGCTAAACATCCAATCCTTCCAATCCAAAGTCCTCCGAACAATAGTTATTGCTCCTTATTACGTTATCAACTGTACCCTACACCATAACCTTAATAATCCATTTGTTTTAGACCTGGTACCATCCAAATTCTCCAAATTTCATCAGAACCTTACTCATCATCCTAACCCTTTAGCACAATCCCTATCCAGCACCACCCATCCGTACAATCCTCCTCGAAGATTGAAACGGCAGTACGTAACGGACGTATTGTAAACATTTAAATTGGAGTTCTGACACTGGTCGGATCCTCCACTCATGTACGGTATGTTTGTGGCTACAGCACCCTAACTCACCCTGGCTCACACCAGTGATGCGGCTGAGATAAAGGCGCTGGGATCTCTTGGATTCCGCTTTTTTCTCCACAAGTAGAGGGAAAAGCGCAGTATAGGGTCCCTTTAGCAGTTGTATATATTGTATATAGTAATAATTGTTTGTATGATGTTTATTTATTTGCCAACTTTTTATTTATCTCAATTATAGGTTGTTGTTTTGATTTGTTTTGTTTTTTATTTATTATTGTTTTATTGTATAATATATATGAATTTATTTATTTTCTATTTTATGTAATTTGACTGTTATTATTATTTTGTCTATATATTGTATGAATGTGGTCACATTTAACTATTACTATTGTTTATTTTGTAACAAATTGTAATATATCTCAATAAATAAATTAAAAAAAAAAAGAACGCTTAATACAGAATTGCTCAAATTTCCTCTTAACCACTTAGACTACGGATGCCTAGTATAAGGAGGACACAGAGGCGAAAACGAGATGAGGCTAAAAACATTGATGTACTGCCTTCCAAAAATTTCACACGTCTCTTCTGGTCAAAGTTGGCTCAATTCCGAATCCTGAAGAAAATACTATATACCTATGCCAATCCTTACGAGGAAGAAAAGCTTCCTGTATCTTTGACCTCCTTACTCCGTGCACACCCCAAACACAAGATCTCAACCTACAGATCTATACTTAACATCTCATAGAACTGCTTCCTTTGAAAATTCCGTGCTAGCACACTTTGGAACTCATTACCTATCTCCCTCCGAACAGTACCGTCCCTATTTACTTTCAAACACCAATTATTTATCCACCTCCTCAAAAATCAACCATTCCGCACATGTGTCATATGTCTTGACTTGATGATATGCAACTAAACCAATTCGAAGTTGTTATCTGTTTTCATTTGTATCTTTTATTTAGTTTAAGTTTATAAAATTTACTAAATAATCATGGAATATTTATTTTAGATCTTATTCCATCAAAATTATCCAAATTCCATGAGAACCTTATCCATCACCCTAATCTTCTAGCTCAATCCCTATCCAGCTCCACACACCCTTATTATCCCCTTAGAAAGTTGAAACGGCAGCGGCCCCGCGACCTCTTGTAAACATGTATATATTGGAGTTCTAGCACTGGCTAGATTCTCAACTCAGTGTGCTGTATGTGTGAGTTGTATGTAGTTATGAGTGATGTTTAGACTTTGTATTCATTTTATTGATTCATTATTGTATATATATTTTATTATTATTTTATAAGTTTATTGATATTGTATGAATGTTATATTTTACTACCATTATTAATGTCCGAAATAGAACAGATTGTAATATTACTCAATAAAAAAAAAAAAAAAAATCATGGAATAAATGAAGCCAGACAAACTGGACTTGTTCTGCTCACTGTAAATTATTCTTAGGGAAAAAAATGTCCCGGAATAAAAATTACTTTTCATTCATTGAAGAAAGCACTGTTTGACCGATTTAGAGTCTATTGCTTTTGTTCCAAGAAAGATTTTCTTAAGTTTACAGACTTATGACAGCTTTATAACGTGTATCACTCCTTCTGTTGAATATTAATTCATTTTTGGTCTTATGCTTTCTAAAGATATATTATACTTTTATTCTACAATACTACTACTCATATTTCAGAAAAGATATTTGATGCCTTAATTACTGGAAATTATATTTCCTCATCAAAAGAAAAACTTATTTGCAATGTATTGTACTTATAAAACTTAAATAATGTTCAGAATAATAAAGAAACCGTATAAAATCCGTCGGGTGGCTTAAAAAGATCTATAGGAGACCAAGAATCGCAACATCATTATAACAATATATAGATGAACTATTTATAATACATATAAAAACTTCAATTTAGTTTCTATGAATTTTCCATTTAGTTTAAAGTGAAACATTCGTATTCATGAAATAATGTAAAAGTATAAATAATCAACAAATGTTAGTTTTTGGTCTTATAACTAGTTTGCATTTATTTTAACAACTCGTGTGCGATTTGGTAGGCAATATTTTAATGTTGCGGACTGTATGGAAGAGTATAACTTGTAAAATACTATGCCTTGGAAACAAAACCTAACACTGTATCTTCCTCGACACAACATTACAAAAAACATATTTTCAAAAATTCATGGGCTAATAGCTACTTTCTAATAACTTGTACAACTTTCTTTTATGACAAATTAATTTTCCTAAAATTTTGCGCTTTCCAGTGGTTAATTATAGCTGTTAATTACTGGTCATATAATCGGAATAACTTTTTTGATTACTTGACTACAAAAGTTTCTACTTTCTAAAGAAAAACTTAATTGCTATGTGCTTCACTATGAATTTTTAATTTAAAGCATTAAGAATTAATTGCAATGTAAAAAGAATTTTCTAAGTGATTGGGGAAAACGTGTCAAAATCTATCTCCTGGTTTAGATGCAGGTCGCTGAAACCAAGAATTTCATATATAGAGAGATCTGACATATTTGAACATATTGAATCGGGCTTATGGGGTCTACTCAACCGTATAATCCCTTCTGCCTGCATCCCTATAACCTAAATGTTCTATATTTTGTCACCAATAATATCATTCATATTGTTGCATTTGTCGCATACCTGTACCTTTTTTTATACTAAACTCCCTACCCACGCGAACCCTCCGAACGATTAAAAATAAGATAGTCTCGGGACCTCTTGACAGTAACTAGACATACCTATATTTTAATACTATTTATTTGTATGTATATGTTTTTGAAGTGTTGTTTTTAATTATGACTTTTATTGTATTCAATGTTACATACTTCGACGTTATATTCCTTTAAAACGGTTATAAAAATGATAAAATTTATTTTTCGAGGAATAAAAAATATTTTGAACCTCTCAACTCCCATTTGATTCATTATTATTTAGTTAAGTAAATGATATAAAATTAATATAAATAGAAGATACAAAAAAAAAAAAAAACAACACGATAAAATATATAACAATACCAAATTAGTTTAGTTATTTATTATCTAAGTTTAGATTTATCACATATGTGTGGAAGATTGATTCTGGAGGAGGTGGATAAATAATTGGTGTTTGAAAATAGAGACGGTACTATTCGGAGGGAGCTAGGTAAAGTGTTCCAAATAATGGTAGCACGGACGAAGGCTTTTCAAAGGATGCTGTTCTATGAGAGGGTAGGTATAGATCGGTAGGATGAGATCATGTACTTAGGGTCTGCACGAAGGAGCGCAGGGTAAGGAGGTCAAAGATATAGGAAGGCTTTCTGGCTCGCACGGATTGGAATAGGAAGACGCCAAGTAGGTATTTTCTTCGAGATTCGGGATAGAGCTACCTTTGACCAGAATACCATTGAGAGACGTGTGGTTGGCTGTCTGATGAAGCCGTATATAAATCTTACAAACCTATTCATTAATCTATTAATTTAATCTAAAATACATGAATTTAATTTTTAGAAATAGTTCTCTAAGTTTGATGCTTTTTATGGTTAATAGTTCCTAAGGTGACCAGAAGTCCCGATTTTTCACAATTCGTCCCGCGTTCCGCGACATTTTCCAAAAGTCCCGACTTATAAAATCAAGTTAAATTTTATATTTATGAAAATCATTGTTTCGCGTTCTATGAATCCTACGGGCTACGACGACTCTCTCAGATGATAAACTTCGTGTTCGTACTGCGTGCTAGCAAGCTAATTAAACAAATAAATATTACAAATCTGCTACTTACCATAGAGAATTAAGGCGTAGCGGAGTGGGTACTCTAACCTTCAGTTAATAGTACCACTCGCAGGCATAAATCGCGTTAGCCACTTGGCCACATAATTTGTCTAATTCATATTTTTTATTGTGAATATTTTTGATATGTTCATTAAATTTATTTTTATATATTTTATAAAATGTGTGCCAGGTGGCTAACCAAAAAGTAACCTTACTGTAAATAAAACATCTGTTTTTTTTAATGTTGTTGTTAAAGCTTGTATGAACATAATAAATGTGCTTTTTGGGTTATAGAAGTTTTAATTACTAAGTAAAATTTAGTTTTAACGAAACTCGTTAAAAAGGTAAGTAATTTATTTGTATATTTCATAAACACCTGACTTTTCTTAAACATAGCTTAAAATGCTCAAAGCCTTCATTTTTTATATTGATGACAAGAAGAATATAACTGACCTTAACCTTAAAAGAAATTTTAGAAAGAAATATACAAATAAAATTTTCAACAAATAAATCAATCAAAATAATTTCGTTATAAACAACAATTATATTGTAATTGTAAATTATGTTTATAACATTTTAGTAATTTTTTTATTATCATAGACATATAATATTGTAGTTTACTAAAGAACAGTTAGATAATCACAAATTAATTTAAAATTTGAATTTATCTTTAAGAATCATAACATACAATTATACGTTTTTTCTACCGTAAATCAAGTGTGGAGATCAAAAAAATAAAAATTAAGTGTTGAAACTTTAAAAGCCATTTTATGTGTCAAATATAATTTGACAAATTTTTGTGAAGATTTTTACAATATTTTAAAAAATGACAACAATCTACTGAAAAAAAAAAATCATTCAAATAAAAAATATGTCAAGGAATAAAATATTATAGATTTTTTTAGATTTACAAATTGTACTTATGTTGAAAATATTACGATATCATTTTTATTCTGCATGAAAATTATTGTTGATACCCCCCTCCTTCAGAGTTGTTTCCGTTTTGCCCATTTAAAAATCTTGTCACCTTAATTATTCCGTCATATAATAATAATTAGATATATCTGTTAGAAAACTTCTTTGGGTTATAAGATTAAATTTAATGAATAAAATTATTTATAGTATCTTGTTCATTGAGCTGGTTTCCTTATACCAATAATATATCTGATTGTGATCAGAAATTGTGGATTTGACGTAATAGGTTGGGGAGAAGTGCGGGAAAGGAAGTGCTCTGCGGGACTAGCCGTTTGCTCGGCGCTTTTCTCTTATTGTGTCCATGCTCTGTTGGACTTCTAAAGCACGTGGGTGTTTCATGCTTCTATTCGACCAATCCACCCTCCACCAATGGCGCCCAACCTTTTCCCTTTTAGTCTGAAAAAATATTTGTCAGGAACAAAAAAAAAAATCCGCCAATGACAAAGAAATAAAAGCATTAGACCATAACCTTGGTCTTGGATTTTCGTTCTTTATTTAAAAACAACAATTTTTCAATGATTAATTATTCGTTCATGCTAGATAAATATAAAATGATTTATTTCTTCGCTCCAGTGATTGTTCAGCGTGCTTGACAAATATTATTGTATATTTATTTTATATTTTTGGTTTGATAAAGATTACTTTTACTTATATATATATATATATATATATATATATATATATATATATATATATATATATATATATATATATATATATAGATTTAAAGTATATGTGGAAAGTCTAGCTTTAAATAAAGTTTCCCTATTGACATTGGGTGTAGACGACCTATTCCTACTCCTTCAGTAGATTTACTTTCAATAAGTACAAAATAAGGTCCTAAAACTTTCGATTCGTAGCATCTTTCTGGCTTAACCGTATTTCTTTGTGAATTTTATTACTTTGAGAGTTAGTTTGTATCTTTTTTTTTTCCGATTGATGTAATCTCTAAGTTGTATTTTGATCCCATTGAGCCACGTATTGAATGAATGAATGAATAAATGCTTTATTTACATAATATACAAAATAGTAATAACATATATATACATTTTTTTGAGATCAAAGCCCACAAGACAATGGCGTTAAGCCGTCTGTCGAGTTGCCCCTTTTTCTTTCTTTTTTCAGTTTTGATAGTAATTTATATTTTTAGTAATGTTATGATTTATTTTTATTGATTGTAAAAACTTAATAATTGAAATGCTGTACCAAAAAATTTCTGTATTTTAATGATTTATTTAAATATGCTGCAAATTTAACCCAATCTAGCCCATTTAGTCTATCTATTATCTCTTCTGGAGTTAACTTATATTTTCCCAAGTATTTCATCCTGAACTCCTTTAAGACAGGACATATTGCCAAAAAGTGGTAGGTATCCTCTGGCACATTTAGGTTGCACATAGCACAGGTAGGTACCCTATCCCTCCTCCATGGCTGACAATTAAGTCCCATCAGTTCTCCTCTTGCTTTAAATATCAGAGATTTATTATAAAGACTAAGGTTGTTGTGGTGGATGTAGGAAATAGCTATTTCAGAATCAAGTTTTGCATATAACATATGAAATTGGCTATTGCTGGCTGCGGATATCATTTCTGTTCGGATTTTTGTTTCCATTTTATTAATGAGGTAGTCCGGATTCATTTTTTTAATGGTTTCTTTATTAATTTCTATTTGTAGTTGGTCACCTATTTTCATTATTTGCATATACCATGATATCTTTTTTTCTATTACAACTTGTGTTAAGAAATTCGTTAATCTACTTGCAGGGTGGCTTTCTAATACTTTACGGATATATTTTAGATGTAATTTTAAGGTATAACTGTAGAGGGGAGAGGTGGCAGTTTCTAAATATAATATGTAATCAGGCGTGTTCTGTGGGAGATAAAAGAGCCTTTTTATGAAGTATTTTTGTACCCTTTCTACTTCCGGTAAATTCAAATATCCCCATACCTGAGCTCCATAGCAAACCACCGCTCGTAGGGCGCTGTTAAAAACTTGCATTTTTTTATTTACTGGAATATTTTTATCATCTATAATTTTTTTCCATACACTATTTATTGCAAATTTAGCTTTTATTACTTTTTCTCTATTGTTCATTTTAAAGTTGAACGTTGGATTGATGTTTATTCCTAAATATTTATAATTATCAACGCAGCTCACTTTTTGTCCTTCGAAATACCATTTCTCATTTTTCTTTAATCTTCCCCCTCTTTTTCTGCACACCATAATTTGGGATTTATTGAGGTTAACTTTAAGATTCCATTTCTTGCAATATATTTCCAAATCTCTTATCATTAATTGTAGGGAAGTAGGTGAAGAGGCTAAAAGCACAATGTCGTCGGCGAACATCAATGTTTTAATTTTCCATTTATTTATAATAATTCCACCACATAAATCATTGAGCCACGTATTCAAATAGCAGCAATAATATTAATTATATGATATTTTTATTGAAAATAAAAGCTTGATTATAATAAATTTCTTTGTCTAGATGTACAATACATACCTTAAAAAAAAAAAAATTATTGATATTTACAAATGTGTTGTATAACACATCTAGTAAATAGGCTAAGAGAAAATAGGCATGAACAAGACATGTAGTGAAGCTACCCAGCGGTAGCACTCAAAAATATTCTGAACTAGAAGGTCTCGAAGCCATCTTTTTCTCAGGCGCCTCGGAGAATTATCAAGAATATAAGTGGATGAGAGGTGGTTTGAAACTAGAGGGTTAGAGTGGGATTGCAGTTTGTCATGAATGGAATGATATCTGGGTCGGTCCAAATCACCAATATACGGAATATTAAGGTCTTTATGGATCAGTTTATTTTTTTTTTTTTATTCGTATATATTACAATTCGTCATAGACAATAATAATATTGCTACCGGACCACATTCATACAATATGTATCAGTTAATTAGTTAAAAAGTAAGGAGCATTGAGGATTTTACGAAGGATTTTGGATTGTAGGGATTGGATGCGGGAAGAATTTGATGGTTTAGTACAACCCCAAAGCTCTACTCCGTAAGTCTATATAGGCCGTATGATGATTTTCATGTAGATAAGCCTTTTGTAGTTAAGTGGGAGATTAGAACGTTTGTCTAGTAAGTGTTGGAATAGTCGAATCCGTCGAGCAGTTTCTTGTCGTTTCAGTCTTATATGAGGGATCCAAGTAAGACGTTTGTCAAGGTGAAGTCCTAGATATCGGATCTGTTCAACATGAACTAGCGGAATGTTATTGAAGGACACTGTAGGGCAGGGTGTCATAGGCTTACGACAAAGGGTAAAGGTAATTTGGTGGGATTTGTTGGAATTTATTTTAATTCTACAATTCTGACACCATACCTCAAGGTCACTGAGGTTTATTCATCTATGGATGAATAGGAATAATAATGATTTACTTTGAAGGATCTGCCAGTGAGGTAGGACTGGATGATAAGGAAGTTATGTGGAGGAGAGGAATTTGCGGAGTTTGTAAAGCAATCCCAGGTGCCAGACTCAAAAGCAATGGATTCGGTTAAATATGCATTATTCATTTAACTCCAAATACAATTTAAATGATTAATACCATTGGTTGAACATTATAATTTCAATTGTGATGACAAAGCATTACACTTATGTATATAATTATCATTGAGTACACGTACTTGCCTTTAATAATTCATAGTACATGAATTCATATGATTATCCATTCGAAATTAAAAGGAAAATGGCTGCATGAAAATGGTAGAAGATTTAAAGTTGTGAAGAAAGATAACAGGAAACATAATTGTAATATATTTACTTCATAATAAATATTCATTGAAAAATAAAAATAAAAATTGCTCCCCATTGGGTTAACGATAATAATGATTGTAGAACGAATATATATATATATATATATATATATATATATATATATATATATATATATATTATATATATATATATATATATATATATATATACACCTTTTTTTTTCTTTTTTTGTAATAATTCGAAGTACATAACTTTGATATGTTAATATTAATATTAATATTAACCATAACTTTATTAATAGCCTTTAACTGGGGTCGAATAGCTTGTCCAGTAGATGTAAATCCAAAAAAATACAGGACCGAAAAAATTTTCACGATAAAGTACCGTCAACTACTACGTAAATATTACGTGTCTCTTCGACTTTTGTATAAATATATATATTCGTACCTCTAACTATTCTATATATCACAATGTCAACAATTGAAGAAAAATTTAATATACTTATTGAAAAAATATCAGGACTAGAAACGAAACTTGATGAAAATAGAAAAAACCAAGAGGAAGAAATCAAAGAAATAAAATCTCAGTTCAGTGAACTAGCTACCAACATGCAAGCTTTCAGAGAAAAAGAGGAAAATATATCTCGAAAAAGAAATATAATTATATTCGGTTTGGAAAGAGAAAATATATCCATAATGAATAACACGATAATGGAAATATTAAGACACATCGCATCGAATATTAGACCTTATGACGTAACTGAAATAAGGAAAATTAACCCCAAAAGTAGAAATGGCCCGATAATAGTTAAATTAAATTCACTATTTCTGAAAATGATATTATGAAAAATAAATTTAAATTAGGAAAATCCGATGAATTTAAAACAATAAAAATTAAAAACGATATGCCAAAGTCTGTTAGAGATATCAGAAGAGAATTGTTCCCTTTTATGAAAGAGCACTGGAGAAAAGGAAATAAGGCAACCTTGAGGTATGACAGACTTCTAATAAATGATCAGCTTTTCTCACTAGAAGATTTAAAGTCTCAAGAAACTTTAAAGAAAAAAAGAGAGAGGAGTGAAGATAAAGATAGAGAAGAAATTGTAAAAAGTCTAAGCAAAAAACCAGAACAGTCTAAAGAGAAAAGAAAGAAAGATGATAAAACTCATCAAAGATCGTTCAGCTTGGATAAATTTCTGATATCTCATAAAGAAGATATGAAGACAGAAAATGAAATGAAAGGAGGATCTTCTGATAAAATAGAAAATCATCAAATTAGGGAAAATGAAGTATAGCCAAAAACTATCCCTATGTTTAGAAGGCTCGACCATGGCATGGATAAGGACAAACCTAAATTCAAAAATAATTTCAAGAATAATGAATTTCATATATGCACCTTAAATACAAGAACATTATTAGGGGACCATAGAAAACTAGAATTAGACCAGGCTTTAAAATATTTAAAATGGGATGTGATAGGACTGTCTGAGGTAAGGAGAAAATTTCAAAAAATCATAGAAGATAAGGATGGTAGGATATTCGCCCACACAAGTTCAGATAAAGGTATAGGAGGAGTAGGGTTTATAGTTAACAAAAAGTGGAAAAATAAAATAGCTGATTTTAAAGAAATAAGCTCAAGAGTAGCAAGATTGACTATAAACATAGGCAAAAGTAAAAAAATAGTTTTGATCCAGGTTTATGCACCCACAGCTGCTGCTACGGAGGAAGAAAAAGAAATTTTTTACAATGACGTACAACTCACTCTAGACAGATCAAGAAACTTTAAACACTCTGTTATAGTGATGGGAGACTGGAATGGAAGGGCTGGAAAACGTGTTAGTGGAGAAGAAGCTATCATGGGAAGTTCCTGGTATGGAGTGAGGAACCTGGGAGGTGAGTCACTTGCAGGCTTTGCCATGGCCAATAGGATGCAAATTGCAAATACCTACTTCAAGAAGAAAAGTAAAAACAAATGGACTTGGGGCGCTCCTGATGGAAGAAAATATGAAATAGATTACATATTAGTAGACAACATAAAGAATGTCAAAAATTGTGAAGTGATCACCAGGTTCAATTTTGACTCAGACCATCGCCTAATCAGAGCTACTTTACGTTATAAATATTTAAAAAGAAGAATAGTATCTCAGAAGAACCATACCTACATACCTAAGAAAATAAATGAGAAAATCTTTCAAGAGGAAATAAAAAAAATTCATAACGTAAACGATAAATATGAAAATGACATTATTGAAAAACAATATAATACTATTAGAGATTACATTATAGAAAGTGCTAAAATGTCAGAACTGCAGGAACGAAAGAAAGGATATCACGCAAAATTATCCAGAGGCACCTTGCAAATTTTAGAAAAGAGGAAAAAAATAATACAGAAAGGAAGACCGAATCCTCTGCTTACCCTCATAAATAAAGACCTTAGAGAAAATATAAAAAAGGATCTTAAGAAACATAAAGAAAATAAGATAACCGAAATTTTGGAAATGAATAAATCCTTTAAAAAATTAAAATTCGAATTAAATGAAGGTAAACACTGGCCAGTTAGTTACAAAAACAATCGAGAAAAGGAGGTGAGCAACAGAGATGACATGATCGACTTGGCAACAAAATACTACCAAGAATTATACAATGCTGAAGAAGAAAATGTATTTAAAAGAACTAAAAAAACAATAAGGATTGAAAATTCTGTTCCTGCAATACTGAAATCAGAAGTGGAAAGTTTAATTAAATCACTTAAGTGCTCAAAAAGCCCAGGCCAAGATGGTATTACAAATGAAATCCTGAAGGCTGGAGGAGAAGAATTAACAGCTCTACTGTGCAATTTTTTCAATAAAGTTCTAAAAGAAGAAGAAATCCCAACAGACTGGAAAATATCAAAAATTGTTTTGCTTCACAAGAAAGGGGATAAAACTAAATTAAATAATTTCAGACCAATATCATTGGGCGCTACTATAGGAAAAGTTTTCACAAAAATCATTCAAACCAGACTGACAAAAACAATAGATGAAAATTTACCTTTGGACCAAGCAGGCTTTAGGAAGGGGATGTCTACAATAGATCATTTACATGCTATCAACCAACTCATAGAAAAAAGTAAAGAATATAATCTAAATTTATATCTCATATTTGTTGACTTTTCCAAAGCATTTGACAGTATATTCATAGCAGCATTATAACAGCTCTCAAGTCAATAGGTATCGAGGAAAAATATATTTCTATAATAAAGCAATTATATACTGACAATAAAGCATTTATATTTAGCGACAAAAAAGGCAAGGAGTTTCCAATCAAGAGGGGAGTCAGGCAAGGAGATGCACTATCACCACAGCTGTTCAGTATAGTACTGGAACTTATTCTAAAAGATATGGAATGGGAACAATATGGAATAAATATAAATGGTGTCAAAATAAATGTACTTAAATATGCTGATGACGTGCTACTGATTTCCAGAAAAGAAGAAGAGATAGTGACAATGCTGCAACAACTTAGGTATAGAAGTGCACAACATGGACTGTCATTGAACTTGGCAAAGACTAAAATAATCACCAGCTCCAGTGTTGCAAAAGTCAAAACAGATCTTCCTGAAATAGGTGTAGTAGAAGAAATCAAATATCTAGGACAGGTGATATCTTTTAAAGATAGACAGTCTATTGAGGTCCAAACAAGGACAGCTATGGCTTGGCGGAAATATTGGAGCTTAGGGATGATTATGAAGAACAACAATATCAGCCAGCCTCTAAAAACGTTAGCCTTCAATAGCTGTATTTTGCCTGTTCTATCTTATGGATGCCAAACATGGTCCCTCAACAAGCTACATGAGAGAAAAATTATAACATGCCAAAGAGCAATGGAGAGGAGCATGTTAGGCATAAGGAAAAGCCAAAAGCTAAACAGCCAAACAATAAGAAAGGTTAGTGGTGTCATTGATGCAATAACATTTGTGAAAAAGATGAAATGGCAATGGGCTGGCCATCTAATGAGAAAAAATGACAAAAACTGGGCGAAAATACTGACTGAGTGGACCCCATTAGATGAGAAAAGGAACCGAGGCAGGCAAAGAAGAAGGTGGGTCGATGAGATCAAAAAGGAAGAAGGAGTGCTATGGTCACGAAAAGCCAAGGACAGGGAATTTTGGAAGATGAAGACGAGCGAACTCTTCAACTCAAGTACGGGTAGTTACCGTTAAAGACTTTAAACTCCTGAAAAGGAAGGTCTATATATGTATATGTATATAAAGAAAGAAGAAAAAATGTAAATAAAACTGTATATGAATGTTTATATGTATATCAATAAAGACTATTATTATTATTATTATTATTACACGTACTTGCCTTTAATAATTCATAGTACATGAATTCATATGATTATCCATGTCGAAATTAAAAGGAAAATGGCTGCATGAAAATGGTAGAAGATTTAAAGTTGTGAAGAAAGATAACAGGAAACATAATTGTAATATATTTACTTCATAATAAATATTCATTGAAAAATAAAAATAAAAATTGCTCCCCATTGGGTTAACGATAATAATGATTGTAGAACGAATATATATATATATATATATATATATATATATATATATATATACACCTTTTTTTTTCTTTTTTTGTAATAATTCGAAGTACATAACTTTGATATGTTAATATTAATATTAATATTAACCATAACTTTATTAATAGCCTTTAACTGGGGTCGAATAGCTTGTCCAGTAGATGTAAATCCAAAAAAATACAGGACCGAAAAAATTTGCAAATAAAATTACAATTCAACACATAAAACAATCCTTCGCATTCATAAATAAAAAAGAAGTAATTAATAGTAGGTTTTAAATATGGGATGAAACAAATATTGTAGAAAATAAAAGTCTTCAAAAGTCAGCTATCTCCATCATTAAAGGCTACAGTCCTGGAAACATGTTTCTGCCCAGCAATTTGATACGGATACGCAGGTCTGATCTAGGACCAGAAAAACAAATACGATAAACTGGCAAGGACACAGCTTCAGTTGTTTATAAGCAGATTAATACTAAAAGGAAAGCTCGTACCAGCAATAGAAAAATAAAGTCGTCAAAAGCTTACAAAAACAGGCACATTGAAATAGAGGTGGGCTGTGCATGTGTCTAGGTTTGATCCCAGAAGATGGTCTAAAATTGCTACAGAGTGGATTCTAAAGGAACGTAAGAGATGGTGAGGAAAGCCACTGACAAGTGGAGGGACGAAACATTGCATGTTGTGGGGGAGGGGGGCCGGCTGTAGGGCTAGGAATAGCAATCTTTGGAATAATATAACAATGAACCTTTCAGTGGAAACATGGGTATAATTTTGGTTCAAATTATTCAGAAAATGTTATATTTTATTTATATTGTAAATGATAACAAGTAAATATTGTAAATAGTAACATCAATAATGAAAAGGAAACTTTTTTATAATTTTAATATAAGTTATAATCCCCTTGTCCCGGTTGAACAGTTTGTTCCCACTCTAATCCACTTCTTTCAATCCTTGCTTCCTCTACAATCCCTGGTTCTCCTCCGAGGCGTCTGAAAAGAAGATGGCTCTGAGACCTGTTAGTTTAACATAGGCTTTGGAGAGCTGCCAATGGGTAGTATCATAACATGTGAATCCATGACATTTGTATCTTGTATCTCATTTACTAGATGTATATCATTATTCAGTTGTAAATAGCAATAAATCTATTAAAAAAAAAAAAAAAAAAAAAAAGCTATAATCCCCAAAAGAGGGAGGCTTATTGTTCTCTAAAGAATAAAATAACGCTGTCATTATTATTATTAGGTATTATTGAATTAGGGTAGTACGACTTTATACCTCTTACATGAATAATTAAGTATGTTTTCAATCAGTGGGATTGAGAAGCTCTGTCGACATTTCAACAGCTTTTAATTTCAGCGATTATGAATGATATATCTTGGCCGTTTTGACATGAGCAGTAATTTATGATGAATGAGCCTCTTACTAGTCACATTGATTATTAATCAGTTGTAGAAATTAAATATGATACATGAGCTTAGCATTAACAACGATTGAAATAGTCATAAGAAAGAGTTAATGACCTGGATGAATATGAATTCCACTCGGAGGAGGGATATAGACCGAGGCGTGGCTATAGAAGAAATGTAGATCTCCGAACCATAATGGGATGGTTAACGAGTTGCCATAACCTAATGCAAAGCATCAATCCCCACGGAATTGAAAGTTGGCGTGCTTGCCCACCTCACGCATTCACCTCTTCAATACTCCCCTCCGTCCATCGGCACGGCATCCACGGTGTCTCAACTTCAAGCAGAGGAACAGTTCTAAAGATTTCTAAACTCAATCTATTAAAAAGCGATTGGAATCACAATATTTCATTGACATACTTACACACTGCCGTGAAGGATCTAGATTCAGAAACAGCCCATTATTCAAGAAGCCTGCGCTGTGGAAAGTGTCTAGCATGGAATCCTCATACGAAAAGTTAAAAGATAAGAAACAAACTATAGATTCCAAAAGGTACAACACTTATTTACCAACGATCCAAACGTCTAATCAATTACAAAATGTTCGTTTATATAACCATTAGGGAAGTCTGGACTAATGCTAATATTGGAAATCTGAAATACGTAAAGGATTTTGCAGGTCTCTGTTGTTTTCTTCCAAATGTTTACATATTTAAAGTAAACAGTTACTAATCCTCTACCTTTGTATTATAAACAGTAGCTTCCCAATCAATTACCCACTTTTCAGTATACCTCCAAATATTAATATGGAAACACGCGATTTTCGAGTAATATTTTTGTACGAGTTTAAACTCGCCCATTCAGCAGCTGAGGCCGCTAGAAATATTTGAAAGGCGTTTGGGGAAGGGAGCGTTAATGAACGGACCATTCGCCGCTGGTTTGCTAAGTAACCGACCTGGAAAACTTGCCCCGAGGAAGACCTCCGTCCGTAATAGACAATGATGTCCCCAAACATACAGTAGAAGGAAACCCCTACCAAACAGTTAAAGGACTCTCAGCACAACTAAATGCAAGTGCACCTACCGTTTCCAGACATTTAAAGTGTATTGGGAAAGTAAAAAAGCTCGATACATGGGTACCTCATGATCTCACTGAGCGGCAGCAAGATCCCATGTTTCAAAACATACCGTGCAAAAATTGAAAGAACTGGGCTACGAAGTTCTTCCGCACCCACCACATTCTCCCAACTTGTCTCCAACAGATTACCACCTGTTCAGGAATTTAGACAAATTCGTCAAAGGAAAACTTTTTGAAAATGATGATATGAAAAAGTGCGTTTTCAGATTTTGTTTCACTTCAAAGCTCAGAGTTTTTCAGTTCGGGGATAAAAAAGGTGGTGTCACGTTGGGAAAAAATTGTATTAAAAGATGGTAAATTCTTCGAATAGAATTATCTTGTTTTCATATCGTATTTTTAATAAAAATCCTTTACCTTGAAAACGGACATTTCATGTGACACAACCATTTCATATGAATTGTTTTATCATTCCACCTTTAGAGCATATCTTCGACACCCTTTCATTTTAGCACTGTTAGCAATCTGTTGAATAGATTCCCTACCAAGAAATCCATCTTAAAAAGTGCTTAATACGGAATCCTCATACAGGACTTAACCGAACAGGAAACTACTACAAGTAACTACATCAGTTATTTGGCTAGCGAACCTAACTTCTCTAATGTTCTGAACTTTTACAAAAAGTAAGAATAGATTCATCATTTTATGTTTTGAGCATATCTCAGGCAACACTCATTTTCTCACATTTTACTTTTTCACACTTTTTTCCTGGAGAATAAATGAAATCCTCTCACAAGACGTAAACAAAAAGATTGAACCCGTAGATACCGACAACTGCAACAATAATTTCATTTATATTACATAATGGTAACCTTCTTGGTCATATGGAATCATGATTAGGAATCCACTAAATAATAAAACCTTTCCCGCATACAAGCCTTACATTAAAAAATCCTTCTTAGTTTTACCTTTGAACATATCTTCGAAAGCACTGACCAGTATTTTCAACACTCTTTCACTTTTAAACACTATTACACTGTCTTGCATATAATGTGCCCAACATGGATTCCGCAATTAAAAAAAAAGAGAAAAAAAGAGGCTTAATTGTTAAGAAACATCTCGTAGATACTGACCAATACATCTCTTATCTGGCAAACACTTAAGTCCAAACTTCTAATCTCAAAAATCTCATTAATAACACCATAAGTAGAAGTTTAGACCATGGCTATTAGTATGGATACTTTTTATCATTTCATCTTTCTCGCATATCTTTGGCACCTCTTTTCAACACCTTTCAATTTTTAAAAATGTTTCCTTTCCAAGAATTCCATTTAGTGTCTTATATTTATTCCTCATACAATACTTGAACGACAAGAAACAGTCCCATAGATAACGACATCTTACTTGCCAAGCGATCCAAACTTCTAATCTACAACAAAATTTTCATTTATATAGATAATAGTAACCTTCTTAGTCATATTGAATCCAGCTTTGGGGATCCATTTAACCATGAAATTCCTTCCGCATACAATTCTTACAATACAAAATGGTTCTTGGTCAGTTTTGTAATTTTGCCTTTTGAGCACATCTTCGGCAGCCCTAATCAGCCTTTTCAGAACCATTTTATTTTTTGACGCTGTTTTACTAAGTGTCTTACGTGGATTCCTCATATAATACTTAATTGACAAGACACAGCCCGTAGATAACGTAACATACCACACTTATTCACAAATAATCTAAGCTTCTAATCTCCTACTCATCTGCGATATCCCGTGTCATGGAGTGAGGGTTGTCTGTGACCGATGATTGAAGTTGGTCGTCAGCAGTTGAAGGACGATCCGAGCGCTTTGCGACTTCCAACTCGAAATTTTCAGTTTTGAACCGAGCAAACCAGTTACGGGCAGTGCAGGCATCATCGCCATGCACACCGTCCATCCAGCGGATTTTCCTTTTCGGAAAAGAAAAATCATTAAATGAGGAAAATAAATTTTTTCTCTTCTATTTTGATTAAGCAATATTTAAAGATGAGGAATCTCGGTTGAAACTGCTGCATAAAAGTACCTGAGCTAATCATTTAATAGAATATGTAAATATTATTGAGCAAGTAAAGATGATTTTATTGAAGTACACACTGAGAAGATTAAATTGAAATATTGAAAAACGTTACCAACTTATTTTACATCAATTACACATTTTAATGGGAAAGGAATCAAATATTATTTTATTACAAACTTCCGAGAGATTTTCGCCTTTCCTGTAAAATTTCTAAAACAGATACAGTATTGGAAATCATCGTTTGAAATGTGGAAGGGCGCGATTTTGCGCTGTTTGCTCCCTGGCCCAAAAATATCAATTACGCCACTGTTTTCAATGAGTTGCTTTGACCCGTTTATTGTCATCTTATGTTTTCAATAGCAGTTAATTTAAATAATATCCAATATATCAATGATGGTACAGATAGGAAAGAACTCGTTGGACTACTATCTTGCTATTTGGATTTATTTTAAGAATTGAACAATAAAAATAGGGGTGTAAAAGACCCTATAACATTGCGTGAAAATTTGACTGAATTAATTAATTTAATTTCATTTTACCTAACAGAAAACAGTGTAAAGTGAGGATTAATAATTTTACAACTCCTGTATCCACATGTATATTCTGTCCCATTGATCTGGGAAAATTCAGTGATGCAAAACGCGTTGAAAATTTGTAATTTCATTATGTAAATTGGCAGTTGTAGTACAATAATATAACAGGGGAATATATAAATTATAATGGCATTGCAAAGTGATGTCCATAGAATTAGAAAGTCAGCTTGGAATAGCAAGTGAGATCACGGTGTGGTAAAGGTGTGTAATTTAAAGTGTTTAGTGCATCTTCCACTTTGTCTTGAAATAATGGCACCAAGCAATGAGAAACACAACTTTGTTGTAATCCTAAGTAATAACATAATCCGAGGTAAGTTTCATATTCATACAAATGGATATTCAAAAGCCCTTTAGTAAAAAAGAAAACTGACGAAATATATGCATATTTAAATTTAAATTATATTTGAAATCTGTCAACATAAGATTTATATTTAAATCTTTTTAAGATTTGTCTTCACCGAAGATGTCTCATGTGGCCCATTTATACAGCGAGTTAAAGTGGCCCCTTCTCTCAACCCCTATACAATATTTCCTAGGATCATAACTTTACCATACACTCCCAGCTACCTACCTCCCTATTTCTACAGACTTCTGCAATTTAAATCTTCAGTCCACTCCCTCGAAACAAGATCGCGCCATTCTGACCTTTACATTCCTACCCATAGAAGTTCCATACCTACTCATATCCGCCAAGCTTCTACCCTACCATCATTCAAGTCCCAGGTGTTTCAGTACCTGTCATCCCAAACAGACGCTCAACAAGCCTGATATTTCAAAGAAAATATGAATTCATAAAGAAAATTTATTATTTATAGTTTATATTTTACTTAGTTAATGGATCAATTATTATGAATCAGTTTCAATATTTTGTTTTGTTCAACAAATTAATCTATCAGAAGTATTTATTTTATTTTGTGTACTTTAATCCTTCCGATATCATTGAGAATAAAAAATAATTATAATCCTTGTGTCTTTTGGCTAGACACATCCTATATATTAATTGTACATATCAATTGTTATGAAGGGACCCTGTCACAGAATAATTTTTTTTTTTCTATTCTATACATATTTTATTGTTAGTTCTCTACCGTAGCTAGGTTTTCTACGGGTCTCAAGATGCAGTCAATAAATAAACCATTCTGTTTAGGCTACATTCTGAGAATATTGTTGTCATATTTATTCCAGTTTAATATAAATCCTTGATTGGCCAATGAAGGTGGGTTTGTTTTGCACCATTTTTAAGGTAATTAAATAAAGAATTTTTTTGAGATCCGAGAAATTAAAATCCTAACCATAGAAGAGTAAAAACAGCTTGAAATGTCGAAATATTCTAAGAAATATTAAAATTCAATTCTTTTGCATAACGTTGTGCGGCATTTACTTTTATATTTTAAGGGTTTGTCTTCTTAACGTTCTGGGAAATTTTCGTTTATTTGGTACCACTTATTTTTCTTTATGTGCATACCAAGTAAATATATTTGAGTTTTGCTGATCAAAACCATGAATAACCGTAAAAAAACTCAAAATTAGATTTTCCTTTCTAACCGTTGAGAATGCTGGGTTATATACAACTTTTTGTTCCACTTGTGGTCTAGTATTTACTCCCACAATATGACTAGTCATTTATGATATATATATAATAATATATATATATATATATTATATATATATATATATATATATATATATAAGTTTGTGTTGTTCTTAGGTTTCAGTCAATGAATAAACAATTTTATCTATGCGACGTTTCGAGAATTTATTGTTCTCATAATCATGCCTTAACAGTGGAAAAAAAAAAAGGCATGATTATGAGAACAATAAATTCTCGAAACGTCGCATAGATAAAATTGTTTTTTCATTGACTGAAACCTAAGAACAACACAAACTTAAATTATCAACAGCCGAGAACTGATCAAACAATATATATATATATATATATATATATAATAATATATATATAACTAATAGTAATATATTATTGTTTGGTCTTGAGGTTCAGTTAAAAATTACCAACTATATTTTAGTGACGTTTTAAGTAATAATTTTTCTCATAGCCAAGCCCGAATAGTGGTAATCAGAATTCTAGAAAATACATAAAAGAATAATATAATAATAAATGGAATATAGTACATAAATAAATAGTTTTTCACTAGGGTGAACTTGTCGATTGTGGAACAACATAAATTAATATACTGATAAACTGCAAAGTACACTATAACCTGAACTGAGTTGTTTTTTTTATTTATCTAGTATAAAGTTTTTTTCGTCCACTTTCCCTGAACTGGGTGAGGTGTTGGTGGGACGTGAAAGTTTTCCACCACTGAAGGATAAAAACTGGCAAAAAGTCGGTTTTTACGGAGCTAGCAGTGTAGCACTGCTCGACAATAGAACCTCCGTCATCTCGGTGTAGGACAATACAAACCATACTCCTTCCATGATTTTCCTAAACGTGATCTGTTAAAGTTAAAAAAAAATAATAAAAAAAACTTTCAAATATGTACGATTATTGACATTAGGTTGTAGGACGACCATCCATGATTTGCTTTCGTACCAGGTTATGGTCTTGATGAATCACTACTGTTACAGGAGGCGATTTGGTCACAATCTAATCTTATTGTTAATTTAATGTTGGTTTATCAATTTTTTTTAAAAACATTTTATTGATATTTAAAACTGTACTTATAATAAATAAAACAAGTAAATGGGCTGATTTACACTTATGATAATGTCTTGTAAAGAAACAACCCAGTGGTAGCCCCTTAATGTCAATTTAATTTAGTAGGTCTCGAGGCCGTTGTCTATTTTCAATCGCCTCGGAGGGTTGTCAGGAATAGATGGGAACGATAAGTTGCGTACAAGAGGATTCGTGTGGGTCGGGTTTTCGGAATTAAAAGAGACATATCTGTTTCGGGATAGTTCTGCGACAAATGGGATATTTAGGTCATTATGGATGATTTTATTCGTAATGGAATAAGGAGCATTAAGGATTTTGCGAAGGATTTTGGATTGTAAAACATACACATCCTTTAAAAACGTATTTTAAGATTGTATTTCATTCTAAAAGGTACTATATCCACATTGCTATATACTATATACTATTATTATATATTAGCATTATACTATTACACATTCAAATGATAAAATTTATTAATTTATATATACGTATTTTGTATAGTGTAGTCAGTTTAGAATGGAATATGACCAGTACAATTATTCCTTACTTGAAGGAATAATTTGTTTTGAAGTAATTTAAATGAAGGTAAAGATGATGCTTTGCGTATAGAGGTAGGTTTGGAATTCCTGAACGAAGTGGCACGCAATATAATATAATTTTTAAAAGAAGATGTTCTTCAAGAAGGAAAATAGAAGTTAGTGGGCTGGGATCTCGAGTTATACGAAGGGTCAGAGGAACAAGGAATGAGTATTTGCGTTGTTTAATATTTTATATCGTTTAAGATTGACCAATGACACCAATAACGTTTACACAAATGGGTGTACGCAGAGGAAATTTAAAATTGATTGTAACAAATATAAATGAACGATAAAAAGGTGTTGTTTGACACTGTTTTTACTTCAAAGCACGCCAATGTGATATGTATATTCATTGTGTTTGGAAGAAATAGCTTATATTGTCAACTCACTATGCCCTCTAATGATTTTCTAAATACTTGCCCTCCTACCTTTCCTGCTTATGTGCTTGTATAAACCATTAATACATGGATATGTTACAGCGCAGCATGTTGTGGCCAGTATTTGAAAATATGGATATGTATACACAATAAAGATGGAATGTGCTCCAAAAAACATATTTTAATCCAAAACGGCATATTTCATGATGGATAAAGGCGGTCCTATTAGGGTGTCTAAAATGTGTTTCACTGCACTCGTAAAATAAGGCTCAGTTTAGGCCCGGAGTATTTTTATGACAGGAAGAAAAGCATCGGTGGTTTATGGGCCCTCCTCTGGAACTAAATCGGTGAGTTTAATGGAGGTCGGCTTTCTATGGGTAAGCACCACAGAATAAATAATAAAAGACATTTTTAGAAAGGATTTGGAAGGCTTTAGGAGAGTTGGCTTTATCGATGGCATTGCTGACGTGCCTTGACTGACTCCTCGCTCAGGTATGTAACCTGTCTACCGGCGAGTGATGGCCACACAAAAGTCTTCCTCTCGACCATTGCCCTTGCTACAACAATATACCCAATAATTTACATTTCTTACATTCAAGGAAGTATTATAATCAATTGCGAACACCAAACAAAGACTAAGATATATGAAGAAGCCGTTAATTTTTTTTCTATTTATCATAATGTTATCGCTCCTTACATCACTTTATGTCGACCTCGTCTTCTTCTAATACTAGCTGTAATCAACGGCTTTGCTCGCGTCTATTTCATTTTTCGTTAATTTGTATGAGTTTATGATAATAGTAACATATAATACATATAAGCAATTTGTTACCCTTCAAAATATTTTTATGCACAACGAATAAAGTGTTGCATTGAATGCCATATTTCAATTGTATTCAGTCAAATTTACAATAACTTACCAGCATAAGTAGGGGCACCTATAATTACTCAAAATGTTTTAAATTTGGATCCCATTCGTGAGTGAAGCTTCCCACCAGAAAAACCGAGCTACTAAAGTTTTACAATGTATTTAAAATATACATTACTAAATTCCTGTTTTACTTTCACTTATATGAAACAAATAGTGAAGGAAAGTATTGCGATCGTGAAAATTTTCGAATTCCAGTTTTCAACGGAAATACAGGTTTTAGTAACCAAGTCCCTTAAAAAGGTCTGTGTGTGTATGGTAAGTCCGAAGAAACAGAACTTTCCGTGCTTGTTGATCGAACTGAGCCTTAGGGAATCCATTAGTAGAGCATGATATGCCCTCCTAACTTCTTCACTAGCTCTACGATAGGAAAACACGATTGTTTAACTGTTCCGAAGCTACACCTTCTTTTGCAAGCTTGTCGGCTTCTTCATTCTTATGGATACCACAGTGGCCGGTACCATTGGAAAACCACCTGCCTACCTTGTTTACATGTTTCTATTAAAATCCAATGTAAATAATCCTTTAACAATTTACTTTCGTTTCTAAATTTGTATAAAAATTCTTAAAATGATATAAATTACGGAGGTAAGTGAAAGTAATGTGTGGCGCGCACCAGATTTTTATATTTTATCGAGTTATTATTTGGAGTCCTTATTATTTATTAATTCATTCAGCCAATTTAAAACGATTTTTCAATTAATCCCCTAGGACCCCCAGATCATGGCTTGCCTACCCCCAGGGTTCCGTGGACCAGTTGTTGAAAACACTGTTATAGAATACAAGATATATTAATATATTATAAGTACTCCGTGTGGAGTGATAAAGAATTCAGGCGTTGAATACAACTGTATTTAGAGTATACAACCGGTTAAAAAAATGGAGAAAAGTGAAAAGCCTCCAAGAAAGAGGTGTTATAATAAAAAAGCGACACCATTAGCCCCGAAGCGGAAGGCCCCTGGCGGAATGACAGTTGTGCTGTTGGAACAAGATTAATTTTTCTCTAAGTATAAATGAGAGGAAGAGATGAAAGGTACCGCCGAGGAATGATAAACCAATAGCCAGGCGGCAACCCTCACAGGTACAAAATATCTCCGCCTTTTTTCTTATATCCTTTATATTTCACTTCTTTTCTTAGCATGAAAATAATGCTCACATGTAATAAGGTGGAACCTATCTCACTATCATAAACTGTTGTATTTTCATTGTTCAATTCCCTCAGCTTTATAAATCACTATAATCATATACAGTTGCCTTAACGATGAATATGGACAAATTTACTGTTGACAAACAGAAACAATGTTATGAAAACATATTTTAATCTCTTTACGTTATTAACCTAAGGTGACCAGACGTACTGCTTTTAGTAGGACAGTTGCGATTTTTCACAACTTGTCCCGCGTCCCGCGACGTTTTTCGGAAGTCCCGACTTTTAGAATCAAGTTAAATTTTATATTTATGAAAATCATTGTTTTTCGTTCAAAGAATCCTTCAATATGTTTTTCGTTCTAAGAATCCTACGGGCTACGACGACTAACACATTGCTTTTGCTACCCAGTTACATTATATATGTCTCTTAGATGATATACTTCGTGTTCGCACTGCGTGCTATCAACCTAATTAAACAAATAAACATTAAAAATCTGCTACTTACTATAGAAAATTAAGGTACGTAATTTATTTTATATATTTCATAAATACATAAATTTTCTAAAACTTAGCTTAAAATACTCGTAGCCCTCATACTTTATATTGTTGACAAAAAGTATATCACCGACCTTAACCTTAAAAGAAATTTTAGAAAGAAATATATGAATAAAAGTTTGCAAATATTTTAAGTCAATTAAACTAATTTCGTTATAAACAACAATAAAATATGTTCATGTAAATTATGTTTAGGGCCAATTAGTGCGGCGAAATGTTGCCGATGTGAAACGAATATTTGTACTGTATGTGTTCATAACATTTTAGTAATTTTTTTATTCTCATAGACATATAATATTGTAGTTTAGTTACTAAAGAACAGATAATCACAAATTAATTTAAAATTTGAATTTATCTTTAAGAATCAAAACATACAATTATACAGTAAATCAAGTGTGGACATCAGAAAAATCAAAATTAAGTGTTGTAACATTGAAAGCCTTTATGTGTCAAATATAATTTGACAAATTCTTGTGAAGATTTTTACCATATTTTAAAAGTGACAACAATCTAACGAAAAAAATTCACTGAAATAAAAAATATGTCGAGGAATAAAATATTATACATTTTTTTATATTTATAAATTGTATTTATGTTAAAAATAAAAAAAATATTGCGATGAAAAAAAAAAAAAAAAAACCTAAATAACCCCCTTCCTTCAGAGTTGTCGCGCTTTGTCCATCTAAAAATCTGGCTACCTTATCTTAACCACTTATGTGACTAGCGTCTAAAACCAGGGAAAAATTGTCGCTTTCACGAGAAGGCCACCCTACACAGTGAAAGAAGATGTCCGTAAATTCGTGACAGTTTAGTTACTAAAGAACAGATAATCAAATTAATTTACAAATTGTGAAATTTATACTTTAAAATCAAAATCTACAATATACAGTAAATCAATTGAAATAAAAAATCAAAATATAAGATATTGTACTACATAGCCTTTATGTGTAAATATAATTTGACAAATTCGTGAAGTTTTTACCATATTTAAAAGTGACAACAATCACGAAAAAATTCACCAAATAAAAAAATATGTGAGGAACAATATTATACATTTGTTTTACATTATAAATTGTATTTATGTTAAAATATAAAAGATATTGCGATCAAAAACCAAAAAAAAAAACTTACCCCCTTTTTTCTCCATTAAAATCTCTACCTATTAACATATGTGACTCGTTACGGAAAGGTTTACGAGGAAACAGTGAAAAATGTCGTAATTCGTGTGAATGGTTTTTAAAATAGCAGGAGAGGAGGATGGCATAGTTTTTTAAAATACAAATTCGGATAATAACATCAAATATTACTTTATGAAAAAATCCTCTAATATCATTACGTATTATTTTTTTTAATTATAAAAAAACTAAATTATAATGCTATATTAGGGGTACTCACTACGTTTGCTTTAGCATGCTATTTGTGTTATTTTGCTAAACCCATCGAGTTTCTACAGTTATTTCCTGTAGAAAATTGATGGGTTTAGCACAATAGCACAAATAGCATGCTATAGCAAACGTAGTGAGTACCCCTATTATAACACACAAGTATAACATACACATCATGAAAACATGTTTTGTTTTTTACAAGTGACCGTCAAGATTTGACATCAAATCCTATATGGTCAATACATGTTTGCCATAATTTAATAAAAACTTAGGTTACGGAAACAAAAATACTTAAAAAAAAAACATTAAATTAAGTAAAAAGAGATTAAAATAAAATAATAATAATATTAAAATAAATTCTGTGTTTTTTTTTTTTTATATTTTACACTCAGCGTTAATGAAGAATTGCTTAATCATCAAAAAAAGAAAAATCATCAATAAGCTTTTGTTTATCTAACATTTGCAAAAATATGGCTTCTGTTTCTAGGGAAACCACTACTTCTCTTTGCTTCCCATCTTTTCTGCATCGGGATAGAATGTGGCGCGGGTCTTCAAACTTTGCATGTTACACACTTGCCATCATTTTCTATTTTCATTAAATGTAATATTTTTTTTTTTTTTTTTTTGCAGCCATGGTTAGTTCGTAGCCTTACTAATTGCACAATTTCTTTTCTATCGAGTTGTTTGTCCGTGGAGAACCATGGTATCAGGCTCAAAGTTGGCTGGTTTGATAATAATCTTTACCTTTAAATTGTGACTCCCAGTCATATTTATCCTGCCATTCCTGGACTGTTTCTTTCTACAGACATTTCAACAGGTCTTGGAGAGGCACTTTGGCATTTTATTTTGTGGTTTGTTTTTTCCCAGCAGCTCTATCAGCCGCTTCATTTCCTGACAGTCCTATATGACTTGGTATCCATTGGAAGTTATAACTGTTGCTGCCGTTTTTTTTCGGATAATATCTGGAGCTATGAATGAAGTTAATTTGTTTTTATAGACATTTTTCAATAGTTTGCACGAGGATGCCGAGTCTGTGAATATGACTATATTGGCGTTAGAGTATTCGCGTTGACAGTAACAAATTGCTTTGAGAATTGCATACAGTTCAGCACTAAGAATACTGAATTTAGAAGGTAGAGCGACCGAAATTGTGTATTCTTTGGCTGGATCAATAACAGCTACTGCAGTTTGCATTTCACCGCTATGAAGCCGAGGCCCTGCCGGTACAACGCATACCTCAGAATCATTTCCACAACCAATTATTCCTCAAAGTTTATCCAACCCTTAAAAATCACATCCAAAACAAATTTCTCATATTCCTCCTCCATCAAATGTCTCAGACATTACAAGTTTGATGACATCCTTCATCACTGAAATCAAATCTCTTGTTATACCACAAATATCACTCCTTACAAATCTAGTATCAAATCTAATCCCTACCTTAAAAATCCTTAAATGACTTCAGCTAACTCCTTACCCATTCTCCTTCGGAATTCGAATGTTGTTAGAAATCACACTGACGAACTCACAGCTTTGTTGCAAGACAAAAACGTTGATGTAGCACTAATTAATCAAACTAGACTAACCACTAAACAGTTCTTCAAAATACCTCAATAAGTGACATACCGAACGGACCACCCAGACGGCAAAGCTCGTGCCGGTACTGTTGTCCCTGTCTACCAGTCCTCTCACCACTTACTCCCAGTTCCTCCCTACGATTTCCTACGATGCACCGCTATAGTAATTAATTCCTATTCCATTCCGATCACCTCGCATCAGCGTACTGCTCTCCTAAACATTCCATTTCCAACATTCAATTCGAATACTAAGAAACCCTAAGAACCGACCATGGGGCTCCATATCCACGAATTCTCGTGGGAGGAATTTACAGTCTGCACTCAACTCTCGACGTTATAACCCTCTACCTCCTAATACCCCTAACTACTGGCCAACCGATCTTAACCTCAACCCTGACTTCTTTATCGCGGCGGATTAGGCTCCCTAAATTTGTCAATAGCTCTTATTGATGAACTATCCTCTGACCAAAGTCCATTGATCATGAACTTTCTTTACCGATTGTAGGACGATATACTTCTTCCCTTCCAACCTTTGCGTTCGCGTCGCCTAGTATTATCTTAATGTAATTTCGCGGTAACTTATCGTAAACCGACTCTAGTTTATCATAAAATTCGCATTTTACTTCATCATCACTGTCTTCGGAGAGAGAACGAATGTTTATAAACGCGATTTTAAACCAACGACCTTGAAATATAGCAACCGATATTCTTTCACTAAAGTATCTAAACAATAATTAACGCTCCCCCCGTACCAAATAGTATACTTTCCTTCTGTTAACGAACCCTCCCCTGGCCAGCGAACCTCTTGTAATGCAACGATATCTAAATGGTACCCTTTAACTTCATGCGACCGACTTTAACTCGCCTGCCGTATTTAAACTTCTTACGTTCTACGTCCCTACTGTTAGATCTCTAATTTTTATCTCGCACCATGATTCTCCTGAAGCAGTCCCCACCCGGAGACCCGAACCGACCCCGGGGACTAGTTTACCTCCGGATAATGAGCGTTTTACCTCAGAGGAATCCATGACTGTTAGTGGTATTTTGTGAACTAAAATATGTGAGTAGGGCGTTCAAACCTACGTTACACCTTCCAGCAAGCCTGGAGGGCCACTCTCATTGTTGGTCAGCGAGTCCATCGGAAGTAGCCGGGAGGAGCTTCCGAGCTTGTAACAAGAATCATTCACGCATTGCACAGACGTATTAAGTTGCGTGAGTAGATGTAAAATGCCGGTTCTGGCCCAGGGCTTCGGTGCAAGATGGCGGCGCCCATGGTTTCCCGCCAAACTGGCCTTTATTGAACGATCCTTCGCGATCTACCTGTCGTTCGTGATCTAGTCAATCCAACTTAACTTCATATTGTCAGTTTAATTTATCGATTAAATATTCGATAGTAGATAAGAATTGCGGGAGCTGGTGCACTTTTTTGCGCAGCCAATCAGATGCCAGCATTTGGTCACGTGACCTATGGCGGGAGATTTGA
The DNA here is from genome assembly GCA_023052935.1 of Piezodorus guildinii. Classification (NCBI taxonomy): domain Eukaryota; kingdom Metazoa; phylum Arthropoda; class Insecta; order Hemiptera; family Pentatomidae; genus Piezodorus; species Piezodorus guildinii. Next base: position 163,012,283 of record CM041295.1, on the reverse strand, counting down.
ATTTGAATTTCGACCACGACCTAACCTTAACCACGATGGTTCGCGCTATCAACCTAACCTAAACCACTAAGCCACGCCCCTTTTTAGTCACGTGACCCTATATCAACATAACCTAAACCAGTAGGCCACGCCTCTTTTTGATCACGTGACCCCTGTTTGAGGGTATTAAGTCTTTATAAAGCATGAGTCTACCCGGCGTCCATTTTCTTTTCCCTACGTTTTGGGCTAATTTAGTATTTATAAAGCATGAGTCTACCCGGCGTCCATTTTCTTTTATGACGTCACAATTTACAAAGCATGAGTCTACCCGGCGTCCATTTTCTTTTCCCTACGTTTTGGGCTAATTTAGTATTTATAAAGCATGAGTCTACCCGTCCGCCATTTTCTTTTATGACGTCACAGTTTACAAAGCATGAGTCTACCCGACGTCCATTTTCTTTTCCCTACGTTTTGGGCTAATTTAGTATTTATAAAGCATGAGTCTACCCGGACGCCATTGTGCTTCCCCCACTCCTTCAATAGTTAACCAATCAGAGTGCCTAACTTGAGAGTTCCTCCCGGCTAGGTCCGATGGTCAAATTGTAATGTGTGCTTTTACAAAACCTTTCAAACTGTGACATAACCTTACTATTGTTTACATTTATTGAAACCTCCCTTACTGTTACATAACCTTCTCATTGTTTACATTTTGATCCCCCTCCCCCCCCCCCACTCCTTCAATAGTTAACCAATCAGAGTGCCTAACTTGAGAGTTTATAAAGCATGAGTCTACCCGGCGTCCATTTTCTTTTCCCTACGTTTTGAGCGTATTAAGGCTTTATAAAGCATGAGTCTACCCGGCGTCCATTTTCTTTTCCCTACGTTTTGGGCTAATTTAGTATTTATAAAGCATGAGTCTACCTGTCCGCCATTTTGTTTTATGACGTCACAATTTAAAAGCCTTAAGTCTATCCAGCCGCCATTTTGTTTTTTTTTAATATAGGATGATTATACCTGACCGGTTCGAGCATGCACCGACATGTCGAATCATGTAAAAACAGGTTAGCGAAAGTACAAACAGGTTTGAATCATGTTGAAGCATGCATGTATGTGAAACGGAAACATGGACTTTGAACCTTCCTAATGCCTTTAATATAAACATCGTTATAGGGCTTCTTAATCCTATACAGCTTTGAACTTTGATCTTTAATCCTACATTTTAAGTAGCGATAAAAAGTTCCTTAAGCTTAAACGTAAACATGGACTTTGAACCTTCTTAATGCCTTTAATATAAACATCGTTATACGGCTTCTTAATCCTGTACAGCTTTGAACTTTGATCCTTAATCCTAATATTTAAATAGCGATAAAAGGTTCCTTAAGCTCTTGGACTACGGTCTATTATCTTCCTATGTGTAATGATTTTTAATCCTATACAGCTTTGAACTTTGATTCTTAATCCTACTATTTAAATAGCGATAAAAGGCTCCTTAAGCTCTGAGACTTTGAAGCATTATTATATATATATAAATATAATGCGGACCTTGTACGTTTTATCTCTTAGTATAGTAAAAAGATTTAATCGTAAAAAAGATAAATTTAAGACGTCAATATCAACTTCGTACTGATAATTGCTTAAAGTATAAATATTCCTTAAGCTCTGAGACTTTGAACCATTACCCTGTTAAGTATATATATATAAATATAATGCGGATTTTGTACGTTGTATCTCTTAGTATGGTAAAAGGATTTAATCGTAAACAAGATAAATTTAAGACGTAAATATCAACTTTGTTCTAATAATTGCTGAAAGTATAAATATATAATAATATAAAACTTGTACCTATTTCGGTAGGCGAATATAATTTTTTTATATATTTTTTCAACCGTTTTAATTGTTTTCTCAACTTCTTAGACCATTTTTTACCTTTTCTATGTATTATTTACTTATCATTAACAATTCTGCTTTAGAATTGCTATTTCGCGATGTTTTCGGAAGAGTTCGGCTAATCCCGGAAATATTCGGCTGGCCGCTATTTTTTAGATACACTCGGGAGTGTTCGGGCTTTTTCGGCTGCTCTCGGCCATATTCGGCTTCCCCCACTCCTTCCCTGACCTTCCCCCACTCCTACTCACACGTCTTAATCCTATACTTTATGAACTTTGCTCGGATAATTCCTAAGACGGCTATAAATAGGTGTGTTTTTCAGAACTCTTTCTCATTCTCTTATCCAGCGTCAAGGTGACATCTCGATAACTTGTGAGTACCATTTTTTCTATTTTGGCCTTATAGTGTGCATCAGTGCTTAAAAAAAAGTTATCTTAACTTTTCTTTCAACTATTTCTTTAACGATTTTTTTATTTCATACCTAGCTTCATATTTCATTTTTTCTTTAGTTTAATATTAATTTTTTTTTTTTAGGACTCTTTTTGGTTTTTTTTTTAATTCATAGTTTGAATTTGTTTTATTTTAAGTTAGTGAATTATTTTCATTTTATATTTTCACTATTTGACAGTGTTTTGGTTAATTTGTATTTTTTAAAGTTTAAAATTAAAAATGTCAACAACCAATAATAATTGCCAGTATTGCAATAGAGATTTTAGTAGGGAGCATGACAAATTTCGTCATGAAAAGTCATGCTTAACCTCACAGGCACGGCGTACATGTGTTTCCTGCGGAGAAAACTTTCAGTCTAAAAAATAGTGGATGATGCATGTACGTCGCTGCTTGAGAGAAATGCCGCTCGTCATGACCAAGCGGAGGCGGTTGGAGGCGGCTATGGGGTCTTTATACCAAATTGAAACATCCTTTGGAGGAGACCTCAAGACTTTTTTTCTCCCATGTTCGGAATCAATTGATGCAGTGGAATTTCTGTGTAAACAGACGGACACACTGCATCGGTTGATTTCAGAATTTTGGGCGGAATCAGACTCTCCCTTAAAATTTAATTTGGTTTTGGAGGCCACGTACGAAAACGTCAGAGGAGAGTCCTGCGATCGTGCCTTCAAAACCAAAAACAAAGCTATTTATGACATCTCTTCCATCTTGGATATTCTCAGTGGCATGTATGCAAAGTTGGCTACTGAGATGGAAGAGATGGCAATGAAAGGGAGCGGCTGGTTCCTTAAAAGTCTTGACGGTCTTCTCTTAAGGGTAAATAGATTCAGACCTCTAGGCGCCTCCAGCTATATACCGCTTCCGCAGAAAATAGTCAACAGAAAAGCAGTAATTAATGTCCAGAATAATGACGAGCGGTGTTTCAAATACTCCATATTAGCCCACCTCATCAATAGTGGCAATCCTGAACGAGTCAGCAAATATAGGAACTTGGAGCACAGATATAACTTTGACTGCGTTTCCTTCCCCACTCCTCTCCAAGAGGTAAAAACATTCGAACGACACAATAACATCAGTGTGAATGTTTTTGCCATTGGAGAGACAGGAGATGTGTACCCGCTGAAGGTGGTAAAGGAGGAGAAGGCTGACCATCGCGATTTACTTCTCCTGACTACCGAGGATGGGCGAAGTCACTACACCTATATTAAAGACTTCAATAAATTAGTGGCTTCGCAAATTTCCGGCCACCGCGGCGGAATGATCGTCTGTAAGCGATGTTTCACCCATTTTAATTCAGATGCGAGAAACATCGCTGAGCGGGTGAGGGAGCACATGGAGTACTGTGGGGATAATAAAGCTACTCGCATCGTACTCCCGGCTTGCGACGACGAAGGGAATCCTCAAAAGGTATATTTTATTAATATACAACGGCAGGTGAGGATTCCTTTCGTTGTCTACGCTGATTTTGAGTCTATGTTGGAAAAGATTCAGCCGGGAGATCCAAGAAAAACTAATCCCTACCAGAGACACCTTCCTATGAGTTTTTGCACGTACATCAAGGTATCAGAAGATATCCCACGCCACTTATTGCCTATAAATTTTCCCACTGAACCCTTCATCTACACAGGTGAGGATTCAGATGAAAAATTTATGAATTATATCAAGGAAGTAGCAGGGAAGGTGTCTCAGGTGTACTCCATGAAGCGGCACATGCTACCCCTGACACCATCGCAGATGGAAGCCCACCATCTATCCCAATCCTGTTACCTCTGTTCCCGCCCATTTACTCCCGACAATGGGAAAGTGATGGATCACGATCACATCACAGGGATGTATCGTGGTCCAGCACATTCCAAATGTAACATCCTTTATAGAACCCCACGTTTCCTACCCGTCCTATTCCACAATCTTAGCGGTTATGACTCTCACTTCATCGTCCGAGAGTTGGGGCATGGATTAAGTGAAGAAGAAAAAAATAAGATAAGAATAGATGTCATCCCCAACTCTGAGGAAAAATACATCTCCTTTGGAATGACAGTGGGCGCATTAACCGTTAGGTTTGTGGACTCCTTTCGTTTCATGGCTTCCAGTCTCGATAGGTTGTCCAAGAATTTGCCCAAACCTAATTTTAAGGAGACGAGCAAATTCTTCCCCACCGATCATTTGGACCTCGTGATCAGAAAAGGAGTGTACCCCTATGATTACATGGACTCGTTTGAGAAACTTCAGGAGACGGTTCTGCCCCCGAAGGAGGCATTTTATAGTCAATTGAATGAAATGCCTATCTCAGACGAGGACTATCAGCATGCTCAAGCGGTATGGAACGTGTTTAATATCAGAACCCTGGCCGAGTACAGTGAATTATACCTCAAGGTAGACGTGACGTTTCTTTGCGACGTCTTTGAAAATTTCAGAGATGTCTGCTTGAGGGCTTATTCACTGGACCCGGCCTGGTATTACACGGCACCCGGACTCGCTTGGGATGCCATGCTGAAGTATACGGGAGTACAATTAGATCTTTTGACTGATTATGATATGGTCCTAATGATCGAACGGGGAATAAGGGGTGGCTTGTGCCAATGCAGTCACCGGTATGGAAAGGCGAATAATAAATATCTGAACCCAAGTCGCGATCCCCAGGAGGAAACTTCGTACATCGCCTATCTGGACGCTAATAACTTGTACGGGTGGGCGATGTCGAAAACCCTTCCGTCTGGCGGTTTCGAATGGGTTCAGAATCCGGAAACTCTAGATTGGCTCAACTTACCGGAAGACGGGCCTTTTGGTTACATAGTTGAAGCCGACTTAGAGTATCCGGAAAGCTTACACGATTTGCACAACGACTTCCCTCTGTTGCCAGAAAATAAGGTACCCCCAGGATCAAATTTTAAAAAACTTTGAGCTACTCTGAGCAACAGAGAGAAATACGTTTTGCATTTCGTTAATCTACAGCAGGCCATGGGCTTAGGACTAAGGTTAGTTCGAGTACATCGAGTGCTTAGATTCCGGCAATCACCTTGGCTTCGTAGTTACATTGACCTCAACACCAGACATCGACAACAGGCGACTAACGATTTCGACAAAGACTTCTACAAGCTCATGAACAATGCCGTTTTCGGCAAATTCATGGAAGATGTTCGAAAACGGCATAAGATTGAGCTTGTAGTTAGTCAAAGACGACTGAACAAACTCATATCAAAACCTACATTTAAGGACAGGACAGTATACACAGAGTCATTGGTTGCAGTACATTCGGACTTTGAACAGATTAAGATGAACAAACCTATTTACGTAGGGATGGCCATCCTTGATCTATCCAAAGTCCGAATGTACGATTTCCATTACAACACGATATTACCACATTACGGACCGAACAGACTAACACTCATGTATACAGACACAGACAGTTTATTATATCTTATACAGACTGATGACTTTTACAAAGACATACAAAATTTTATAGACGAAATGGACACATCAGACTACCCCCACGACCACCCCGCATACAGTACACACAACAAAAAGGTGTTGGGTAAATTTAAAGACGAAGCCAACGGAGTGCCCGTCTCTGAGTTTGTCGGACTGCGTGCTAAGATGTACTCGATACGAATTCACGCCGATAAAGAAAAGAAAAAGGCGAAAGGGATAAAAAAGATCGCTGTAGAGAAGAAACTGACATTCAACGACTACATCACATCTCTGTTCGAAGGAAAAGAGTTCAAAACTACTTTTCGCTCAATAATTTCAAAGCACCACGAACTCTTTTCCGTCGAACAGACTAAAACATCCCTTTCGCCTCACGACGATAAGCGACATCAAGTCGACGGAATTCGTACCTTGGCCCATGGTCATTATTCCATACCGGATGTGTAGATGAGGTGTGGCGGCAACAATCAAAATCTCTGTTGCAATATTGGCAAACTTTGATAATGTTCACTTGTAAATATTGTATATTATAAACATATATCAGTTTTTTTTTTTTTTTTTAAATTAGTCACAACTTTTTTTTTTTTCTGTTCAAAACAAGTTTTGTTTCAACTATTACAAGATGACTTTTTATTTTATTTTATTTAATAGAAATCTTTGAAGATTTATTTTTATTTTTTTTAAATATATATATATTTTTTTTTAATAAAAGAGGTTTTTTTTTTGTTGTTGTTTTTTATTAAAAGAGAAGTAGGAAGCTGTTAGATTTTTTTTTTTTTTTTTTTTATATATGAAAGGATGGAATTTTTTATTTTTAGTATTTGAAGATTACGTTTTTATTTTAAATATATATATTCTTTTAATCTGCACTGTGGCCAAATGAAAAATGGTTTTAATAAATTTTTAGTTATCGCTCCAGATGCTGTATAAGAGATTTTATTTTTATTTTTGTTGATATAATATTGTTGTTTTTATTTGTAAACTAAAGTATGTATGTGAGATGGAATGAATGGGTCCCTGGCGTGGCTCTAAAGGCTCGTAAACCTAAAAGGAATGTGTGTTATGGTTTCAAGAGAGGTTTAAAACGATAAACCTGGAAACCTAAAATGAAAAAAAAAAAAACTACGTTGTGGTTCCAAGAGAGGTTTAAAAAGATAAACCTGGAAACCTAAAATGAAAAAACTGCGTTGTGGTTTCAAGAGAGGTTTAAAACGATAAACCTGGAAACCAACATAAAAAATATGAAAAAATAGTTTTACAAAATATTAACAACCATATTATATCAACATACCTTCTCGACGCACTCACACCTTGACGAGGTGGGAAGGCTTACTTCTAAATTATATTTAGAAAACCAAGATGAGTGCAAAAAATAAAAAAAAAAATTATATATATATATATATATATATATATATATATATATATATATATATATATATATAATAAATAATTTTAATATGATACCAATTTTTAATTTGAAAAATTCTATTAACGAAGATTAGTTGATACATTTCAACCACGTCGGTAAGTATAAAAGGAGTGGTCAAAGTGCGATTCTTTTCATTTACCATCATGCGCTTGGTAAAGCAACATACTACGATCCGTATTCATAACCTGGACGGAGGCGCTCCAATTAAGAAAGAATCTAGGCACGGTTTACTGTTTCCTGATTCGATTCGATGTTTAATATGCGGTCCCTCCAATTGTGGTAAGACTAATCTTATGCTAAGCTTGATTTATGACTCAAAGGGATTAAAATTTGAAAATATCTATTTGTTCGCAAAATCCTTACATCAACCCAAATATAGAGAGTCAGCTCAAATATTACAACCTTTAACTGATATCGGGTTTTTTCAATACGAAGATAACTCACAAGTTCCTCCGCCCAAAGAGGCACTACCCAACTCAGTCTTTATATTCGATGATATTGCCTGTGACAAACAAGATAATGTGAGATCATACTTTTGTATGGGGCGCCATAACGGTGTTGATATATTTTATCTGAGCCAGAGTTATACTAGAGTCCCAAAACATTTGATTAGAGAAAATGCTAACTTTCTTATACTCTTTAGACAAGACGAATTAAATCTAAGACGAATTTATGATGATCATGTCAATTCAGACATGTCATTTCAAACTTTCAAAAAGGTTTGTCAATGGTGCTGGAAAGACGACAGGTACGGATTTTTAGTCTTGGACAAGGATAGACAAATTAATGATGGAAGGTATCGAAAGGGTTTCGAGGCCTATATAATACCGTGAGGTATTAGGACAAGCTCATTCTCTAGTTAGACATGGAAGAGTCAACTAGTGATGTAGTAATGCGTGAAATAATCGAGACCAGGAAGGCTATACAGGAAAAGTGTAATTTATTGAAAAGGAGTCGAGAAGAGACTGATGAATATTTGAAATTGAAGTATAAACCTTTATTGAAATCTATGGAAAGACTAGCGAGTAAGCAGGAGGTTAAACTTCCCCCCTCCACCCAATGTGAAATTCGAAAGAAGGAAGAAGAAGAAGAAGAAATTCCTCATATTCCATCAAAAATGCCTAAATATTGTCTAGAACAATCGTCACTAACAGATACAACACCAAAGCCTGGGCCTTCTAAAATATTTACTCGTCGTTTAGAGCACGTTTGGGAAAGTACACCAATTCTAAAGTCGGAAGAAGAGTGTGAGCCACCGAAAACCCCACTGCAGGAGGTGAGAGAAGCAACTCAAACTCCTAAAGGAGAAGAAATGTTACAAAAATATTTAGAAAAGATTGGAAATATATCCTCAAAGTATATAATAAAGCTTGTGAACAATGACATTAAAGATCTGGATACTGTATATGGAATCAAATATGATGGTCACAAGTTTACCATCGGCGATACAGTGATTTCTATCAATGAAGATATTCTTACTATAGGTGATGATATCTATCATGGTACACCAGGTCTCTTCGAATTGTTATTTATTTATTGAAATCTATGGAAAGACTAGCGAGTAAGCAGGAGGTTAAACTTCCCCCCTCCACCCAATGTGAAATTCGAAAGAAGGAAGAAGAAGAAGAAGAAATTCCTCATATTCCATCAAAAATGCCTAAATATTGTCTAGAACAATCGTCACTAACAGATACAACACCAAAGCCTGGGCCTTCTAAAATATTTACTCGTCGTTTAGAGCACGTTTGGGAAAGTACACCAATTCTAAAGTCGGAAGAAGAGTGTGAGCCACCGAAAACCCCACTGCAGGAGGTGAGAGAAGCAACTCAAACTCCTAAAGGAGAAGAAATGTTACAAAAATATTTAGAAAAGATTGGAAATATATCCTCAAAGTATATAATAAAGCTTGTGAACAATGACATTAAAGATCTGGATACTGTATATGGAATCAAATATGATGGTCACAAGTTTACCATCGGCGATACAGTGATTTCTATCAATGAAGATATTCTTACTATAGGTGATGATATCTATCATGGTACACCAGGTCTCTTCGAATTGTTATTTATAAAAAATCCGAATCTTTCATTCGTTAAACAAAGTGATTATGCTTTGTATAAAAAGATTTTGATGCAAACTAATGCACATTTCGAGGGACATAGCCCAAGCGGTAATATGATAAGACTTAAAAATTACCCCAAATACAAAAATGTTATCTCAAAATTGTTTAAACCAAAAGGTGGTACAGGCATTGTTGATCCAAACGTATTAGTTAATCGAATGAGATATTTGATTGGCTCTCAAACAGGAAAGAGTGAGATCTTGCGAATAGAAGCTCAACTTAGAGAAGGGGGTATAATAGTGTAGCGCAGATGAGAAGATTAACAGTACGTCATGGCATCCGTTAAAGAGCAGATCGTGCATGAATTGCACAAACCTGCTAGGAGGGTTTTTAAAAGAAGATCTGTATTACTCAAAGGTATTGATGATTTATGGCAGGCTGATTTGGTTGAAATGATTCCTTATGCTAAATTTAATAAAGGTTACAAATATTTACTCACTGTAATAGATTGTTTTTCTAAATATGCTTGGGTAGTGCCTATCAAGAATAAAACTGCGTCTGTAGTGTGTCAAGGTTTCGAGAAAGTATTATCTGAGAGAAAGCCAAAGAATTTGCAAACAGACAATGGTAAAGAGTTTTATAACCAAGTATTTCGAAAACTCATGATATCTTGTAATATCAATCATTATTCAACATATAGTAACCTAAAAGCATCAATAATAGAAAGGTTTAATCGCACTCTAAAGTCAGCCATGTGGAAAAAGTTTAGTTTACAAGGCAACTACAATTGGCTTGTAGTACTGCCGGCATTAGTAGACAACTATAATAAAACAAAACATAGTACAATCAAGATGGCACCGGCATCCGTTCACGGATTTAAGATTGAAGCAAAACTAATAAAAGAAGTTTATTCTAAGAAAACCAGTACAAAAAAGGCTGCAAAATTTAAAGTTGGCGATCATGTAAGGATATCAAAGTATAAAGCACAGTTTGCGAAAGGTTATCAACCATCATGGTCTACAGAAATATTTACTATAGCTGAAGTGAAAAAAACGGTACCTATCACCTATCATCTGAAAGATGATCGCGGAGACACCATTGCTGGTGGTTTCTATCAAGAGGAATTGCAACTTGTAAAGCATCCTAATTGTTACCTTGTAGAAAGAGTTGTAAAAAGGAAAGGTAATAAAGCTCTGGTGAAGTGGCTAGGTTTTGACAGTTCTCATAATTCATGGGTTGATAGCAAGAATGTGGGTATATAAGGCTTGTCAGCATTACCTCTGTATCAGTAGACCATGAAGCGTGTTACAAACAAGAAGAAAAAGATGCGAGTCATTTCCACGCCAAAGAGGATCGGGGGAAATGTACATCAGTTGAAAACTAAAGCCAAAGAGATCTTAAAAACTTTTCCTCGCCAAAGGCTAAGCAATTTCGACTTACTCAGATTAGCAAAACTTCATAAACTGCGTCGTTTTAGAGGAGTTTTTATGGTAGATGAATTTCCTACAAAGCCGTGAAAATCTGAACGTGGTATTTTTAATTTAGACAATAGTAATGGTAGAGGAACGCATTGGGTCAGTTACAAGAAAAGAGGAAAATACGTTCAGTTCTTTGACAGCAGTGGAGAAAAACCGCCAAGTGATTTCGTTCGGTACATGAAAGATTGCCGAATTTCATCAAATAGAAAACAATTCCAGAAAGTAGGTTCAAACAACTGTGGTCAGCTTTGTTTACTCTTCCTGCTTGATCTTATATAAAGGGAGTTATAACAAAGGAATGTCCATTCAGTAGTCAGACAGCGATGGGGTTGGACTTTAAGAAAGTACATAAAAGCGCATCTACAGAGAGAAAAAGTATCATTCCAGTGAAAGCCATTGTTGAGTGCACATCGTTAACTGCGAGCAATATTAGATTTCTTCAAACCGCAGGATATTACGTTTTGTCATCAACATGGAAATATTGAATTTGGAAGAAGCTGGTACTTTTGATAATTCAGTTGAAGGGATTGAATTTCATTCTCACCATCCTTATTCGTCAACAAATCTTCAGCCAGGGGATGAAATACGCATCAGTCTGCAACATCAAGATTTATACACACTACCTAGTCAAAGCCTGCTGTATGTAGAAGGAAGATTTCTAAAGCAGGATGGTTCAGCAGTTCCCATTGCATCAAAATTAACAAACAACATGTTTGCGTTTTTGTTTGATGAAATAAGGTACGAATTGAGTGGAGTCGAAATAGACCGTGTGAAAAATCCTGGAATTACTTCGACTTTGAAAAATCTAGTTTCGCTCAAGGGAGGTTCCCAGTTTTTGGATAATTGGGGATGGTGCTATCCACAAAGTGATACATTAAACATTACATCGGCAGAGGGGTGTTTCAACCTATGTGTTCCTTTATCATCCCTTCTTGGCTTCTGTGAGGATTATCAGAAAATCGTAATGAATGTAAAGCAAGAACTGATATTCATAAGAAGCAGACATGATGAAAATTGCTACATCACTAGCCAACCAGTAACTGGGACTGATGCGTTAGAAAAGTGTAAAATAGAACTGGATAGGCTATGCTGGAAGCTACCTTATGTTACCGTAAACGAACATCAGAAGCTGGCTTTGATGTGTCATCTCAAATCAGAAAAAATATTTTCACTAGCCTTTAGAACCTGGGAACTTTACGATTATCCTTTACTGCCAGCAAGTCAGAGACAAATCTGGCCAGTCAAAACATCCAGTCAGCTAGAAAAACCGCGTTATGTAATATTAACTTTTCAAACTGGAAGACTGAAAAATTCTCAAAAAGATGCAAGCCACTTTGATCATTGTAATATTTCCAATGTTAAATTGTTTCTAAATTGTAAAGCTTATCCGTATGATGATTTAAATATAGATATGTCGTCAAATCGGTTCGCTTTGCTCTATCATATGTATGCTTTATTTCAAAATTCTTATTATGGTGGACAAATGCAACCTTTGTCCTCTTTACAAAACTTTAAAGATAAATCACCTTTAATTGTAATAGATTGCTCAAAGCAGTCTGAATCTATAAAAAGTGGACCAGTCGATGTAAGATTAGAATTTGAATCGAAAATTTCATTCCCGGCAAATACTACAGCATATTGTCTAATCATACACGATAGGCTCGTAGAGTATAATCCTCTAATTGGTACAGTTCGGCGAATGGTATAAAATGGGGTGAATCCTTTGCTCAGTGTTCAGTATGGCTACGGCAAGCGGAGCGATAGTAGACTTTCAGTGCTTTGTCGATAGCCTGGGAGGTTATATTATTAAAGAGTTTTCTCTGTTTGATCAAGCTTACAAGTCTTCAAGGCATTGGATTTTTAAGCCACCAAATGAATATAAACCAACCGATAAAAGTATAAGAACGAATTATTGGTTGGAAAATTACTATCATAAAATCAAATGGGATTCTGGAGAAGTTGAGTATAGCATCATTGATAACATTTTCAACTACATTGACCTTAAATATAAATTTGTTTTCGTTAAGGGCCTAGATAAGAAAATGTTTCTATCACGAAATCTCCATCATTGTACTATAATTAACTTGGAAGATTTTGGCTGTCCTAAAATAGAATCACTAATTTTAGATGAGCAAGGCAGCCATTGCATAGTACACAATTTTTCGAAAGAGAAATGTACACAGTATCGCACAAATGCTTTGTCTGCATGGATGAATAAAAATGTGTTTAAAGCTATTCACCATGAATGAAAGGGGTCACTGTCACGGTTTGAACACCTATAAACCCTGAATGAAGGTCAATGGCATGGTCTAACAGCCTCTAAACCTGAATGTGTGAGTGAATGTGTGGTGAATAGAATAACCCTGCAGAATAATTTCGATGCTCATATTTCTCTTTCAAATACATGAACAAAAAATTTAAGAAGAAAAGAAATGTTTTCTTATCTTTGGCTTAATCGAAAATATCTTAAGCACATTATTTCATATGTACTTCATACACCGTTTCTGATTTGCCATACTCTTCCGACCATCCCAAAAGATTCTCGTCATGAACTGACCTATTACAAAAAAAAAAAAAGAAAAGGATATGTTTTATTTAATTCTACATTGTATTACATAGAAGATGACATTTTATGTTTATATAAATTCAGATTTTTATTTGCTTTATTTTACATTTAATTTATTTATAAAAATGTTTCATTTAATTATTGATTGTATCACATAGAAGATTATATTTTATTTTTATTTTTTACGAATTCAGATTTTTATTTTTTCGTTTAATTTTATTTAAAAAATGAAATTGTAAAAAAAAAAAAAATAATAAAACTAATAAATTTTAAAAAAATTCACATAAAAAGCTAAAAAATTATTAAAAAAAAAATTAAAAAAAACAAAACCTCTTCGATGTACCTTTACCTTGACGTGGTGAAGAGGCTTAAGGCTTAATGCCGAACAAAAAAAGGTACAACACTTTACTTAATAATAATATTATAAACTCATTTAATAGGAAACCATTACGATGTAGTATATCATTATTATAATTCACAACTATATTATTATTATTTACACTAAAGTACATCAAATAATATTAATTTGTTTTCGTTCGAGAACATTAACGTTATCATTGTTTATTTCTTTCGGAAGAATTAAGGATTATAGCGAAGTTAGGTAGAAGACCGAAGCCGGCCGAGATTAGACGAATTCTTCCGAAAACATCGCTAATAGCAATTCTAAAGCAGAATTGTTAATGATAAGTAAATAATACATAGAAAAGGTAAAAAATGGTCTAAGAAGATGAGAAAATAACTAAAAAATGTTGAAAAAATATATAAAAAATTATACTCGCCTACCGAAATAGGTACAAGTTTTATATTATTATATATTTATACACTATCAGTACAAATTTGATGTTTACGTCTTAAATTAAGCTTGTTTACGATTAAATCTTTTTACTATACTAAGAGATAAAACGTACAAGGTCCGCATTATATTTATATATATACTTAAGAGGATAATGCTTCAAAGTCTCAGAGCTTAAGGAATCTTTTATCGCTACTTAAAATGTAGGATTAATGACCAAAGTTCACAGCTGTATAGTATTAAAAATCATTATACATAGGAACATAATAGCCCATGGTCCAAGAGCTTAAGGAGCCTTTTATCGCTATTTAAATAGTAGGATTAAGAATCAAAGTTCAAAGCTGTATAGGATTAAAAATCATTACACATAGGAAGATAATAGACCGTAGTCCAAGAGCTTAAGGAACCTTTTATCGCTATTTAAATATTAGGATTAAGGATCAAAGTTCAAAGCTGTACAGGATTAAGAAGCCGTATAACGATGTTTATATTAAAGGCATTAAGAAGGTTCAAAGTCCATGTTTACGTTTAAGCTTAAGGAACTTTTTATCGCTACTTAAAATGTAGGATTAAAGATCAAAGTTCAAAGCTGTATAGGATTAAGAAGCCCTATAACGATGTTTATATTAAAGGCATTAGGAAGGTTCAAAGTCCATGTTTCCGTTTCACATACCTGCATGCTTCAACATGATTCAAACCTGTTTGTACTTTCGCTAACCTGTTTTTTACATGATTCGACATGTCGGTGCATGCTCGAACCGGTCAGGTATAATCATCCTATATTAAAAAAAAACAAAATGGCGGCTGGATAGACTTAAGGCTTTTAAATTGTGACGTCATAAAACAAAATGGCGGACGGGTAGACTCATGCTTTATAAATACTAAATTAGCCCAAAACGTAGGGAAAAGAAAATGGACGCCGGGTAGACTCATGCTTTATAAAGCCTTAATACGCTCAAAACGTAGGGAAAAGAAAATGGACGCCGGGTAGACTCATGCTTTATAAACTCTCAAGTTAGGCACTCTGATTGGTTAACTATTGAAGGAGTGGGGGGGGAGGGGGATCAAAATGTAAACAATGAGAAGGTTATGTAACAGTAAGGGAGGTTTCAATAAATGTAAACAATAGTAAGGTTATGTCACAGTTTGAAAGGTTTTGTAAAAGCACACATTACAATTTGACCATCGGACCTAGCCGGGAGGAACTCTCAAGTTAGGCACTCTGATTGGTTAACTATTGAAGGAGTGGGGGAAGCACAATGGCGTCCGGGTAGACTCATGCTTTATAAATACTAAATTAGCCCAAAACGTAGGGAAAAGAAAATGGACGTCGGGTAGACTCATGCTTTGTAAACTGTGACGTCATAAAACAAAATGGCGGACGGGTAGACTCATGCTTTATAAATACTAAATTAGCCCAAAACGTAGGGAAAAGAAAATGGACGCCGGGTAGACTCATGCTTTATAAAGCCTTAATACGCTCAAAACGTAGGGAAAAGAAAATGGACGCCGGGTAGACTCATGCTTTATAAACTCTCAAGTTAGGCACTCTGATTGGTTAACTATTGAAGGAGTGGGGGGGGAGGGGGATCAAAATGTAAACAATGAGAAGGTTATGTAACAGTAAGGGAGGTTTCAATAAATGTAAACAATAGTAAGGTTATGTCACAGTTTGAAAGGTTTTGTAAAAGCACACATTACAATTTGACCATCGGACCTAGCCGGGAGGAACTCTCAAGTTAGGCACTCTGATTGGTTAACTATTGAAGGAGTGGGGGAAGCACAATGGCGTCCGGGTAGACTCATGCTTTATAAATACTAAATTAGCCCAAAACGTAGGGAAAAGAAAATGGACGTCGGGTAGACTCATGCTTTGTAAACTGTGACGTCATAAAAGAAAATGGCGGACGGGTAGACTCATGCTTTATAAATACTAAATTAGCCCAAAACGTAGGGAAAAGAAAATGGACGCCGGGTAGACTCATGCTTTGTAAATTGTGACGTTATAAAAGAAAATGGACGCCGGGTAGACTGATGCTTTATAAATACTAAATTAGCCCAAAACGTAGGGAAAAGAAAATGGACGCCGGGTAGACTCATGCTTTATAAAGACTTAATACCCTCAAACAGGGGTCACGTGATCAAAAAGAGGCGTGGCCTACTGGTTTAGGTTATGTTGATATAGGGTCACGTGACTAAAAAGGGGCGTGGCTTAGTGGTTTAGGTTAGGTTGATGGCGCGAACCATCGTGGTTAAGGTTAGGTCGTGGTCGAAATTCAAATTCAAATCTCCCGCCATAGGTCACGTGACCAAATGCTGGCATCTGATTGGCTGCGCAAAAAAGTGCACCAGCTCCCGCAATTCTTATCTACTATCGAATATTTAATCGATAAATTAAACTGACAATATGAAGTTAAGTTGGATTGACTAGATCACGAACGACAGGTAGATCGCGAAGGATCGTTCAATAAAGGCCAGTTTGGCGGGAAACCATGGGCGCCGCCATCTTGCACCGAAGCCCTGGGCCAGAACCGGCATTTTACATCTACTTGCGTGTGTCAAGTGATAGTACATGAATACCTATATTGTGTTTCTAAATTTTAGTATTTCCTAAGAACAATGATTCAGGGATTGTAGTTAGTTTATAGATCCTGGGTCTGGCATATTATTATATACTAAGATATTTCTTTGACATTTCTACTTTTAACAATTTATGAAGGTCGCCCATTATTTCAATAACAAATGTTTAGTCGGAAGCCTAACAATTGAAATAATATATTTTTTTAAAGGTAATGTAAGGGGATGTTTTCTTCTTGAAACTAACGAAATTATTTAAAATACGAACTTGCAATCAGTATCTTTGAAACTCTATTTCACAAACGCTTTTTTCAAGGACTTGAGAATTATTTAGAGAAAATCAGAAATCTTTGAGGTTTTGATACTACACTAACTCAAAAAAGTGTTTATACAGAATGCAGTTAATATGCTATTTATTTTCAACTTAACAATTTTCTAATGTACAAATTATTAATATTTATTTATTTTCATTTCAACATTAATATCAGTGATATGCAACATGGCCGCTACTAAAGTTTAACTTATGTATCGCTCTGTGATTCTTACCTTGTCATCTCGTTGTTACTGATGTACCAGCCTTCAAAATTTGTGCTTAGTGAGTTGTTCACCCATTTAACACATTAACAATCGCCAATAGAGAGGTGAGTGCACTTATTTTAATAACGCACGTAATAGACTGAGGGCCGCCTGGACTAGATAAGAGGAGGGGATAAATCCCTTCTGTACTCCTTATCGTGTTTATAAGGTCTCGGTCAGGACTGTTGACAGCTACGAGTTCGTAAACGAAGACTTTGTTTATATATTTTAGTTTGCCTTCTCAAAGACTATTTTTTTTTCTTCTATAAGACTTTTTTTAATTTTCCTAGTTCTTATTAATTAATTATGCCCTTTATTTATTTATTTTTTGTATATATTATTGTAAATATTTTTATTAGTTAGATTTTTTTTTGTACTTTTCTTTGTGTGTTTAGGTACATTTTCATTTTATTATTTAGTAGTAAAAGTATATATACATTTTTTTATCTATATTTCATATGTTGCTATCATGGATCTCGACATAAATACTTCTTGTGACGACTCGGAAGAAGAGACGCCCTTTTCTGAAATAAGTGAGTCAGATTCACAATACTTTCAGAGGACGCGTCACAAAAGACAAAGGAACTCAAATCCCGGACTCGGGGATTCGCCTAACAAAAAAAAAAAAACAAAGCAGCCAAAACTAAGCAGCCATCGAATCAAATGAACTCACCTCCAAAAACCCGCAGTACCACTGCAGCCAACAAAACTGATCTCACAGAGCCCTCTACATCAGCTGCGCCGTCAACCTCATCGGCGCCAGCTACCTCCGCCACACGGTCAGCCTCAACTGCACCATCTACTACTAACAAACCAGTTTCAGCGAACTCCTCAACAGTATCAGGACCTCAAGGGTTTTCTGACCCAGAGCCACCTCCAATCTTCGTCAGTAACATCAATAATTTCATGTTATTCGGCCATGAATTCGCCAATTTAATCGGGCAGACAAATTTTAGATGTTACTCCCGACTAAATGACATAAAGGTAAACACAAACTCGAAAGACAACTATAAAAAACTTGTAAATTATCTCACATCAAAAAACTATGACTTCCACTGCTACCAATTGAGGCAGGAAAAAACATACAGGTGGGCTTGAGGGGGCTACACTCAACAACTCAGACCGATGCAATTAAACAAGGTCTGGAAGAGATAGGACATTACGTGAGACATATTTCTTGCGCCTTACACCCATCCGAAAAATACCCACTTCCATTATTTTTTGTCGATTTGGAGCCAGCTGAAAATAATCCGGATGTATTCCAAGTGACAAGACTGTTATATTCTGTTATCCGTTTTGAGCAGCCAAGGCAAAAAACAATAATAGTGCAGTGTGCAAAGTGTCAAAACTTGGGGCACACCAAGTCATATTGTTTCCATCAGGCTCGCTGCGTAAAATGCGCCGGTGCTCACCCCTCAGACGCCTGTCAGAAAACACCAAGTGAGCCGGCGAAATATGCTCTTTGTGGTGGAGCACACCCTGCAAGCTACAAAGGTTGCGAGGTCTACAAAAATATCTTCAGGCAAAGAATGCTTAATCTACCTTCAAGAAGCGCAGATCAGACGAGTATCACTCAGGTTCCTATGGACGACTCGGCGAATTTCCCCGAACTTAAACAGAACCAAGCACACGACGCTCACCAACCTACACCTCTAAACAAGGTTCAAACCCCTTCAGCTCCGAAGAAATCCTTCTCCGACACCATCTCTAAGAAACGACAGCCCAGACGTCAGGCGCCTCCGAAATCCCATCCCAGAACCCAGAACTCCCAATCTCAACCTGAAGCACCGAACCAACCAATTCCTTCCCATCACTTACCATTACGGGCCAAATTACCACCAGAACAGCCACAACAAGCTCCATCCCGCCCTATCGTACATGAAATTAAACCTAATCCCCCTCCTCAGTCTTCACTGAATGAAATTCCTCGTACCCCACGACGGGTACAGCCCACAAATACAAATTATACTCCACAAGCTACTGATATACATCCCTTTCCTAATCCGGATGAACATGACATATATTCCATCTTAAACTCCTTCCTCTTCAGCCTTCAAGAAACCATCAGACCTCTCATCTCCCTACTCAATAGACTCCTCACCGAAATCCCATTCAATCTCCCACGATGAGTGTAAAGCCCCTTGCCATTTTTCGTGGAATGCTAATGGCTTGCATAACCACCGTGATGAATTGGACTTATTTTTACATGACAACAACATAGACATAGCATTACTGACTGAAACGCACTTCCCACAACGGTCACGTTTTTACATACGGGACTACTTTACTTACAGATCAGACCACCCAGACAACACTGCACATGCTGGTTCTTGCATTCTAATCCATAAATCCATACCCCATTCCCTTGTTCATTCTACTGCCACTGACGCCATACAATCAACCTCTGTAATCATTTCAACTCGTCCTTTCCAAATAACTCTGTCAGCTGTATACTGTCCACCTGGCAACTCCATTTCCTATAGCCATCTTAATTCCTTCTTTCAATCTCGTGGACCCCGCTTCATTGCTGGAGGAGACTTCAACGCTAAACACCAAGGGTGGGGTTGTCGAACATCCAATACCCGTGGTAATATCCTCTCTAGCGTCTTAACCTCAAATAGTTATTCTATCCTTTCGCCCATGACTCCCACTTACTGGCCAACATCCTCCAAAAAACGTCCCGACATCCTGGATATATTTGTCTCATCTCAATTTCCCACCTCCCAAGCAATAGTCAAGTCCTTAAATGACCTCTCATCTGACCACAGTCCAGTTCTGCTCTCCTTGCATTCGAGTTTTGTCCCTAAACCTTCTCCTCCTAAATTAATAAATGGACGAGTAACCTGGGACAGATTTCGATCGGACTTGGACTCTAAAATGGACTTAAAACTCCCACTAAAAACTAAACACGATATCGACAGAGCCATAGAAAAACTGACTGACTCAATAGCCTAGCAGTATATACGACAACACAACGACCACCAGCATTAACATCTCTCAACAAACTAATCTGCCACAGACATTCGTACCTTAATAAGAGAAAAGCGCCGAGCAAGATCAAAGTGGCATAGGACTAGGTACCCTACAGACAAAACTTATTATACCCAACTGACTAACAAACTGAAATCTGAAATTAGGACATTTAAAATTCAAAACTTACTTAACATGACTGAAAACCTTTGTACTACCGACAAATCCTGTGGAGGACCACTAAGAAGCTCCTAAATTTTAAAGATTTTAATCATCCCCTCCTTAATGAATCCCAATCTGGACTAGATCTGAAGAAGAAAAGTCCCAGATATTCGCACAGCATCTCTTTAAAATTTACAATCCGCATCCTGATATCCTTAATCCCAATCACCTCGAATGTATTGAAGCAGAGCTGGATATTCCCCTCCAGATGGCTCTTCCTCCTAAAGCATTTCATCCTTCTGAAATATCAAACATAATCTAAAGATTACCTTCCCGGAAAGCACCTGGACATGAACTTATTACTGCCCATATCCTAAAACAACTTCCGAGAAAAGCCATCCTACTCCTCACCAACATCTACAACTCCATACTCCGTACGACATACTTTCCTACTAAAATGATACCTAAACCCAAAAAGCCGCTAGAACTTCCCTCTTCCTACCGTCCTCTCTAACCTTTCACTTAACTACAAAAGACTCATCTACATGACCATCATAAGACCTATCTGGACTTACGGAGTTGAGCTATGGCGCTCCACTAAACCATCAAATTCTTCCCGTATCCAATCCTTACAATCCAAAATCCTTCGAAAAATCCTAAACGCTCCTTATTTTGTCACGAATAAGCTTATCCATAAAGACCTTAATATTCCCTTTGTAGCTGATTTGGCCCGAACTAGGCTATCAATCCTTCCATGACAAACTCCAATCCCACTTTAACCCACTAGTTTCAATCCTTGCTTCCTCTTCAATTCCCGACAATCCTCCGAGGCTGCTGAACAGAAGATGGCCTCGAGACCTTCTTGTTTAGATTAATTACTAGAGTGCTGCCAATGGGCAGTTTCTCTTCAGGTTTTCATGTACACTATCTTTAATCAGCACATTTACTTGATGTATTCCTATACAGTTGAAAATTCCAATAAAATATAATAAAAAAAACAAAACATTAATATCAAATGATGCAGAATGTCACTTGTCAGGGGGGGGGGATAGTTTCCAAATACTTTCAATATTAATCATATTTGTTGTTCCATAACCGTCTTCTCCAGTTTTATCAGTATAAATCTTATATTTAAACTCAACTCTCAGTTCACTATTACCTTTACATGTGCCTGGGAAACTGACTTATTTTCAAGCGCGTTTCTAGTGATTTGAGAGAGTTTATGGTTCGTTACCAAATGCAGGGCTTATTTCTTAGGAAAATTACACATCTACTGAATTAGTCACATGCTACTATACAGTATGTACTAAAAAGACATAGAGGGTTAAAATCTCTTGAGGATAGACCAAGTGCTGGAAGACCTAGGAAACTGGAGAAATAGTCAGAAACATTCTAAGAAAGGAAGGATATAGTGGTCGAGTCGCAAGAAGAAACCCCTTTATCAATAAAATATACCGGAAGAAGCAGCTGCAATTTTCCAAGTAGTTTGTAAATAAATCCAACAATGCCTGGGGAAGGATCATTTTATCTAATGAATCCATATTTAATATTTTTGTGCCAGATGGATGGCCAAAAGTTGCAAATTTCTCTAATTCTATTATTTTCATTTATCCAATTATATTTGGCTGTATGAAAACTTTTTTGAGTGAGTGTATATAGTATGTATTTTATTTTTTTTTTAAGAGGGTCCTTACCATTGTACTAATTGGAAGAAGGGGTCCTCGAAAATTTTTTTTGGGAACCAGTGGCCTATGTGATTCCATCTGGTCAATATTTGTTATTTTAGTTAAGACATTACTGAAATGCCTTATCTCGTGTTTCAATTTTTACTTTTTGACACATTAGCAGATGATTTTTGTTATCAGAAATTTTGTTTATGACTATCTATGTTTTCTTATTTGATTTGGGTAAATTTATGTAAATAAGAAAATCTACATAAAGTTACAAGATGCTTCCGTGTTTAGTACCTATCTTCATCGGTGGCTTCAACATCTGTCAATATGAATAGAGAGAAAAAGGTGGATTTCTCAGATAAGAAAATAACCTGATGTCACGCATGTGTTAGACAAGATGGTGGACATCATCACTCAGAAAGTCTGTCAACGTTTCTCTTATCTTATCTCTTTAATATCACCTATTTGTGGCTAGATCAAAATTATACATTTTTAACCTCAATATATAATGTATCAATTTATGTACTAATGTATCAATTATACTAAACATGAGAACAAGAGGTAACTGATTTAATTAGTGCCCATTTTGAGGTAATAAAAACATGATATTAAATTTTAAGTGTGGGTTCGTATATCATATTTTATGAATTTCCAAATGGAAAATAGCTCAATTAAGCTTTTCTATCTATATTTCTCAATTGGAGTGCAACCATTGGGGATTTTCTCTTAATGTGTGTTTCGTATTATTTATCTTTTAGAATATTTACGTGATGCATTATTTAATACAGTTATAAATTTTCGTACATAATAATAATTATAAAAATGTTTATACTTAATTCTACTCAAATCTTCAATTAATAAAAAAAATTTAAACATTTTTTATTTTACATTTTAAAACCAACTGCAACTCTTATGAATGTTATTAGGTAACGATACAAATACATAAAAAAAAAGTTTAAAGATATAATTGTAAAAGATACACCAAAAACATGTTGAGTATTCTATTGTATATGTTTGTAAAAACGTATGCCTTCTTAAATCAGCAAGGTTAAACTGTGTATATAAAAAAAAACAAAAAAGACAAAAACAGAAATGACAACGGTTTCCATTTAATTTAGTTTATTATGATTTTCTTTTTCAAATAAACTATTTAAAATACATATAAGAGTCTAGTTAATTTAGTTTTGATGAAATTCCCATTTAGCTAATGTGAACCATCTCTTTCCATGTAATAATCTTTTAAGTAGAAATAATTAATAACAATGTCACCTTATGGATTTATAAAAACTTTTAATTTATTTTAAGAACTTACGATTTGGTAAATTGTTTCTAAACTCTTGGTAACTGTATGGAAGGATATAACTTGTACGATACTAAACGGTGGCAACACTGAATCCCATAAGCTCCTCATTACAAACATTACAAATAACATACATTTATAAGCTTTTGTGCCTATTGCAACATTCTGTTAACTTTACCAGTTGCTTTATTGCATATTAATGTATCTAAAATCTTTCGCTTTTTAACGATATATTATACATCTATATTACTACTCATATTTCAGGAAAGATTTGTGGATGCTTTGATAACAGAAAATTTTATTTTCCGATCTAAATAAAAACTTGATTGAAATGCATTTTAATTAAAATAAATCTTTAGGGTAGAATAATAGTGAAAACCGTACCAAAATCTGTCGCCTGGCTTAGAAGAATTTTGAGGAAAGCAATTATCGCTCTTTATATAAAATATATAATAATATATATAATAATAATAATAGGCTTACCGAACCCGAAGGTTCGATGCCGATACCACCAAACTTCGCCTGCATAGACTCGTCCAATGTTCACCGGTCAAGCCCAAGCCCCCGAGATCAGCCTTAATGCAATCCTCCCATCGACGCTTTCGGCCTACCTTTCGGACGCCTACCAGTCGGTTCAGCGAATACCAACTTTCTCGGAATCCGTTCCTCACTAAGCCCAACAACTTTACGCGCCCATTTGAGTCTCCGCGATGCTATCAACTCAATTATATTCACAGGGTACAAACTCCGCAATTCCGCGTTATGCAACCTTCTAAACTCCCCAGTGGCCTCATCTCTCTTTGGACCAAATATTTTACGCAATACCTTATTTTCGAAAACCTTAAGCCGCTGTTCATCCTTTAAAGTAAGCGGCCACGTTTCACATCCGTAAAGAACCGTTGGAAGAATAATAGTTTTATAAATTCTAATCTTTAAGTTTTTAGATAGAAGCCGCGAACTAAGTAACTTAGCAACTGAATAATAACACGCATTTCCCACCTTTAACCGGGACTTTATTTCTTCCTGGATTTCATTTTTTCTAGTTATAATTGAACCTAAATACTTGAATTTCTTTACGTGTTCAAAAGTATGACCTGATACATCAATATCACCAAGATCGACACCGTTTCTGCTACTGATCATATACTTCGTCTTATCGGTATTTAATTCGAGTCCTATTTCTTTACCGGTTTTTATTAACACACTTGTATTTAGTTGTATGGTTTCCGTGTCTTCACCTAGCAGTACCAGATCATCGGCATACCCCAAAACCGGAATCTTGTCACCCATATTAAAGCCTTTCTCGGTACACATCACCTTTTCTATGACATATTCTAAAGCTATATTAAATAACACAGGTGAAAGGGAGTCACCCTGTTTCAAACCCGATCGCACCTCAAATCTCTCGGAGTAATTATGACCGATTCTAACTTTATGGAATGTTTCTGACAAACACATCTCTACTAGGTTTACTAACTTTTTAGGTATTCCCTGTTCAATCATGATGTTATATAGCTTCTGACGGTCTATTGAATCATAAGCCTTTTTAAAATCGATATAAAGTTGATGGACTACACCGTTGTATTCCAATTTTTTCTCTAATATTTGACGTAAGGAAAATATTTGGTCAATAGTCGAGCGATTCCGCCTAAAACCACATTGGTAATCTCCGATAATTTCCTCAGCGTATTCCGTGATTCGACTAGTTAGAATTGACGAGAATATTTTATAGCATACTGGGAGAAGAGAGATCCCACGATAGTTGTTACAATCCGACCTCGGTCCTTTTTTGTGAATCGGAATAAGTATTGATTCTTTCCATTCTTCGGGCATTTTTTCAGTTTCCCAGATCTTTTTAACTAAAAAATGTATTTTGGAAACGCCCGCTTCTCCACACGCCTTGATTAATTCACTCGTGATATTATCATTTCCTGCGGCCTTATAACGTTTTAATTTTCCTATCGCCATTTCGACTTCCTCTTTACTCGGTGCGTCTATCCATGGTTCAGCGCTCTGATATTCAGAGAGAGGAGATTGATTATTATTTTCCGTATTTAAGATGCCGTCAAAGTGTTGTTTAAATTTATTTAATATCTCAGAAGGATCCGCAATTATATTGTTATTTGCATCTTTAACCGCATTCAATAGAGGTTCAAATCTTAATTAATGAAGGTACAAATCGCGTAAAAGATTTGATAATATATATATATATAATATAATATATATATATTAATATATATGAATTCATTAATTAGATTTGTAGTATATATTGTTTTATGTTATCAATCATATATCATTCGCATGTAGAATAAAATCATCTTATTATAGTATTTACATATTTTTTGTTAATTATATTTTAATAACAGAATTGAAAAAAAATTAGCGCAAATGTACACGATAAAGGATCTTGGGATGAATACTAACAGGAATTACTGTTTATTGAACAATTGTTATTGAGGGAGGTGTTGTGGTCAGGATAACCCTCGATCGCCAGGTTTTTCCTTTGCCCCTTTAAAGATCAGTTCCCACAGAGGCTGATCTTGCCACAGAAACGTCTCCTGACCACAAAGCTGTTCCATGGTTGACAAAACATAAAGTATTGATCGTGGTCAACTCAGAGGTTTGTAGTAGCATCAATAAACAGAACACATTCAATGATTTTTTTTTTTTTTTTAATTTCACTTGCCTAATATACTAAGTATGAAATATATTAGGAATATATTGGGATCAAGAAACTAATCAAACCCGGGTTGAGTTTCAACAGAAATAAACGATTTAAGGCACCCTGATATACTTCTATTTCATGTCCTTGTTCTGATTTAAAATTATCATTATTCTTTAATTTTTCAGCATAATTAGAAGCATGAAATAGTTAGGGATGTCTTTTGTATGAGATAAAACCCCCACTTTGTTAATTGTTAGAGATGGTAATGACTATTTATTTATATAAAAACGCCATGTATGAATTACACGAAAAAAAAAAATCCAATTTTCTTAAAAATTCCGAAGTTTATTTTGACTAGTAAGGTAAGTGAACTTCGTTTGTTGCAAGTTTTCAATGTTTGAATCAACCGTCAATATCATTTTTATATCTTGTAATGTAAATCCTGACAAATGAAAAAAGGAAAAAAAAAAAGAAAGAAACTAAGTACCTTAGAGCGTAATGATGAGCCGTTTGTTTAGCGGCTTTTAAATTTATGGTGTCATTGGGTCTACCTGGGCTAGGTTTTTGTCAACGCTCATGTTCGGAAGCTTTTGAGGTCGAAGCGCCGCCCCCACAACCTTTTGTCATCATTGTGAGGAGGGTCTCAAACCGACAAAGCTTGGGGGTGACACTGATTTAGAAGCTCTTTGAGAAATTTCGTTTCCGTAGAATAAAAACTGAAGCGTGTCTTCAAGTGGTTCCAGATGACGCCTACATTAATCCATGACTTGTTTGACCAACAGATGGATGGCTCCACAATGGCCAGCAGTCTCAATATTTCATATATGAACTATTGTGAAATTGTGTAACTTTTACTATCAATTACCTATAGATGAAAGATAAGTGAATGTATTGCGATCGTGAAAATTTTAGAATCCGAGTTTTCTTCGGAATTACTTGTTTTAGGAATCCGTAAGTCCCAATGGCCAAGTCCCGCAAAAAGACCTGTGTGTTCTTGTGTGTGTGTGGTACGTCTAGCTAGTACGGAAATGAAAAGAGAACTACTTGTCCCGGAATAAAGTTTATTTTTATTTCATGTTCATTTCATATACAAAGTCGGTCCAAACGTTGGCGATAAATAGTTAAAACTCTTTCAGCTTCCTTCTGAATGGAAAATACATTATGTTTTCTATGCATTAATATCAACATCTTGTAAGCAGTACTATTCAAGTAGTGGTAAATTTCACTAAAAATATAAATATGTCCAAATATTATATACATTGTTTTTGTTTTTTTACGTTCTGACAACCTCTTGAGTGCCACCTGCGCGTGTATGAGGTTTAAAAATTGTCTTGTAAATCTCAACATTTTCTGTTTTGTATTTAAGATCTTCAACACATCTTAGCAATTATTGTTCTATTGAAGATAAATCATAAGTAGCAATAAATTCAAACATATTTTTCAAGGGATTTATTGAAATATTACCTCGTAAAAGTCAATCTTTGCTCATTATTCCTTAATGAATCAATTTTCATCTTTCAAGAGCTCATTTGAAAGATAGAACTGAAATATCTATCTGATTGATTGGAGCTCTGTGCTCAGGTTTATTTTATTATAATTTTGTAATTATTATTACTTCTACTTAATTATATTTGAAATATATAGTAACTGAAAGTATTACGATCGTCGAAAGTTTTCAATGAAATACACGTTTTAGGGTCCCTTGAGTACTAATAACCAAGTGGCGTTAAAAAGTCACTGTGCCCGAGTGTGTGTGGTAAGTCAAGCACGAAAACAAAAGTCTTATGAAACTAAAATTTTATATTGAATACAACTATAAGCCCGTGATGTTACATCAACTTTTTAATCAAAATTGGCGAACCAGAAGCGCCACTTTATGGTATACTATGTGCTTTGCACCTATTTACGATTTTCTCAAAAACGGCTCTAAGGATTTTTATTAAACTCGCTATATCGAAGTAAAATTTAACGGGGTTTAATATCATATAGCTTTCATACTGATTAAAACAGTCTGAAAGGAATTAAATGCCAATATTTTCTTCCTCTAAAGTACCTTTAATTATGTACATTCGAAAAAGTTAACATTGCCATCTTGTTTGCATTGATAAAAAAAAAAAATTGTATATGTATATATATATAAATATATATTATATAATATATATAATATAGGGGGTCGAAATGTTGGCAAACAATAAAATAGTTGAAACTATTCAGTTGTTTCATTTAATGACCGCCACCCGGACTAATTCCTTCCATTAAGTTTTTTGTTGTTCTCAGGTTTCAGTCAATGAATAAACAATTTTATCTATGCGACGTTTCGAGAATTTATTGTTCTCATAATCATGCCTTAACAATGGATTTTCTAGGAATTTATGATTACGTCAGGAGTCATCATAAATTCCTAGAAAATCATCCACACTTGAACTATTCCTTTTTATTTTTTCAGTGTTCTTTCAAAGTTGTTGGCTTACACATGTACACATGTCTAATTAAGACACTATTTCGTCCAAAATTGTAAGTAATTTTATAATAATATCTTTTATGTAAATCCTAATTTAAAATATCTATGTACCTACTGTATGAGTATTCATTGTTCAATGTATTCTTTTCTACATCTCTAACAATAACATCATATATTAATTATTGTATAATAATATTAATGTTCTGTTTTTTGTTCTTCCATTGTTAAGGCATGATTATGAGAACAATAAATTCTTGAAACGTCGCATAGATAAAATTGTTTATTCATTGACTGAAACCTGAGAACAACAAAAACTTAATGGAAGGAATTAGTCCGGGTGGCGGTCATTAAATGAAACAACTGAATAGTTTCAACTATTTTATTGTTTGCCAACATTTCGACCCCCATTGTGGGTCATCATCAGGGCGTGTGGTAGGCGAGTGGAAACGTTGGCAAACAATAAAATAGTTGGAACTATTCAGTTGTTTCATTATATGACCGCCACCCGGACTAATTCCTTCCAGTAATTCTCAACGGTCAACTAATTATATCCACAACAAAAACTTAAATTATCAACAGTCGAGAACTGATCAAACAATATATATATATATATATATATATATATATATATATATATATATATATATATATATATAAGTTAAACGTTTACCTTCTGGGGTTTTGAGGGTCACTCTGAGGTTAATATTATCGGTCAGGATTTGCCGAAATAGGTTCCAGTTGACAGGGCCTCGGATAAATGACGGTGGGAAAGGTTTTGGAATTGGAGTGAGAGATACTTTTAGGATTAGTGGACTATGGTCTGAGGATAGTTCATCAAGTCGAGTTACAGATAAGTTGAGGGAGCCTAATCCGCTGTGAATGAAGAAGTCAAGGATGTCAGGATTACGGTTGGGATCGGTTGGACAGTAGGTAGGAGAATCAGGAGGTAGGAGATTGAAATTGAAATTGTTGAGTCAGCAAATTTCGTCCACGAGAATTCGTAGTTCTCGAACCCCACTGTTGATGCTTGGCATTTAAGTCTGCACCCAGAATGAAATGATTTCCTAAGGAATTTAGAAAGGATACAAATTCGGTGTTGGAAATGGAATGTTTAGGAGGGCAATATGCTGATGTAAGGGTTACCGGAAAGGAAAACGTTTTGATTACTATGGCTGTGGTTTGTAGGAAATCATAGGTAGGAAGTGGGAGTAAGTGATGAGAGAGGGACTGGTGCACAATGACAGCAGTACCGGCATGGGCTTTACCGTCTGGGTGGTCCGTACGGTATGTTACGTATTGAGGCATTTTGAAGAACTTTTTAGTGGTTAGTCTAGTTTCAGTAATAAGTGCTACGTCAACATTTTTGTCTTGCAATAAAGCTGTAAGTTCGTCAGTATGATTTCTAACACCATACGCATTCCATAGGAGAATGGATAAGGAGTTAGGTGAAGTCATTTAAGGATTTTTTAAGGAAGAGATTAAGTTTGATACAAGATTAGTAAGTAGTGATATTAGCGGCATGACGAGGGATTTAATTTCAGTGATGAAGGATGTCATCAAACTTGTAAGGTCTGAGACATTTGATGGAGGAGGAATATGAGAAATTTGATGCGGGTGAGGTTTTTGAGGGTTGGGTAAATTTTGAGGAATACCTGGTTGTGGAACGGGTTAAGGATTTTTTTGTTGAGGTTCCGGCAGGGCCTCGGCCTCTTTGTTCTGGTTCCCACCTCCAAGTAGATGGGCAAATGTTACATTGGAATCAATTGTTTTTGAAGGTTGTCTTCTGCTTCTGATCGGTTCAGCTGTTTCATCCAGATTCTGAGGTTTTTGGTATCTGCTTTTGAGGTTCTTGTAGATTTGACATCCCTTGTAGTTAGCCGGGTGGTCCTTGAGGCACAGAGCACAAACAGCGGGTGTTGATCTTGGTCTTGTACATTCTTCTGACTTATGTTGTTCACCGCATTTCATATAGCGTGGTATGTGGTGACAATAACTTCTGGTATCACCATATGCCTGACAATTGTGGCACAGAACTATTTCTTTCTTAGTGTAAGGTTTTTCAACTCTTACACTAGTATAGTATAATCTATTGAGGTCATACATTTTTTCAACTCCTGCTGATGGTTCCAAGTCCACAAAGAATAGAGGCAGTGAAATTTTATGTTTTAGGACGTTGGTGACTTGTCGCACTTTATAGCCTATCTCCGTCAGTTCTTCTTGGATAGCTGCTGCTGGTGTCGAAGGGTGTAGGTTTCTAATTACAACCCTTAAAGCTCTCTCCTGGCGTAACTGATATGTATGAAAATCAGCTTTGGTCTCAGCCAGATTTTTTACTGTTTTTCTGTAGGTTTCGGCGGTATTCGGGGATATTTTAGTATCACTGGTTCTACTTATACAATAATAACTATTAGGATCGGTTAAATTGTTTAAATGCGCACACAGTAGTTAAAAGTTCTTAATATTTTTAACAAATATTGGTGGAGGTTGTGGTTCTTTTGGTATAGGAAAAGATTCCATTGTTTCTTTTTCAATTTGAAGGATCTGAAATGGGTTCGGTGTAAAAAACGGCGATTCTTCAGTTAATCCTTGTGATGATGTGCTAGGCTGTGGTTCAGATCCTAAAGAGGTAGCTGAAGCTGTCGCTGGTGGAATCATTTTTTTATTATTATCACGGCGAGGTCTCTGTTTTGTGGGAGACGAGTTTGAACCTGCAGATCTAGATCTTTTACTTGTAACTTTCGAGGACATCACTTGATGAAAATATCGCATTGATAAAAAAAAAAAAAAAATAATAATAAAATAAATAAATAGGAATAAATATATATTGGAATAAGAATAAGAAGGAAAAAATAAATAAAAGAAAGATAAGTAAAAGAAAAGCAAGCCCGAGCTTGCCGAGCTAGCGGCAATCAGCTGATCAGTGACCCTCCTTTCACTTTTTCGTGATTGTACAAAGTAAATTATAACTTTGCTTACCGATATTTATCCAATATCCACTGCTGTGGTTTTCCTGAAGTCTAGTGATATTTTCCAGACTGAACTCAAGCGAATTACTACTGAAAAAAGCAAAAATCTGAGAGACGAAGTAACGTATGACTGTTATTATCAAGCGCATCAGCTGATCCACTATGAAAACTAATTAAAAATATTGAGTAGGACTTAGTAGCTGATAATGCGGCTAAGTAATGAAAGGTAGTAATGAACCCTGCTCCCCAGTTGCTTCTCGATAACCCTGCAGCTGATAAAAAGATGACCTCGGGACCTCATAACATAGCATTGTCATAGCGGCGAAACTAATGGATTGCTTTTTCTCCAGTCATTGTCGTTCTGTATCCAGGCAGTACGGTAACCATTTGTATTACGAGTGTTAACTGATATTGAGTAATGTTATTACTTTTGATAAATTTATTTTTACTTGAGAGAAAACATTTTATTCATGAAGCATTGTCAACTAATTGGGTTGATTACGTAAAAATTGTACTATTATATGTACATTTTTGTTAGACTTGTAAGTATTTGATCGGAGATGTTGATAGGGGGAACTATATTTGTTTACCGACGTTTCGGCCTAAATTTAAGGCCTTCATCAGGGCTAAGAAAAACCACTAGCGTCTAAAACCTGTAAAAAATTGTCGCTCTCACCAGCTGTAACCTAGCGCCTTTTTTAGAAACTATCTGCTCCAA
This sequence comes from Piezodorus guildinii, assembly GCA_023052935.1. Classification (NCBI taxonomy): domain Eukaryota; kingdom Metazoa; phylum Arthropoda; class Insecta; order Hemiptera; family Pentatomidae; genus Piezodorus; species Piezodorus guildinii. The sequence continues at coordinate 162,980,145 of CM041295.1, read as the reverse complement.
ACTTAACTTAAAATAACATCAAATATTACTTTTACAAAAAACCTATGATATCATTACATATGGGTCAATCCATTTGAAATCGTTAAATTTACATTAGTTTTGCCGCTCGACAATTTTGATTTTTTCACCAGTTCTTCTCTATCCTTCTGTGAATATAAAACCATAAATAAAAAATTGGGCCAATACTTTTAGTATTGCAACCGTTTTAATTCAGATCCGTAGGCAATAACATGTGATGGGAAAATCTTTCTTATTCCTGTTTTTTTTTTTTTTTAGATATAAACAAAAATTAACAATAAGATAAGGACATGTTTTGTATTTTTTGTTACCACAACTCATTACCTACATAGTGAAGAAAGACGAGATAAAAGTACTTAAAGGAAAAGAGATTCACCTTTAATTATTGTTTCGTATATAGCTTAGTCATAGTCCTACTTGTTATCAAATTTTCAATCTTACTTATGTTCTGGTAATATATTGTAAAGTGTATGATACTCCTATAACCACTCTAGTTTTTGTTTCCTTCTGAAATATGCAAAATTAAAGGAGTTTTTAAATAAAACATTATTTTAACAGCGAAGAGGATTTTATTACTCGGGAACCAGATCAGTCTCAGTCACCAAATTTATGTTACTTATAAACATCGTATAGATTTGTATCCTTTGTTGGTTTCATAATTTTTCATTCAGTCACTTTTGAGATATTTCTGTGTACACTTCGCAAAAAACGAGTTTTTTCAATTTTTGAAAGTTTATATATAAAAAAAGGACTGTGTTCTGAAGATCAAAATTTTTACAGCATGTAGGGTTGTGACTTAGCTATGTATTGAAAAAAAATCAAAAGTGTGTCTCTTTTCCGTTATAAACTTTTAATTCGCTATAAGTCTCATTTTTAAAAATTAATTTTTGAGAATTTTTTCAATCACTTTCTTCACTGTTAAATGAATGAGTTGTAACAACAAAATATATAAAACACATCCTAATCTTATTGTTAGTTTTTGTTTTGACTTGATATCTGCAAAAGTACCAGAATTTGAGAGATTTTCCCAACTCATGTTTTCAGTCGTGAAGCTGAATTAAAACGGCTGCAACACTAAGAGTATTAGTCAGAAAAAAAATTATCCACGGTGTCTTATTTATCTGGAAAAGAACTGGTAAAAAGATCATCAAATCAAAAATGCGTTTCGAATGGACTGACCCATATAGTATTAATTAACAATGTAATATAATATATACTTGTTTTTTAAATCTATAGTTTATTCCTTCATTTATTGTTTTCATTTATTTGTCTACTAATTATATTATTTTATAACTACTTACTGTACTTAGTGCTTGCAACACACGACTTTACTTATATCGGTTGATAAAATCCATTTTAGAACTATCAAATAAAATAAGAGTTGCAAAAAACTTTAACGAATTAAATTAAGTTTCGTTGAAAATATATGCTTTACAAAAAATAATCTAACAATATAAATTATTATCTACAATCAGTAACGTTTATGCACTTTTTGTCTTTCTGCATTACTTTTTACAGCTTTGTATAAAAGATAAAATTTTTTCTAAAATTTCTAAGGCTATATTATACACCTATATAACTATTGTTATAATTTAAAAAAAAAAAATCTTTTCTGTTATGGTTGATTATCAAATTCGTTCTACTTGTATATTTAACTGTTTTTTTAAGAATACTAACTAGCTGAAATGGTTAATTTTTTTTAATTTGAATATTTAAGATAGTTTGGAGGAAAAAGATCGGAATTTAAGCCCTATCAAGACTACTTTAAGCAGAGTAAAACCTACATGATATTAAATCCCATTTAATTTTACATCGATTTAGCGAGTTCAAAAATCTGAAAAATACGAGTTGTTTTGTTAAGAAAATCATATAAGGGAGCCAAATGCTTGGTATAAAGTAGCTCTTCCGGTCAGTCCATTTTGTTGAAAGATTTGTTAATTGTTAATTTCTCAGGCGTATAGTTTTGTTAAAAATGAAATTTTAGTTACAACTTTTTCGTTTTCGTGCAAGAGTAACTACAGACACACAAACACATAGACCTTTTCGGGCGACTTATGGTTATTTAAACCCTGGCGACCCTGAAAGGTGTATTTTTGTTGAAAAGTTGAATTAGAATGTTTTCACAATCGCAATATTTCCCTTACTATATAAATGAGCGATACTAAAGAGTTGAGCTTTGGGGCTCTACTAATCCACCAAATTCTTCCCGTTTTCAATCCTTACAATCCAAAATCCTTCGAAAACAATCTTTCCATTACAAACTCCACTATCACTCTAACCCACTAGTTCCAATCCTTGCCTCCTCCTCCATTCCTGACAATCCTCCGAGACGTCTGAAAAGAAGATGGTCTCGAGACCTAGTTTAGAATACCAACTCGAGTGCTGCTAATGGGAAGTTTCTCTCCATGTATTTTTCACGTATTTTATCTAATGGCTCATTGACTTGTTGTATTAACTAATACAGTTGTAAATATTAATAAATAAATAAAAAAAAACTTAATGGAAGTACTGAATGTTTATTTTAATGCATTTATTAATAATAACTAATGTATTAGTCTCTAAGATATATGTAGCTAAGGCCTTTACAGTTGCTGAAAATCAGTCAAAAATTAGAATTTACTAAAGACTAGATAATCTCCTATTGAAAATGTATATTGGACCCATGGGGGAGATTAACACATCGAAATGAAAAGAACGAAGGCGGGACGTGATTCAACCTGCCTGAGGAAGATGTAGTGCCCAGCTCAGATAGAGCCGTTCTCTTATCATTAATGAACACAGCAACCTCACCAAGCAATTAGCCACAATAATGCCCGTTGAGCGATAGTTTTTCTCAATAACATTCAAGCCTAAAAGACTGGACGCTAATACGAAGACCGCCTAAAGTTCCACTTAATATGATAATATATAAATACATGAGAGAATGGGTAGTTTATCAAGGCACAAGCTCACTAAAGAGGATCCGACAATGGCAGATCTGAGGCGGAAGATCGAATCCATTATTGTAAACCATTATGTTTTTTCCTAAGAGGTCATTTGAATAGGAGTCACTGACAAGGGTAATAGATTTACGAGGAATAGCTTTGGGACGGATATTGGTTTTATCTTAGCCCTTTCATCCTTTACCGCGCGACCAATAGCCTTTGCTCTCTTCGCTTCCACTAATCCTATTGGCTACAAGGGACCCCATCTAATGGTGTCTGTTATACACCGATCCTTCCCAAATGATTTATTGTCCTCGTTACTTGCTATGTGACAGCCGCATCTTTACTGCGAAACGTCACACGCTAATATGAAATACTGCAGCCATATTTTCTTATATTTTACAAACAGTCCAGTTCTGTTTTTTACTTTTACTTTCATGTATATGAAATATATAGTTAGGGAAATTTTCGAATTCGAGTTTTCTGCGGAAATATAAGTTTTTCTCATCTTAGTCCTCTAGAGCCGTTCTCAAATATCTATCATACGTATTTCTCCACATATAATCTTTCACCGCTTCATCAGCAGTGTCGTCTAATTTTACTAATCAGTATCTCATTGGCGATCCAATGCATAGAAGCCGATTAGATGTTGATAAGTGAAATTAGTCAACACGTTCATTAAGCGGTGAAATAGTATATGTGAAGAAATATGCATGATTTATACTTGAGGCTCTACTGGCCGAACTGTTTTACAATAAGAAAATAAATCAACTTCTTTTGGGAATTACCAAAAATATATCTTACAGAAATATACGCTTGAGGATACCCTGAATCTAAATGATTAAGTCCCGCAAAAAGGTGTGTGTTGGGTAAGTCTAGCAAGAAAACGAAAAGTAGTAGAAAACTGAAATTTCATATATCACTTTATCGATAAGAGATGAGTGATCAACAACACACAGGATCACAATTTTGTGTATAAGATCACACTTTGGGATCACTTGTAGCTGGGTGGCTAGCGTAACAGCCTCCCATGCTAAAGGTCACGGGTTCGAACCCGCAGGTGGTCCTAGGATTTTTTAATGGGAGTAAAAAATCCTTAGTTACGCCGTCCTTCGGAGGGGACGTTAAAAGGTGGTCCCGAGCCTGTGCGATGTCAGGTACTCGATAAAGATCCCTATCCTAATAAAACCTGGATAGGCAAAATTTAGGACTCCCACTGTAGCATCGTCCGATTAGCCATAGTAGCATAAAGTGACGTTAAATAAATAAACAAAGATCACACTTTTGCCTAAATCTTTAGCTTTCCAGCAGTATTTTATACATCTATGTTAATGTTCTTATGTTAACAAACACAAGTTGCATTAAAAAAGAAAGTTTTTCTTTTCTCCTTTAGTTGAAAATCGAATCTCTTCAACTTTACCCGTTCTTTATCAATGAAACAAGATAATATGGTTAATTTTTTCGAATATAAATAAAATATCGGCATTAAACCCTGTCCAACTATTTCAATCAAAATACATTCTATATGATATAAAAGCCCGTTTAATTTTACATCAGTACAGCTAGTTTAATCGAAATTGTTTTGGCCATTTCCGAGAAAATCGCAAAAAGGTGCAAAATACATTATTAAGTGGCTCCTATGGTTTGCCAATTTTCATGAAAAAGTTACTGTAACATATCGGGCTTATAGTTAATGTGACTTATAAAGACTTATAGTTGTCTCAAATGTGAAATTTCAGTTTCTTACGACTTTTTCTTTTCATGCTAGATTTAGAAGACAGACCCTAAAACGTGTACTTTCGTAGAAAACTGGAATTCGAAATTTTTCACAACTACAATTCTTTCCCTTATATTATATTGCATATATAGGAAAGTGAATGTAAAGAACTACGTTCATATATGTAAAAAGAATCCTCAAATATGTATTTAAAGGATAGAACTGTTTGGCAATGGTTGGAAGTTTGGTTAGGCGGAAGTGTCCTGGTCAGAGGACGATAACCACTTCCTCTGGAGCATGAAGCCAACTTCATAACAGTTGGTTTCACAAATCTTAGTTTACTCGACGTCTATTCATCCTATAAATCTTGCGTTTAGTCGAGTTCCCCGTAATTCCAAAGGATATCCAGGTCATCATATATATAACGAACGGGCTTCTGCCTCTCATCTATCGGCAAAATCATTTCATATCGCTCATATTGTGGTGTCCCCCATAATGTTTTTTAAATGAGCAGAATACAGTATTTGTCTCTATGGATATTTTTTTTCCTTATACAGTTTGATAATTCATCATTAGGAGCTTAGAAAATCCGAGCATATAAAGCAGTATCGTCACTCATTGAAATTGAACGGAATGCCAGTAGTAAATATAGAGCATAGATTACTTAATTCAAACTATTTTGAGTTCTTATTAGAGATTTAATTTATTTTTTAGTTCCCATTTATGTTGATAATTAGACTATTTTGGCACTTACTACAAAGGTGTTTGATTTCATGTCTGAACATTACTTTATTAGAATAATAATAATAAACAAACCGTATAATAATAAATAAAAGTTCATTAGTTGTTTGTTTATTTATTTAAAGCCACTTTTCACCAAAGTGCAGCAGAGGTAAACAAACAGTATCTTTTAGAAGAGGATTAATAACTCTTGACATTTATTCAAATGAATAATCCAGTAAATATAAACATTTTGTTATATAGAGAGGCATTTTAAAGAAAATGAAAAATCCTGCATTATGTTCAATTCAACCGAATATAATTATTAAATTTTTTGAAGAACGGTTTTGTAAGTGTGGGGAGCGGCGTGTTATACTGGATATAGCCCTAGTCTACTGTCCTCCGGGTCCTGGGCACGAATCCCGGCTATGACAAGATTTTATTTATTCTGTTTATTCAGCCGGGGAGCGACCCTAGAGTATGGAACCCTCCTAGTGCAGACCCAACCTATTTAAAGTGGGTACCCAACTTGGGGGAAAACTTGGCGGTTGAACGTGCACTGCCGTTGGCCTAGAAATAGTGCGAAACTCTATAAGTACTGAGCCTAAGACCCTTCATGGCTCGTAGAGGTACAGTTTTTTTTTTTTTTTTTTTTTTTTATAAGTATACTAATATTTAAAAATAAAAAAGATAATATATAAAGGTTTTTTTTTTGTCAATGTAAACTGGAACAGCGGAATATCCATTATGGTAAGAAGTTTGGGAGGGAATGCCAGGCAGGTCTAGCGGCAATGTCCCGTGAAATGTGTAAGACCGCCACCATAAAGTGCTGAAGATCGGACATTTATCAATTCTCTTTTAACCAGTCAGTCCTTTTTCTAGCTCAGATAAACCGCACAAAATCAAACTTGAAAAAAAAATCTTATAAAATTGGAAGGTGTTAGTTCACAACTTTTTAAGGCGTCATCGCGATACACTCTGCAAACTTTGTTAACCTTTTGTGCAACGGTTTCACTTTTTTTGGAAATAAGAAATCATTATAAGAATAATAACAATAACAATAGGCTTACCGAACCCGAAGGTTCTATGCCGATACCACCAAACTCCGCCTGCACAGACTCGTCCAATGTTCACCGTTCAAGACCAAGCCCTCGAGATCAGCCTTAACGCAATCCTCCCATCGACGCATCGACCTGCCTTTCGGACGCCTACCAGTCGGATTAGCGAATACCACTTTCTCGGAATCAGCTAGCCCAACAACTTTACTCACCCATTTGAGTCTCCGCGATGCTATCAACTCAATTATATTGACAGGGTACAAGCTCCGCAATCCCGCGTCATACAACCTTCTAAACTCCCCAGTGGCCTCATCTCTCTTCGGACCAAATATTTTTCGCAGTACCATATTTTCGAAAACCTTGAGCCGTTGTTCATCCTTCAAAGTAAGCGGCCACGTTTCATATCCGTAAAAAACCGTCAGAATAATAATAGTTTTATAAATTCTAACCTTTAAGTTTTTAGACAGAAGCCGCGAGCTAAGTAATTTAGCAACTGAATAATAACACGAATTTCCCACCTTTAACCGGGACTTTTTTTTTCCTGGATTTAATTTTTTCTTGTTATCATTGAACCTAAATAATTGCATTTCTGTACGTGTTCAATATCACCAAGATCGCCACCGTTTCTGCTAATTATCATGTATTTCGTCTTATTGGTATTTAATTCAATAAAAAATCATTAAGAGAAGAAAATGAATTTTTTTCTTTCCCATTTTTAGCAAGCAAAATACCACTAAAATATAAGGAATCTCGATTGAAACTGATGAATAAAAGTCTTAACTAATACTTTTTTATGTATATGGAAATATTATTGACCAAGTAAACATGATTTTATTTTTCAACAACAACAATTTTTTATTGAGTAAAATTACAATCTGTCCCAATTTGGACATTAATAGTAGTGCTGAAAGATATCATACATACTACATTTATACAATATTTACACAGCATAAAATTACAATAAAATATATACACAATAATGAATCAATACAATAAAGTCAAGAAATCACTTATACCTTTATACACATACACACACTCAGACATACATCACATTGAGTGGGGAATCTAGCCAGTGCTAGAACTCCAATATATTTACAAAAGGTCGCGGGGCCACAGCCGTTTCAACCTTCTAGGTGGGTTGTATGGATGAGTGGAGCTGGATAGGGATTGAGCTAGAGGATTAGGACGATGAATGAGATTCTGGTGGAATTTGGAAAATTTGGATGGAATTAGGTCTGAAATAAAAGGAACATTAAGGTCGTGGTGCAAGGTATAGTTGGAAACATAATAAGGAGGATTTACTATTGTACGGAGGACTTTGGATTGAAAGGATTGAATGCGTTTGATGTTAGTACGTTTAGCTGTCCCCCGCAGTTCAAGTCCGTAGGTCCAGATGGGCTTCAGTATTGTCCTGTAGATTAATACTTTGTTGTCAACTGTAAGTTCAGATTTTCTGTTGAGTAGTCGTTATAACTGACCGAATCGTCGGTTGAGTTCTTGTCTTTTAAGTCTTGTATGTGGGTTCCAAGTCAATCTTTTGTCTAACAGTAAGCCAAGATACCGGACTGTATCTGAAGGAGGAATTGGAATGGAATTGAAGTAAACTGGCGGACAGGAGTTTCGTCGAAGAGTGAAAGTAACGTGTTTGCATTTGGCTTCGTTCACCTTTATGCGCCAAGCATTACACCAGTCTTCGATAAGAGAAAGGTGTCTTTGCAGGTTTAAGGATGCTGTTTCAGGATTGGAACTGGATGATAAGATGGCGGTGTCGTCTGCAAAAGTTGCCAGAAAGGTATCAGGATGTGTAGGAATATCAGCAGTGTAAAGGATGTAGAGGACGGGTCCCAAGACGCTGCCTTGAGGAACACCGGCCTCAACGGGATAAAGGTTAGAAAATTCTACACCACAGCGAATGCGGAAGGAACGGTTTGAGAGATAGGATCGAAGGATGAGGTATAGAGACTGGGGTAAATGGATTTTCAGCTTGAAGAGTAATCCAGTGTGCCATACCCGGTCAAAAGCTTGCGAAATGTCCAGAAACGCACCAGAACAATACTCTTTGCATTCAAGAGCTGAGGAAATATGGTCTACAACTCGGAGCCCCTGTTGAACTGTGGAATGCTGAGGACGGAATCCAAACTGATGGGAAGGAAGATTTTGAGATTCTAATATGGGTAGGATACGTTTAAGAAGAAGCCTTTCGAAGATTTTTGAGAGGATGGGGAGTAGACTAATAGGCCTGTAGGATGAAGTGTTACTGGAAGGTTTGCCTGGTTTTAGAAAAAGAATGATAGTGGAATGTTTCCATAACAGAGGAAAATAGGTGGTGCGTAGGATGCAGTCGTAAATATAAGTAAGGAATATAATAGCTTTCTGCGGAAGTTGTCGGAGGATCTGGGGAGTAAGGAGATCGTGTCCAGGAGATTTACGGAGGGTCAGTTTTTGGAGAAGATATTTGACCTCAGAGGGATTAATAGCTTTAGGAGGTAGGGAAAGTGGAATTGGTGACATAAGAAAGTCTTGCACTGTTGCGGTGTGATTGGCGTGGGATTCCGGGTGAGGAGTGAAAACTTTGGAGAGGTGTGTGGCGAATTCCTCGGCTTTATCTGCATCAGACGCAGCCCAGGAGTCATCACCACGTCGGAGAGGATGGGAAACTTGATAATATTTTAGGATCATTTTCGTGACATTCCACAGGGAATTATCACGAGCTGATAGAGCGGAGAGGTAGGAATTAAAGGACTGGGAACGGATGGTCGCCAACTCCCTCTTCAATTGTCTACAATAGAAGTTATAGGAGCGGCGATCTGTTGGGTGTCGAGTGCGCTGCCATAATGATCTTGCTCGGCGTTTGGTATGGATGAGGTCTATAATATGTTGTGGAAAATGATTTTGATGAGGATTTATATTGGAGTGTTTAGGAGAGGAGGCAGTCCAGACAGCTTGTTGGATGGCGGTGGTAAAGGAATAGACGGAATTATCTAGGTCATCTTGGGTTTTGAGGGTTACTCTGAGGTCAATATTATCGGTCAGGATTTGGCGGAAAAGGTTCCAGTTGACAGGGCCTCGGATGAATGATGGTGGAATTGGAGTGAGAGATACTTTTAGGATCAGTGGACTATGGTCTGAGGATAGTTCATCAAGGCGAGTTACAGACAAGTTGAGGGAGCCTAATCCGCTGTGGATAAAGAAGTCGAGGATGTCAGGATTGCGATTAGGATCGGTTGGCCAGTAGGTAGGGGAGTCAGGAGGCAGGATATTAAAATTTCGGGAGTTGAGTGCAGACAGGAAATTTTGTCCCGAGAATTCGTGGTTCTGGAACCCCACTGCTGATGCTTGGCGTTTAAGTCTGCACCCAGAATGAAATGATTTCCTAAGGAATCCAGGAAGGATACAAATTCGGAATTGGAAATGGAATGTTTAGGAGGGCAATATGCAGATGTGAGGGTTACCGGAAAGGAAAAAGTCTTGATTACTATGGCAGTGGCTTGTAGGAAATCATAGGTGGGAAGTGGGAGTAAATGATGAGAGAGGGATTGGTGGACAATGATAGCAGAACCGGCATGGGCTTTGCCGTCTGGGTGGTCAGTACGGTATGTCATGTATTGTGGTATTTTGAAGTACTGTTTAGTCGTTAGTCTTGTTTCAGTTATAAGTGCAACATCGATTGTTTTGTCTTGCAACAACGCTGTCAGTTCGTCAGTATGATTTCTAACACCATTCGCATTCCAAAGGAGAATGGGTAAGGAGTTAGGTGAATTCATTTAAAGATTTTTCAAGGCAGGGATTAGATTTGATACTAGATTTGTAAGGAGAGATATAAGCGGCATAACAAGAGATTTGATTTCGGAGATGAACGATGTCATTAGACTGGTAAGATCTGTGACGTTTGATGGTGGAGGGATATGAGGAATTTGATGTTGAGGAGTTTTTTGAAGATTAGGTAAACTTTGAGGGATAGATTGTTGTACAATAGATTGAGAATGTTGAGGAAAAAGTTGTTCCGGCAGTGCCTTGACTTCATGACTTTAGTTTCCACTCCGAGCAAGTGGGCAAATGATACATTAGAATTTACAAGTTTAGATGGTTCTCTTCTGCTTCTGATTGGTATAGCTGTTTACATTCGGATCCTGAGGTTTTTGGTATCTGGTTCTGAGTTTCTTGTAGATTTCGCATCCCTTGTCGTTAGCCGGGTGGTCCTTGAGGCACAGGGCACATACAGCGGGTGTTGATCTAGATCTTGTACATTCTTCTGATTTATGCTGTTCACCGCATTTCACACACCGTGTTATGTGATGGCAATAACTTTTGGTATGACCATATGCCTGACAGTTATGACACTGAACTATTTCTTTCTTTGTGTAAGGTTTTTCAACTTTTACACGGGTATAGTACAGTCTACTGAGGTCATAGATTTTTTCGACTCCTGCTGATGGTTCCAAGTCCACGAAGAATAGAGGCAGTGGACTTTTATCTTTTAGAACGTTGGTGACTTGCCTCACTTGGAATCCTAATTCTGTCAGTTCTTCTTTGATAGCTTCAACGGGTGTTGAGGAATGTAGGTTTCTGATTACGACCCTTAATGCTCTCTCCTGGCGCAGCTGATAAGTATGAAAGTCAGCTTTGGTCTCAGTCAGATATTTTACAATCTTTCTGTAGGTTTCAGCAGTAGTCGGAGATATTTTAGTATCATTGGTTCTACTTATACAATAATAACTATTAGGATCAGTTACTTTGTTTAAATGCGCACACATCAGTTTAAAATTTTTAATATTTTTAACAAATATTGGTGGAGGTAGTGGTTCCCTGGGTATAGGAGAAGATTCCATGGTTTCTTTTTCATTTTGGAGGATCTGAAATGGATTCGGTGTAAAAAACGGGGATTCATCAGTTATTCCTTGTGATGATGTGCTGGGCTGTGGTTCAGATCCTAATGAGGTAGCTGACGCGGTCGCTGGTGGAATCATTTTTTTATTTTGTTCACGGCGGGGTCTCTGTTTTGTGGGAGACGAGTTAGAACCTGCAGATCTAGATCTTTTACTTGCAGACTTTGAGGACATGACTTGATGAAAATATCTCATTGATTAAGAAAATAATAATAATAAATAAATATTGAGATAAGAACTAAAGATAAAATAAAGATAAGTTAAAGAAAAGCAAGCCCGAGCTTGCCGAGCTAGCGGCAATCAGCTGATCAGTGACCCTCCTTTCACTTTTTCGTGATTGTACAAAGTATATTATAACTTTGCTTACCGAAATTTCTCCAATATTCACTGCCGTAGTATTCCTGAGGTCTAGTGATGTTCTCCAGACTGAATTCAAGCGAATTCCTACTGAAAAAAGCAAAAATCTGAGAGACGATGTAACGTATGACTGTTATCATCGAGCGCATCAGCTGATACGATTTTATTAACACAGAGTGGATTAAATTGAAATATTGAAAAACAGTACAAATTCATTTTACAACTCAATATTTCTGCAGAGTATGAATTAAAACATTCTCTCTTGTTATTTGAAATAAAGCACTTTATTGAAATATATTTTTAATCATAGATAAAATGACAATATATATAATTAGATAGTGATGAAATCATCCACAGAGGAAAGATTCGTGTTTGATTCATCATGGTCGGAGTGAATACGAAGGTAAACACCATCTAAACGAACCATGAACCCCATACTCTTATCTAGTGTCATTTAAACAGATATACAGAAGGAAATGATACAAAAAAGGACCGTTTTCCCGTTGGCTGAAAAGGGATTTTCCCACAATTTCCATGAGCGAGGATGGGGGTCTATTCACACGCTACTAAGAGAAATGGGTCGGCACTCCGTGCTATTCGTCGGGAGAAAAACCGAATCACGTTAGCTCAGTTCCCAGGGGTTCGTTCATTGCAAGTGTAGCTACTTTTATTCGTGAAGCCGTTATTAAGTCGATTAATGTAACGCCTAGATATGTTGTAACAGCTAAGAAAAGGTCTATAAACATTCGCAGTTTATGGATATGTTAAGATTACTATTAGTAAGAATAAATAATCGCTTTATTACCCTATTTAATACCACAATCGAGGTTATGTTGATCTTTTGGTGTGAGGTGGCAAGTAGGTAGAAAATATAAGTAATATATTCATAAATATTAGTAATAAACAGTCTATATTTATATTTTAAAAGTTGTATGTATTCTCTTGGAAGTAAAGTCACTAGCAACAACTTTTACTTTAAAAAAAAAAAAAAAAACACAAAAAAAAAACCTGTACCTTTACAAACCAAGAAGGATCTTGGGCACAGTACATAAGGAGATGCAAACTGTTTCTAGGCCAACGATAGCGCAAGGTGGTGGTTAGTCCTAGATCATGCTCAGTCGCTAGGTTTTTTTTTCACCAATCTTTGGGTGCCCACTTCAGAGAGGAGGGGTTTTCCTCAGGAGGGTCACTAAACCCCAGCGTCTCTCCTCGGCTAAACAACAAAATAAATAATTCTGCCTGAGCCGGGATTCTAACCCGGGACCTGACGTGCCGTAAAATAGTGCTCTACGCACTAGACCACGCTCCTCCACTTTCTCTTCCTATTCACAATGTCATAATTTTGTTGAAAATTTGATTTTCCTTGATGACAAATACATAATATTCCCAAGATACATAATTTGTATAAATACAGAATATATAAAAAGTGGCGATAGGTCACTAGATTACTGTTCTCTGGATCTCGGTTTCGAATCCCGGCTTTGGAAGTATAATTATGTTTAATGATTTTAGCTATGGGACGTATTTTGGGTAGGGAAAACCTCCTGGGAGTTGGAACACTCGGGGTTTCCTCTGACAGTATACTACATACATTTTTTATAATAATATATAATATAATATATTTTTTTATATAGATTTTTTTTTATACAACTTAAAAAATAATAATAATAATAATAGGCTTACCGAACCCGAAGGTTCGATGCCGATACCACCAAACTTCGCCTGCACAGACTCGTCCAATGTTCACCGGTCAAGCCCAAGCCCCCGAGATCAGCCTTAATGCAATCCTCCCATCGACGCTTCGGCCTACCTTTCGGACGCCTATCAGTCGGTTCAGCGAATACAAACTTCTTCGGAATCCGTTCCTCACCGAGCCCAACAACTTTACGCGCCCATTGAGTCTCCGCGATGCTATCAACTCAATTATATTCACAGGGTACAAACTCCGCAATCCCGCGTCATACAACCTTCTAAACTCCCCAGTGGCCTTGTTCATCCTTCAAAGTAAGCGGCCACGTTTCATATCCGTAAAAAACCGTCAGAATAATAATAGTTTTATAAATTCTAACCTTTAAGTTTTTAGACAGAAGCCGCGAGCTAAGTAATTTATAAAAATAAAGGAAAAAAAAACTCTAACAAACATTTTTTACATTATCATATTAAAAAAGTAAAAAAAAAAAAAAATAAAAAAAGGGAGGATCTGGAAGGACCATTCTTTTAAATTATGGCATATTCTTTCGAGATTTTGAACAGTGAGATACTCCTACGATGAATCTTGCTTCAATTTTTCATTGCCAATTTTAAAAAAGTATGTAAAGTAATGATGAGCTGTAAAATTACATGAGTAATAATTGAAATATGAAAAATGCATATTATTTATTAACATTCGAAAGAGAGAATAATTATTTCACAGTGAGTAGCATGTCTGAACTGGATGTTATGTATTAATATTAGTCATTCATTTCCATAGTGATTTTGTATATTAAAATTATCTAATAGTTGAGATGTTTTCGAGGTGTAAGTTGAACCAGGAAGTGTTGAATTTGAGTGTCTCATCTCACTCCAGAGATTGTTCTATTGAAGATACACTTTTATCTGAATCGAAGATACATAATTCCGAATTTACTAGCTAACTTGAAAAAAAAAACAGAGCTCAATTGATCTATTGTACTCGAGGATCAAGGTGTTTACTCAAAAAAGCAGGCGGAAGAGAATGAGATCGATGAAAAAAGATCGGGCAATGACAAAAGTTAAGATGGCCATGACCAGATAGAGAACAATTGAATGAGTGAGACGAAGCTATCCACCACCTACCATCTACCATCTGGCAAGCTAAACATTAACTCGACAGCGCCTCAACTCCACGCAAAGGCACCGCCTCGCCAAATATCAACTCTGTATAGATTGATGGATTGATTCTTTTCAAAACTCGGCTCACTTTTATCATAGCTTTGATAACAGGCATCTTTTGTATATTGTTTTATGAGTAACCTATAGTTTAGAGAATGCAGCCATTTTTTATTAATTTATTTAACTAATCTAAACATTAAATCTATATAATAAGAGAAAGTATTGCGGAATCCGAATTTTCTGCGGAAATGCACGTCGCAAGTCAAACCGAAAAGTTTCACGGAACTGAAATTATTGGGTTGTGTCGCATGAAATGCCAGTTCAAAGGTAAAGGATTTTTGAGAGAAGTTGGTTGAGGGTGCAGTCAATTTAACACACAATTATGCGTAAACTTAATTTATTGGCGCCGACGTTTCGGCCTAAATTATAGGTCTTCTTCAGGGTGGTTGTGTGAGCTGAAAGGCCAAAGAGGTTGTTGGTTGTTATCTAGTGGCCCCTGGGTGTTATGAATCATCATGAAGTGACAATGGTTGACTGTGTATATATGTGAGAGAAGTTGGTTGAGGGTGCAGTCAATTTAACACACAATTAAGCGTAAACTTAATTTATTGGTGCCGACGTTTCGGTCTAAATTATAGGCCTTCTTCAGGGTGGTTGTGTGAGCTGAAAGGTCACACAACCACTTGGTGTGGCCTCAGCTGCTGAATGGCCGAGTTTAAACTCGTTCAAAAATATTACTCGAAAATCGCGTGTTTCCATGTTCATATTTTGAGGTATACTAAAAAGTGGGTAATTGATTGGGAAGCTAATGTTTATAACACAAAGGTAGAGGATTAGTAACTGTTTACTTGAAATGCGTAAACATTCAGAAGAAAACAACAGAGACCTGCAAAATGCTTTATGTATTTCAGAAACTATAAAAACGGACATTTCATGTGAAACAACCCAATATATTTTCTCTTATTGATTACTAATGGACCCGGTCCTGTTTCGCACGGTGCGGTTTGAATGAGGTGACATTTATGTTAAAAAAATCTCCAACCGATTATAAGTTTATCGCTTTAGGAATATTAGTTTATCGTAACAAAAGTATAATTAGAAAGAAAATAAGTTTATTTTATAACGTCTATTCATTATTATATTTAATCATCGGGAGAAATGAAAAACATTAATCAAAATTAGTTAAGTTAAATTTGATTTTCTCATATAAACAAAACTTGATCGCTATTTAAAAACTACAAAAAATATAACGGTTCCTATTTCATTTGGCTTATTACTATTTTATATTTCAAATAAATTATTAAAATTTAAATTAAGCATCCATAGGAATCCCATTGAGTTTACTGTGAAACATCTTTTTCTAATTGCAAATAATTAAAAACAATGTTAGTTTAAATCTATAACAACTTATCATTTATGTTAACAACTTAGTTACCATTAGTCGTGTCAATGAAGCCGTAAAAACAGGCTATCTTCGAAAGTCCTCAGCAACAGCTCCGATTTTGATAATTTTTTTTTTAATGTTTGTTTTTTTATATTAATAAAATCAGAAACTTTTCAAAGGGGGTAATTAATTATTTATAATGTTTAAAGAATATGTATGTTTAGTAAATAGGAAAACTGTTTATGTACTAAAAAAAAATACAAAACAAGTAACTTTTTCAATTTTTCATCATAGTGGATATAATTAGTTGACCGTTGAGAATTACTGGAATGTATGAGTACGGGTGGCAGTTAGTAATTTACTGACCGCCACCCGGACTAATTCCTTAAAGTTTTTCAATATTTGTTTTTATTTTAACAAAACAAAATTTGACTTTCAACAATATTTTGTGTTTTTGTAACTTTATCTTCTTCGAATGGTGGGTGATTGTCACAGTCACTTCCACTGCATACAATGCAAGTGTGTGAGCAATACAAACGACTTTTTCTGCAGCCACAATCTCAACCCTATTTTACAAGAGCAAAATATAATTTTCAAGACGTTTATTGGTGCTGCAAGTTGCGAAGACATTTTGATTGGTTTCAAATAATTATCTAATTTACCAATCCTAATTTTCGGGAGATATTAAAGTACTGTTACGGCCAGGAGAATGGCAGGCAAATCACGCCTAGAGGGGTCCGGAGGCTCCTGGGACCTAGAAGTACCTAGAACGAACCATCCGCCTCCCTGTATTTACCTGCACACCTCCCTTTGTCCACACTCTTCGGTAGTGGTATAAATACCGGTCCACTACGCCTGAGAGTCAGTCTTAATCCGGCTCAACAAGACGATGTATCAGTGGCAGTGAACAATTCGTGACAGTGCAGTAAAACTGTGTGTGGCAGTCTTGTGATAACCGGTCGGTGGGAAATTAGAAGACTTTAGGGTAAATATAATTTATAGTTGTAAGTTTTAGAATAATTCTAGTTGACTGTATAAATTCATGTAAAAAAAAGAAATAGGCCTAGATTAAATATTAGGATAATTATTGTTGCACATTTAGTTAAGTTAGTAATTCAATTATTATTGTAAGTATAAAAGTTAATAATTCCTTTGTATTTGTACATTTATTATTTAATAAATATTTGTAATTTGTTTATTTCTCACACCCCGTAGCCCGTAACAGTATTATTTTTCGATTGTTGAACTTGCAGGTACACTCTTTTAATATTTTGTTTGGCTGCATCCTCTGTTGGAGGTAATGAGCTGAGTTGTACGCTGTTATCTTTTGAAGCTAATGGTATAAAACGCTTGTATCGTAGTTCATTCAAGTTTTTGGTAGTTTTAGCACCATACATGGTGAGAATACTTTAAATACCTCCATTAAAAAACATTTCTTCACATTGTCTTTGAATGTTTCAGCTGCTGCACGTAATTTCTAATCATTATTAAAAAATTATTCTTTCCCTTATTATAAAAAGCAGCTGCAGTGTCACATGCAGTGAATGCATGAATGAAAAAGAGATGATTTTTGGTAATATTTGGATATTTTATTAACATGGTTTTGTTGGATAAACTCCTTGCAACACATTATTTTAACTGGTTTTAAGATAAATATTTCTCTATATCATCAGGTGCTAAAGCCATCAATATCAATAAAACATCAATGTCCTCTGCTACAACGACCACATCATGGAAGGCAAACTATCAAGAGCTGATTCTACAATTAAACGATCTGCATCACTTTTTGCTTGCTCCATACAATATTATTTTCAGCAAATGTTTTGTAGAAAAGATTTAAAAATAAATTTTTATTTTGGCTGTTTTCTAAAAATTCCTCTTTACATGTATTCAGAGGCATATCTTCTTCAAACAAATAATCCATTAAAATATTACTAAAATATCTGCGATTCCTCTAGGACGTTTTATTTCCATCATTATTATATCCTTATATATCTGATATATTGTTGAAAATTACCCATAAACTTTTGATTTTTTTTCTCAGTTGATTTCGTTGTTTTTCTCATTCCTGTGCTATCAAAAAGTGAAAGAGGATAGGGAGCCAGCTCATAGTTAAAATATTGACGAAGTTCATCAATACTCTTTCTCAAAAAGTATAAGCGTGGGGAAATTAGATTTGGATCTACAGCTACTTCAGTATTATTAACTTCAATTTTACTGTTCATGCTCAATAAAGATTTAGTTGTGTATCTTTCATTGTCATTTTTATATCTTTAAAGTTTAAACCTTTCATTTTTTTCCTTGAATTAATTCCTTTATCAAATGCTTTATAACAATCAATAGTTTCCTTAACTACAATTCCTGTGGAAATTGCTATCAGTTCGGGTATATCTGGATAGGGGTCGTGAATATTACGAAATTCTACCATTTTATTTACAGCTGAAAAATCTTCATTTATTCTGCTATCGCTAGCGTCAGGTTGCTGGTATGATGATTTAAAAGAAACTCGACAAAATTCTTCCATTCCGTCCACTACGCCTGTTGTAAATAACGTTGTTCTTATCCATTTCAAGACAGCACTTGGTGTTGCTCCACGTCTGAAAGGACCACCCTCTATTTTCATAGACTTCATGGGAGTTTGTTCTATTCTTTGATCAGTTGAATTTTTTTTTAAATACATGAACAATTGCACTTTTAAAAACTATATTTAACACCATAATTAATAAACGAATATTTTTTTCGAAGAAAACCACGCAGAAACTGATTTCTTTATATAAATAACGTACAAATTGTTTAAACAATTATTTCTCCACTTTGAAAGGTTTCTGATTTTGATTAATATAAAAAAAAAATAATCAAAACCGGACCTGAGCTGTTTCTGAGGACTTTCGACAAAAAAGCTTCATTGACACGACTACATTCGGTATTTGATATTGTTTCTAAAACCTTGCGTTCTAGTCGGAAGAATATAACTCGCAGGATCCTGTATCACGGTGGCAACATTCAACTATTATAATCTTCCACTTTACCAGTAAGATATGTTGATAATTTTACGACAACTTTATATTAATTTGTAGGATATGTTATTATTTCACATTAACTTGTCTAAAATCTTGCGCTTTTCAACTGTATATTATACTTAAAGTACTCTTTCACAGGTTAATTGAGAAGTTAAAGATTAGGTCGGAAAATTGTTGGCATTGAATTAAGTACAATTTATTATATTATATAATTTTGTGGTCTTGTTCGCACAAACAAGTTTCAATGGATAAAAGAATAAAAAACTAAAATATGTAAGTATCAATAGTTAAGGATTTATTTTATAGCGAACCCAATGGAAGTTCTGTTGCGGCAGATGGGAGAATATGAAGTGATGGGTGATAGATTACAAAACATTTAAGCCCGTCGGAATTGGATTTAATATTTATATATTCCTTGTGTAGGTGGAGCTTGGCATCAAATCAAAATAAATGGTGAGGAGCTTGTGATTTGCTCAGTAAACATATGTAAATATCTGTTCATGAATTTATAAGAAACTGCCTTATTTATTTGGTCCTTAATTGAAGTATCCGTCTCTTTTGAAAATTTAGGAACAGGATAGTTTATTCGGTTGTCACCAGCAAGGTAAAAGAGATTTTAACAGATCAAAATAAACACGCTTTATTACTTTCACTTTCATATTTATGAAATATATAGTAAAGTAAAGCATTGCCATTATGAAAATTTCGAGTTGGAGTTTTCAACGGCATTGCCTCTTTTTGAGTCGAAATGACCAAGTCCCGTAAAACGTTCTATGTGTGTGTATTAGTACATAGACCAACTCAAAAACGAAAAACTCTATGGAACAGAAATTTCATATTTAAGAAAATTATATGCCTATGTTGTTAAAGCAATTTTTTTTTAAATCGAAAAGAAAGTAAAGAAATTTCGCATCTTTTTACGATTTTCTCAAAAATGGTCGTATCGTCCTTGATGAAATACGCTATACTAATGTAAAACTAAATTGGCTTTAGTAGCATGTAGGTTTCGTTCTGATTAAAATAATCTGAGAAGTCTTAAATGCCGATATTTTAAATTTAAAAGTTTCAGAAAAAATAATGTCTGTTGGTGTATGTGTGACGGGTCAAACTTAAAAACAAGAAGTCATACGAAACTGAATTATCGAATTTAAGACAATATGCCGAAGAATTTCTATTAATTTTGCCCCTTTTTTTCGGTTTTCTAATAAACCGCTATGGGAAGGTCGAAGGAAAAAAACATTTTAAATTAAATTAATAAAACAATACGAATTATTACCGATAACAATTATTTAATTGTATCTGTTTTTACAAAATCTTCATTACCTTATACAGGTTGGTTATGAGATAACATTTTTTCTAAAATATTTCGATATATGATGTAGCAATATTACTTACTATTTACATGCGCGTAAAAAAAACTACTGGAAAAATGTTTTTTTACAGTTGATTATGAAATTCTTTTATATATCATATTTACCCCTGTTTAATCAATGCTAATATCAGAAAACGGTTCATGAATACGAATCAACAAAATCAAATATACTTTGGGGGATAAACATTGGCATTTTAACCATATCACAGTATGTCAATTAGAAGAAAACCTACATTTAGTTTTAGATGAATTCATTCATTCAAATTTTTGAAGTTACTTTCCAGAAAGGTCATATTTCAAGTCGGCTCTCGGATTTCTTGCTTTTACAGTTGGATTTCACTTCAGCACAGTCTTGAAAACATCAGACTTCAGGATAACAACAACAGTTATTATTGGAGCAAGCTACGGTAAGTTGTGTTATAATTTACAGTGTAAAGTGAATGCTGAGTCACCTCTTCATATCAGCTGATTGCCAATAGCCCGGCAAGGCTGGTCTTGCTTAACTTTTTTTAAGTTATTGTTATTTTCCCACATCTGGTTATTATTTAATTACTTTCTATACATGAAATGCGATATTATCATCAAGTAATGTCCTCCAAAGCTTCAACTAAAAGATCTAGATCTAGTGGTTCAATCCCGTCACCTACAAAACAAAGACCCCGCCGTGATACTAATAAAAGATTAAATCTACAAGCAACCCCTTCCGGTACTAATTCAGAATCTGAACCACAACCTGGCACATCGTCACAAGGGATGACTGACGAATCGCCGTTTTTCACCCCAAATCCTTTTCAGATTTTACATAATGAAAAAGAAAACATGGAATCTACTCCTATACCTAGTGAACCACGGCCTCCTCCAATATTTGTCAAAAATATTAGAAATTTCCAGTTGTTGTGTGCGCAATTGAACAAAATTACCGAATCTACCAGCTACTACTGTATGAGTAGAATCAATGATACCAAAATATCTCCTACTACTGCCGAGACATATAGAAAAATAGTAAAATACCTAACTGAAACCAAAGCAGATTTCCATACCTATCAGTTACGCAAAGAGAGAGCTTTAAGGGTTGTAATCAGAAACTTACACCCCTCGACACCAGATGAAGCTATTAAAGAAGAACTAACGGAGATGGGCTATAAAGTGCGGCAAGTCACTAACGTCCTAAAGGATAAAATTCCTCTACCTCTCTTTTTTGTGGATTTGGAACCAGCTGAAGGAGTTGAAAAAATCTATGACCTCAATAGATTGTACTATTGAGGTCATAGATTTATGACTTTTATTGTATTGTACTAGAGTTGAAAAAACTTACACAAAGAGAGAGATAATTCAGTGCCATAATTGTCAAGCATATGGTCATACTAAAGGTTATTGTCATCACATACCTCGATGCGTGAAATGCGGTGAACAGCACAAGTCTGTGGAGTGTACAAAACCAAAATCAACACCAGCTGTATGTGCTCACTGCCTCAAGGACCACTCGGCCAACTATAAAGGATGCCAAATCTATAAAGAACTCAAGACCAGGTTTCAAAAACCTCAAGTACTGGATGAAACAACAAGACATGCAAGCACCAGAAGAGAACCCTCAAAACTTATTGATGCCAATGTATCATTTGCCCACCTACTTGGAGGTGGGAATCAAAGTACCGAAGCCGTGGCCCTGCCGGAACTAATAAATATACTTCAATCCATTCCACATATACCTCTTTCTCAAAATGTAACCAATCCTAAGAATCCTAATCCACCACAAATCTCTCATATTCCTCCTCCTTCAAACGCCACAGACCTTACCAGTTTGATGACATCCTTTATCTCCGAAATGAAATCCCTTGTTATGCCTCTAATATCACTCCTTACGAACCTTGTATCAAATCTCATTCCTACCTTACAAAAACCATAAATGACCTCACCTAATTCCTTATCCATTCTCCTTTGGAACGCAAATGGTGTTAGAACTCACACCGACGAACTAACAGCCGTACTGCAAGACAAAAACGTTGATGTTTCACTCATTACTGAAACTAGACTAACCACTAAACAGTACTTCAAAATACCAGAATACATAACATACCGGACAGACCATCCAGACGGCAAAGCCCATGCCGGTACTGCTGTCATTGTCCGCCGATCCCTCTCCCACCACTTACACCCACTTCCCGCCCACGATTACCTACAAGCAACTTCCATTGTAATCAAAACCTTTTCCTTTCCGCTTATCATCGCATCAGCATACTGCCCTCCTAAACATCCCGTTTCCTCTGCCCAATTTGGATCCTTCCTCAACTCCTTGGGAAATCACTTTATTTTGGGTGCCGACTTAAACGCAAAGAATCAATAGTGGGGTTCTAGAACCACCAATTCTCGTGGACGGACGTTGCAGTCTGCACTCAACACTCGACGCTTTCATCTCCTACCTCCCGATTCTCCTACCTACTGGCCGACAGATCCTAACCGTAATCCTGACATCCTCGACTTCTTCATCCACAGCGGATTAGGCTCCCTGAACTATTCCGTAACTCGCCTTGATGAACTATCCTCTAATCATAGTCCATTAATCCTAAATGTATCCATAACTCCTATTCCGAAACCTTTCCCACCGTCATTCATTAGAGGCCCTGTCAACTGGAACCTCTTCCGCGAAATCCTCACCAATGGTATTGACCTCAGAGTACCTCTCAAAACCCAAACTGACCTTGATGATGCCGTATATTCCTTTACAACCACGATTCAACAAGCTGCCTGGACTGCCTCCTCTCCCAAACAATCCCAAAGAATTCCTAACAAAAGCCATTTACCACAACACCTGAAGGACCTCATCAACACCAAACGCCGAGCCAGATCATTATGGCAACGCACCCGCCACCCAGAAGATCGCCGCTCTTACAACTTTCTTTGTAGAAAATTAAAGCGGGAGTTGGCGATATTCCGTTCCCAATCCTACAATTCCTACCTCTCCTCTCTCTCGACTCGTGACAATTCCCTATGGAATGTCACGAAGAGAATTCTAAAATCCCACACCATTTCCCACCCTCTCCGGCGCTGTGATAGTTCCTGGGCTGCTTCCTACAAGGATAAAGCCGAGGAATTCGCACAGCACCTTTCCAAAGTTTTCACTCCTCATCCTGAGCTCAATCCAACCCATACTGCAACAGTTGAAGAGTTCCTTATGTCACCAATACCACTATCCTTACCACCTAAAGCAGTAAATCCATCTGAGGTTAAATATCTTCTTAAAAAGCTTTCTCTCCGTAAATCCCCAGGATACGACCTCCTTACTCCTCAGATCTTAAGACAACTTCCTCCCAAAGCCATTACATTTCTGGCATATCTCTATAACTGTATCCTACGCACTACCTATTTCCCTCTCATATGGAAACATTCAACTATCATCCTTTTCCTAAAACCAGGCAAACCTTCCCACAGCACTTCATCTTACAGACCTATTAGCCTGCTCCCGATCCTCTCCAAAATCTTCGAAAAACTCCTATTAAAACGATTCCTAGCCAAATTTCACAATTTTCCTTCACATCAGTTTGGATTTCGTCCTCAACATTCCACGGTTCACCAAGGCCTCCGAGTTGTAGACCACATTTCCATCCGCCCTTGAGTGCAAGGAGTATTGTTCGGGTGCCTTTCTGGACATAGCTCAAGCTTTTGACCGGGTGTGGCACCCGGGACTGCTCTTTAAGCTCAAAACCCATTTATCTCAATCCTTATACCTAATCCTCCGATCCTATTTATCAAACCGCTCCTTCCGAGTTCGCAGTAGTTCCGAATTTTCCAAACATTATACTGTTGAGGCCGGTGTTCCTCAAGGCAGCGTCTTAGGACCCGTCCTCTACATCCTCTACACCGCCGATATCCCTACCGATCCCGATACCTTTCTGGCAACATTTGCTGATGATACCGCCATTTTGTCATCCAATTCCGATCCTGAAGCAGCATCGCTAAGTCTCCAAAAGCACCTTTCCCTTGTCGAAGACTGGTGCAATGCTTGGCGCATTAAGGTGAACGAAAGCAAATGCACTCACGTCACATTCACCCTTCGACGCAAATCCTGTCCAACGGTTAATTTCAATTCCATACCGCTTTCTTCCTCAGACACAGTCCGGTATCTCGGCTTTTTACTAGACAAAAGACTGACGTGGAACCCACATACAAGACTAAAAAGAAAATAACTCAACCGCAGATTCGGCCAGTTATACAGACTACTGAACAGAAAATCTCATCTTACAGTTGACAACAAATTACTAATATACAAGACAGTACTGAAACCTATATGGACCTACGGACTTGAACTGTGGGGGACAGCTAAATATTCTAACATCAAGCGCATCCAATCCTTATAATCCAAAGTCCTCCGAACAATAGTTAATGCTCCTTATTACGTTACCAACTGTACCCTACACCATGACCTTAATATTCCGTTTGTTTTAAACCTGGTATCATCCAAATTTTCCAAATTTCATCAGAACCTTAGTCATCATCCTAACCCTCTAGCACAATCCCTATCCAGCACCACCCATCGCTACAATCCTCCTCGAAGATTGAAACGGCAGTGACCACGAGACCTATTGTAAACATTTAAACTGGAGTTCTGACAATGGTCAGATCCTCCACTCATGTACGGTATGTTTGTGGCTACAGCGCCCTAACTCAGCCTCCACTGGCTCAGACCAGTGATGCGGCTGAGATAGAGGTGCTGGGATCTCTTGGATTCCACTTGTGGAGGAAAAAGCGCTTGCTGGGGTTCCTTTAGCAATTGTATATATTGTATATAGTTATGATTGTGTGTAAGATGTTTATTTATTTGCCAACTTTTTATTTATCTCAATAATAGGTTTATGTTTCGATTTGTTTTGTTTTTTATTTATTATTATTACTTTATTGTATATATTTGAATTTATGTTATATTTTATGAAATTTGACCATTATTATTATTTTCTGTATATATAGTATGAATGTGGTCTCTTATCAATATTATTGTTCATTTTGTAACAAATTGTAATATATCTCAAAAAAAAAAAAAAAAAAAAAAAAAAAAACTTTCCAGAACATTGTAAAAAGATAAGTGTAAACTAATTTATAATGTCAGTTCTAATCTGCTGATTTTGGTAATAACGTATCTGTAATTATTTAGTCACACTTGTTTTAAATATGAAACATTAGTTGTGTACTACATTTTCTTTCCGAGCTAAACATACCACACAAATACATACCTTTTTAAGGACATCATTTCTACTGAGAATGAATGAATAATTGAAATAATTTATATTCTAGGACATTTTATCCTCCAAGAATGAAGAATAAAGAACAGAAAAGGTTCGGTTTGTCAAGCATTATTCAGATAGATAATGACCAAGACAGTTAATAACTATGAAATATATAAATTAAAATGAGTAAAAGACATAAAGAAAACAAATGAAAACTTAATAAATTTACTAGCGCATAATTAAGTCTAGACAGTGTACAGGTGCGCGGAAGGTGGTGTGGTGTACTTTTAGCTTGTGGGGAAATAAGTGGTGTAATGTGGTTAAGAATGATACTTCAAGAAGGGAGATGGGTAGTGAGTTCCAAAGTATTGTAGCACGGAAGATAAACTACTTTTCAAAGGATGCCGCTATGAGAGGGTATACATTAAATCGCAAGTTTGAGATCTTGTATTCAGGAAAGTCTTTCCCAACTAGTGGTCTGCGGTCCCCTGGGGTCCAAAGATTATCTCAATAGGGTCCGCGAGATGTCAATGGAGAATAATTTTAAATGATCTTGACGTGTGGCAGAATATTATTTATTCTGTAAATTCAGCCGGGAGCGCGACCCTAGTGTATAGAGACCCTCCTGGGGCAAACCCAGCCTCTATAAAGTGGGTACCCAAATAAAAGTGGGTAAAAACTCTGATCACTGAGCGTGATCTAGGATTAACCACCTCCTTGCACGACCGTTGGCCTAGAAAGAGTACAAATCTCTATATGTACTAAGCCCAATACCCTTTATGGGTTGTAGAGGTATAGAACATTTTTTTTCTTTTGATGACATGATATAATTAACAAGTGACTGCTACTGTATAATGATAATCTTAAGATTGCTCATTTTAAAATATTTCGGATGTAATACTCTTAAGATATAGATGTGTGACATAAGATGATGAACATGAATTTATATTAAATTTTTTATGATTATTTGAAGATTTACCTTGTACAAAAAAACTCCTAAAACCTGGTTCTTTTTTGGCCTACTTGACCCTTTCTGTTACACAGAGTTTCGGTAGCAGTGATATTTCGCATGAACTATGCGTGATGCGGTGTAGCCCACTAAAATCTAAAGATATATGTAGTATTTAGGATTTAGATTTTTGGAATTTAGGGGCTCCTTGTCATTGAAATGATTGCTTGAATGGCTCCGCTAAAAAGTTTTGTTGGGAAACACTAATGAAGAGGTCAAATACATAGGAAACTTACAACGAGTACATCCTTACAAAAATAGTCGCTTACTCTCACTGTATATTTCATACAAAACTAAGAAAAGTAAAAAAAAAATGTATAATGCAATTATTGTATATGGATGGACATGGTGTTAGGGCATACTAACTAAAGTAAAATCTTGAGCCCCTATCGTTTGTTAAAGTGTGTGTGCAACGACTCATGTGTGCTGGCCATGTGGGGCCAGAGTGCTTTTAATCCGGCACACAGTGAGCAATAAATTCAGACAAAGGGAGAGGCAACCAACCGCCTCCCTCCTTCAGCGAGCCATCTAGCCTCACCTACGTTTGGTCCTAACTCATACTTAAGTCTTTTTAACAATTTATTGTCTTTCCCATTGCCATAAAGTATACCTTAGTAATGTAACATTCTTCCTCATAGTTTCAAGCATTAGTGTTATAATAAAAGTATTTTCGTTCTCTTATTTCACTGAATGAAGCTGAAATGTGATTGGAGTCCGGGTTAGTTTTACTTTTATGAAATATATATGGAATTTAATTTTCCTGCTAACGAAATAAGCAAATAAACTCAAAATGTCGGAGATTAATGAATTAAATAAAATGTTTGGGTTCCGACTTCTTATTCAGTTAAATAGGCAATAATCTTATAAAACAACCAGATACGGTTACGTACAAGAAGAAAGTTGCTGGCAAAGTGAAGTATGTCTGGTTCGCTCGAGGTCGAGTCCGCTGTCGAAGAGAGAATGGGTCACCCGTGATGATTATCAACAAACCTGAGGACCTGGAAGGCTTACAATGACTTTCAATTAATCGTTACGATAGATATAAATTTTTTTCTTTTTTATCTTTTAAATCTAGAATTATAATTTCCTTTAGAGTTAATAATTTGTCTTTCTTTAAATTTTATTTATTTATTGTTTTTATTTTTTACATCGTTTCCAGAGATGTTTTCAATTCAAAAATTATTGTATGCTTTCGTTCTCACCTTTCCTTCTTCCTGACAAATACCCTCTATTCTCCTTCAGATGACTGATATCCTATTGACCTGTCACGTCAACGCTCAATCCCTTCTAGCTCACTACGACGAATTTCTCAATTACTTCTTAAGCAATTTTCATCACATTATTTTCGTTTCTGAAACCTGGCTCAAACCGAATATATCCTCTTCCTCTATATCCATTCCCAAATATACCCTTTATCGACATGATAGGATCGACCGAACAGGCGGAGGTGTTGGACTTTTCATCCATAACAGCCTAAGATCAAAAATCCTTTATAAATCTCCCTCCCAAGATGTTCCACATTTAGAATATATATTTGTCGAAATTTCTCATAATTCTCCTTCTCTCCTTTACGCGACTATATACCGTCCTCCTCACGTCCGATTCGATCCCACTTTTGAATCCTCCCTCTTTACCTACGTTCCTTTATACAATAACATAATAATAGCAGGTGACTTTAACACTAATCTTTCTTTAGATTCTCCTGACAGATCATATTTTGTCAACCTGATTCATTCACTGCACCTGTTCATAGTACCCTTCCACCCAACCCACCACACCCAGTCTACAAGCACGTGGCTAGATCTGTTCATAATAGATTTCCTCCGAAAAACTGTTATCTTTCTTCCAGAATCCAGTATCCTTTCTTTCATACCATGACCTCATTCAGATTTCTTATAACATTCCAACTCCTAAAATTACCCTAAAACAAATATCCTGGCGAAATTTGACTCCCTATCCTCTGATAAATTGGCTCCTTTTTTCGACCCATTATCCAAAGCCCTAGAACCTATCTTTACCTTTTCATCTATCAACGAGATGTGTGGAATGCCTCTCTGCGAATTTTCATATATTTCTAAATACCCATGCTCCACTCAAGACCTCAACCTTTAAACGCCCCGCTGCACCATGGATCACTCCTGAAATAAGAGAGTTGATGAGGAGAAGAGATGCCGCCAGGAGACGATTTAGACGCACACGAGCCCCAGATGATTTCACCATGTTTAAGTCCCTAACAAACCTTGCTCAGTCTTCCTTACGCCGTGCTAAAGCGCATTTTTTCCATAATTCCTTATCCCAAGCACCCAACCCTAAGATCAAATGGAAACTACTTAGAAACCTATCCATTATAAATTCCAAATCCTCTTGTTGTGTTCCATTTACTTCCGAAGAACTAATTATTACTTCGCAGATCCACTTCCTATATCCCATATTACTCATTACTCTTTACCACAGACATCCTTCAATCCGGAAAATTTCTATTTTTCGGATATATCTCCTGAAGAATTGCTCTCCTCTATTCTCAAGTCCAGAACGAACGATCATGGACCCGACCAAATCCCTATGGAATTTATTAAATTATGTCTTCCTGTTATCTTTCCTGTCCTTCTACATATTTATAATGTTTCTCTTCAAAAATCTATTTTCCCAACAGCCTGGAAAAAAGTCATCGTACGTCAACTGAATAAAGTTCCTAATCCCGCCGCAGTCTCCGATTTTAGACCTATCTCCATACTATCCAATCTATCCAAACCGCTTGAAAGAATTGTTCACTCACAGCTCAACAACTTTCTTGAGGAAATAAACCTTCTAAATCCTTTACAATCCGGTTTCCGATCGCAATATTCCACTCAATTTGCATTGTTAAAAATTACCCAAGACCTACAATCCTCAATAGACCAACAAAAAATCACTATTTTAATCCTCTTCGATTTCTCAAAAGCTTTTGATTCAGTTAATCATAACATCCTTCTTTCCAAACTCCAAAACCTTCAAATATCAAACAGCGTTCTAAAATGGTTTATTTCTTTTTTATCCTATCGATCTCAAACTGCCATCATACCAAATGAACCTCCTTCCTCCTCCATTGCCTTAACACGTGGTGTTCCTCAGGGATCCTCACTCTCACCAACTCTTTTTTCCATCTATATTAATGACCTCCCTGACTGCATCCGCCACTCACAATACCACCTATATGCAGATGACCTGCAAATCTCTGTTTCTTTTCATCCTTCCGAAATGCTAAAGGCTATCCAAAAACTTCAACAAGATTTTGACATCAACGCATGGGCTACGACAAATGATTTGAAGTTTAATGCAGGAAAAACCAAAATATTTTAAAAAATGACAACAATCTACTGAAACAAATTTATTCAAATAAAAACTATTTCAAGGAATAAAATATTATACATTTTTTTATATTCATAAATTGTCCATATGTTAAAAATAAAAAAAATATTACGATATTATTTTTACTCTGTATGCAAATTTTTGTTGATACCTCCCCCTCCTTCAGAGTTGTCCCGCTTTGCCCATTTAAAAATCTGGTCACCTTACATTTCTGACATACTGAGTTTCGGCAGATTTAACATGAAATGTACGTGATACAGTGTAGCCCTTTAAAAATAAATCAATAAATAAATATATATTTTATTTGTTAAAGACAAAGTCTTGTACAAATTTACTACGTAAAATACAATTATAAAACATAACCTAAGTCTAGAGCTCCATTACAAATACAATAAACAACAGTTTTTTTGTTTTTTAAAATTTATTTATTGGAATTTACGACTGGATAATAGAATACAAACGAGTAAATTTGAGTGAAATATAAAAAGACATGACACAGATGTAGAGAAGCTTTCTCAATGGAATCACTCTAAAAATATTCTAAACTAGGTCTCGGGGCCATCTCCTATTCAGACGCTTTGGAGAATTGTCTGAAATTGAAGAGGAAGAAAGGATTGAAATTAGGGGATTAGGGTAGGAATGGATTTAACAAATAAAAGTAATCCTCAACAAAATAATAAACAAAAATAAAACAATCTGGATAATACAATATTATTAAAATAATATAATTTACTATACAATATTATACTGAAAATAATGAGAATTATTTAAAATAAAAAGAAGCGTAGTATAAGTAGAGATATTAAATATTTTCGAAAAATATTTACATAATATTATGTATATGGCACTTACAATATTATACTTATTACATATTCTGTTCAATTTGGCTTCACTATTAATGTTCAATATATATTCCATATTTTTTTTAGGTCGCATAATACGGATTCTGATGGATTTAAGATAATTGCCTATTTTCCTTAAAGGTTGGACAATGTGGGTGGATGTGGTACAAACTATTATTAAAATAAATAAATATTGCATAATGGTGAGTTCGAGTCACTATAGTGCTGTAGACCTTAAGTCACAAGAATTTCCGGACTAACGGTCAAGTAAAAAAGTAATGCTGTATATATATTGTATAATAAACATTATTCTATCTATCTATCTATCTATCTATCTATCTATCGATCTATCTATACTGTCTATCTATCTATATATCTATCTATTTATTTATCTATCAATATATCTATCTGTCTATCTATCTATCTATATATCTATCTGTCTATCTATTTATTTATCTATCTATCTATCTATCTATCTATTGCTGAATGGACAAAGTTTGTTTGCCTTGACAATCATGATTTTGTTTACATGGTGGAGTTTGATGCATTCCGGATTTCCTACTCTTAGTTGGAAATAAACTCCGCCCTTTAAGAATAAATAAATAAATATATATGTATATGTATATATGTAACATGTATCAATATATATATATATATATATATATAATATATATATATATATATATATATATATATATTTATATTGAAATGATTAGACGATGGTGCCCGTGAGAAATTTTTGTTGGGAACGACTAGTGTAGGCTAAAGAAGATGTAGATGGCTGTCTTCTTAGCTCTGTGGATATAGTCCTGCACAAAGTCAAAAAGAACATGTATCACTGTATGCCGTCTGTCTTATTCCTACAGAAGCCATGCTGAACAATGAAGAATTCATTTTCTTATTGTATTTTATTTGTTTATAAGTGATTATAAAGTTCTCAGTTAAAAAAAAAGAAGACTGAAAAAGAAAACCAAAATTCGGCACAAATATGGTGGCTCTCGAGGTCATTACAATGAATTTTTCTTCATTCACAACCAATATTAGCTGTTATATCAGATTAATTTTTTTTAAAATTATAAACTGAATTAAAAGGTTTGAATTGACAACTGTACACATATTTATCAATATTACTACTGCATTAGATTACGTTTTAAGAAATTTAATGATGCAATTCCCAACCCATCCTCAAACATTCCTTTCTACCTATGCTGATGAAACTTGTGTGCTAGCAGTAATTAAAGACCCAGTCCTTGCCTCTCACACTATCCAATCCTATATCTGAGACCTTCAAGTATGGTGATAGAATTGGAGAATAAAAAGTAACTCCAACAAATACCATCAAATAATTTTTACCCTTCCTCGTAAACCTATGAGTTCCTGCCCCACAGTATCATTTAATCGCACTCAACTAGTTTCTGTTGAACAGATCCGATACCTAGGACTCCATCTTGACAAACACTTAACTTGGAATCCTCATACGAGACTAAAACGACAAGAAACTGCTCACCGTTTTCGGCTACTTCAACACTTACTGTACAAACGCTCAAATATTCCTCTTAATTACAAAAGGCTCATCTACATGACTATCATAAGAAAAACCTGGACTAGTGGAGCTATGGGGATCTACTTAACCTTCGAATTCCTCTCGTATCCTATCCTAACAATCCAAAATCCTTCGTAAAATCCTCAATGCTCCATATTTTGTCACGAACAAACTTATCCATAAAGACCATAATGTTCCATATGTTACTGATTTAGCCCGAACCAGGTATCGTTCATTCCATGAAAAACTCCATTCCCACTATAATCCAGTGGTTCCCATTCTTTCTTCCTCTTCAATTCCTGATAATCTTCCTAGGGGTTGAAAAGAAGATAGCCCTGAGACCTTCCAGTTTAGAATATTTTTAGGGTGCTGCCAACATGTATTTATTGCTAGTTTACCATATGCCCATCACATTTACTTGATGTATTTTTATACAGTTGTAAATTTCAATAAATATATTTAAATTTAAAAAAATAATACAATTTGTAATAAAACCCCCGTTTAGTGAGCAAAAAAGCTTTTGCCACTTTTCGACACCTATTTTATTCGGTATGTTATTGCCATAATAAACGCACCCTGATATGTGTGGTTCCGACGTCTGTTCCTGGGATAATCATTGAATATTTTGTCGTCTTTATGGGACATACTGATGGTAGATACCTTACAACAGTTTCTTGGCCAAGAAATAACTTGAAAAGGACTGACGTTCAACACGGAGCGTTTCGTTTGTCGTTATCTTCATGTTCCTTATTTTATCTTCAACGTGAAATGAATGCTCTTCACAACTTCCTTTCAGCTGCGGCGTAATAGAGCGGTAACTAAATCGGGCGATACATCAATTATGGTTATACTTAAGACCAAGGAGTTTTCTTATGTGTGAACAAGTTATTCTAATAAATACCTGCTTCGATATTTCTTTGATGTTCTTGAATGTGTTATTTAGATTCAGACTAGAAATGACATGTCTTAGAAATCCGAATAAGCGGTTAAATTGTTGTTTTAAACGTCGAACCACAACCTTTTTTACTAATACATTTTTATTAATACGTTTAATACTATCATATAAACTTAAAAAAGTGATTCGCTCGTAAAAACTTTCAAATTCGAGTTATCACTGAAAATATGTGTATTAGATTTTCCTGAGTCTAGACGACCAAGTCCCGCAAAAAGGTGTGTGTGTATACAAATATAAACTCGTTATGGAACAGCAAATTTTAACTAAAATCGGGTGACCGTAAGTGCTACTTTATATCAAGCGTTTTGCACCTTTTTACGATTTACTCCAAAACTAATTTAATGATTTTAAAAAACTTGCTACATCGATGTAAAATTTAATGGGCTTTAATATGATGTAGGTTTCATTCTGATTGAAATAGTCTGAGAGAGCTTAAATGCCGATATTTTTAATTTTCTTTTACTGCTTGTAAGCATTGATACGAAACGAGTAATATATATATATATATATATATATATATATATATATATATATATATATATATATATATATATATATAATTTGAACGAATTCGCTAACCAGTTAAAGAATAAAATAGCAAGTGTTTTGGAACATAAGAACAGTAATATAGATGAATAATATACCATTGGGAAGCTAAATATTTAAAAAAATATATTATATTGCACACAAAATTGTAAAAAGTTAATGGATAATGATGAAAAACGGATAAAACTAATTTATTTTTTTAGATAATAATATATTATAATATTTAATAAAACACATGTTCCTATTGAAACTCAATGTAATTAATTGTTTAACGTGAAGTGAGAATGGTTTACTGCGTGTATATGTCTTACTGTGTGTATATATTTTACTGTGTGTATATATCTTACTGTGTGTATATATCTTACTGTGTGTATATATCTTACTGTGTGTATATGTCTTACTGTGTGTATATGTCTTACTGTGTGTTTATGTCTTACTGTGTGTATATGTCTTACTGTGTGTATATGTCTTACTGTCGTATATGTCTTAATGTGTGTATATGTCTTACTGTGTGTATATGTCTTACTGTGTGTATATGTCTTACTGTGTGCATATGTCTTACTGAGTATATATCCGAGAAGTTAATTCAGGGTCCAGTCCCAACAACACACAATCAAGTATAAACTTAATTTACTGGTGCCGATGTTTTTTTACGATAATTTTTTCACAGAGAGAAATGTATACATACGTATTCACTTATTTTATATTATAATGTTTCAAACTTTATGGTAATATAGACATTTTGTACGTTATAGATTTGCAACTCTTATTCTAATTCTATTAAATTTTTTTTTTCTTTACAATTTTTCACTTTTTTCATACTGTAAATTTTGGAATTAAAAAAAAAAAAAAAATCTATTATCTAATTATTCATCTTTTATTAAATTTCTTTTTTTTTTTCTAATTATTTTCATATTTGCAATTTGTCATAAATAACATTTCACTTTGTTTCTAATTATCAGTATATTTCTTTTACTTATCACATTTTTATATTGTATTCTACTACTGGTTGTTATCTTTAGTTTTATAGCCCCGAAGAAGGCATATAATTTAGGCCGAAACCTCGGCACCACTAAATTAAGTTTATAATTAATTGTGTGCTCTTTTGACAGCACCCTGAACTAACTTATCCCATAAATTCTTTATCATTTTTTTTTAAATTTTATCTGTATCTAAAATTCATTTAACATTAGAGGTGAGTGAAATACGTGTGACTCGCACCAGATATGTTTCATAAAAAAGTAGTAAAGAGAGACTGAAATGATAACTCTTGAAATATTCTTTATAATGATGGAGTTTTGTTGACCGTAGAGAAATTAGATGAGGAAGATGGTTGGGGGTGCGGTCATAAATTAAAAACACACAATTAAAAATAAGCGTTATTTTAATTATGTGCCGACGTTTCGGCCTACAATGTGGGCCTTCATCAGGGCTAAAAGAAACAAGATAACAACCAATGTAATTATAGACTTAATAATGCGTTAGGTATATAATAATAATATGACAGTAATAAATTATGGGAACATAAATAATATTAAATGTAAAATGATAATAAGATGACAATTATAAAGTATGGAAATAAGGTGACAGCTATAAAGTATGGAAATAAACAAAATTAAGATGATAGTTATAAAGTATGGAAGTAGACATAATTGAGATGATAATATTATAATGAGAATATATAAATAGAGACTAAGTAAATGAAAAAAAAATGATAAAGAAAAATATGTGAACAATTAAAATTTTAAATATTAACAATTTTGAGTTGATATATGACGGTAATATATTAAAAACATAGTTAAGAGTATAGGTAATATATAAAAAAATATAGTCATTACAAAAGAGAAACAGTATGAATAAAAAATAATAATTTAAATTTTAAAATAATGTAATATTAAACTAATAATTATATGTCAGGATATGTAACGGAGAAAGATATGAGTATGGAAAGGGGAGAAAGAAATGGGCGATGAAAAAAGACCCTTATCAATAAGAAAAAATACTTACGTGACTCGTGGAAGCTTTGCCTACAGAAGTAATGTTTCCCAGTTTAAAAAACGCTCATTGCGTGGAACGGAAAATATGAGAACTAGAATGTCCGTTAGGAAAATTCCAAGAAGCTAAGTTATGTTTACTGATTCGATTGTTAAAAAATAGCCAAAAGTCATTACTTGAGAGTACTTGAGTTATTACTTATGAGTATTTGATAAAATTGTAAGAAATAGTGACGAGGTAAAGATTAAAAGATTTTAAGTAATAACGGATGACGATGATAAATGATGAATGATGATAAGGTAATAACGAATGACAATAAGGAGCTGTCGAAGGAAATGATAAATAAACAGTAATCTAGTAGGTAAACAAATAAATAAATAAAAAGGGGAGTACGAAAATTAAATAAATATATAAATAAAAAATTGATAATAAATAAATAAAAATAAAATTATGAAGAGATGATCAGATGGTTGTTTAAAAAATGAGCTAGGGATGCTTTATTAAATTTAATATTTGGGAATAAGCTAGTGACAAGTTATGTTTGTCAGTCTTTTGATTAAC
The DNA here is from genome assembly GCA_023052935.1 of Piezodorus guildinii. NCBI lineage: Eukaryota > Metazoa > Arthropoda > Insecta > Hemiptera > Pentatomidae > Piezodorus > Piezodorus guildinii. Next base: position 162,943,821 of record CM041295.1, on the reverse strand, counting down.
AGGAAGGGGTTCTAGATGTATGTAAATGCATTCTGTAATGAGTCGTTTGTCATGGTTGGGAACAGTGGCAAGAATGGATGTTTTATCAAAATCAAAGGAATGGTTAAGGGTTAAGGAATGTTCTGGAAGTTTTGAAGCGGTAGAATTTTTGGAGGAAATTGTATATTTGTGTCGGGTGATGCGATCTTTGAGAAGGTTTTTGGTTTCACCAATATAGGCAGAGTTGCAATTAGGAGTTCCGCAAGGGACTCTATAAACAATTTTTGAACGGTGGTCTGTTGGTATACTGTCTTTAAGTCGGCTGTAAAATTGGAGAGTTTGTAGTGGGAAATATTCTTTAATAGGAAATATTATAGAAATTATTATAAATATTATAGAAAATATTATAGGAAATATTATTAAATATTAGTAGGAAATATTCTTTACTTTTGACATCTTTGAAGAGGCTCGGGATATTTTCAATGCCTAGTGTCAGTACCAAATTTTGCAGGTAAAAAATTGATTAAATGATGTCCATGTAAAATTATTTTACTTGTGCTATAAATCGGTCATAATTCTTGTATTCTATTTCATTTAATACTAAAAGTTGAGAATTATTGAGTTTGTCGCCCTTTCAAGAGGCCAAGGAATATTTTTTATTATTATAATTATTCTTTTATTTTGGCAATATAATACAATCAAGCCAATTGAGAATAATTCTATTCCAGAGATATTGCCTAATATTTTCGACTCAAGCTCCATAACTGTGCATTACAGGCTACATTTTCATAGAGCTTTGTTGTTTTAAGGTCATTAATTCATTCCTGAAACTGGCCAATCAACCCTGATTTCACTCAGATCAGATTATATTTATTACTCACAACGCTAGGATTATTTGTAAACTATGAGGAAGAAATCAAAAGGCTTGAGAATTCTCAAAGCTTGTGAATCAAACGTGTCGGGAAATAAATCATAAGCATTTAGGTAGAGCATTGTTGTTGTGAGAAAGTAGGGAGTATAATCCATTCTATCTTAAGACAGGACAAGATTTGTTTGGTGCTGAAACAGTATATCTACATCTCCGTCTTATTTACTATATCAGACCTCTCCTGTCAAATATATTTAAATTGTATGCTCCTACATCACCTAGGGATCTTGCCGGGTCATAACGAAGTTAGTTTCAATGGCCGGCTCCACAGAAAATCTTTTCTTCTCTTTTCAGGATAAATCATTTAAAAAAATCTATTTTATTGAACCTGACAACCCTATATACCAGTGGTTGCCAACAAAAAAATTTAGCGGACCCCTTCATACAATTTCAAAGGACCCCCAAATTCGAAAAATTTAGATTTTTATTGGATTTTACTGCATCCCGTACATTGCATGCGAAATACCTCGACCGAAACTCTGTGTTATAGAAGATGCCAAGAAGGGAAATAGAAACGAAGAAAAAAGAACTAGGCCCTAGCAGTTTACTTCAATCCGCGAAAAATTAAATAATCAAAAGTTACTGTTAAACCTGGCAGATGGTCCTAGATTTTTTCTAAGGAATGAAAAATCCTTCGTTATGCTGTCCTCCATAGGGAACGTGAAATGGTGGTCCAGATCATCTGCTATGTCAGGTCCTCATATAAGATTCCCATCCTAATGAACCCTGGATAAACAAAATTTAAGACTTCTGTTGTAATATCGTCCGATAGCCACTGTGTGTGATGTGAAAGTCACCTAAGTGAATAAAAATAACGTAAAATTTAAAACTTATAGAAGAAGGTATTTATTGGAACACTCATGAAGAAATCAAATATTGTTCATTATCTCCTACGATACATCTGCTCTATAAGCTCATGATTTTAACAATGTTAGAAAATGACTAATTTTTAGGTTGTAATTGTGCAGTAGCAGACCCTTGTCAGTAAACACAAGCAATCGTATAATGTAGAATTTTAAATTTGTACGTTTAGAGCGTGTGGCTATAATTAAAAGCCAAGGCTTTACAAATATTTTTTGTAATAAGGTAATTAAAATTATTTTCAAATGTCACTTCGCGGAACTCTGAACCAGCAGTTGGGAACCACAGGTATATACCATGTATACAACAAGTAAAAGGCCTAATTTACAATTATAGGCGTGAAATTGTTTTGTGAAGAAGCTTCTCTGTGGTAGCACTTCAATGATTCTTTTAGGTAACACTGTAATGTTTATTATTATTAGCACTTTTTAAATTAATTTTATTACTCTAGAGGCTACCGTCTTTCAGGTTCAGTTTCAGGCCCCTCGGGGATGAGAAGAGAATTATCAGAAGTGATGAGAGGTTGCTGGCAAGCGGGTTTATGATTTTATGGGCTGCTAATTTGTAATTAATGGAGGTGGGCGATTTTTATTTGGGCTAAGTCTGCATCAAGTGGGATATTGATGTGTATATGGATGCTTTTATATATATACATATAGCAACTTTTTCAACAAAATTTGCGAACCAGAAATGCCACTTAATACCATTTTGTACCTTTTTACGATTTTCTAAAAAACGGCTCGAGATTTTGATTAAACTTGCTATACCGATGTAAAATTAAATGGGCTTTAAAGTATATTTATAATATCTTGTAGGTTTTATTATGATTTAAATTGTCAGACAATGCTAAAATGCTGATTTTTCGAAAACAATTTCCTCTTAAGTACCTTTAATTTTGTATACTCGAAAAAAGTCACTGTTTCACTTTAATAGTAATGATACTTTTTTAAAAATAATTTCGCTAATATTTTTTGAATAACTGTTTAAAATAACCAACAAATGTTTAATCATTTACATTATAATTACGTTGTTTTAATGAATATTTAGTGATGTGTTGATATTTCTTGTTGGATACCGAAGATGGGTGAAATAGATTAGAATAGAAAATATTTTTTCTTCTAGGACTGGTTCTCTTAACAATAACAGGTCTGTACAATGGCCAATAGACAAAATGAACATCATTAACTACTATTTAGGATTATGGTTGAATATATATATATATATATGACACAAGAAATAAATAAAATAAAAACAATCTTCAGAAAATAATTTTGTTAGACAAAATGAAAAATAAATGTATTGATAAAAAAGTTTAAATATAAAATAAAAATAAATAAATAAATATTAGTCTGATATTTAGTCTTCTGAATAAAATTACTATCCTGGATATAATAAGGGATCTATATCTGGCCCAGAATTGAGACGTTGATATCTAATAGGTACTGAAGGAAAAATGTTTTACGAAATTGATTTTTTGACCTATTTGTATTGTCATAATTTAGTTTTATCTGAATATCCTATTTGTTTTATCTAATGAATACTCACGTCCTTCAAAAGCGCGATTTAGAAATGCAATGTTTTTTCCAAATGTACTAATTGATATTAATATTCCATTTTATAACTTTAATATAGTGTTAATAATATAGTCAAAAGAAAATTTTAGATTTTAATGCGGAAATAATGAAATAAGTTGCTTTAATTGTAATAAGTTATGACAGACCTATGGGCTTCCTGTAAATTTTCCCAGCATGGATATTGTACCTTTTGGAAATCAACCTCTCAATTAATGAAAGATAAACCAATTAAACATAAATAAAAATAATATAATACAATAATTCTTTTAGTGACAATATACAAATTTAAAAAAATACTGTAGCGATAGAACTAAAAGAAGTTTACTAGATAAACAAGTGGAAATATTAATAAATACCTGTGGAAAAAACAATATTGAATATAATCTAATAAAACTTATTTCTGGAAGAAATTAGTCCGGGCGGCGGTCAGTAAATGATTGAAAGTAAAATTATTACTTTCATTAACTGACCGCCACCAGGACTAATTTCTTCTAGTAAATCTTAACGGTCAACTAATTATATCCACTATGAAAAAAAATATTTCATTCTTCCCCCACTTCTCAAATACCCCAAACGAGTAATGTTTTTATTTTAATAAAAGTTTTTTTTGGAAGAAACATAAAAACAGCCCAATAATTTTCTACCGCAGTAAGTGAAAGTCATAATGTATGTTTATGAGTTCATACAATATTAGTGAAGTATCATTCATCGAGCAGGCGGGAAAGAGAGAGGGAAAAGTAGGTTTAGCTATGAAATGAGGATAGGTTTAGATAAATCGACTAGGAAGATTTACTGCTGAGTACATAGTGGAATTAAATCTCATCTCTACTAAAAGGTGTCAGGAGCGGCTTCCGAAGGATCTCATCTCGGACATTAACGTTAGAAGGAAAATAAGATTATTTTATTCACCTTCGGGGAGAAGGGATTAGTTCGGGGATTCGGTTAGGCGCTAAAAACTAAATAGGGCAATAAACGGCATCATGTTTATCGTAAACGGGGTCTCCCGGCGTCTTAATACTCTTACCTAGCTTCCAAGGAAAAAAATTGACTTTTAGGTCAGCTATAAATCTATAGAAGGTAGCTTAAATGCTTCCTTGGCAGCTAAATAAAATATGAGGAGGAAGGAGGGATTTGTCGGCTCTGGGGACTCATTTGCATATCGGCACCTGGAGTGTGTCATCTGGATCGCAGTCTGTCTTCATGTTCTGTCGGTGTCCTCAACATCAAAAAGCTAATAACGATGATGCAACGCCAGTCACTGAGGTTCTTCTCAGACGTTGACCATAAAAAGGGGAGAGTGCAAGTAATTATCAACAGAAGATGTAAAAAATTAAATAAATTTATCTTGTGCTCGCACCATAAAACTATCATAAATAGTCTAGGAGACGTGGGTATTTTTATTCAACGGAGGGACAGCTACAGATATCATTAATCGATACTCCTCGCCAATTACAACTATATCAAGATACACCTCTATTTTACGAGGAGTTGAAGTGGCTTCACCCTTCCTTCCGTCGAAAGTATTTCCTGGCATCCTTCCTCTACCAAGTTATCCAATCCCGCTTTTCTGTTTCACATCTCAGATCTCCTTAAACTCAAATCCTCCGTTCGTTCCTGTAACACCCGCTGGCACCCTTCTGCTCTGTATGTAACGTCCCATCGATCCACAGTTTTCAATAGACCGCTCTTAATCCGATCCGCATCCTTGTGGAACTCCATTCCTTCCAATATCCGGGACGCTAAATTTCTTTCAACATTTAAATCCCGTCCGTCTATTCAGCCATTTCCTATCAATTCAATTTCCAAATAATCCCTAGTAGATGCTAATTTCAGGGGAAATTGACAAATAAAGCAGACAGGTACGTTTATTTAATTTTTTATATTCATGGATACATCTAAGAGCGAATAATATTTGAAACAATTATATTGTCAAAGATTAAATTATGTATTATTTTGAAAACATTCTGAAGAATTGTAATTTCTTTTTTTTTTTAATCTCTTTATTTTAAACAGTATATTTTTACTTTTAAATCTAATTATATTTTTATCATATATTATTTTTCTATTCTCATGTTAACATACATTTTTTTTCTGTTGTTTATGTATTTTTACTAGACTTTATCTTTTGAGTTATTTTATTAGTTTAATTCAATTGCTTTCAATTATTGTACAATAAGACTCCAGTCTTAAATCCACTTTTTATTTCCTGTCATATTATCCTGAAGGGACTTGTCCCAGAATATATATATATATCGCATCACCTACGCTTTAATTTTTTATGGTAATGGATTTGATCGATTCGAATATTTTTGTTGTTTTTTTCCCACTTATTTATATCATACACTTAATGAAATAAAAAAAAAAAAAAAAAAAAAAAAAAGAAAAGACGTTTCTTAGTTCTTAATTAGTATTTTTAACTACTACCCAAATACAATGTTTAATTATGTCGAATTTCAAACATATTGCTACCAGAAACAATTAACATAGTGAGATTACATTTTACTTTATTGATTTTCTCAAAAACGGCCATTACGTTTTCAATAATACTCCATGTATTGATGTAAAATTTTATAGACTTTAATATGGCGTAGATTTCATTCTGATTGAAATAGTCTGACAGGGCCTAAACACCGATATTTTATTTTATTTTCCTTCAAGAAATGGATACATCAGATTTAAAAACGCAAAGGAATGCTAAGAAATAAAACAAATAAATAACTCGCTAGTGGTAATTGCCAGGTAATGTGTAGCCAATGATTTGACAGAGTCTTAACATCCAATCAACCGGGTGCTTTAATTGTATAATGATGTTTGCCCAGTACCGCAGTAATGGAAACTTGATAGCTTCATGGATTAGCTTCCATTTTTAATGTATTTTTCTAGGCTCGCCTCATTAAATGGGAATATAATGAAAGGTCATGCACAATGGTTTTAAAGGTTGAAACATGTAAACAAAAAAACCCGCTCACTATGTAGTACGTGGATACATATACAGTGAACGAAGAAAGTATTAGCACGTCTTATCTTTTCTTTTTACAATAAATTTAAATAATAATAAATTAGTTGAAGGATCCTTAATAAAAAGTTCAATTAACGCTTGTTAAAATTTTTTTAGATTTTGATCATAATAAAAATTTATTTATACATAATATATATACAATGTAAAAAAGTATTGCACACTATGTTCTTTTACTTGCTCTTGTTAGTATGCTAGAGTAGAATTCTCTTCTTTTCTATCAGTATTATAAAATACTTCAATCTTTTACTTGCTCATGTTAGTATGCTCGAGTATAATTCTCTTCTTTTCTATCAGTATTATAAAATACTTCAATCTTTTACTTGCTCTTGTTAGTATGCTAGAGTAGAATTCTCTTCTTTTCTATCAGTATTATAAAATACTTCAATCTTTTACTTGCTCTTGTTAGTATGCTAGAGTAGAATTCTCTTCTTTTCTATCAGTATTATAAAATACTTCAATCTTTTACTTGCTCTTGTTAGTATGCTAGAGTAGAATTCTCTTCTTTTCTATCAGTATTATAAAATACTTCAATCTTTTACTTGCTCTTGTTAGTGTGCTAGAGTATAATTCTCTTCTTTTCTATCAGTATTATAAAATACTTCAATCTTTTACTTGCTCTTGTTAGTATGCTACGAGTAAATTCTCTTCTTTTCTATCAGTATTATAAAATACTTCAATCTTTTACTTGCTCTTGTTAGTATGCTAGAGTAGAATTCTCTTCTTTTCTATCAGTATTATAAAATACTTCAATCTTTTACTTGCTCTTGTTAGATGCTAGAGTAGAATTCTCTTCTTTTCTATCAGTATTATAAAATACTTCAATCTTTTATTGCTCTTGTTAGAATGCTAGAGTAAATTCTCTTCTTTTCTATCAGTATTATAAAATACTTCAATCTTTTACTTGCTCTTGTTAGTATGCTAGAGTAAATTCTCTTCTTTTCTATCAGTATTATAAAATACTTCAATCTTTTACTTGCTCTTGTTAGTATGCTAGAGTAGAATTCTCTTCTTTTCTATCAGTATTATAAAATACTTCAATCTTTTACTTGCTCTTGTTAGTATGCTAGAGTGAATTCTCTTCTTTTCTATCAGTATTATAAAATACTTCAATCTTTTACTTGCTCTTGTTAGTATGCTAGAGTGGAATTCTCTTCTTTTCTATCAGTATTATAAAATACTTCAATCTTTTACTTGCTCTTGTTAGTATGCTAGAGTGAATTCTCTTCTTTTCTATCAGTATTATAAAATACTTCAATCTTTTACTTGCTCTTGTTAGTATGCTAGAGTATAATTCTCTTCTTTTCTATCAGTATTATAAAATACTTCAATCTTTTACTTGCTCTTGTTAGTATGCTAGAGTATAATTCTCTTCTTTTCTATCAGTATTATAAAATACTTCAATCTTTTACTTGCTCTTGTTAGTATGCTAGAGTAGAATTCTCTTCTTTTCTATCAGTATTATAAAATACTTCAATCTTTTACTTGCTCTTGTTAGTATGCTAGAGTAGAATTCTCTTCTTTTCTATCAGTATTATAAAATACTTCAATCTTTTACTTGCTCTTGTTAGTATGCTAGAGTGAATTCTCTTCTTTTCTATCAGTATTATAAAATACTTCAATCTTTTACTTGCTCTTGTTAGTATGCTAGAGTAGAATTCTCTTCTTTTCTATCAGTATTATAAAATACTTCAATCTTTTACTTGCTCTTGTTAGTATGCTAGAGTATAATTCTCTTCTTTTCTATCAGTATTATAAAATACTTCAATCTTTTACTTGCTCTTGTTAGTATGCTAGAGTATAATTCTCTTCTTTTCTATCAGTATTATAAAATACTTCAATCTTTTACTTGCTCTTGTTAGTATGCTAGAGTGGAATTCTCTTCTTTTCTATCAGTATTATAAAATACTTCAATCTTTTACTTGCTCTTGTTAGTATGCTAGAGTGAATTCTCTTCTTTTCTATCAGTATTATAAAATACTTCAATCTTTTACTTGCTCTTGTTAGTATGCTAGAGTAGAATTCTCTTCTTTTCTATCAGTATTATAAAATACTTCAATCTTTTACTTGCTCTTGTTAGTATGCTAGAGTATAATTCTCTTCTTTTCTATCAGTATTATAAAATACTTCAATCTTTTACTTGCTCTTGTTAGTATGCTAGAGTAAATTCTCTTCTTTTCTATCAGTATTATAAAATACTTCAATCTTTTACTTGCTCTTGTTAGTATGCTAGAGTAAATTCTCTTCTTTTCTATCAGTATTATAAAATACTTCAATCTTTTACTTGCTCTTGTTAGTATGCTCGAGTATAATTCTCTTCTTTTCTATCAGTATTATAAAATACTTCAATCTTTTACTTGCTCTTGTTAGTATGCTAGAGTGAATCTCTCTTCATCAGTATTAAAATACTTCAATCTTTACTTCTCTTTTATTCTAAGTAATTTTTAAAATAAATACTTCAATCTATTAACTTCATTTTTATTTAACCGATCCTAATACCAAAAACAAGTGCTACTCGCGAAAAAGTTTTATTATTGAAAAACGAAAGAAAATCTTATCGCTAAATAGCGGATTTGGTAGGTATTAATGTTTGTTACCGCCAGATACGTATCTTGAGCGCACAGTATTATTTTTCTCTTAAACTTTGTTTTCATGTTATTTTTCTATGGCAATTAGATAGTCGGCATATTAAAAGCCGTCAGAGAGAAGCCGTTTCACAAAGTCCCATTTGACTTATACTTGCACAAAGGTCGACATAACGAATCTTAATCCCTTTCGTCCTACCTTAAAGTAGAGGCCAAACAGTTTTTTGCCCTTCCCACCACCCATCTCCTCCCAGCGCGGTTTACTTTGACAACAAAGGAGCCGAAGGGAAGAAAGGAATTAGAACTTGTCCAAGTGGCACTGTTTAAAATATAGATTTGTTTCGTAGCATTGATCGGCAATGGTGTGAACCTCCTACGACCCACGTCGATTATACGGTGTACCCCCCGCGGGCAAAAACCTTTTTCGGCACCTCTGGCCCATCTGTCCCAGTGTTCTTGCCAGACCTGCCTAATCGGTCGGTCACCTTAAGAAGTGACTTCGAGGCGATGGAGCCAGGCTACTGTCCCATTCTTCCAAAAAGATGAAACTTTTTTTTTTTTCTTGTTTCTGGTGAAATGAATGTAAACAATAAAAATTCAAAATTCAAGTCTCTGATTTCCGAAACGCACAATAGCAGATTTTTCGCAAAGTTGATATCTTTCTCCCCAGTTGTTAAAATGAATTAAAGAACTATTGGGTTATAAAGTAAGTTGGTCGTTTACTGGCTATTTTCTTCTTGTAAATATTCATAATCAATTATATATTACCCATATCGATATATTACATATTGCCATCTTTCAGGTAATTTTTGTAATTTAGTAACCATAAAAAGTTGTAGGATGACCGCTCGACTTTGCGCCTCCACGTCGCTAAGGAAGGAATCATCGCAATACAGAGCCTCTGCAGCGGATTTTCCTTTTCTCAAGTAAAATTTATTAAATGACAAAACTTAATTTTTTTCTCTTCCATTTTGTGCAAGCAAATTACCTTAAATATAAAGGATCTCGGCTGAAACTGATGCATAAAAGCACCTTAACTAATCCTTTTTTAAAATATGTCAACATTATTGACCAAGTAAAGATGATTATATAAACACAGAGAGGATTAAATTGAAATATTGTAAAACGCTGCCAACTTATTTTACTGCTGAAAAAAATGTAATGAATTATATTAAGTTTCGCTGGAAACAAAATTATTATATTAAATATTAGAACAATATAAAATTGTTATTTACAATAAGCTCTAATGTATTACTATTTTTATGTACGAACAAGATTTTTGTTCTTTTCTCCTTTAGATGGTGATCAAATTCGTTTAATATGTATATTTGACCGTTTTTTTTTGGTTTTTTTTCATTGGCAACAACATGCTATGGTTATTTTCGAATATACAAAATTAAAGGTACTTTAGATAAAGAAATTTTAAAATATCGGCATTTAAGCTCTGTCACACTATTTCAATCAGAAAGAAAACTACATGTATTAAAGCCAATTAAATTTTACATCGAAATAGTATGTTTAATCATTGTAGTTAGACGCGTTTTAGAGATAATCGTAAAAATATGCAAAATTCATTGTATAAAGTACATTAGGTCAGCCGATTCTAGTGAAAAAGTTGCAGTAACATCTTGAGCGTAGAACTGTCTCTTCAGTTTTTGAGCTTCAGTTTATAACTTGAGTTCGAAAATTTTCACAATCACAATACTTTCCCTTACTATATATTTCATGTATAGGTAAGTGAAATTAAAAATGTATACTGATCGTTTAGTTCTTTCTTAATCCATCATCAGATTCACTGAAAGTAGTGTGTTGAGCTCACCACTTTGTTTAAATAAAATTTATTATAAAAATAGGAAGAAGGAGAATGTATGTAATTGGTGCAATACCATAACATGTATAAATTGGTGCAATACCATAACATGTATAAATTGGTGCAATACCATAACATGTATAAATTGGTGCAATACCATAACATGTATAAATTGGTGCAATACCCATAACATGTATAAATTGGTGCAATACCATAACATGTATAAATTGGTGCAATACCATAACATGTATAAATTGGTGCAATACCATAACATGTATAAATTCTGGGGCTTTTGGTCACTAGTAAATTCTTCTGAAAATAAAAATATTAAAAAAAACAGGAGAATTATTATATAAAACAATCACACCAGTTATTTATTTTCACTTATGTATATGGTATATGAAAAGGGTAAGTAAGGGAAAGTACTGTGACCGTGAAAAATTCAAATTCGTGTTTTCGCCGGAAATACACGTTTTATGGTTCCCTGAATCCAAATGACCAGTCCCGCAAAAAGGGTCTCTCTATTAGGATAGGGATCTTTAACGAGTACCTGACATCGCACAGGCTCGGGGCCACCTTTTAACGTCCCCTCCGATGGACGGCGTAACTAAGGATTTTTTACTCCCATACTAATAAAACCTGGATAGGCAAAATTTAGGACTCCCACTGTAGCATCGTCCGATTAGCCATAGAAGCATTAAGTGACGTTAAATAAATAAACAAAATCTATGTGTGTTGTTAAGTCTTGCTCGAAAACAATAAGTTGTATTAACCTGAAATTTCATATTTTAGAAGTGTATATGCCTGAGTGTATATGCCTCAGATGTTACAGCAAGTTTTTCATAAAAATCAGCCAATCGGAAAAGAAGATCAACTTTATACCATTTTACACCTTTTTACGATTTTCTCAAAAATGTTAGAGCACTTTTTGATTAAGCTCGCTATATGGATATAAAATTTAATGGGATATAAAGTATATTTATAATACCTTCTAGGTTTTGTTATGATTGAAATAGTCAGACAAGTTACCTTTAATTTTGTATATTCCAACAGTGACCATTTTATTTTAATAGTAATGATAAAAAACGGGTAAATATATAATTTGAACTATTTGATATCCAACTCTTTAATATCTGGTAGGTTTTATCGTGATTTAAATAGTCTGACATGGCTTAAATGCCGATTTTTTTAATATTCCTCCTCTGAAGTACCTTTAGTTTTATAGATTAAAAAAAAAAATAATGAAAACAAAATAAACATATCATCTTATAAGCATTGATAAGAAACTGCTGAATATTTAATTAAAGAAAAAAAGAACAAAAATATTTTTTTGGAAAAGAATACTAGAATAGTAACACCTTGTTAACCGAAGGAGTAAAATATATATATATTAATATATATATATATATAATATTTTTTCCAGTATAAGAATAGTAAATAATATATATGTATAACATACCGTTGTAAAGGTAAACATTTTTTTTTAGAGAAAAAATGTATAAAAAGTGGAAGGTTGTGGAACAAAAAACAAAAAATTTCCCATCGAAACTCAATGTAATTCATTAAAGTTAAGTGAAATTTGTGTGTTGTCCCCACCAGATATTTTAAAATTAATTGTGAAGGAGTACTCACATACACAATATGGGAGCAGTTCATACTGCTTGCTTATTATCAATTAGACTTCCAGGTTTAAAAATACCTTGAATCTTCACGGATTATGTTTCCGCCAACAAAGAACTTTTTAAGTACTCTTTGAAAAAAAAACTCAAGCTTCCTTTCAAGGAAAATGAACCATTTAGTTCAGCCTTCTCAAGTACTTCCTATAGAATCGGCGGCCACTTTAGCACTTAATAGTATCATTAAATAACGGAATAAAATAAGCAGTAAAGGATATTAAATTGCGTATCAATGTGTAAAAATATGTAATGGATATCTATTTAATCTTAATATATATAACGATGAAATAATGAAAGGTTAAAATTAACTAAATTTGATTACAATTATTTTGCACATAAGAAAAAATTATTATGAATTGCTATAAAAAAATTATAAGTTTAATTTTTAGCTCCTTCGTCTATACGGTCTTTTAGTAATATCATAACTAATCTGGCATTATACTCGCTTCTCATAATGATAACTTTTATCTCAGTACTAAAATTTCCTTTACTGACACTTCTTTGTTCGACACATTTGGGATCAATTTAAATATACATATTGTATTTACCAACCCTCCTTCTCTTATATAGACATTTAGCTTTATGCTTTTTCGTATAGACCATCGCAACCAGAATGGCATCTTAAACTTATAAAAACAAGTCCTTACAATATATAGCATTTCCAAGTCAATTGTAACCTTTTCCAAGTCAAATGTAACTTTTTCCAAGTCAAATGTAACCTTTTCCAAGTCAAATGTCACCATTTCCATTTCAAATGTCACCTTTTCCATTTCAAATGTTACCTTTTCCAAGTCAAATGTCACCATTTCCATTTCAAATGTTACCTTTTCCAAGTCAAATGTCACCTTTTTCTTCACTTCTAGCCTTAAATATTCCGTTTTATTATTTATTATGAAAAATAATTAGTTTAATTAAAATTATGACTTTTTTTAATAAGTTTGGCATATCCTATCGCTATTTTTTTTTTTTTTTTTTTTTTTTTTTTTTTTTTTTTTTTTTTTTTTTTTTTTTTAGAAATTTGATATCAAGTTCTGTTTTTTACGTAATAAATTTTAAAAATTAACTATTGTCTATTTAGTTTTAAGATAGTTGTTGATTTTGAATTTTTAGAGGGGAGGGATACTTTTTGGGAATAATTAATGTGTTTTCGGGTATTATAATAATGTTTTTCGAGATGTATTTTTATCGCTCGCGTGCATATTAACTCGCATTTACTTTTAATGTTTTTTATTGATATAGGGATTAATTAATGTGCTTTCGGGGGGCTATGATTACGTTTTTTGAGCTGTATTTTTTATCAATCTCGCTTAATTTAACTAAAATTTATTTTTTATGTTTTTTATTGATATAGGGGTTGATAATTGTCTTTGCGGGTCTTGTGATTACGGTTTTTGAGCTGTCTTTATTTTAGCTAGTTCGCATTTCAACTTGCATTTACTTCTAATCTTTTTATTGTTATAGGGATCGATACTTGTGTTTGCGGGGGATCATGAAAAACTTTTTTTGAACTGATTATTCTATAGCGCGTTCGCGTTTCAACTTAGTGCTAATATCATTTTATATTTTGATGTAAAAATTAATTATGGTGTTTTTGCAGGTTCTGATTACGTTATTGAACTGGACGTTACATCGCGATTTCGCATTCTTCTAGATCAATATTCATTTTAGTTAAAATGTGCACTAGCTATAAATAAATAAATGTCATAAACTCTATTAGTATTCCCAAAAACATTATAAACGATCCCTCTATCGAATATTTATGAAATAGGAAAAGTAACTTAAAATGAGTAAAAGCGATAACAAATAAGGTTCAAATAATATTAAAAGAACACCCGAAAATAGAATAAACGATTCCTCAATTTTTTATAAAATATTTAGTTGAAAAAACTTACTCAGGACGCTAAAAAAGCAACTAATCCTTTTATAAAAAAATAATAATAAAACTAAAAGAATATTAAAAAATATATAAAATAGAAAAATACAAAAAGCTAAACAATGTTTATTCCAGCAACGTTATAATGAGAACTAAAAAATAAAATCAATCCCTATATCAATAAAACATTAAAAGTAAATGCGAGTTGAAATACGCATGAGCGATAAAAGGTAGAGCTCAAAAAAACGTAATCATAACTACCTGAAAGCACATTAATTAATCTCTATATCAATAAAAAACATTAAAAGTAAATGCGAGTTGAAATACGCATGAGCGATAAAAGATAGAGCTCAAAATCTAATCATAACTACCGAAGCACATAATTATCCTATTCAAAAAAAAACTAAAAGTAATGCGGTTGAATACGCTACGATAAGAAAGCCAAAACGTAATCATACTCAAGAATTAATTAATCCCTATAACAATAAAAAACATTAAAAGTAAATGCGAGTTGATATGCACGCGTGCGATAAAAAGTACATCTCGAAAAACGTGATTATAATACCCGAAAACAAATTAATTATTCCCAAAAAGTATCCCTCCCCTCTAAAAATTCAAAATCAACAACTATCTTAAAAATAAATAGACAATAGTTAATTTTTTTAAATATTAGTTCGTAAAAAACAGAACTTGATATCAAATTTCTAAAAAAAAAAAAAAAATAGCGATAGGATATGCCAAACTTATTAAAAAAGTCATAATTTTAATTAAACTAATTATTTTTCAATAAATAAAACGGAATATTTAAGGCTAGAAGTGAAGAAAAAGGTGACATTTGACTTGGAAACATATAGAGATTCGTACTGTTTCTAGGCCAACGGCTTTGCAATTAGGTGATTAGGCCTTGATCACGCTCGGCCGCCAGTCTTTATTCCCAATTTGAGTACCTACTTCATTGAGGTTGGGTCTTCGACTGAATTAACAGAATAAATAATATTCTGCCACAGCTGGGATTCGAACCCAGTGGTCTATCCACTATACTACGGCGCTCCACAGTTTATAGAATACTCGGTCAAAAGAAAGCGATAGTAACGTGGTTCTGAGTTGGCCGAACCGAAAAAAAAAAAAATTAAAACCTAGAAAAAATAACTAAGAACAAATTAAAAAAAAAAAAATATAAATAAAAAGGTGCGTGTTATTTTAAATGTTTTTAATAAAAAAAGAAAGAATAAAAGTGTTAGTATAAATGTATTTGGTACTCATAACTAAGAGGTTTGGCACCTATTCCAATACCCAAGCCCTACACCCCCCTCCTACATGCTGAAAAAGTATCTTATTGAAAGCTTTATAAAAAATATTCTAACTCAGAAAGTCTCGTAACCATGTGTTTTCATACCCTTGGAGAATTATAAGGAAACAAGGATAGAAACTAGTGGGAATTACAGGACATAAAATATATTCTATGTTCTATGGTGGGAATGGAGTCAGTTATAAAGGAATAATACCAAGTTCTAGTTGAAGTTTTTCCTTTATGTCCGGAATAATTGAATGTGTGTGGACATTTTCGAAGAGAGAATGATGATGTCGGCTACTGGTCGAAGAGATTGGTTAGTTGGCTAAGAAACATGTGTTCCTTCATCAGCTGCCTCTCACTGAACAAAGACTGTCTGTGTGTCCATTGTCAGTCGTCACAATGGAATCCTTATCGTCAAGGATATCAACAAAACAATAAATATTGTATTCACTTCTGTAAGCGGTTATGTTTTGCTCTTCCCTTGTAATCTAAATTTGTATTCTACTCAATTTTGGTTTATTATTTTCAACATTATGAACCTTTTTAATGGAACAAAAAAAACAAAAAATTACCTCTCCCCCCTTAAAATGTTATGACTTACGTTTCAAGATACGTAGAACCCCGAAGAATGACGTATAAAAAAAACAAACTGTTTTTCCGCCATTTCTTCGAAACTACTGGACCAATTTTTTTTTCATTCATTATTGGCGCAACAGACGCATAAAGCAGTCTCTGGCCTGCTCAACCGCTCTTCCCCAGTCCTCTCTGTCGTTGGCACGCCTCAGTGATATTCCCGCTTTTCTCAGATCCACGGAGACGCTGTCCTTCCATCTTCCCTTCGGTCTTTAACGAGGTCTTCTTCCGCCAGGGTTTTCGTAGTCGGTCTTTTGACTGTTCTCTCTTCACCTATTCTGATTATGTGGCCCAGCCACCTCATCCGCTGCACTATCACAAAATGAGAAATAGTCAAGTCATCATAGAGTGTGTACAGCTCGGCGTTTTTGCGGAGTCGAAACAGACCACTTTCCTCTATAGGCCCATATATACGCCTTAGGATCTTCCTTTGGAACCTGTCAATGCGGTCAGCAGATGCTTTGCTCAGAATCCAGGTTTCGGATGCATATGTTAAGACGGGGCGGACGATATAGTCTGAGTTTGGTTGTGCGACTGAGCAGTCTACTTCTGAAGAGCTTAGATAGACTGAAATATGATCTGTTTGCTGTCATTATCCTTTGCCTTATTTCCTCTTCCTCATCTAAAGGCATCATTGATCATCGATCCTTAGTACTTGAAGCTGTTGACACACTCAAATCTGTAGTTCCCAACCACGTAGTGCCTCTGTGAGTGTGCTGCCTTCTGCCTCCTCAGAATCAGGATCTTTGTCTTATCTTCATTAATCTGAAGACCCATTCTTCTTCCTTCTTTCTCAAGGACTCTGAATACCTCTTTTATGCTTTGTTGCGTTCTTCCTGCAATGATAATATCATCTACATATGCCATAACTTGTGTCATCTTGTTAAAGATCGTTCCTTGGGATATCAGTCTTGATCTTTTTATAACTGCATTTAGGACTACGTTGAACAATAGAGGTGCAAGAGAATCTCCTTGTCTCAGCCCTGAGCTCACTAGGAACGAGTCTCCGATTTTTCCGCCAACTTTGACCCTGCCCACGTTTCCTTCATTGTAGACTTTTTAAGGCGAATAAAGCTTAGCCGGAATGTCCATTTCTCTCATCGAATGGTATAGTTCTTCCCTAACGACAGAATCATATGCCGCTTTATAGCCAATGAAGAGAAGCCACATGCGGTTATTAAACTCATCCATTTTCTCCATCATGTTTCGAAGCGAGAATATTTGGTCAATAGTAGAACGATTGCCCTAAAACCACCTTGGTATTCTCCGAGCTGTGGTTCTACGTAGGAAATTAGTAGGTGGTTATTTAAAGCTATTGAGAACAGCTTATACCCCGCATTTAGAAGGCTGATTCTCCTGTCGTTCTTGCATTTAGTGGAGTCTCCTTTCTTTTTAAAAATTGGTATAATCATAGACTCACTCCATTCTTGAGGCATTGTCTCAGAGATCCATATTAATTCTACCAGTCTGGTAATTTCTTCAATAAGTTGTGGACCTCTGTCTTCAGAAATTCTGCTCGGATCCTATCTGCTCCAGGCGCCTTATTGTTTTTTAATCTCTTCAAAATTAATTTTTTTTTTTGTTGAACACAAAAATACTAGAGCATGATCCTAATTCCTAGACGTGGATATCAGCTGATTGTTTTTAAAATGACGGCCGTTTAAAAATTAATATAATCGATAACTCAGTTATTCTTGAAGTTACAGAAAAACATGTAAAGATTTTTATAATCAGTAAAGCGCAATAAACAAAAACGAAAAAGGGAAAAGGAAAAAATTGAAATCTCGCCGATATATACACTAACTCCGTTATTTTCGAAGATAGAAAAAATATTTCTTAGTATTTTTTAACAAAAAAACCGGGAATAATAATAAAAAAGAAAATAATTAATTGAAATTTTACCCAAGAATACGCCAATAACTCAGTTTTTTTTGTATATAGAGAAAAAATGTACTAATGTTTTTTAACCAAAAAAAAAAAAAAGAAAAAGGGAATTATTATAAAAAGGAGAAAAAAAAAAAGACATTTTTTTAAATGTTACCCAAAAATACGCCCATAACTCATTTTTTTTTTTGAGAAAGAGAAGAATATGTAGAGAGTTTTAGAATCATTAAAGCTCTATAAACAATAAAAATAAAAAGATGTTAATCTATTTATTCAAGTCACAAATTATAATAGATGTAATTCCACCAAAACTCGGTTATTATTGAAGGTGGAGAAAAATCAAAAAGATTAGCAGCTATAAACAGTTATACCCTAAAATAGTTATTAAGAAATAATAAAAGTTTGTGTAATAATTTGCAGCGTTTTTTCTTGTTGTTTAAAGTATGGGACAGAGATAAGAATGGATATATGGCGTTTCTGGATCTCAAAGCAGCATTCGACTCGGTTCCAAGACAAGAGATATGGAATGCTTTGGTGGCCAAAAATTTCCCATCGGATCTTATCATGGCGATTAGATCGGCTTACATGGCAGAAAAAGGAATTATTGTAAGAATTAATGGTAGAGAGTCCATGCCTTTTCCCATAGAGAAAGGAGTCAGGCAGGGAGACAGCTTAAGTCCACTCTTGTTCACCATATTTATGGATGAAATCCACAAAATTTGTAAGCGCCGTACTGCCTGGACGACCATAGGAAAATGGAACTTGAGGAATATTATGGTCCAAAGCCTACTATATGCTGATGATATCGTTCTGATTGCGGACTCAAAATACAAGCTGCAAGAGGCCCTCATAGAATGGCAGAAATAACTCCGTCCAGAGCCTGTGCTAAGTCAGGTACTCGTTAGAGATACCCAACCTAACCTAAACCTGGATTAGTAAAATTTAGAGCTTCCAATTTAAATGAATAAAAATAACCTAAAATTTACAACTTATAAAAGAAGGCATTTATTCTCTCTTATATAATAATAATATTTTTAAAAAATTTAAAAATTATTTATTGATATTTACAACTGTGTTGTACAACACATCTCGTAATTAGGCTAAAGCTAAATAGTCATGAAAATGACATGTAAATATTCCCAATGAAAGCACTCTAAACATATTCTAAGCTATAAGGTCTCGAGGCTTATTATCTTATTTTTAGACGCCTCGGAGGTTTATCAGGAATTGATGTGTAAGAAAGAATTGAAACTAGAGGATTAGAGTGGGAATAGAGTTTGTCATGAAAGGAATGATATCAGGTTAGGGCCAAAACAGCAACATACGGAACATTGAGGTCTTTATGGATCAGTTTATTAGTTACAAAGTAAGGAGCATTGAGGATTTTACGAAGGATTTTGAATTTTAGGAATTGGATACGGGAAGAATTCGATGGTTCAGTAGAACCCCAGAACTCTACTCCATAAGTCCATAAAGGCCGTATGATAGTCATGTAGATGTGCCTCTTGTAGTTAAGTGGAAGATTGGAACGTTTTTCTGGTAAGTGTTGGAGTAGCCGAAAGCATCGAGCAGTTTCTTGTCGTTTCAGTCTTGTATGAGGGCTCCAAGTAAGGCGTTTGTCAAGGTGCAGTCCTAGATATCGGATCTGTTCAACAGGAACTAGCGGAATGTTATTGAAGGACACTGTAGGGCAGGATGTCATAGGCTTACGACAAAGGGTAATAATAAAATAATTAAAAAATAAATCAAATATTCTTCATTATCTTTTGCGGTACATCATATGTTTTTATTTAACCTTGTATAGCTTATATACATCATATGTTTTATTTAATCTTGTATAGCTTATATACATCATATGTTTTATTTAATCTTGTATAGCTTATATACATCATATGTATATAAACTTCTTTTCTTTAAGCTCATTATTTTCAAAATGTTAGAAAATTACCAATTTTAAGGTTGTGATTTCAAACCATAGCAATAAACACAAGCAATAAAATCACTTAAAATGTCAAACTTTTCTGTGTAGAGCGTATGATTTTTATTGAAAGCCAAAGCTTTTATTTATAGCATTTCCAAGTCAATTGTTTAGCAGCTCCTGAGGATTAAGCGCTCAACGTCTGATAAGTTGAACTTTCTCTTAAACTTTCATATTTTTATATATAATTTCATTAAAAGGTGTCCATTTATTTTCATTTTGTATATATATTTATCTTAATTTATCATTTTTTTTTTTAAAAATTAGATACAGCCTACAACATGGCTGAATCACCTCCCGTTAAACGGAAAAAGGGACGATTTAAAGGTCCTATAACAGGAGATTCTGTTAACACAATTCAAAATTCGATTAGGTTTTTGATAATAAGAAGGACTGACATGGATGAAGACGGTAATGCTTTGGATTTTAAAAAAGTATCGCCGTTTTTTATCTATAAGAGCCTAAATAATTTAATCGGGGAAGTTAAATTAGTTAAAAAACTGAGAGATGGCACACTTTTGATAGAGGTTTTGTCAGATGCTCAATCGGGAAAATTATTGAAGTGTACTAGCTTTTTAAACAATTTTCCTATTAAGGTGGAACCGCATGGCAGACTAAACTTAAGTAAAGGGGTTATATGGTGCCCTGACCTAGCTCATTGCACTATTGATGAAATTAAAGACGAATTGAAAACCCAAAAAGTTGAAGATGTTAAAAGAATGACATATTTTAAAAATAATATAAAACATGAAGGCCACAATTATTTACTTACTTTTAATAGCCCTACTATACCCAATGAAATCAAAATAGGCTTTTATAACGTTATTGTCAGGCAGTTCTTTTCCAATCCAATACAATGTTACATATGTCTAAAATTTGGCCATACAAAAACAGTATGTACCAAGCAACCACTGTGTAAATTTTGTGGAAACAATAAACATGAAGGTGTAGAATGTATTAGTACCGTAAAGTGCGTGAATTGTTCAGGCCAACATGACTCCTTTTCAAAACTTTGCCCTACTTTTATTAAAGAAAAAGAAATTAGAAAATTACAAGATAGTGAAAAAATACCTTATACCGCCGCGAAAAAGAAATACGAATTATTGCACCCTGTTCAAAGCCAAACATCGTTCTCTAATATTGTGAAACATAAATTAACTGTTAGTGTCAGTGTACAAACTGAAGAACTAAACGAGAGTTCTTTTATTACTAAGAGGCCTATTACCAGGTCCTTACCTAGTGGCTGTGGGGAATTGAATGATGCAGTCATTTCCCCCACCACGCTCCTCCCCTCCACCGCTCCCACCACCATACCCACCCTCCCTCCTCTTCCTCCTACCATACCTTCTATTCCTAATCCACTTCTCCATCGAACTTCACGGTCTCGAGACCGGGGACTGACCAACCCCACGGAAGCCATACCTAACTCCCGGGACCCTTCCACAAAACCGAAGTCTACGTCTTCGGG
Source organism: Piezodorus guildinii (assembly GCA_023052935.1). Taxonomy (NCBI): domain Eukaryota; kingdom Metazoa; phylum Arthropoda; class Insecta; order Hemiptera; family Pentatomidae; genus Piezodorus; species Piezodorus guildinii. The sequence goes on along the minus strand of CM041295.1, from coordinate 162,922,262 downwards.
AAAACCGACATCTACTGATGTCACCTATTCCACCGAGTGCCCGGATGACCATGATCGTCAGGGCGAGTGGACGTTAGTGAAAGACAGACGAGCTAGAAGCAAAACTCGCAGCAGAGATAGAGTACAAACTACTTAAACAGCCATTCGTACCAATTCGTATATTTAACAATTAATTTTAATAATATAATTCACTTATTTAACTTTCTCATCTGTTTTATATCGTTATATTTATCTAATTTCTACTTATCCAATGGACTTTAAAATTATAATTATGCATTGTAACTGTTATGGTACCATTAGAAAATATGAAGAACTTGTCTTTACCACCATGACATACCGAATTATAACGTTGTGTCATAAAGAAACCAATCTCAACAAAAATTTTAATCGCGAAGACTATCACATTTACCGAAGCGGTTTTAAAACCGACATTAGGGCATGTGGTCGTGTGACGGTGGTAATAGCCCTGCCTCATAATTCTCCTCATCTTCCAGAAAACCCTATTATCACAACAATTCTACAAATAATCAAAATAATAATCACAGTTATACAAGCACTCCTGAAATTGAAAATTCATATTACCTTAAACAGATGTTTACAGTTTTTAATTCTTCTGCATCTGTTGTTTTTTTTTTTCATCCAATTATTATAATCTTTTTCTTTGTATGGAGAAGCCCCAAAGACCAAATAAAATTTCTATTTCTATTCTATATTATAATATTTTTCCTGTGCATCGCTTGTATAATTTCTTATGCAAACCAATATCTCATAATTGTATTCAATCTCACGTATTATTTTTTCTATACCTCTATACATAAAAAAACATGAATCTAATCAGTTGGAACTGCAATGGAGTAAGGACTCAGTTTGAAGAATTAAAATTAATAATGAAAGAATACAACCCTTGGGCTATATGTCTCCAAGAAACCAGGCTAAAACCTATTAACAGTTTTTCTCTAAAACAGTACAACGTATTCAGAAAAGATAGAGTATCTGAAGGTCCGGGAAGCTGGGGAATAATCACTGCAATCCAAACACAATATCCTTCTGAAGAATTAGCTATAAATACCTCATTACATGCACTAGCGGTTAGAGTTCACCACACCTTTTCATTCACCATATGCAATATTTACCTTTCTCCAAGCGTAGCAATCAACGAAGCTGCTCTGATTCAACTGATTGGTGATCTTCCTACCCCTTACCTTGTTACTGGGGATCTGAATGGTGCACATGAATCATGGGGCTCACCTTCAAATAATAGTAGGGGAAATTCTATAAAACGTGTAATAGATGCCACAGATAGTATCATATTGAATAATGGGAATACTACGTATATAAGCCCACAGTACACAACGCCATCATCCATAGATATTACCTTCTGTTCACCTAGTATGCTAAATAGAGTCATATGGGATACTGCACCAGACCAACACGGCAGTGACCATTTCCCTCTGGTCATTTCTCTCGCAAGTCAACTCCCTCCAGTCCAGAAATATCCTAGGTGGATCACTTCAAAAGCTGACTGGAACCTTTTTCAACAAAAACTTTCCTTCCTATTCCAAAATTACGCAGACAATATTGATACAATTACGACAGGGCTCACGAAACACATAATAGACGCCGCATATGAAAGCATTCCGAAATCTCGAGGATCTACAAAAGTGAACCATTGCCCTTGGTTTGATGACGAATGCCGTCAAGTTATTAGGGACAGAAATAGAGCACTTCGAAAGTTTGTAAAATATCCCACTACCACCAACTTTATACAATACAAAAAATTTAAAGCCAAAGCCAGGAACGTCGTTAAACACAAAAGGAAAACGTCTTGGCTCACCTATTTAGAACAGATTAATGCATACACTCCCATCAAAAATGTATGGAACAAAATAAACTCCATTAGAGGAATCCACGATTGTTCTACAATTTACCTTAAAATAAATGATCAAATCATCTCAAACCCAGAACCAATAGCCGAATCATTTGCAGAATACTTTTCAGACGCTCCAACTAACCACGAAGATTCGACTCCGACCTCAGATTTCACTTTTCCATTGAACACCAATGATATTTATAACCTTCCTTTCTCCATTACCGAACTTGATCAAGTCATCGCCGAACTGAAGCCAACCACTCCTGGACCTGATGACATTCATAATCTAATGTTAAAAAATCTTCCACTAACTTGCAAGCGTGCCCTCCTACATCTCTATAACGAAATCTGGACAGCACACAAGTTTCCTGCATCATGGCAAGAATCAATAATTATACCTATACCCAAACCTGGAAAAGACAAAACTCAAATCAACAATTACAGGCCGATTTCTCTAAGCAGCTGCATGTGCAAGCTAATGGAAAAAATGGTAAACAAACGCCTACTATGGTTTCTAGAAAAGCATAGTTTACTGTCCCCAGTGCAATGTGGTTTTAGGAAAGGAAGATCCACCATTGATCACCTTGCTACTCTTGAGGCTGAAATTCTTAACACATTCATTACTAAACAAGAAGCAATAGGGATATTTTTTGATATAGAGAAAGCGTACGACTCAGTAAACAAGTACACAATCCTCAAACAATTATACGACTGGGGATTTGGTGGGAACCTACCTATTTTCATTAAAAATTTTCTTTCAAATAGAACAATAAGAATAAGAATAGGCAATACCCTTTCTAATCCTAAGGTAATGCAATGTGGACTTCCTCAAGGAAGTGTTATCAGCTGTGTTCTCTTCGCTATAGCCATTAATAGTATTACAGAAATATTTCCCCGATCTGTAAGAGCCTTTGTATTTGTAGACGACGTGGCAATCTTCTTAAGATACACAAATATAGAGTGGATGAAAAGAATCCTCCAGAATACACTCAATAAACTCGAAGTTTGGGCAAGGAAGAATAATTTTAAATTTTCCCCACACAAAACCAAATGCATTCGCTTTTCGAGAAAACGTTACCCTACAGTCGCTCCTGACCTCACTTTAGGAACAAATATCCTTACGTTCTCTACTGATGTTAAGTTTCTCGGATTACTGATAGACGAAAAGTTGAACTGGATCAGCCACATAAAGTACCTTAGGGAAGTATGTAGGAAAAGACTTGATATTCTAAAGGTTCTAGCTGGAACTTCCTGGGGAGCCGATAGGAAAAGTATGCTGATGGTTTATGCGAACTTAATCCAATCAAAGCTTGATTATGGCTGTGAGTCTTACTCTTCAGCCAAATCTACATATCTATCACTTCTTGACTCCATCCTACATTCTGGAATCCGCCTGGCGACTGGTGCCTTTCGAACGTCTCCAATAACGAGCTTATCAGCTGAGTCCAGTGTTCCTCCCTTGATCTTCAGACGGCAACAAATCATCTCATCGTATCTTTCGAAACTCTTACCGCAACTCGACAACCCAGCTCATCATCTTATCTTCCAACCGAAACACTGCCAAATCTACGATGCTCAACCCCGTTCTTCAGCACCTCTAGGAATCAGGCAAAGAGCAACTATTATGCTAATAAAACGAGAGGTCGATTTTACCCGCACCTCGTTTGAAAACCCACCCTGGACCTATTCTCCACCTGCAATAAACCTAAAACTTCTAAGTCTTAAAGAAAAATTACCCCGACACATGCTGATCAAAGAATTCTTCGCCATGATCAACGAAACATCTTCAGACTGTCATATCATTTATACTGACGGCTCTAAGACAGGAGAAAAAGTGGGCTGCTCTGTCGTTTCTGCCCAGAAGATCAAAAAATATAAGCTCCCACCCTTTGCTTCTGTATTCACCGCGGAGCTACAAGCTATTAGTTCAGCTTTATATACAGCCATTAATTCGAACAGTCGTGTTATCTATATCTGTACAGATTCCCTATCATCACTTAAATCCCTGGGAAACCAATATTCAACAAACAGTACTATGAATACTATTAAAAATTATCTCCTCATACTAAAAGAATTGGAAAAGACTGTCACCTTCATTTGGACGCCAGCCCATATTGGTATACCAGGAAATGAAGCAGCAGACAAAGCGGCGAAAGAGGCCGCACAACTGAATATTCCCCCAATTAAACTATTTGAACAGCACGATATTAAGAAATGGTTAAGAGATAAGATCTCCAGCGAGTGGGAAACCTCTTGGCTGTCAGTGTTCCCTCAAAATAAGCTGCGGAGAATTAAGAATACGACAAAACCCTGGAGAAGCTGCGTGAGAGGCTGTAGAAGAGAAGAAGTAGTCGTCACCAGATTGCGAATAGGCCACTCTCGACTCACCCACGGATACCTTATGGATAAAGCGGAGGTAACAACATGCGAACGGTGCTCTACTCCACTGACAATGCAGCACATCTTAGAAGACTGCCCGCTGTACGCAGCTGCGTTTTCTTCTCGAGGCCTGCCTAGGCAACTCTCATCATTATTAGGGGATAATAAGGAGGTTCTCGATTTAGTTATAGAAATTCTAAAAGAAATCGAACTATACAATAAGATTTAAAAAAAAAAAAATAAATAAACAAATAAATAATAAATAAATAAATAAATAAATAAAAATAAATAAATAAAAAAATAAATAAATAAAAAAAAAAAAAAAAAAAATTAATAATAATAAAAAAAAAAAAATATATATATATATATATAAATTAAAAAAAAAAAAAAAAAAAAAAAAAATAAAAAAAATAAAATAAATAAAAAAAAAAAAAAAAAAAAAAAAAAAAAAAAAAAAAAAAAAAAAAAAAAAAATTAAAAAAAATAATAAAATAAAGAAATAAATAATAATAAATAAATTTTAAAAAACGAATAAAATAGAATGGACCATCATTAATAAATTTATTAGAAGTAAGTATGAAGTAATTAAAAATTCTGCACTGTAAAGAAATTATACAAGCTTCTATGACCATCATGAATTTTACGGGCGTAATAATCTCGTCATTTATCGCCCTAAAACACCATCCCTACCCTCCAAGTCAATTGTAACCTTTTCCAAGTCAAATGTAACTTTTTCCATTTCAAATGTAACCTTTTCCAAGTCAAATGTAACCCTTTCCATTTCAAATGTCACCTTTTCCAAGTCAAATGTCACCTTTTCCATTTCAAATGTTACCTTTTCCAAGTCAAATGTCACCTTTTTCTTCACTTCTAGCCTTAAATATTCCGTTTTATTTATTTATTTATTGAAAAATAATTAGTTTAATTAACATTATGACTTTTTAAATAATTTTGGCATATAATAATTGATATTTTTTTTTTTCTCTTAGATATTTGATATCAAGTTCTGTTTTTTACTAGCTAATATTTAAAAAAATTAATTATCGTCTATTTAGTTTTAAGATAGTTGTTGATTTTGATTTTTAGAGAGGAGGGGTAGTTTTTTGGAATAATTAATGTGTTTTCGGGTATTGTAATTAAATTTTTCGACCTGTATTTTTTATCGCTCGCGTGCATGTTAATTCGCATCAAATTTTAATGTTTTTTATTGATATAGGGATTAATTAATGTGCTTTCGGGTGGTTATGATAACGTTTTTTTGAGCTGTATCTTTTATCGGTCATGCGTATTTCAACTCACATTTACTTTTGATGTTTTTTATTGTTATAGATGTTTGTAATTATCTTTTCGGGTCTTGTGATTACGTTTTTTAAGCTGTTTTTATTGTCGCTTGTTCTCATTTCAACTTCCATTTGCAGTGGTCTTTCTTTGTTTTTGTTTTAGGGGATTCTCATAACGTGTATTGAACTTTATTCTTTTATGTGCTTGGAATTTTCAACAAACCGTAGGTATTATAGGTGTTATAATATGATGTAAAAATTATTTATTGTGTTTCGCAAGATCTGATTACATTTTTGATTTGGACGTTATATCGCGATTGCGCATTCTTCTAGATTACTTTTCATTTAAGCTAAAATGTGCTCTAGCTATAAATAAATGTCATAAACTCTATTAGTATTCCCGAAAACACTTTAAACGATCCCTCTATCGAATATTTATGAAATAGGAACAGTAACTTAAAATGAGTAAAAGCGATAACAAATTTGATTCAAATAATGTTATCAGAACACCCGAAAATAGAATAAACGATTCCTCAATTAAATTATCAAATAATTGTATAACCAAGTAAGGAAGCGGATCCTTTACAAGAGATTTAGTTGAAAAAAATTACTCAGGGCGCTAGAAAAGGACCTATAACTAATCCTTTTATAAAATAATAATAATAAAAAAAAATAAAAGAAAAAGCTAAACGATGTATATTCCAGCAACGTTATAATAAGAACCAAAAATTAAATAATCAATACCAATATCAAAAATAAAGGCGAGTTAAAATCCGCACGAGTGATAATAAAAAAGCTTTTAAACATTTTCATAACCCCGCGAAAACACAAGGATAGATCTCTATAAAAATAAAAAGATTAAAAGTAAATAGAAGTTGAAATACGCATGAGCGATAAAACATACAGCTCGAAAAACGTAATCATAACCACCCGAAAGAACATTAATTAATCCCTATATCAATAAAACACATAAAAAGTAAATTTAAGTTAAAACAAGCGCGAGCGAAAAAAATACACCTCGAAAAACGTAATCATAACCACCCGAAAGCAAAATAATTAATCCCTATATCAATAAAAAACATTAAAAGTAAATGTGAGTTGAAATACGCATGACCGATAAAAGATACAGCTCAAAAAACGTTATCATAACCACCCGAAAGCACATTAATTAATCCCTATATCAATAAAAAACATTAAAATTTAATGCGAGTTAACATGTACGCGAGCGATAAAAAATACAGCTCGAAAAATTTAATTACAATACCCGAAAACACATTAATTATTCCAAAAAACTACCCCTCCTCTCTAAAAATCAAAATAAACAACTATCTTAAAACTATTATTTATTAGCTAGTAAAAAACAGAACTTGATATCAAATATCTAAGAGACCCCAAAAAAATATCAATTATTATATGCCAAAATTATTAAAAAAGTCATAATGTTAATTAATCTAATTATTTTTCAATAAATAAAACGGAATATTTAAGGCTAGAAGTGAAGAAAAAGGTGACATTTGACTTGGAAAAGGTAACATTTGAAATGGAGAAGGTGACATTTGACTTGGAAAAGGTGACATTTGAAATGGAAAGGGTTACATTTGACTTGGAAAAGGTTACATTTGAAATGGAAAAAGTTACATTTAACTTGGAAAAGGTTACAATTGACTTGGAAATGCTATATTCACAAATAATTTACGTTAAGATAATTTAAAATTATTTCCCTTGTAATTTTTTGTTTTGTTTTTTTTGTTTAGAAAAGATTAACCAATTTTGCTCGTTAAAATATATATTTCTACTGTTTCTAGGCCAACAGTCGTGAAATGAGGTGACATGGATCGATAAAGGTTCGAACCTGGGACCTTAAGGTAAAAGGAAGACAAAAATTTTTCCAGGTTAATTTTGTATTTATTTTTCTTAGAATGACAATATTAATATATGTATATACAATTATTATAAAATCGTATCAAGACCACAGAAGGGTGTTCGGTTCAGGAAATATCGACATTCGTACTCTTTTTAGGCCAAATAGATAACGAACACTAAATATATAATATAAAATTTAATTATTAAAAAAATATAAAATAAATAAAACAAATGGTTAATTAATAATACTAAACATTTGTATGATATATAAATTAATCTATTAAAAAAATGTTTCTAGTAAAACTCAATTTTTTTTCAACTTTAAGTTTATCTAAAACTCTTAAAGAAGTTTTTATGGAGGAAGGCAAGTGAGCGCTATTTGTTACACATACCATATTCTCAGTTAAATATCAGGTTTTAATTGATCCAAATGTATCAAAAAAATTTATATAGTTGCCCTATATATACCTTTTTTAAAGCAATACCCCGTTTCGTCAAGAAAATCAATCTTGGTTTGAATCGAATTCCAAGACACAATTTCCCAGATGTTTATTCTTTAAATTTCATACTTCTGAAACAATTCATGTTGCCGAATGATAGTTGAAATAGATCAAGAGGCGTGACTGAGGCAAAGGTCGGACACCTGGTGGTGTATATTTAGCAGCGAGTCTTAGTAAGGGCTATAATCTACTGGAGCTGGAATGCTGGAACGGTAGGTAGAGCAGCATTGAATCCAAGATCCTTCAAGCCCAACCACTATGACTAACACAAACAAATCTGGAGTAAGAAAAGTAAAGGCGAACTCAGCTCTCCATAACCAATCTGTAATGGGGGCGTTTATTGTGAGTCGACATTCCTAATAGCCACCAGTGGCAATCATCCAGCTACTTTTTTATATTTCTTTATGTCTTCTCTTTTTCCTATTCCTTTTGATTTTTTCCCCCCTTTTTGTTGTCTATGTTTAAGGTTTTCCTCGCATAACGACTTTGAAAGTCAGAACCCCACTCCAAGAAACCTCATTATTGGAGGTCAGGCAGAAAAAAAATTGTCTTTCGGTTTTGGAGGGTGTTTATTTACAAATACAAATTTTCGAAAGGGTCTAATCCATACTTCTTGTTATGAACGTCTATTTTAAGCTATCTTCAGAGCAGTTTACATGTTTGGGACGCAGCAGTTGGGAGCGGCGTGGTCTATAACAATAGTCTACTGTTCTTTATATCCCGGGTTCAAATCCCGGCTGTTGTAGAATTATTAATTCTGATATTTTAGCCTTGGAGCGACCCTAAGGTTTGGAACATACCCAGTCTATATAAAGTGGGTATTTAAATTTTGGTAAAGGGATCACTTGTAGCTGGGTGGTTAGAATAACAGCCTCCTATGCCAAAGGTCACAGGTTCAAACCAGCAGGTGATCCTAAGATTTTTTAATGGGAGCAAAAAATCCAAAAAAAGTTATGCCGTCCTTCGGTGGGGACGTTAAAAGGTGGTCCCGAGCCTGTGCGATGTCAGGTACTCGTTAAAGATCCCTATCCTAATAAAACCTGGATAGGCAAAATTTAGGACTCCCACTGTGGCATCGTCCAATTCGCCATTGTAGATGAAGTGACGCTAAATAAATAAACAAACAAATTTGGGTAAATTCTGGTGACTGAGCGTGCTTTATACTTAAGTTAATTTGTTATATTCGTCACTTTGTTTTTTATTTTATAAGTATTTTTTACTCTATCATTGTTTTATTATTACTCCAAGGAACGAAATAATATTTACTCCCCTCTGTATTATTTTAGAGGGATTCGTCCCAGAAGAAATAAATAAACTATTATTATTATTATTAATGTACTGAACCCAAGTCCTTTCATTGGTTGTAAAAATACATGGTTATTAGACCTAATCACCTCCCTAATTTATGGAACTATATACCTTTTCTTATCCTTATCTCTAATACCCTTTCAAACTTTAAATCCTGTCTATTAAATTACTTCATATCTATTTCATTTCCTAAAAATCCAGAAAAATCAATTTTAAATGAAATTGTTTAAATTGAAAAAAATAATAGAAGCGTTAAAAAAGAAGTTACTTTATTTTTCGTTTATTTTTTTTTAATTAGGCATGAATAGGCATTTTATTTTATTTTTTGCTCAAATGTATGTACAGGAACAGAAAGGTAGTTGTATATTATGTATATATATATATATATATATATATATATATATATATATATATATATATATATATATATATATATATATCATCATTTGAATTAGTCATAAGTTTCTTCTTTCTTTTTTTCTTAATCATCAGTACTAAAAGTTGATTTGTTATATTCATCACTTTGTTTTTTTAATAAGTCTTCTTACTTTATCACTTTATTTTTTATTATTATCTAAGAGGGACCTGTCCGACAATAACTAAATAAATTATTATTGTTATTATTAATGTACTGAACCCAAGACCCTTCATGGGTTCTTGTTCTTAGCAGTCGTAAAAAGGTTTTGGAAAAATGTCTCAAAATGTATTTGCTTTGCGGAAATTGAAAGAAAACAATTAAATAGTAAGGATGTGCTCTAGATTCATTACTTTTACTCAGCTATTTATTACTGAAATTTCATATTTAGCACAAAAATATGCCAGAGATTTTACAGCAACTTTTCACCAAAATTCACGTTTTAGAGTCCCCTGAGTCCAAATAAAAAGTCTCGCAAAACAGTCTGTGTGTATGTAGGTAAGTCTAGGTCAAAAAGTCGTTTGAATCTTAAATTTTATTTTTAAGACAAATACATGCCTTAGATATTACCCCATTTTTTCACCCAAATTGAACCTATGCTTAGTACCGCTTTATACCATGCATTGTGCACTAGTACTAATGGTCTATACACTATACCACGCCGCTCCCTTGCATTATATTGCTAAAATAAAATAATATGAAAAATATGTAAGTACCTAACTCAAAAGAATCAATGAACTAGTGCTGGTTCGAGGCTGTTATAGCAGAATAAATAATTATCCGTCAACGCAGGATTCTAACCCGCTACAGGAGGTTAATGCAGCAAGTGCGTACTGAAAATTTACGTTTGTTGGCCAAACAGGTTGATAATCGATAGGAGAGGTGCCGAGTTAGCTTAAAAAATTAGTTATCTTTTCTAAACACTGTCACAGTTAAGTAAGTGCTTGGAAGTAAAAACAGTCACAAACTACACCTATTATTATAATAATATCTTTTATTTTTATAAATTGTATTTGTCCCGCTAATCCATTAATCTTAGGCATCTGCCTCCCCTCCTACTAACCTACACCCATGTAAGACAGTACATTTTCCATTGTCACCCCACTCCACCGCGTCCAACAGTAATGAGGACATATATTACATGGATGTTGTAGTTAATCTAAATTAACAAGGAAGGTTATTAGCAACTATACATTTAACATTCTAATCAGAATGTAATGATCATAATAACTATATGCTAATATGGCTAATTGGACGATACTAAAATGAGAGTCTTAAGCTTTTCCTATCCAGGTTTAATTAGAATAGTTTATTTAACGGATAACTGGACCACCATCTTACACACCTTCCGAAGGACGGCATAACCAAAGCTTTTTACTTCCTTTAAGAATCCTAGACCGATCAACAGGATTCAAAACTTCGGTCTTGCGCATAAAATGCTGTTTTGCTAGCTACTGCATAACAAGCAACCTCTAAAAAGAATGTATTTTATGAGGTGCTGATCCTTTATTGCCTTGATTTCATTATGCAATCGTAGGGATATATGTACCCTACGGTACAAGAATACCTCTATTGACTCAAAGCAGAGTATGGTTGTAAATAAATACAATGACATTACATGATACATTTTTTAAAAGAACGTATGGCCATTTTCAAATATTCCCAATTCCTTATAAATCACAGCCAAGTTCTTCAAATGCTCCATGGAAAAGCAGAAGGGTGTGAAAAGGTCACAACGCTTCAATTACGATCGCTATATTACTTTTGCTGGTGGAGCAAATATGAGTAATGATCCGGAACAATGCCTAAACTGTGATTGCCATAGATGACAGATTGGCAAGTTGAATTGGATAGCATTCAAATTGAAAGAAAGGATGACTGCCATGTTTTATGTCGGTCGGACTTGCACGAGACGGGTACAAGATGGAGGCGGATCTGAGGCGATGCAGCAGCTGGACCGTGGCTAACAGCCGTCGATAATGACATAAAGGACTGGGCAAGGTAGGCGGTGCTCCTGCTCAGCACATAGCGCATCAGTTCGGTCAACACACGGCCCTCTCAGGACGTGAGGTCTCGGAGGATTATACCGTACCTTGGGTGGCGAGGTTAGGGGACCATAGCAAGCGAATTTCAGGTTGTATGCACAGCCAATGGGAGGATTACATCCATGCAAAGCAAAAAAAGGTTGATTGAATACGATCAGTGCATCCTCGTTACAATGTTATTTTTTAAATTTACAAATTTATTCAAATAAATACATCAATTAAATGTGATTTGCACATGTACTATCCTATGGCTGTCTTTCAAATATATTCTAAAAAAGAGGATCTAGAGGCGATCTTCTTTTCAAACACCTAAGGATGATCTTCTTTTCAATTATCAGGAATGAAAAAGGAAGTCAGGATATAAACTAGTGGATTAGAGGGGAATAGAGTTACTAAAGCATGGTACCTGGTTCAGACCAAATCATCAACCTATGTAAAGTACATATTGGCCTTATGATTGTCATGTATATTAGCCATTTGTAACTCTAAGCGGTTATCTAAAATGCAGAGAAGTAGCCGAAAGGTTTACAATGTTAACTAGATAGTTGCAAATACCCTTCCTTTTTCATTAAAAATAACATGAAACAAAATTATCTAATGACACAACTGGAGTTTCAGCCATTTACAAGGTAAGGTTGGAGAAACCGCAAAAGTTCAGAAACTTATCAAACGGTTATACAAGGAGTTGATTTGATTGGACTTATTGTCAGTCATTAATTTTTTTTCCCAACTCATTAAATAAAAAGATACTAACTCTGTATCGAATACAGTGATGAGTGGTGCTCAAGCCCAAATTTACAATGATTATAATTCTATTAATTGTTATCAAGATAACAGATTTTCTTTTGTTTTTGATAATGTGCGTGGCTTTTATATTGTTAAAAACATATGTGACTAGCGTGAGTGAACTTTTATTGTGAGTTGTTTTTAAACCAGAAAAACAATATCCCACCCACCACCTTTTGTTGAAATAACTCTGTTTTTCAAGAAATTGATCTTATTGCGTGAAGCTGAACTGAAGGAAGCTACTAGGTGGTAAGTTTTCATCTTTCTCACCATTCTTCTTTTAACCACCCAACAGTCTTACGGGGAAAGGTTTATTTTTCAAATGAGAAAAGCCCCTTGCCCCAACAAGTGTGTACTTAGCTAAACGATGATGTAGAGTGGAGTGCGTAATGATACTGCTGCATTCCCCTTGGTTAGTAGGGGGGGGGGTCTTTCTCCAAAAGATAGAGAGGAAAACAGGCAGACATTTTTAAAACAACAGAATATCCAAACTTTTTTTCACGACTTATAATTCTATTTATTATTTTAGCAAAAGTTTTATTTTTTTATTCTTTTATGTTTTGTTATAGCGTAAGACCAGACAATCAGACAGGTGTACCTTGTGAAAATAATTATGTAACAACCATATAAATAATTCTCTAATTTATAATTAATTTATTTAAACTTTAAGGGTGCCGGTCCCACATTCTTTCACGAAAGGATTAAGGAACTTACTGAATTTTTACTATTTCTGGGAAGGGACTTAAATTTGGATATCAGTTGATTTTCCACTTCTTTCTGATACCTAAACCATTATATCTACAACCCAGGAAGGTTCAGTAGATAAATATATATAAATAGAATCGTGCTGTTTCCATGATAACGGCTGGAAAGGAGATGATTAAGCTGCCAGATTTTTACCCGTTTTTCGAGTACCTATTTTACAAAGGCTGGGTGAACATCAGAAAAATCTTCTTCCGTACCGAAGAATCCACCTGAAAAACATTATGCTTGGAATAACACTTGACCGAAATGACAGGAAAGTGTTCTCCGATACCGATTGCTTCTACTCATAATCGAAAAACGCTAAAAACTCCCATTGTACAAAATTAAAAAAAAAAAAAAATGTTTATGTTACTATTATTAGCCCTATTTGAATATATAGGATTTAGCTATGGGTATCCACTAAGCTAACCCGCATTCAGTCCTTACGATTAAAAATCCTTTGAAAATATCTAAATACACCCTACTCTGCCACCAAGAAAATCTTCCGAAAAGATGATCACCTGAACTAGTTGCAGACACATCTCGAAATAGATATATCTCTTTCAACCTGCCCATTCAACTCCCTACCCGTAACTTAAAATCTCCAGGTATTTTCTTCCGATTATCCTCCGAGGTGACTGAAAAGGAGATAACTAAGGAAATAAAAACCTGTACCACTACAACCCATGAAGAATCTCGGGTTCAGTACTTCTATGTCTATAGTTCCGTACTGTTTCACGACCAACGGACGTGCAAGGAGGAGATTAGACCTAAATCACGCTCGGATGCCAGGTTACTCCCAAAATTTGGGTACCCATTTTATAGAGGCTGAATGTCGCTCAGGAAGGTCTCCATGCCCCAGGGTTCGCTCCACGGCTGAAATAGCAGAATAGATAATTCATAATTTAATAAATTAAATTAGTCTTTATTTATTTTCTAGGTCTTTAATACAGTATATTTCAAAAAATATATTTTTTGTAAGTATATAATTGTGAATATAAGAGTATAGCATCACATTAAATAAAGGTTTAGGTAAGTAGTGAAAAATTTCTTTTCCCACGGATGATGTAAGTGGGTGGTTGAAGGGATTGGTAATAATGATTTAGCAGAATGTGAAACTGGGACCAAGGAAATGTGAGACCAAGATTTCACATCCGAATTAGGGACCAACTGCCATAAAATAACAATTCGTGACCGTGACAGATCTCTTTGCTAGTGGGCAATTGGACGGTATCCTGCCCTCAAGAGAACGCTTACTATGCAGTAGCCATTCGGTTAATAACTTGTTAATATAATGGCCTAAAGGATAATAGAACCCTCTCACACTCACACAAGCACGCGCATACTTCCCTTCCACATGCATTTGAGCACGAGCAGGTTAGTTCAAAGTTTTGCAGTTCAAAAATTATCAAATGTATAGATCTGGTATCGAAAACATAAGACTTTCACTTACCTCGGTTATTAAAATCGATTTAAGAACTTTTAAATAAAGTTAGAGTTGAAAAAAGTTTAGGGAATTCTGTTCAGTTTCGTTGGAAACATATGTTATATATAAAATATTTAAAAATATAAAATTGTTATTTACAATAATCACAGAGGTTTACACCCTATTTGCCATTTTACATTACCTTTCACAACTTTGTATCTAAGATAACATTTTTTTCTAAAATCTTTAGCTTTACAATGATATATTTATACATTCTTATTACTTTTCATATGTTTAGAAAAAAAAAAAATTACCTAAAAAATTGTTTGCTCTCTTGTTCTTTAGCTGGTTATCAAATTCGTTAGATTTGTATATTTATCCGTTTTTTTATCAATGCTAATACAATTATATAGTTAGTTTTTCGGATTCTAGAAAATTAAAGGTACTTTCAGACTATTTTAACCAGAATGAAATTTACATTATATTAAAGCCCAATAAATTTTACACCGGTATATTGAGTTAAATCAAAATAGTTAGAGCCTTTTTTGAGAAAATCGTAAAAAGGTACAAAATGCATGGTATAAAGTGGCTCTTCTGTTGAGCTGATTTTCATGAGAACGTTGCAGTACCATCTCGGGAGTATAATTGTCTCAAATATGAAATTTCACGTTCGTATTGCTTTTCGTTTCAGTTACCAGTGTTTTACTTACCATACACACACACAGACCTTTTTGCGGGGCCTGGTCATTTGGGCTCAGGGGACCCTAAAACTTATATTTCCAGTGTAAACTCGAATTCGAAAGTTTCAAGATCGTAATAATTTCTTTCATATATAGGTCAGTGAAAGTAAAAATTATTTAGTAAAAGAAAAATGTTGAAAAATTGTTTTTTTATGAGCCAGAAAACATAAGCAATAAATAAACCAACTAAGTTGAAGATTAATTTTCCAATAAATATGCCCTACAACTAACAAAAAACGTCAGTAAAGTGAATAAGTCAAGGAATTCTTAAAATGCTATGGAAATCCTGGAAGAGTTGAGCATTCTAAAATGTCATCCATCCACCTTGACGAATTGCATGAAGTCCGGCTAACACATGCTCTGCATTATGTTCCTTCCAAACGTTATTTTATTGATTTTATGAGGCTTGTTTTGTTTCATTTATTGTTAGTTAGTACAGATTATTATGTCACAATCCATAAATAGTTGACAGAAATATCTGGTGTGAACTTTACCGACTTGAAATTATTTCTTGGAGACACTTAAAAGAAATAATTTTAATTATTTAAAGAAATAATTAATGACTTCTTAGAAATTACTCATTACAGAAATTTCTTAGCTCTATCTTCATGGTTAAATGTAGCAACTGCGCCAAACTAAACAGACACACATACTATTAAGGATTTGATTTTCTATTCTAAAATGTTTTTACTAGTGAACAAGAGCGGTGGTTCCCTTGAGTCTCTTAAATGTTATTAAAAAATAGGAAAATAAAATCAAATTAATTTTTTTTTTAATTATTACTTTCCCTGTTCATATTTAATAATTTTACTAGAAAAATGGAGGAGTATTTCCTCTTTATCCACCTCTCCTGAATGCCGTTTAGACCGTTCACTTTGTAATCTCAATAAAATTAATATTAACCTGTACCTCTACAAACCTTGAAGAGTCTTGGGCTGAGTCAGAACTTTTTGGCCTCTGGAGCAGTTTTGAAGTTTCTCTTAACATTATCAATATTAATATGTACTTTTATACTTTATATTCTTGCCTCAAATTTATTATTATTTTATTCATTCATTACTTTTCTTTCTTTCTTTAATTTTATTTTTTTCGCTCTGTTATGAATTTAATTTCATTATTCAATTGTTAGGAATAATAATAAATCTATGATGTTTAGGGGTGTCTTTTGTATGAGGCTATACCTTCACTTAGTGCAATTATTTTCAATAAAAGAGTGGTGAAGTAGAAATCAGCCTCTAATTTTATTCATAGAAATTGACCTTCACCTAAAAGAATCTACACCTTATATACCTTCACTTGTTTAATTGTAACCAGTTCCAATGATAATCGTCTTATTTAAAATAAAAATATTAATATACTTGATATCACTTAATTATATTAGATCTATATATAGATATAGTTAATTTATAGCTTTCTGCTTTTTTCCGGGTCCGCAAGATGTCTTTGAAAAAATATTTTAATTAAGGTATTTTAGCCGTGGACAGTCCGTTTTTCCCCTCTTTATCGGGGAATTCCTGTAGGTTCCGGCACTATATTCATCATATAATTTTGTTAATCGTTCAATTAATCATAACCCAAGCTTTGACTTGCATTTCATACGTCTGTATGCTCAGGGAAGATACCTGAATTCCTTAATAAAGAGAAAAAGATAGGAAAAAACCTACTTTCTTCGTGTAAAGTACCTTTCTTAAAGTATTTATAACAGTTTAATGATTGCATAATTATTATAATTTACCTAAATGGAAAATATTTGTGAAGCCTAGGATTTTAGTAATTTGTGTGTTTATGTGTGTCTATAAAAAAAAACAAAAAAACTTTTATTCTGTAACTGGGTATCTGAAGAATAATATGAATGGACAAGAAAAAGAAAATTATAACTTGCCAAAAAACAACTAAAAATATTAATGATTAGAATAAATATGTAAAATTATCTTTAAAGGATCAAAAGTGAGGAAAAAAAAAGTACAATAATTTCATAATACAATATGGAATTAACAAAGTTTATTAACAAAAAAACATTAGAATAGATAAAATAAAATAAAAATCAAGTGTGTGAAATGCCGAAATGTATATTATTATATTCCTTCTTATATTTGTCTTTCCAATACTCTTCTAACCTTCAAAACCCGTTCAATTCAAACGATTCCTGTCTATCCAATTCTGAAATAACTGTAATTGATTCGCAAATTTCAATAAAAAACATTAAATAAAGCAGGGATAAATGATTATTTATTTTGATATGCATCGCATTTAAACATTTTTGTATTTTATTTCGCACAATTTCACTATCATTGTAAGTTTATTTCAATCTGCACCTTGTTATTATTATTACAGCCAGTTAAATTTTAATCAATATAGCTAGTTAAATCAAAATTATTAGAGCCGTTTTTAGAAAATCGTAAACAGTTTCAAAATACATGGTATAAAATGCTCTTCTGGTTAGCCGATTTTGATGATAAAGTTGCTGTAATATTTCGGGCGTATAGTTGTCTTAAATATGAAATTTCAGCTTCGTACAACTTTTAGTTTTTGCGCTACACGGACACACATAGACCTTTTTTTCGGGACTTAGTTATTTGGACTCACGGGACAAAATAAATGAAAATTTTCCCCATCACAATACTTTTCCTTACTATATATTTTATACATAGGTAAGTGAAAATAAAATAGATTCATTTTCTCTTGTTTTTTAGACCTCTGAGCCTGTGTTCCGACTTGGCCGACAAAAAGCTAGATGAGGTAGGCCTATGGATCCTTAAGAAATGGAATCGGACGCGAAGGTATTCCTATCTCGAGGGATGATTTGACAGAAGAGCATCTATATGTTTTTTTCAAATGGAATAGGCGAAGAGTCAAGAAAAACAATAGTACCCAGCCGCTGGATCGGCTATTTAAAATCCTATTACAGATGTGGGAATCGAGAACGTGTTTCTATTCATCTTAAAGGGAGCTTACATTTGTGAGCATAGCATTGTCAAGCAGAACATTGGGAATCCTTTACTCGGGCCGGCATTGTGCCATTGTCATTGGGAGCCGGGATGCGACCGAAACTGATCGCCCTTTGACAAAAAGGAAACATATGTATAGGGAGAGGCCGCATTGTTCCCCATTCGATCCACAATGCCTTCCCCGCCCGTATCTAACAACTAGAATAATATTTACAATACAGTTTGATATATATTAGATAGGGAGCGCTCCGAGGCGGATCGTTCTCGATTGGACACGCAAGCCCAAACACAAATTAAAATGGAATATTAAAGTTACTCCCTTCTAAACGGCTGTACAACAATTCGACGCCACTCGCCTCCGTTTTGAGCGAGGGTCATGTCAATTCTTTATTCTATTGGTTGACTCCCCTTGGGGTCGACCAATCGGGTTCCCTGAGTGATCTACTTCCAACCGCAATTTTTTTTCCAACAAAAAAACCTGTACCTCTATAACCCATGAAGAGTCTCGGGTTCAGTACATATAGAAATTCGTTCTGTTTCATGGCCAACGACCGTGCAAGGAGATGACTAGGCATAAATCACGCTCGGCCTGATTTCGGTACCCACTTTATGGAAACTGGGTGTGCTCCCGGAGGATCTCCAAACTCCAGGGTCTCTCCATGGCTGAAATAACAGAATAAATAATATTCTGCCTCAGCCGGGATTCGAACCTGAGACCTGCAGAACAGCAGCCTATTGCTTTATGCTGTAGAACACGCCGCTCCTTTTTTTTTTTAAACTTGGGCCAAATTGTTGTTGTAGGGAAACGGGCGGTGTCAACCACGACCCTTCTTCCCTTTATGATTTAAAAAATATAAATTTAATAATTTTATTTGTAATTAAAGTGATTTGAAAAAAAAATCTAAAATTATCGGTACCCATTTTAATGTAACAAATATAACATAAATTGAAACTGATACTTATAAACAAAAGTGGGGATAGACTGTGCGTTGCTCAGGAGAGCCTGGATGCAATGCTAATACATACGCTTACAAAAACAATTGGTTTCTTACTGTTGTATATGAATCAATACAAAATTAATGTTCAATACAAAAATTGTCACTTATTCATAAACAAACTTATTGCTATAGTAATTGAATACAATTAATATAAAACTAAATTTAAAGTTAACTACAACAGTATAATTTTTAAAAAAATACTAAAGACGGGCTTGAACAGTTTTTATTTTACATATTTAACCTTTCTACTTTCACATACTTGTATATAATAGAATCTGCACCACGGGACTTTGCTTGCGAACATTTCATTCTCTGTTGTTATTTTTTTTGTTGGCGCGGCAGGCTTTGAAAACCCTCGGCCACGCGGTATGATTTTCCACACCGCGATTCTCGATTGTGTTTTATAGGGTTGGGTTATCACTCCATATGCATATTATTTTGATTAGCCTTCAGTTAGCACACATATCCTGCCTACCTTAAATACGTAGTAAAAAAATCTGGTGCGCTCACACACGATATTTACTTACCACATTGGTTATAACGAATTTTAAATTAATTAATTAGTGAAATAAAAATAATTTTAATAATAATTAAAACAGTATTTCGATGGAAACATTTTTTTTGTATGAGTCACCCGCCTCGCATGGGTGCTATTAGAATGTAGTTATTTTATGTTTAAAAAAAACACTGTTCAACCTATTTAGAGTTTATCACCTTGGTATTGTTAGTTCCTCGTAACAAAAATTACATTTAGCAAGAAATTATTATGTCTATACTATAAGATATATTCATTAATATATTTAATCATCGGCATAGCGTTTTATTGGTATGTAATCTTTATTGAAACATAAATGAAAATTGGTCTACGACTTTTTTTTCAGTACTGTCAGCTATTATGGAATGACGTTATGTGTAATATTTACAAATGTATTTTCATCCAAGAATATGAAGTTGTTTGTTTAGAAGAGACGCCATAAAGGAATATGTATATATATACTTACTATGCATTTGAAATGTAAATCTGAATTTTTATCAATCGTCGCTGAATAGATTCAAATATATGTTAAAAACTTTTACTAGATTTTTAAGTTCTATTACGTTCTTGAAACGAAACTTTTGTTTCAATATATATTTTTATGAGGTTAGTATCTATGATAATACTGGCCACGTTAAGATAATTTTACTATCTTGCGATTAAAAATTTGATTATTTTTCAAATAAATACTTATAATTTTTTTAAAAGAAAATTTATACTTTTTAAGTTATTCCAAAAAAACATTCTAAAGATTTTTATGTTTTTTATTGTTATATTTTGTTATTAATACATTTATTTAATTATCATTTTTTAATTTTGATTTGACCTTTCTTTTCTATGAATATTGGATGAATGTGAGGTCAAAGAATTATTATTATTGCCCAGAATAAGACAAATGCTAGTGTATCTAAATAAAAATAGTTTCTTACAAAAAAAAAAAAAAAAAAAAAAAAAAAAAAAAAAAAAAAAAAAAAAAAAAAAAAAGGACGATTTTCCTATAAACACAGCCTTATTACTTATCTTGACGGTTAGTGGAACATCCAGGAAGAATTTTCGCTTATAGTTATGTTTGAGATGCTCCTATGAACACTTAGGTGAGTGAATGGTAACTCACTTATATAAATAATAATAAATTATCAATTTATTCTGGGACAAGTCCCTTTAGAATAATATTACAGAAAAAATCAATTAGAACATCAGTATCTTCGAGTAAAAACACATACAAAATAACAAAACATGAAATAACTAAGAAAAATAATAATAAATTAACTGGTATCTTATCATAATACATTAGAAAACAAACTAGAAAAGAATGAAAAACAACAACATTATGTTCATATACAATGTGCTAATAAAATACATAAATTTTCAAATACGAAGTAAAATAAAATATAATAAATAATCGTTTCTCACCGCTTTATGTACTAATTTTTTTTATTTTGGAAATCAATTAGGGTTATTTGATAATTGGATAGACAGGAAAGTGTTTGAATAAACGGGATTTGGAGATCGGAGGAGTATTAGAACGATAAATACAAGAAGGAATAGAATTAGATAAATTTCGGCATTTGATTTTTATTTAATTTTGGATTTTATTTTATTTATTCTATTGTTAAGAAGGTAGGGAGGATAAAGCCACTGTAACTCATCGTCAAATCGGATTATTGAGGTATTTCTGGAAATCCTTAAGATGAAACGTATGAGGCATTTAAACAATAGTTTTAGTTTTGCTCCAAATTGAGATAGGAAGGAAAAGTATCGAGTGAACTATTCAAAGCAACCTTTCCAGGGAAATAAAAAATTAGTATCCCTTGAATCCAAATAACTTATCCTCATAAAATGGTCTGTGGGTGTGGTTGTCTGTGGCGTCTAGTTCGAAAATAAAAGATAAATTTCTTATTAGAAGACAAATGTACTCGTATGTCTGGAATGTTACTAACTTTTAATTATAAATCTTAATAACTATTGGGTTCAGTTATGGCATGAGGTTATTTGATCATAAGAGGCATTACTGTGCGCTCCGATAGGGAACAAACTGCTATTAAGTCATTTTGTTTAATTCTCATGTGTTGAGTGCCTCCTATTAGCTGGGCCTTCACGGCATATGCACACTACACAAAAGGATTATATTTTATTTTAAATTTTACTTTCTTCTTTAATATTTCTTAATATCATCCGGTTCTTGTTATCCACTACTGTTTTTTTTTTTCTTTGAGATTTTTATTCAACTAGCATCTGCAGATCAGAAAAAATAACATCATCATTTGTTGTTTGGATTGCTTCAATGCTAACAATAAAAATTCAGGAAATTTTTTACTCTTACACTGTGTTAGTAGAAGTATTGCTTATTGCGAGTATATAACAATTGCAATCTTATATTATCTAAAATATTCTATTTCGAACTTTCAACGGAATACACATTTTAAGATCTCTGTACCTAAAAGATCTTGGTAGATGCACGTGCTCGTAACTCTAGCTTAAAAATAGAATGCCGTTCTAAACTGATTTTATTTCTAAGACAGTTACACGCCTGTAAGATTAATGTTTTTACGAAAATTGGCTAACGGAATAAAAATTTTACAAAACATTTAATTTTTCAATTGTCTTTAAAATGGCTCTAATGATTTTGATTGAATCAAATTTTTGACCTATTCCGACAATTGGTCAGATGCAATGTTCAATGTTTTCCACCACCAAGTGGTCATAAAATGTCAAATTGAAATCCGAATTAAGTGCTGTACTCGGTTATCGTCCTCCAGATTATAAAAGTGATACTATTTCTTTAACTACCGTTTACTAGGGGAATGTGTGGTCAGCATCACGGTTCAACGGCCTAGTATGGAATTCTTGTTGTGATGTATCTGGTCATTTATGATGATCGTTTACTCCCCGAAGCCTAACGGAACGTGCACTACATTTCTTTATTTACACCATTTAAGAACAGAAGCTTTCATTTCTCTAAGAAATGGACCGCATAATACAGTGCTTCCTAACAAAAGTTTTTCGCCAAGCCCTTCATTCACTCCCTGTAATGTCAAAATACTTAAAATCCTATATAGAATAGCATAGAAAAATATATATATATTCTGGGACTGGGTCAATAAGAATAAAAATTTTGTTTAATCACTTCTGTCTATATTTAAAATGATAACGCGATTTTGGTTTCCGCAAACTCTTTTTAAACCACGCGACGGATTTTGATATGAGCCATTTGGGGCATTCTTCCCTGAAGGTTTATAAGTAAAATACATTGCAATTTAGGTTTTCTTTAAACTGGAAAAAACAATTTTCTGTAACCAAGTCATCACAAAATTATTCCTGAAATATAACAATATAGTAACATAGACTTATAATATGTCGTTGGAAAGCACAAGATTTTAGAAAAGTTAATGTGCACTAAATAAATAAGTTAACTTAAAAATAAATCGTACAAGTTAATATAAAGTTTTTGTAAGCCAATAATCTTATGAAAGTATGAGGTTATAATATTTAAATGTGATTAAATTATTTAAGAAACAACATAACGTACCGAACCCTAACCAAGTGGTTAATATAAATGCTAAGTCGTTATAAATCTATAAACTAACGTTGTTAATTAATACTATTTCATGAAAACAGATGTTTCACTGTAAACTAAATGAGGTTCCTATGGAAACTTCATTTGACTTTGAAAATGTTACTTAAATAGTTCATTGAAGTAAAAAATAGCAACAAACCGAATAAAATAGGAACCATTGTTATTTCGGTAATTTTTTTTTTTTTTTTTTTTTTATAACATATTTATTGATATCTACAACTGTATTACAAAAAAATACATCAAGTAAATGTGATGATAAAATAGAAAAATGTCATGAATTGCATGTAGAGCAGCACTCTAAAAATATTTTAAACTAGAAGGTCTCGTGGCCATCTTCTTTTCAGACGCCTAAGAGGATTGTCAGGGATCGAAGAGGAAGCAAGGATTGAAACTAATGGATTGGAGTGAGAATGGAGTTTGTCATGGAAGGAACGGTACCTGGTTCGGGCTAAGTCAGCAACATATGGAATATTAAGGTCTTTATGAATGAGTTTGTTTGTGACAAAATAAGGAGAATTGAGGATTTTCCGAAGGATTTTGGATTGTAAAGATTGGATACGAGAAGAATTCGATGGTTTAATAGAGCCCCATAGCTCTACTCCGTAGGTCCATATCGGTCTTATGATGGTAATATAGATGAGCCTTTTGTAGTAAAGTGTAAGGTTTCAGCGTTTGTCCAGTAAGTGTTAAAGTAGTCGGAAACGTCGGGCAGTTTCTTGTCGTTTTAGTCTTGTATGAGGATTCCAAGTAAGACGTTTGTCGAGATGGAGTCCTAGGTATCGGACCTGTTCAACAGGGACTAGAGGAGAGTTATTAAAGGATACTGTAGGGCAGGATGTCATAGGTTTACGACGAAGGGTAAAAGTAATTTTGTGGGATTTGTTGGAATTAATTTTTATCCTCCAATTCTGACACCATACTTCTAGGTCTCGGATGTGGGATTGAAGAATGTGGGAGGTAGTAACTGGATCATTATCTACTGATAGCACACACGTGTCATCAGCATAAGTAGAAAGAAAAGTGTTAGGATGGGTTGGGATGTCAGCTGTATAGACTGTGTAAAGAATGGGTCCTAGGATGCTGCCTTGAGGAATACCAGCAGACTGAGAAAAAAAGGAAGAATAGGAACCATGGTGATTTACTTTAAAGGATCTATCAGTGAGGTAGGACTGGATAATGAGGTAATATGTAGGAGGGAGAAATTGTCGGAGCTTGTAAAGCAACCCCGGGTGCCAAACTCGCTCAAAGGCCTGTTTTACATCGAGGAAGGCTCCTGTGCAGTCCAATCCGCGCTCTAATGCAGAGGAGACAACGTCCACCACACGATGGCATTGCTGGATAGTGGAGTGAGATGTTCTGAATCCAAATTGATGGTCTGGAATAATGTGATGGGAATCAAGGATGGGGTATATACGTTTCAGAAGGAGTTTTTCCAGAATTTTACCCATGATACACAAAAGAGATATGGGGCGGTAGGAAGGTGGTTTTGGAATCATTTTAACTATGGATAATTTCCAGTAGTCGGGAAAATATGTAGTGTGAAGTACAGCATTGTAAATGTAGGTAAGGTATAGGATAGCTTTTTGAGGAAGAAGTTTTAACATATCGGAGGTGATTAGGCCATGACCAGGAGCTTTTCGAGAAGGTATTCTTCAAATGATGTTGGTTATTTCTGAAGGATGGAATGCTTTAGGTGGGGAGGACATTTGGAGAGGAATAGTTAATTCTGCTTCTATACATTCAAGATGATCAGGATTAAGGATATCTGGGTGTGGAATAAAAGTTTTAAAAAGGTGTTGGCCAAAAACCTGGGCTTTTTCCTCGTCTGTTCTTGTCCAGCTTTTGGAATCGGTAAGGAGTGGATGATTGCAGTCTTTAAAGTTTAGGATTTTTTTTTTAGGTCGTCCATAATGATTTGTCAGTAGTATTTAGGTTTTCAGTTAAATTAAGTAAATTTTGTATTTTGAATTTTTGGATTTCTGATTTGAGTTTGTTAGTCAGTTTAGTATAATGAGATTTGTCAGCTGGGTATCTAGTCTTATGCCACCTCGCTCTTGCTCTACGTTTATCCCTTAATAAGATGCAAATATGAGGTGGCAAGTTAGTCTGTGGTGAATTAGTAGTTGTTCTGTTCGACGTGTTGTCTTTTATACTGGTCCCTATTGATGTTATAAGTTTTCCTATAGCTCTGTCAAGGTCATTATTAGTCTTTAGTGGAATTTTCAGGTCTAATTTATTTTCTAAATCGCATCGAAATCTGTCCCAGTTGATTCGTCCTGTTAACAATGTAGGAGGGGAGGGTCTAGGAGCGAAGTTTGAGTGTAATAAAAGCAGAACTGGACTATGATCTGATGAAAGGTCGTCCAAGGACTTTACTATGGTTTGGGAGACGGAAATCTGGGAAGTGACAAATATATCGAGGATATCAGGACGTTTTTTGAGGGATGTAGGCCAATATGTAGGGTTCATGGGTGAAAGAATTGCGTAAGAGTTGGAGCTTGAGACATGAGAAAGGATGTTACCACGGGAATTGGATGTTCGACAACCCCATCGTTGGTGTTTAGCGTTGTAGTCGCCTCCAGCTATAAGCGCGGTCCGAGGGAACGGAATAAGGATTCAAGAAGGTTATATGATAGGGGATTGTCAGGAGGACAGTATACAGCTGAGAAGGTTAAATGGTAAGGACGAGTTGTAATGATTACTGAGGTGGATTGAATGGCGTCAGTTGGAGTAGAAGGAATAAAGGAATGGGTTAAGGATTTGTGGATAAGGATGCAAGAGTGTTCCCCGGCATGGGAAGTGTTGTCTGGATGGTCTGTTCTGTAAATAATGTAGTCTCGTACGTAAAAATGTGATCGTTGAGTAAAGTGAGTTTCAGTCAGAAGTGCAATGTCTATGTGATTATCATGTAAGAATATGTCAAGTTCGTCACGATGGTTAAGTAGGCCGTTAGCATTCCACAAAACGACAGATAGGGGCTTTAAACACATCGTGGGGTATTAAAAGGAATTTGAGACAGGAATCTGGTGAGTAGGGAGATCAGTGGGCGGATGGTCTCTTGAATTTCGAAAAGGAAGAATGACAGAATGGAGGTGATGTCGATAGGATGTTGGTTGTTAAGAGAATAAGGATCAGGAGGTTGCGGTAGGTAGCTTATGTTATTATAATTGGTTGCTTGGGGCTGGACACGCTGTGGTGTACGAGGAATCGGTTCGGTTTTTAGGGGTTGAGTTGGGTTCGATGGAGTAGGTAAAGGAGTTGGACTTGGCTGTGAATGCTGAGGGGGTAATTTAACCCGCAAGGGCAGGTGATGGGGAGGAATTCGTGGAGTTTTAGCCTGGAAAAATCTGTTCTGAGGGTTGGATTGGTTAGTCTGTGGCTTGGTTTGGAAAGTCAGAGGCTTGGGTTGGGAGGTTCGAGGCGCCTGAGGTCTAGGTGGTTGTTTCCTGGTTGCTTCTAGGTAGGGATTCATTTCCTGTGGTGGTTGATGCCGAGCTGTTGACGTAGATGGTTTCATTGTGGTGGCTTGAGTTAGGGGCTTATCCAATTCAGGAAACGTTGTAGAATATTCAAACTCAGGAGGCATGATGTTACTCTGTTCCTGCTGTTTAATTGGTGTATTGAGGGTTCGGTTTCGCAGTAGGCTTTTGTAAACTGAGCATCCTCTGTAGCTCGCCGGGTGTCCTTCTCCGCAGAGAGCGCAATTTGCTGGTTCGTCTCTAGGTTTCTGGCATGTGTTTGATTCGTGTGGACCGGCACATTTGATCGGTAATTTTTGAATTCATACATAGCAATGAAGTTTTCTTTATATGGGATAATCAAATTTTCCGTTATCTGCGATTCACTTTAAAATAACAAACAAATAAACATAACTAATTTTGATTTATTTTTTTCATTTCTGCTGATAATTAAAAATAATAATGAATAGATGTCATAAACATATTTTCTTGCTAATTTGAATTCAGTAAAATTTACAGTACCTCAACAGAAGAAGTAAACGTATCCATGTTTACTCAATACGCTTTTGGTTTTAAGTATAATCGTTGTGTACCGTCTTTAACTGTTTTGGAGCATTAATGTGATTATATCCCATTTGTTGATGAAGCTACACACATTTTATTTTATTTATTCATTTTTTTTTTTATGTTTTAGATATAACTCGTTTTATGTTGTGATCGCGAAGTGTTTTTTAAAGCTGTTTAAATATCTAAAACAGTTTATTAATATTAACATCAATATAATGAAGAGCATCATCTCTTATATTAATAAGAAGAAATTATATCTATTTCAATTTTTTGAATTTATTACGACATTGTAATACGTATATATATATGTAATAATACAGGAGTAGTTGGAGATATGAATTTGAATATTAAATAAATAAAAGGATTTAAAGCCCGTAGTACACTAGTAATGCAATAATGTTTTAATATGTGATAATAAAAGAAGTATATTATAACTGTTAAATTATACATTTCCCTTTTAAAATATTGACGTTTTATTATTGTACAATAATTAAAAAAAGGAGAATATGAACTAATATAATTGACCTACATTCGAATAAATATGGAAGGTATTAATAAAAATAGAATTTTAATAAAAAATATAGATAAAAATATAATGAAATATAATTTAGAATTTTAAAATTTATTATTGCTTTTAATTGATCAACCTTTGAAAACGAAAATTTCATAACGTTAGAAAACAAATTTTAAACATTGTTAAAAAAATCTAATTAATTATTGCAAAGAATAGAATGTTGTATCATTTATTTATATTAATACTAAGAATTATTTCAATGAGAACCTACATAAAATATTAATATGATATACATTCACGATTATATATCGATACATTTGTAATAAATTTAGATTCTTTGCTGATACTGGTCTCATTATGAAGATTTTGCTTTCATGAAGTTAGAAAAATGATAATCTTTAAGGAGATATAAAGGTTTGAGTAATTTTTAAATTTTATTTGCAACTGTATATTATGATGCAACAAGTAAATATGCTGCTTAATGATAAAATACATGAAGGGAAACTGCCAAATGGCAGATCTCTTGTAGTCAATCCAAACCAGAAGGTCTCGAGGCCGTCTTCTTTTCAGATTCCTCGGTGGATTATCAGAAACCGAAGAGGAAGCTAATGTAGCGGAGAGCACACTTCGCAGACATAAATTTTATTGGCCACCTGGTGCACATTTTATAAATTATATATAAATGAATTTAGTGAAATTATCAAAAAAACTAAATAAGATTTGAATTTAACGAAACTCGTTAAACAATGATTTATACAAGTGGATTAGAGTTTATCATGGAAGAAGTGATTCCTGGTACGGGCCATATCAGTAACATATGGAACGTTTAGGTCTTCATGGATGTATAAGGAAGTATTAAATTTAAAAAAATTAAGAATTTAGAAATGTTTTTCTTATTACAAAACTTATAGGACGGGTTTTGGATTACAGCCTTACTGCACATCTAGACAGTAAAAAGAACAAAACTGGGCTAATGTTATTCTGAATATCATTTCAATCAACCAAATCAACTGGAGATACTAATTATTAAGAGAAAATGATACTACTAGCGAATATACTGTTGTTTAAAGCTCTGTGAAGTTGGCCCCCATAGTCGAATTTTTTTTTTTTGAAACATTTTTTTTCGGTTGAATTTTTTACCCCTTTCGGACTCGTGATAGTTGGTCAAAATTTCGGGGCAATTTTTTTTTCGGAAACCGTTGTTTTTAGTCGGAGTTTTGTTGGCCCTCCTAAGAGTTCTAAATATTATCCTAATGAATGTTTTCTCTAAAGTTGATAGTATGGGACTTACAAGGCCGCAAAGTTGTAAAAAACAAAAATTGAAAATCTAAGAGCCCAAAACTTTTTTATTTCGCATCTCAAAGCAAAATTTCCCTATAATTATATTTAGATCCAGCTGGGGGGCCACCGGAACTCTCTTCTAAAGAGAGTTCTGTTAACCCCCCTAAGAGTTCTAACAATTATCCTTACGAATGTTTTCTCTAAAATTGATAGAATGGGACTTACAAGGCCGCAAAGTTGCGAAAAAATGTTTAAAAAATTTAAGCGGCATGAATTTTTTTATTTCGCATTTCAAAGCAAAATTTCCCTATAATTATATTTAGATCCAGCTGGGGGGCCACCGGAACTCTCTTCGAAAGAGAGTTCTGTTAGCCCCCCTAAGAGTTCTAACAATTATCCTTATGAATGTTTTCTCTAAAATTGATAGAATGGGACTTACAAGTCCGCAAAGTTGCGAAAAAATGTTTAAAAAATTTAAGGGGCCAGAATATTTTTTATTCGCATCTCAGAGCAAAACTTCCAGAATAATTTTATGTAGATCTAATCGAGGGGATACCGGAAATCTCTTTGAAATTAAATTTTAATCAATATTTTTTACTTTTTTTTTTTCCAAATTTTTTGTTTCGGAAATCGAATTTTTTTAGGCGGTGTTTTGTTGCCCCCCTAAGAGTTCTAACATTTTTCTATGTGATTTTTTTTTGTAAACTTGATAGGAAGGAAGTTATAAGAACGCTAAGTTGCAACACGTGTGAAGTTAGCCCCCCCCCCTACTACTTGGGTCGTCATTTTGAGTGCCTTAAACTACAGAACTATTTCTAAAAATGATCGAGAACTCTAGAATTCTTTGGGGGGCTACCAGAACTCTAGAAATTAATTTATTAATTAATTTTTTCGACAATGGGGGGCCAACTTCACACAGGTGTTAAAAATAAAATTTAAACTGATTTATATTATTTCAAATAATTTCCGTATAAACACTTGTTTGGATCCCCTGGCATATTCCATTGAAAGTAACATAACTTTTAAAGACATCGCATCTAGTAATTCAGTTAAACGTAATTTTTTTTTCCTGAAGGATTTAGTCCGAGTGGCGGTTTCCACTCGCCTACCAGACGCCCTGATGATGACCCACAATTGGGGTCGAAACGTTGGCAAACAATTAAATAGTTGAAACTATTCAGTTGTCTCATTTAATGACCGCCACCCGGACTAATTCCTTCAGTAATTCTCAACGGTCAACTAATTATATCCACAGTAATTTTTTTTTCTACTAACAATTATTAATAACGCATCAATAAATAAACGGCTAATTGCTAATGCTTGAAAGGTTTTATCGAAGTTGTCATAAATACAGCATATTTTTAAAAAACCAACGAGACCAAAGTATTAATTTACAAGTCGAAAAAGAAAAAATGTTGCAAAAATATAACCCGTAATTACAAGAAAAACGTATTCAAGTATGCTGTAAATTAACCATTAAAGGCGCTCTTGTTCAACACTTAGAAAGGATCTCATTAACAAGTGAAGAATGCCATCTGACAAGTGCTAATTCCAATGTGTGAATAAAAATATTACACGGATTTCTAGTAGCACATAAATTACTATTATATATATCTTCTCTCGGTAACTGAAAAAATAATTAATCTTCTAATGTTTTAAACGTTGGATAACGATTTTTGTTTAAATTTTTTTTTTTTTTTTTTTTTTTTAAACATAATTTATTGAAATTTACAACTGTACTCAAAAAAATACATCAAGTAAATATGATATTAGAAAAATGACATGGAAGAGACTTGTAGAAGAACTACCCAATGGTAGCACTCCTGTAACTATTTTAAACTAGAAGGTCTCGGGGCCATCTCCTTTTCAGACGCCTCGGAGGATTGTCGGGAATTGAAGAGGAAGAAAGGATTGAAACTAGAGGATTAGGGTGGGAATGGAGTTTGTCATGAAAGGAATGGTATCTAGATCGGGCCAAATCAGCAACATACGGAATATTAAGGTCTTTGTGGATCAGTTTATTAGTTACAAAATAAGGAGCATTGAGGATTTTACGCAGGATTTTGGATTGTAGGGATTGGATACGGGAAGAATTTGATGGTTTAGTAGAGCCCCAAAGCTCTACTCCGTAAGTCCATATAGGCCGTATGATAGTCATGTAGATGAGCCTTTTGTAGTTAAGTGGAAGATTGGAACGTTTGTCTAGTAAGTGTTGAAGTAGTCGAAAACGTCGTGCAGTTTCTTGTCGTTTCAGTCTTGTATGAGGGTTCCATGTAAGGCGTTTGTCAAGGAGTAGTCCTAGATACCGGATCTGTTCAACCGGGACAAGAGGAGTATTATTGAAGGAGACAGTAGGGCAGGATGTCATTGGTTTACGACGAAGGGTAAAGGTAATTTGGCTGGATTTGTTGGCATTTATTTTAATTCTCCAGTTCTGACACCATACTTCAAGGTCTCTGATGTGGGATTGGAGAGTTTGAGAGGCAATAGTTGGATCAGCATTGACTGATAACACACATGTGTCATCAGCATAGGTAGAAAGGAAAGTGTTAGGATGGGATGGGATATAAGCTGTATAAACTGTGTAAAGGATGGGTCCTAGGATACTGCCTTGAGGAACACCAGCAAACTGACTAAAAATGGATGAATAGGAATTATTATGATTTACTTTGAAGGATCTGCCAGTGAGGTAGGACTGGATGATAAGGAAGTATGTAGGAGGGAGGAATTTGCGGAGCTTGTAAAGCAATCCTGGGTGCCAGACTCGGTCAAAGGCCTGTTCCACATCGAGGAAGGCTCCCGTGCAATACAAGCCGCGCTCCAATGTAGACGAGACAACGTCCACCACACGATGACATTGCTGGATAGTGGAGTGGGACGTTCTGAATCCAAACTGGTGATCAGGAATAATGGAATTAGTATCTAGGATGGGATATAGACGTTTCAGTATAAGCTTCTCTAAGATTTTGCCCATGATTGGTAAAAGTGAGATAGGACGGTAAGAAGATGGATTTTCTGGCGGTTTCTGAGGTTTGGGTATCATTTTGATAATGGATAATTTCCAGGAAGTAGGAAAGTATGTGGAGAGGAGTACGGAATTATATATGTAAGTGAGATAAAGGATAGCTTTTCGAGGAAGTAGTTTTAAAATATGGGAAGTTATAAGATCATGCCCAGGAGCTTTGCGGGATGGTAAACTTTGAATAATGCTAGATATTTCTGACGGATGGAAGGCTTTGGGAGGAAGGACCAATTGGAGTGGGATATCTAGCTCATCTTCTATAAACTTAATGTGACCGGGATTATGGATATCTGGATGTGGATTAAAGGTTCGGAATAGGTGCTGACCGAATATCTGGGCCTTCTCTTCATCAGATCTTGTCCAGATATGGGATTCAGATAGGAGTGGATGATTACAGTCTTTGAACTTCAGTAGCTTTTTTGTCGTCATCCATAATGATCTGTCTGTAATAGTAAGTTTTTCAGTGAAGTTGAGTAAGTTTTGAATTTTAATTTTTCGGATTTCTGATTTTAGTCTGTTAGTCAGTTTATTATAATAAGTTTTGTCTGACGGATATCTAGTCCTATGCCACTTCGATCTTGCCCTGCGTTTTTCCCTTAGCAAGATTCGAATGTGCTGTGGCAGGGTAGTCTCCTGTGAGTTAGTATTATTAATGGTTGTAGTATTGTCGAGTATGCTACTACTAATTGAGTCAGTAAGTTGTTTAACGGCTTTATCAATATCGTGTTTAGTCTTAAGTGGGATTTTTAAGTCCAGTTTGTCTTCCAAGTCACTTCTAAATCCGTCCCAGTCCACTCGTCCTGTAATCAGAGTGGGAATGGTAGGTCTAGGAACAAGGCTCGAGTGCAAGGCAAGAAGAACTGGGCTATGATCAGATGACAGGTCATTTAGGGTTTTGATTGTGGATTGGGAGGAAGATATCTGAGAGGAAACGAATATATCAAGGATATCAGGACGTTTTTTGAGGGAAGTTGGCCAATATGTTGGGCTCATAGGAGAAAGGATAGTATAGCAATTGGAGGTAGAGATGCGAGAAAGGACATTACCACGGGAGTTGGATGTCCGGCAACCCCATCGTTGGTGCTTAGCGTTATAGTCTCCTCCAGCAATGAAGCGCGGTCCTAAGGATCGGAAGAGGGATTCAAGTTGGTTATAAGAAAGAGAGTTACCAGGAGGACAGTATACAGCTGAGAGTGTAAGATGGAAAGGACGAGTTGAAATGGCTACCGAGGTTGATTGTATGGCATCAGTTGGAGTAGAGGGAATAAGGGAATGAGGTAAGGACTTATGGATAAGGATGCATGACCCAGCATGGGAAGTGTTGTCGGGATGGTCAGATCTATAAGTGATGTAGTCACGTATGTGAAAATGTGATCGTTGTGTGAAGTGAGTTTCAGTGAGTAGTGCTATGTCAATGTGGTGTTTAAATTTAAAAATATTTTTTGATAATTACTTAGTTTATTTAATAATTTTAAAAATTATTATTTTCATTTGGTAATGTCTATTTTACTAACAACTTTTATTCAGATATCCACCTTTTGAGGCTTGGTAAGCTCCATAATCATTCATTTAGGTTGTAATTTTTTCATGCTAACAGGTCATCATTCAAATAGATCTAACATCCGATTAATATTTAGTAAAAATTTATATATATATATATATATATATATATATATATATATATATATATATATATATATATATATATATTGTTGGTTATTAAAATAGTAACACAAGAATAACATCTTGATACATTTATTAGTAAGACGAATAGAACATGAACATGGCCAAGCGTGCCTCGAGAACAGATCAGAGGCACCACTTGATACAACAATGAGGTAGAAACATAATACTGGATTACAATATATCAACACTTCCCCTTAATCCAGTAAAAGGAATATATTTTATTTTTAAAGGCTGTGCGCCAATTTTCACTCGCACTAGCCTCTGCATAACTGCTAGGCACACTTTCACTATTGCAAAAATAACACTCATTGCACGTATAGGAGAAATGATCGGCGAACTCTTTGATGGAGATTTTTTTTTTTTTTTTTTTTTTTTTTTTTTTTTTTTTTTTTTTTTTTTGACCTTTGAGAAATTAGGTGCGGAATATGGTTGGGGGTGCGGTCATTAAAATGAAGCACACATTAAAACTGGTTATATTTTAATTATGAGCCAACGTTTCGGCCTACATTGTGGACCTTCATCAGGGCTGAAAGAAACAAGATAACAACCAATGTAATTGTAGGCTTAATAATGGGTTAGGTATATAATTATAATATGGTGACAGTAACATAATATGGGAACAAACATAAAATTAAATGTAAAATGATAAGATGACAGTTATAAAGTATGGAAATAAACAAAATTAAGATGATAGTTATAAAGAATGGATGACAATTATAAAAATAATTGATAAGATGATAGTTATGCAGTATGGAAGTAAACAAAATTAAGATGATAATATTTCATTCAATAAGAATATATAAAGAGAGACTAAGCAAATGAAAAGATGACAAAAGAACAATATGAGAACAATTAAAATTTTTAAGTATGAATAAGTTTGAAGTGATATTTGACGGTAATATATTAAAAACATAGTTAAGAACATAGGTAATATATAAAAAGAACATAGTCATTAGAAACGAGAAACAATATGATTAAAAAAAATGATTTTAAATTTTAAAGTAATGTAATATTAAACTAACAATTATATGTCAGGATATATAACGGAAAAAGATATGAATAGGGAAAGAGGGAGGAAGAAATAAGCAGTGAAAGAAGATCATAATAAAAAAAAAAGATACACACTTGGCTCTGAAACGGTGACTAAAGAAGTGATGTGTTTTCAGTTAAAATTGCGTGGAACGGGAAATATGGGAACTAGAATGTTCGTTTGAGCTTTTCTAGGAAGCTATGTTATGTTTACTGATTCGATTGTTTATTGAAGAAAAAAAAAAAAACTAACGGATTGGCTAATGTTTTATTTTTTAATATATATTAATAATATAAAATAGCGGACTGAGATTAAAAAATGCAGAATTAGTAAAAAAGTATAGCTGACAGGAAGCGAAAAAATATATAAGTATGACTAGAAAGGGAAAGATGTAAGTAATAGTGAAGAGATACGGATTATAAGATATTAGGTAATAACGAATGACGATGAGGAGCTGTCGAAGGAAATGATGAATAAAACTGTAATTCAGTAGGTAAAAAAATATATATATAAAAATGGGGTACACAAATAAATAAATAAAAGTGGGGTACAAAAAGAAATAAATATATAAATAAAATAATGGTAATAAGTAAATAAAAATAAAATTAAGAAGAGATGATCAGATGGTTGTTTAAAAAAGAGTTAGGGATGCTTTATTGCGAAAAATTTCTTTATATGTGAACTCTTTGGGTTTTCTCTGACGCTTGTTGGGTTCTACAGGATGCTGGAGTAGGTTGTACTCTTCAACCGGATACTGTAATAGGTTGTCCTCTTCAACTACTGCATCCTCACTATCGGCACTCTCCAGATCTGTCACCTCGAAATCTTCAAAACAAAGAAAGTCTGGTTCTGAGACATTATTGTTGACATGGAGAGACTGCACATCTCCCCCTTTGATTTTCACTTCAAGAGGGTTATCCTTTCCTTGTGGCGGGTCTTGAATTCCCTTCTGGTAACAGGAAGAGGGTTCCTCGACAAACTCCACATCGCTCTCAATAACTATTTTGCCAGGAGTTAGTAGATGATAGAGGCGATACCCCTTGGTTCCCTCGGCATACACCACATCGCTCTCAATAACTATTTTGCCAGGAGTTAGTAGATGATAGAGGCGATACCCCTTGGTTCCCTCGGCATACACCACATCGCTCTCAATAACTATTTTGCCAGGAGTTAGTAGATGATAGAGGCGATACCCCTTGGTTCCCTCGGCATACACCACATCGCTCTCAATAACTATTTTGCCAGGAGTTAGTAGATGATAGAGGCGATACCCCTTGGTTCCCTCGGCATACACCACATCGCTCTCAATAACTATTTTGCCAGGAGTTAGTAGATGATAGAGGCGATACCCCTTGGTTCCCTCGGCATACACCACATCGCTCTCAATAACTATTTTGCCAGGAGTTAGTAGATGATAGAGGCGATACCCCTTGGTTCCCTCGGCATACACCACATCGCTCTCAATAACTATTTTGCCAGGAGTTAGTAGATGATAGAGGCGATACCCCTTGGTTCCCTCGGCATACACCACATCGCTCTCAATAACTATTTTGCCAGGAGTTAGTAGATGATAGAGGCGATACCCCTTGGTTCCCTCGGCATACACCACATCGCTCTCAATAACTATTTTGCCAGGAGTTAGTAGATGATAGAGGCGATACCCCTTGGTTCCCTCGGCATACACCACATCGCTCTCAATAACTATTTTGCCAGGAGTTAGTAGATGATAGAGGCGATACCCCTTGGTTCCCTCGGCATACACCACATCGCTCTCAATAACTATTTTGCCAGGAGTTAGTAGATGATAGAGGCGATACCCCTTGGTTCCCTCGGCATACACCACATCGCTCTCAATAACTATTTTGCCAGGAGTTAGTAGATGATAGAGGCGATACCCCTTGGTTCCCTCGGCATACACCACATCGCTCTCAATAACTATTTTGCCAGGAGTTAGTAGATGATAGAGGCGATACCCCTTGGTTCCCTCGGCATACACCACATCGCTCTCAATAACTATTTTGCCAGGAGTTAGTAGATGATAGAGGCGATACCCCTTGGTTCCCTCGGCATACACCACATCGCTCTCAATAACTATTTTGCCAGGAGTTAGTAGATGATAGAGGCGATACCCCTTGGTTCCCTCGGCATACACCACATCGCTCTCAATAACTATTTTGCCAGGAGTTAGTAGATGATAGAGGCGATACCCCTTGGTTCCCTCGGCATACACCACATCGCTCTCAATAACTATTTTGCCAGGAGTTAGTAGATGATAGAGGCGATACCCCTTGGTTCCCTCGGCATACACCACATCGCTCTCAATAACTATTTTGCCAGGAGTTAGTAGATGATAGAGGCGATACCCCTTGGTTCCCTCGGCATACACCACATCGCTCTCAATAACTATTTTGCCAGGAGTTAGTAGATGATAGAGGCGATACCCCTTGGTTCCCTCGGCATACACCACCATAATGTACTCCTTTCCCCTTGGGTCTCACTTAGTCTTCTTAGGCTTTGGAATGGGACCATAAGCCTTAGAACCGAAAATTCTAAGATGACAGAAATCAATCTTACCACAACTCTAGGCTTCTTCTGGTGTCGATCCTTTAACTGCTGCTGTAGGACTCTATTCTTTAAGTAGATGGAAGTCATCACTGCTTCGCCCAAAAATTTTTTGTCTAACTTTGACTCTAGCATCATGCACCTAGCCTTTTCTACTATGCTACGGTTCATTCTTTCAGACATACCTCCCAGTTCTGGAGTGCCTAATTACACACTTCTTAAGAAAATCTTAGAATTGAGAGTCTGTATATTCAGTTCCATTATCAGTTCTAAAACGTTTAATTGAAAAACCTGATTCATTTTTGGCAAGAGCTTTAAACTCCTTAAATCGATACAAAGTCTCATCCTTGGATTTTAATAAGTATCCAAATGTTTTCCTAATGTAGTCATCAGTAAACATAAGGAGATACCTGGTACCACCCCAGGTGGGCTCGCTCATTGGGCCGAATCCACCAGCTCTGACTTGCAGGTTGCTCTTGAGCCTTTCCTTTTCCTTGCTGGCTTCCTAGTCTGTTTACTAAGAATACAAAATTCACATTTCTCACACTTATCAGAGAAATTTAGCAGGGTAGATAGTTTCTTTAGAATCTTCATATTTTTGAAGTTGAGATGAGCTAATTGTTTATGCCACAACATCCGAACAAGGGAAGGACGTGAAATAGCAGACAGAACAAATTGTGAGGTCTCCATGATGTATGCACCTGAGTTCTTCGAAGCAACGATTTCTGGTTTACTTTTAACAGAACAATTGACCTAATTATAAATCTTGCAATAACTCTTATCAAAAACAGTAAAAGTTTTTGTCAGTCAGTTTAGACACTGATAATAAATTAGCTGCTAGTACAGGAACATGTAACACATCAGTTATTATCTTATCACCTCCATCAGGCATATTCACTTTAATATCACCTCTACCGTCACACTTTAAAGAATTCTTATCTGCAACATTCACAATAGCGCCAAATTTAGGTCACAGTTGGACAGTGAGATATTGCTCCGGAGTCAATCACCCAATTGTAAACACTGATATCATGATTCTTATCATCCTTATCAGTGATAACATCAGCTACTGTTATAGCATGCGCATACAACATCGTTTCTGTGGGTTCCCCTTCACCCTACTTTGCCACATTTTTCAAATGCGGAAAATTCGATTTTTAATAGCCTTCTTTGTTACATTGATAACAAATTAGTGGTTTCTTCCTTTTAGAATTTTGTTTCTTCGATCCAAAATTTTTGTTTTTAACCAATTAAGACGATTCTGTAAATTCGCGTTCATGAAGTCTTAATTTCATTGTGCAAAGTCTTTCAGTTAGAGTTATGACTGTTCTCTGCTCCTTAGGCATAGACTCCCACGCATTCACAAATTCAAAATATGCTGGAGGTAACGTATTCAAAATTCGGTTTATAAACAAAGATTCGGGTAACTTAATCTTGCATTCTTTCCATGTTTCGTCTTAAAGCTCCATCCATAATTTTTCTAAACGGAAGACGTGTTTGGCAACTATTCATTGGTTTTTACGCCGAAAACTTCATTGAAGAGGCGATTCTGCGATTCTGACCACATTTCTTTGCTAGCGGAGCACATATTTATCAGCTGCCGGACTGTCGATGTCATGTTGTTTACAATAACCTGCTCAGCTCCGAATTCTATTCTTTCAAGAGCTTGAATCTGGCTGTTATAACTTAGCATCAGCTTTTTCATCAGGATGGGCCGGATATTCCAGCTTTCCCTCGACGGCCATCATCAATCCGCTACTTTTGAGAAGAATGGTTAGTTGGAATTTCCAATCAGTCCAGTTTGCCTGGCCTTCTAACTTGTCAATATTAGTTTTGACAATAGATTCCATTTTCAACACGGAAGCGACAAACGGAACAAACACTGTGACACACAAGTCACAACTGATATTCAACATTATTATTTCACTACTAAACTATTCGAAACTGACTGTGCCCATAACCTGTTGGTTATTAAAATAGTAACACAAGAATAACATCTTGATACATTTATTAGAAGGACTAATAGAACATGAACATAGCCAAGTGTGCCTCGATAACAACATAGACCAAGGCCTTACAGATCAGAGGCACTACTAGATACAACAAAGAGGTAGAAACAAATACTGATTACAAAACCAAATACTGTATTACAATATATCAATATATATATATATATATATATATATATATATATATTAGTCCTGATAATAGACTGAAACTTTATGGAAGACCAACCGCTACATGGAGTATGCTGGAGGTCAATTAATTTTGTATACATACAATTTTCTATGTGTGGTTGCCTGTGGTTGTAGTGGTTAGTATAACAGCCTCCCATTCCCAAGGTTGCGGGTTCAAACTAGGTCAGGTGACCCTAGGATTTTTAAAACGAAGAATTCTTGGTTATGCCGGCGTTCGGAGGTCACTTAAGATAGTGTCTTTGCCTGTAAGATTATAGGTAAAATATAGGACGCCTATTTTTGTATCGCCCGATTAGCCACAGTAGCATAAAGGCGACGTTATATGAAACAAACAATCGCCTATGTTCAAGAAAAGAAGGAATAATATAAAGAAGGTAAGAATAGTCTATTGGGTTGTAAAATATGTTCGTATTGCTATTTCAATAAAAACTTCAACTTCCTGTAAATATTTTTAATCATTTATATATGATCCATTTTGATCTATTACATATTGTCATCTTTGAGGTAATTTTTTCGTCGTCTTGGTGCTGTTTTGTTAACCGTCTCTGCAGCGGTTTTTTCCTTTTCGGAAATAAAAAATCATTAAATGACGAAAATGAATTGTTTACTATTTCATTTTGAGCTAGCAAAATATCACTTAAGGATAAGTAATCTCGGTTGAAACAGATGCATAAAAACACCTTAACTAATCCTTTTTTAGAATATGTAAACATCATTTTATAAACACAGAGAGGATTAAATTGAAATATTAAAATACGCTAAGATCTTATTTAACAACTCAATACCTATTCCTTATCCAAATCATATTCATTATACCATACTACAATTGAACAATATAACTAAATCAGCAATCCAATCTCTATCAGAATTCTCCATGGAGGGAATCCGAACCTCACCGTCCATGACAAAAATAAGTTGAATTTTTTTTTTTTTTTTACATTTATAATTATTTCACTTGATAAGATTATAATATAAATAATTATTTTCCCGATACTTTTTAAAACGTATATAAGTGTTTGACTCTTAGTTTATAAACGGATTTAGATTTAGCTTAGTGTTAGTGATGGAGCCGTGAGCAGGTTGAGTTGCCGCTCGGCCAGGCAAATCCGATTCGTTCAGGCGACATTCGCACTTCAACGCTCCCGTTGACATCCGATTGAATTTGAAGGTCTTTCCAAAGAACCTGTTTACTCGTATATGATCACTAATTAAATGATTATATTTAAGTTATCTAAACAGGGTGACTCGTTATATTATCGGAGCCGATGCTATACCTGAAGAGAAATAAAAAGTACAAGAAGAACCATAGTATGATTATCAACGGTTACAAAGGAAAATAAAATTTTGAGTTGTTGGATGTTATCCACAGTTTTAATCAGAAAAATCTAATATATCTGCTTGAAAAAAATGTGGTACCGAATGAAAGAAGAGAAAATATCCAAGAAGGGTCAACGAATATTACCCATGGCCTTCCTTGCAAAGCAGAAATTTCAAAATTTGTTTTTCGTCCCTAACCGCTGACAATCCGACTACGGTTCATATAAACTTTTTTGTTACTTACACTTACCTGCATATGAAATATAAAGTAAGGGAAAGTATTGCGATCGTGAAAAATTTCGAGTTCTCATTATTGCAAATACACGATTTAGGGTCCCCTGAGTGCAAATGACTTAGTCCCGTAAAATGGTCCGTGTGTGTGTGTCCGTGGGTCCGTATGTGGTAAGTCTAGCGCAAAAACTAAAAGTCTTACGAAACCGAAATTTTATAATTAAGAATCCTATATGCCCAAGAT
The DNA here is from genome assembly GCA_023052935.1 of Piezodorus guildinii. NCBI lineage: Eukaryota > Metazoa > Arthropoda > Insecta > Hemiptera > Pentatomidae > Piezodorus > Piezodorus guildinii. Next base: position 162,880,738 of record CM041295.1, on the reverse strand, counting down.
GTTTTTTCATTCACAGCAACTTTTTCATTAAAATCAGCAACCCTGAAGAACAACTTTAAACTATACATTTTAGACCTTTTTACGATTTTCTTAGAAACGGCTGGAACGATTTTAATTGAGCTCGCTTAATGGGTGTAAAATTTAATGGACTTTAATATGATGTAGGTTTCATTCCGATTGAAATAGTTTGAAAGGGCTTAAATGTCGATATTTTAATTTTTTTTCCACCTAAAGTACCTTTTATTTAGTATATTCCAAATAATTAGGCACTTCATCTTGTTAGTACGGATAAATAACAGCTAAATATGCAAGTTGAGCGAATTTGATAAACAAATAAAAAATAGAAGTGAAAAAATACTTTTTTATACAAGTTCTGTGTTTTTGTAATATAGATGTATAATGTACCGTTGGAAAGCTAATGATTTTAGAAAAAATATTATCTTATAGATAAGCTTGTAAAGGTAATAAGAGAAAAGAAAAGCCGATAAAACTAACTGATTATTTTATATAATCATATGATAGATTTATTAATAAAACGCATGTTTCTATAGAAATTCAATTTCATTAATTCGTTTTCACAGTCTATACAGCTGATCTCCCGTCTTAGCCATAGCAATTTTATAGTTTAGAATAGGATTCATAATTGGTGGTTGGTTTATAAATATTATGGGCATTTTTTCTACCGTTAATGAAGGACTGACATTCTGGGGTCCACCATGAATTGTTTATTAAATTTGTAGATAGTGTTTTCTAAAATGGCCGTTGGCACAGTTCTACTTACGTATTGCTCTATGTTAGTTTCCTTCTCATCAATGTGATACTGCTTGAAAATGCTTCAAACTTTGTAAATCGCGAGTGGTTGCACTGATAAACACATTAACGAACACATATCACGAGGTGAGTGGCAATTAGTTCGATAGACAATAATAGACTGGTGGCCGTCCTAGGTTGGAGATAAGGCCTAGGCTAGGACTTACTAATCCTCATCTTTGTTTACAAGGTCTCGGTCGGCAATATTGACATTTCCGACTTCGTAACCTAGACATTCGTCATATAAACTTTTATTTTCTTCCTGTTAGACTTTATTTTAATATTTTTTTTATTTTATTTTTTTATTTTTTGTGTTTTTTTCTCTTTTTCCAGGACTTTATTTTTATTTTACTAAATCAGAAATGTACGTTTTTTTTTTTACGTTTTCTATGTATATGTATATATTGTAAATAGTTTAGTTTTAAGATATTTACGTTAATTTTCTATTATTAGTAATTTATATAAGTCTATATAACTTTTTTATTTTTATTTTATTTTTTTTTATTTATCTCACAATATAAGAGGACTTTATACCTATTTTTTCTATTGTATTCATCATGGATTTAGATAAGACTCTATCTTATGATGAATCAGGGGAAGAAACGCCATTCTCTGAGATTAGCGAATCCGACTCAAAATATTTAACGCAACGTCTTCTATTACGAACCATTCCGATTCAGCCAACATTTCAAACCAGCCTCAAGGATTTTCTGATCCCGAGCCCCCTTCTATCTATGTTTCCAATATTATTGATTTTATATCGTTTGGTGATGAAATCGCCGCTCTCATCGGACAAGCGAACTTTCATTGTTATTCTCGACTAAGCGATATCAAAATTAATACCACCACAAAAGATAATTACAAAAGACTGGTAAGTTATTTGAGTTAAAAAAATTATGATTTTCATTGTTATCAGTTGAGACAAGAAAAATCTTATCGAGTGGTTTTTACGCGGGCTCCACTCATCCACTCCCACTGATGCAATTAAACGAGGTCTGGAAGAAATTGGGCATCACGCACGGAACATCTCTTCAGTGACACACCCCACAGGAAAATACCCATTGCCATTATTTTTTGTGGACCTCGAACCAGCCAGTAATAATCCGGAAATATTTCAGGTGAGAAGGCTGGTGTACTCATCTGTCCGTTTCGAAGAGCCTAGGCAAAAAACTACTATTGTTCAGTGCACTAAATGCCAAACCGTTGGACACACTAAATCATACTGTTTCCACCAGGCTAGGTGTGTTAAGTGTGCCGGACCACATGCCTCTGCCACTTGCCCGAAATCTCAGACTGAGCCAGCAAAGTGTGTTCTTTGCGGGGAAGGCCACCCGGCTAGTTATAGGGGTTGTGTCGTTTACAAAAGCCTTCTTCGCCAGGGATCACAAAATTCATCTGTAAAAAGAATGGATCAGAAAATACGTTCTCAGGTACCAGAGTTGGATAATTTGTCTGATTTTCCTGAAATTCCAAAAACTGCTAATATGATCGCTTCACAGCAGCCTGCCACACCTGCATCCAGAGTTCCCACTGAAGAAGCCAGGAAATCTCTCTCAGAAGTCACCGCTGTAAGAAAGCAACAAACTACCAGTCAGGCGCCTCCGACCTCCCAATTCAAACCTCCCGTCTCCCGTCCTAAACCACAAGCTTCCCGTCAATAGACCCCTTCCCAAAATCTACCCTTACAGGTGAAACTCCCTCCTGAGCATCCTACCAAAATTCCTGAACGTCCTTATAATCCACCAAATCAGCCAAAGCCCCAACCTCTGTTATCTCAGCGGACTGAACAGCTTCATACCCCACGGCGAGTTCAGCTCCCAGCCAATAATCCAGAACCAATAAACTATCCACCCCAGGTATCTTATCCACATCAGTTTCCTAATCAAGATCCTTCCAATATATACTCCATCCTTGAGTCCTTTCTCTCTGATCTCAGAGCTACCATCCAACCGCTGATCACCCTTCTCACCATAGTCCTTTCGCAAGTTCCATTTAATCTCGAACGATGAGTGTAAAACCCCTAGCGATTATCTTTTAGAATGCTAATGGCCTGCATAACCATCGTGACGACCTGGACTTATTTATACATGACAACCACATAGACATAGCACTACTTACTGAAACTCACTTCACACAACGATCAAATTTTTACATACGTGACTTCATCCCTTATAGATCTGACCATCCCGACAACACTTCCCATGCTGGATCATGCATCCTTATCCATAAATCCTTACCCCATTCTCTTATCCCTTCTACTCCAACTGATGCCATACAATCAACCTCGGTAATCATTTCAACTCGTCCTTTCCATCTTACACTCTCAGCTGTATACTGTCCTCCTGGTAACTCTCTTTACTTTAACCAACTTGAAACCCTCTTCAAATCCTTAGAACCGCGCTTCATTGCTGTAGCTAAACACCAACGATGGGGTTGCCGAACATCCAACTCCCGTGGTAATGTCCTTTCTCGCGTCTCTAACTCCAATTGTTATACTATCCTTTCTCCTATGAGCCCAACATATTGGCCAACATCCCTCAAAAAACGTCCATATATCCTTGATATATTTGTTTCCTCTCAGATATCTTCCTCCCAATCCACAATCAAATCCCTAATGACCTTTCATCTGATCATAGCCCAGTTCTGCTTTCAAGGCTCGAGTCTTGTTCCTAAACCCACCATTCCCACTCTGATTACAGGACGAGTAGACTGGGACTCATAACTTTGCTCACCACGCTTGTTAATAAATTTATTCCAAATGTCAGCCCTTAATTATATTAATCAACATTCACTAAAGCTCCTCCTCTGGAATGCTAATGGTGCCCTACACAGAAGAAACGAACTTGACATATACTTGCACGAACATGACATAGACATAGCTCTGCTAACCGAAACTCACTTTACGAGGACCATACGATTTTATATACAGGGTATATAGTGTACCGTGCTGATCATCCAAGCGGAGCTGCCCGTGGTGGCTCGGCAGTAGTTGTGAAACGAACATTGTATCACTATCCTCTACAAATGACAGCCTTACCTGAACTTCAAATATCAGCAATCTCAGTCGAAATTGACCACACAACTATTTCTATTGCCAGTGCTTATTGTCCTCCAAATAGAGACTTTCACAAGATATACTTACTGACGTATTTACTGTTTTGGGACCTAAATTTTTATGTGGCGGGGACTTTAACGCCAAACATCCTCGTTTCGGCAATAGGACTCAAAACCCTAGAGGAAATGCTCTTCTTAATACATGTCTGAACCTTGACTGTGACTTCATTCTACCACCAGAACCGACTTACTGGCCGACAGACATTAATCGACAGCCAGAACTACTGGACTTCTTTATCACTTCTCGCCTAAATACTCTACATCATAACATCTCTACTGATAATGACCTTTCATCTGACCATTCTGCAGTTATGCTTTCTCTCTCTAGACACATCTTATCTACAGCCCACTTGCCTACATTAACTCCTGGACCAATATTAATTAGTCAATTTCATAGTGCCATAAACAATAAAATTAAGCTCAATACCAGCTTAAAGACTCAGGAAGACATCGACAATGATGTAGATACACTTACTAAGACTATACAAAATGCTGCCTGGCAATCAGCACATAAACCTGATACAGACAATAACAAACAGTATTTACCCCCTGAAATACGGTCACTAATGGTCGAAAAACGACGGGCTCTTAACCAATGGAAAAGATCTCGCTATCCTAGTGACAAACGATTACTTAACCAACTTACTAACAGACTGAGAAAACTTATACAACAATATAAACACGACACCTACAACACACATTTGAGTAACTTACAGACTAGTAACAATACTCTCTGGCAACAAACACGAAAGATACTACATTATCACGACACAAAGAACCCTCTCCGTAAACCTGACAACACATGGGCTAGAAGTGATAAAGAAAAGGCAGACCTATTTGCTGCACATCTTACGGATGTATTTCATCCTCATGATGACTTGCTAGACCAACAGCACTGCTCAGACATCCAACAAATTCTCGCTTATTCTCTTCCTCTTTCTCTACCTCCACCACCTATTACTCCTTCGGACGTAAAATTTTGCATTAAAAACTAACCTCTTAGTAAAGCTCCTGGTTTTGACCTAATCACACCTAAAATTGTACGACTTCTTCCTAAGAAAGCCATAATCTTCCTGACATCTATTTATAATTCTATCCTCCGACTTACTTACTTTCCTCTAGTATGGAAGTTTTCAATTATAAAGATGATTCCAAAGCCAAACAAACCGTTAGATCAAGTCACTTCATATAGACCAATTAGTTGATTACCGATATTTTCCAAAATGTTTGAAAAAATATTATTTAAGTGACTATATCCTTTCTTAGAGTCCAAATCCGTAATTCCTAACCACCAATTTGGCTTTAGACCTGCACATTCGACCATACAACAATGCCATAGAGTTGTTGATTCGATTGCTGTGGCATTAGAAAAAAAAGAATTCTGTACAGCAGCATTTTTTAGACATCGCACAGGCATTTGATAAGGTGTGGCATGATGGCATTCTCAGTAAAATCAAATCAATTTTACCGCATACTTATTATTTAATAATTAGGTCGTATCTTGAGGATAGGTTTTTTGTAGTCGACCAAGATGGTAAACATTCCGACTACTGTCGAGTTGGTGGGGGAGTTCCGCAAGGCAGCATTTTGGGACCAGTTCTGTATACTATATACACTTCTGACATACCACAAACACCGGACACATTACTTGCAACATACGCAGACGACACCGTGATACTCTCAACAAGTACTGATCCGACCATAGCCTCACACAATGTTCAAACTTACTTAAATTCACTTCAAGATTGGCTTGATAAATGGCGTATTAAAATAAACATACAGAAATCAAGTCAAGTAACATTCACGCTTAAGCATTCTAATTGTCCTCCACTAACACTTTATAATGTTCAGTTACCCAAACAAACAGAAACAAAATACTTAGGACTCACAATGGATAGACGTCTGACATGGAAATCACACGTAACTACCTTAAAAAAAAGACTGAATCATCGACTATCAATACTTAGACGACTTCTTCACCATAAAAACAAACTATCACTAAGCAACAAAATCATTATATACAACATGTTACTTAAACCTATATGGACGTACGGTACTCAGGTGTGGGGCTCATGCAAAAAATCACACTTGCAGACAATTCAAATCTTTCAATCTAAATTCCTCCGCTTCATCACTCACTGTCCCTTTTACGTAACCAACAAATCATTACACAAAGACCTCAACATACCAATCGTAACGGATATCATTAAAAATTATAACAAACATTTTCACGACTCACTCGCTGGACATCCAAACCTACTGGTACAAACATTACTGACTGATACACTACCACAAAACCCACCAAGGAGACTGAAACGCCTCTGGAGCAGAGACCTACTTCTTTAGCAGATCTTCCACGCCAAGGAGTGCCTTCACTGGGAGGTGTCTTCGCTCACGAATTCATAAGAATCCTGAAGGAGGTTTTTCGTAATGGTCATCAGTGTTACAATATATGCCTAAAGGCATTTGTATATTACTTGTTGTTAAATAAATAAATAATAAATAATTCATTAATTATAAATGATCTGATTTGGCAACATTGCCTGGCATAATACTAAATATTTTTTAATTCATCAATATCATTGGTGGTAAAAAGGGTGATAAAATTTGTATTGTTCATATTTAAGGCCCTAGGGATGTAATGGGTTCGGTACGGTGCGTATATGGGGCATCGAATGGAAATATGGAATAAGTCCTCTCTTTCGTTTAGATTACATAGGGTGCAGTTCTCCTTGGGTTTGAAATGGTAATATATATTGTTAAATGTTAATTTGATATTGTGGTTTCCAGAAAGTCTTAGTTGTGCAAATATTTTTATGACAGAGAACGGTGCGTTTAATAATAAGTAAGTTTGAGGCTTATGTCTATTGTTATGAATGGATGGATAGAGTGGGTTGTATTTACCGGGGGTGATTAACTTTTGTTTATCTATTGTCTTCATATGATTTGTAAACAGTATCATTGTTTTGTGCATCTCTAACTGAAAAATAGCTTGGTTTTCTATTTCTAATATAGACTGTTTGTTTATTCGTTTTAATATACAGTATAATTGGTGAAACCAGTTGTATTTTTGTTCTTTATTTGTTGGCTTATGCATTTTCTTTAGTGTATTGAAGCACATTTTTGGGAGTTCGTTATCACTGAGTTTTAAAATTTTATGCACCCAAGAGAGAGAAAGCGTTAATATTGAGATTAGGCAATGGGGAACATTAAATTCCGACCGTATTAATAAAAAAAGAATATTTTTGTTTAATGCGAATAAACGTTTATGTTTACGCTCTCTATCCTATCTACATATCTTAGTCTCCATATTTGCACATTATTAAAGAGGATACTCATTGCTATTGCATTATTTATTTTAATTTTGTTTTCCCACGATCTTAGTTTTATTTTTGCACTAAGTGCGATAACAGAACCTATTGGAATTTTAGTTTTGGATTCAAAGTAGTTAGTGGCTTTGTAAAATATTCCCGTTTCGGAAAATGGTACTCCTAGATACGTGTACTCCGGTACTCTTTCTATTTCACTATTTTCATAGTATATCTTGCCAACCCGTTTACATTTTCCTTTGTGGAAGCTCATTATTTTTGTTTTCTGAGTATTAACTTCTAGCCTTTTCATCGAGCAGTATTGATTCAAAATATTTATTTTGTTTTTGGCGTCGGTATAGCTATCTGTTAGGATAATGAGGTCGTCCGCGTAAAGGAGTAGCAGTATGTCGCACGAGTTATTTACTTTTATACCTCCTACATTTTTGCTTCGGAAAAACACATCTATATTATTTAGATAAAGGCTAAATAAATAAGGGGACAATATTTCCCCTGGCAGTAGACCCAATGTGACATCGATCTCTTCTGATATCATACTGTCACTTTTAACAACAGCCGAGGTGTTCCGGTAAATATTTTTTAAAATTCTAATAATTTTTCCACTAATGCCTTGATTGTGAAGAGATTGCCATAGCAGATTGTGATTAATCGAATCAAAGGCTCGCTTAAAATCGACAAATATGGCAAAAAACTTTTTTCCGCGAGATCCCAGCTGCATCTGAATAAGAGATGTCAATATAAACAAATTATCCAAACAGCTTCTATCTTTACGAAACCCGGATTGTGCTTCGGGAAGAGCATTCGTCTCATCGCACCATAGAGTGAGCCTATTTAAAATTATTTGGGTGAATATTTTCATAATACAATTTAACAAAGCAATCGGACGGTAATTTTCTGGTAGGGTTCTGTCACCCTTTTTAAATATCATAATATAAACAGTTTTTACCCAGGATATTGGTATATTTTCAGTTTCAAATATTTTATTATATATATGTAATAAGTATAATTGCCAGTTAATGGGTAGGTTTTTGTAAAATTCGCAACTGAAGCCATCTCTACCAGGACTTTTGCCAGTTTTACATTTTCTCAAGGAAATCTGAAGTTCTTCGAGGCTAATGGCCGAGTCGAGGAGGGATGAAGTACTCCGAAGTACGATACGCTTTGGTCGACCCGCGGGGGATATATGCTTTGTAAATAATTAAACCATTGTTCATAGTTTATCGGTGCAGATTGCCTACTTTTGTACCTATTTATTGCACCCCAGAATGTTTTTGAATCACGAACATTAGCTAGGTCATCCATGACGGTACGCTCGAATTCCAGTCGCTTCAATTTTATTAAGTTTTAAATTTTTTCTTTGCGGTAATGTAGCCACCACTTCATTTTCAATAAACCTATTTTTGACCATTGATTTTAACCTGCATCTAACGTACTTTTTTGCCAATACACATTCATAGTCGAACCAAGGTTTATTTATTCGATGACAATTATAATTATTACGATTTTTTTTCTTTAATAACCCAAGCGTTTGTGATGTCTCCTGGATGGCAGATTTGAGGTTATTTTGAATAATTTCAACGGATGGCGAGTTCATATGATATCCTACCCTAGGAGAATGCATAATCAGGTCATGATATATTAAGCTTTTTGAATCGTCCCATTTCGCGATGGTAAAAGAGTGGTTCGGTTTTTTTAACGGAGTATTATGAGTAATATTGAGACAAAGATTGAGCTTGGTCTCTATAGGAAAGTGTTGTGAGACCGAAATATTATGTATTATTTTTAAATCGGCAATCGAATTTATATGTTGGTAGCTGCACCAGACCATATCGACTTCACTTTTCCCTTTTGGAGTGACATTAGTATACTGACCGGGATTATCGCTAGCAGTTCGACCATTTAGAAGAACAAAACAGTTATTTTCCATGAATTCTACCAGTAATTTACCCTTATCATTTTCCACAAGATCCTTTAATACTTTAATCTTCTTATTTCGAGTTGACGAGCATGGAGATGTTTCGAGTGATGCCGGGAGTAAGCGCTTTTTCTCATTGATTTCTTCATATATTTTGAATTAATCTGAATCGGTGTCGTAAAACTGTTCTTGTGAGTTTTAAAAAAAAGTCAAATCAGATTCACATTTAATTTGTACTTTAGTAGAGCCCTCGAGATGCCGTATATATATTTTGCCATTTCTATGCCAGAGGTATTTAATGTTTCCCTCTTTCTGCAAGACTCTAGCTTTTGCAATAAAACTAAAGATTATAATAATAGAAAGAAAAAAATATACTGTCTAAAGGTCCCGGGTTTCGGCACCACTTATGAGCTGGCCAATATGAAACTTAAAAAAAATAAGAAAAAGGGGCACATTAACAACTCACTTGATGGCTAGTCAAACACTGCTTTCTTGATTCATATAAAATTCTATATATACTTTTCAAAGTGTTTACATCAGGTGAGTTGGAATTAAGGCTGATAGTCTGCCTTATCAGACCTTAACTTATATATATATATATATATATATATATATATATATATATATATATATATTACAATTATAAAATACAAAAGTTAAAAATATTATTAGTGATAAAAACAAAACAAACAAAAAAAAAAAAAAAACACAATCTCCTAAGCTATAACTAAATTAGTAAAATCTTTAAAGAGTTTGTAACGAATGAAAGCTTTTCTGAAGTTGATCCTCTCCAGCCTACCACACTGTTCCACGATTAGCGCACGACTGGCCCCAGATTTTTGAGGTTGAGGTATCACCTTCCACAAAATGAGTAGACATTTTGTGACACCATGTTCATATCTTTGTCGGTTTTCGACTGTTGATAATTTAAATGTTCCTCGGGTCTCGCGGTTTAATCAATAAACAAAAAAAAATTGTACAACAATAACGTGTTTAGGCTAAGGGTCGAGAATTTATTATTCTCATATTAATGCCTTAAAAGAGAAAAAATAAAATATTAAAATTTGCATACAATAATTTATAGACGAGATGATTGTTACAGAGGAAGAAAATTTTTGTTGAATAAATTTAAAAAAAAGCAGTGAACTACTAATGAATGGATATGTAGTAATTAAATGGATATATTAATTGGAATTTTAATTTTTTTTAATGTTATAAATACATACCTTCTTTGAATGGCACGGAAGGCCGTCTAGACCCTTGGCAGCGGGAAGTAGATTCCACACTGCATTATTCTATAATAAGGTATAGGTTAGGGTATCACTCTGTACGACTATTTTTGTGAGTGTTACCAGTTGTCCGACGGGCCTCCGATATCCGGTAGAGAGGCTGTGAGTAAATTCCTATTCAATTATGGATTGTAAAACAGAGTATCACCATTAATAGAATTTTTAATTGTAAAACAGCGAGAGAATAGGTAGGTGAAAACTTATGAGCATTGGTGATAGTGAATTATCATACACTCTCACATATTTTTAACGTATACATATTCAATTGCCGTATTTCTATAAACTACATAATTGATTTTTATTTTTTAACTTTTATTATAAAATAATTTTGAATTTCTTAAAATAAAGTTTCAGCATTAAAAAAAAAACATGTTTTCATGATGTGTATGTTAAACCTGTTTGTTTTGATATAGCATTATTATTATAACGGGGCAATGCAAAGATGCGGTATTAGTGTGTTTTCTTGATGACTGCACTCCTACCAACTTTTACATATTTTTGTTGAGTAATGTCACACTCCATAAGTCGAAAAATGTAATAGATTGCTACTCCTCTGTCGTTTGCCGCCTGGATCATATGCAAGGGAGATGAAAGGGCTGTCTTACCGCACAAATTCCTCACATCAGACCGTTCCCTTAGATGCTTGCCGACCCACGACAAATCGTGAATTTGTTTATTTCAGTTCAAAAATGTAATGATGAAAATATTTTAAATCTTATACACAAAATAATCCCAGATCTTCAAAGGTTTAAAAAACGAAACAACTTGGTTGTGGCGGCACCATCTGAAAGTGATTATTTCTTAATTGAAATGTGTAATTTTAAAATTAAAAGTTAATTAACAATCATAAGGTTATAATAAATAAATGTTGTGATAATAATAAATGTAATTTGTTAATAAATCTTATGTTAGACTTGGTTGTTTAGTTTGGACCAATATAGGCCGCCAAACCCCTAACACACGTACACTTACTCAAAAAAGTTTCCATACACCCATAAATAAATTCTTAGTTTTTAAAGCTGAGTTTGATTCACTCCACACTTTTGACCTTCTGTCTGGCCCAAAAATATTGAATTTGGATTCCTAAGAGAATATGAACCGTTTCCAGAAATGTTTGGGTTTCTTTACATACTCCCTAGCAAATTACAGCCGCTTCGTCTGGTTTACTTACTGAAGAATGGATTTTTTCTTGCGGCTCGACCACTTTAGCCTTCCCTTTTTAGAATATTTTTGACTGTATCTGGGTGGACTTGAATCCCACAGTACCTATTTATTATGGTAGTCATTGAGGTGTCGGTCGTGTCAGGATTCGCATGGACTTCAGCAAGGATGGCTCGCCCCTGGCGATTCTCCTGTCTTCCAGCACGTGTTCTACACACAAAAGATATAACTCTTTATGTATTTGTAGTCCATACTGCACAGTAGCATGTGACTTATTCAACAGATATTAAATTTTTCTTATAGATAAGCCGAGCTCTCTCTAATCCCGAAAAACGCGGGTATTGAAAATATATCAGTTTCCCAGGCCCATGTAAAGTTATTACTGAACTAAAATTTTATTATTGAGATAAGATTTATAGATATAGCTCTGAAAAGACGGTCATAGTACAATAAATAGGATTAATATTGAAAGTGTATGGAAACGTTTTTAACCTACCATTAACAAATAACATTCTGCCTCGTTTTATATGAATGATAAAATGAAAATAAATAAATATATTTGTTTTATCTAATATTAGTATTCCCCCCAGATCCTGCGACAACTTCCCCAGAAAGCCATTATTTTTCTTACATACATCTACAACTGCATCCTTCGCACCACCTATTTTCCTCTCTTATGGAAACATTCCACAATCATTCTATTCCTAAAACCAGGTAAACCTTCCAGTAACACCTCATCCTACAGACCTATTAGTCTACTCCCCATCCTCTCAAAAATCTTCGAAAAGCTCCTTCTCAAAACGAATCCTGCCTATATTAGAATCTCAAAACTTTCCTTCCCATCAATTTGGTTTCCGTCCTCATCATTCCACTGTTCAACAAGGACTCCGAGTTGTAGACCATATCTCCTCAGCCCTCGAATGCAAAGAGTATTGTTCTGGTGCGTTTCTGGACATAGCGCAAGCTTTTGACCGGGTATGGCACACCGGATTACTCTTCAAGCTTAAAACGCATTTACCCCAGTCTCTTTACCTCATTCTAAGATCCTATCTCTCAAACCGCTCCTTTTAAGTACGCTGTGGTGTAGAATTCTCCAACTTTTATCCCGTTGAGGCCGGTGTTCCTCAGGGCAGCGTCCTGGGACCCGTTCTCTACATCCTTTACACCGCTGATATTCCTAAACATCCTGACACCTTTCTGGCAACATTTGCAGACGACACCGCCGATCCGATCCCGAAACAGCATCACACCTTTGTCTTATCGAAGACTGGTGTGGTGCTTGGCGCATAAAGGTGAACGAGGCCAAATGCAAACACGTAACCTTCACTCTTCGACGAAACTCCTGTCCGCCAGTTTACTTCAATTCCATTCCTATTCCTCCTTCAGATACAGTCCGCTATCTTGGCTTACTACTTGACAAAAGACTGACGTGGAACCCACATACAAGACTTAAAAGAAAAGAACTCAATCGACGATTCGGACAGTTATACAGACTATTAAACAGAAAATCTGAACTTACAGTTGACAACAAATTATTAATTTATATAGACAATACTAAAGCCCATCTGGACCTACGGACTTGAACTGTGGGGGACAGCTAAACCTTCTAACATCAAACGCATTCAATCCTTTCAAACCAAAGTCCTGCGAATAATAGTAAGTGCTCCTTATTATGTATCCAACTATACCTTGCACTACGACCTTAATGTTCCATTTATTTCAGACGTAATTCCATCCAAATTTTCCAAATTCCACCAGAACCTCATTAATCATCCTAATCCTCTAGCACGATCCCTATCCAGCTCCACTCATCCATACAACCCACCTAGAAGGTTGAAACGGCAGTGGCCCCGAGATTTATTGTAAATATGTATGCTGGAGTTCTGACACTGGTCAGATTCTGCTCTCAAGTGCGGTGTGATTGTGGCTATGGCGCCCTCACTTAGCTTCCGCTGGCCCTCACCAGTGATGCGGCTGAGAGGGAGGCGCTGGGATCCTTTGGACTCTGCTTGTCCTTCCACAAGTGGTGGGACAAACCCCGTCCGGGGTTCCCTAGCTGATTGTAAATATTGTACATACGTATGAATGTGAAATGTTTCGTTTCTTTGTTTATTTATTTGTTAACTTCATTTATTTGTATTTATTTTATCTACAATTTTCGTTATTGTATACGTTTATTTAGTTTGGTTTCATTTTATGTAATTTGACATTTCTTTTGTTTATATTGTATGAATGGGATCCTTTAGCAATATTATTATTGTCCATTGTGACAAACTGTAATACATACGAATAAAAAAAAAAAATATTAGTATTAATAAGTTGTACATTAGGAAATTGTTAGGTTGAAAAAAAAATAGTAAAAGTATGCTGTATGGAAACGTTTTTGAGTGAGTGAATGTGTAAAATATGGCGATCATGGTGTATTGTCTTCAATAAATTTTATTTATGAGTTAATGTGAGTTTTATTAATGTGTAAAAACTACAACAAGGTTTCGAATTAATGCACCTGTCTTCGGAAGAATCTCAATGTTGGTTTTTTTTTTTTAATTGATTTAACGTCACTTTATGTTACTATGGCTAATCGGACGATGCTACAGTGTGAGTCCTAAATTTTGCCTATCCAGGTTTTATTAAGATAGGGATATTTAACAAGTACCTGACATCGCACAGGATCGGGACCACCTTTTAACGTTCCCTCCGAAGGACGGTAAACTAAGGATTTTTTACTCCCATTAAAAAATCCTAGGACCACCTGCGAGTTTGAACCCGTGACCTTTGGCATAGAAGGCTGTTATGCTAGCCACCCAGTTACAAGTGATCCCGAGAACCTCAATTATTTACAACCAATGTGGGAAGGAATATGTTTTATTCCTTATTAAAAACATACTGTCGTAAATTACATAAATATTAATATTCATGTTTTGGGGATCTACTGTTTCACAGGACATTCTTTCTGTTACTATTTAATCATTAAAAGGTAAAACAAAAATAAGGAATCTCGGTTGAAACTGATGCATAAAAGCATTCTTTTTTAGAATATGTCAACATTATTGACCAAGTAAAGATGATTTTACAAACACAGGGAGGATTAAATTGAAATATTGGAAAACGCTTCGAACTTATTTTACAACTAAATATTATAATTATTTCATATTACAACAAAGAAGACAGTTCGTTATATTTCAATATTATTCTAGGCTTTGTTGCAAACAAGGTATTGAATTTATTTCTTCAGTTCGTTTTTTCTTTTTTTGGTTTTTTATTTTCACTTAAAGTAAAAGTGTTTTGATCGCGAAAATTTTCAAATTCCAGTTTTCAACGGAAATACACGTTTAGGGTCTCCTGAGTCCAAATGACCAAGTCACGCAAAAAGGTCTGTGTGTGGTAACTCCCGCGCGTAAAAGAAAAGTCCTATGAAACTGAAATTTCATATTTAAGACAACTAAACGCCCGAGATGTTACAAAAACGTTTTCAACAAAATCAGCTAACCAGAAGAGCCACTTGATACTATGCATTTTGCACCTTTTTACGATTTCCTCTAAGAATTTTATTGAACTCGCTATATCGATGTAAAATTTATAGGGCTTTAATATCATGTAGGTTTCATTCTGATTGAAATAGTTTGAAAGGGCTTAAATGCCGATATTTTAATTTTATTCATCGAAAGTTTTTTTTTTTTTTAAACATAATTTATTGATATTTACAACTGTCTAAAAAAATACAACAAGTAAACATGATAAAAGAAAAATGACATGAAAAAGATTTGTAGAAGAGCTACCCAATGGTACCACTCCTGTAACTATTCTAAACTATTAGGTCTCGAGGCCATCTTTTTAGACGCCTCGGAGGATTGTCAGGAATCGAAGAGGAAGGAAGGATTGAAACTAGTGGGATAGAGTGGGAGTGGAATTTTTCATGGAAGGAGTGATATCTGGTTCGGGCCAGATCAGCGACAAATGGAACATTTAGGTCTTTATGGATGAGTTTATTTGTGATAAGTAAGGAGCGTTGAGGATTTTACGAAGGATTTTCGATTGTAAAGATTGGATACGGGAAGAATTTGATGGTTTAATCGAGCCCCAAAGCACAACTCTGTAAGTCCATATAGGCCTTATGATAGTCATGTAGATGAGTCTTTTGTAGTTAAGTGGGAGGTTAGAGCGTTTGTCAAGTAAGTGTTGAAGTAATCGAAATCGGCGAGCAGTTTCTTGTCGTTTCACTCCAGTGTGCGGATTCCATGTGAGACGTTTGTCAAGGAGGAGGATCTAGGTAGCGGATCTGTTCGAACGGAACAAGTGGAATATTATTAAAGGATACTGTAGGACAGGATGTCATTGGTTTACGAGGGAGGGTAAAGGTGATTTGGTGGGATAGGTCTGAATTTCATTCTACAATTCTGACACCATTTCTTGAGGTCTCTGATGTGGGATTGTAGGGTTTGAGAGGCAATAGTAGGATCCTTATTGACTGAAAACACACAAGTGTCATCAGCATACGTGGAAAGGAAAGTGTTAGGATTGGTTGGGATGTCAGCTGCCTTGTGGGACGCCAGCGGACCGAACAAAAAGAGATGAATAGGAACTATTGTGATTTATTTTGAAGGATCTGTCAGTGAGATAAGACTGGATGATGAGAAATTATATTGAAGGGAGGAATTTTCGGAGTTTGTAAAGCAGTCCCAGATGCCAGACTCGGTCAATGGCCTGTTCTACATCGAGAAAGGCTCCAGTGCAGTACAATCCGCGCTCCAAAGCAGAGGAGATTACATCCACCACACGATGACATTGTTGGATAGTGGAATGGGATGTTCGGAAACCAAACTGATGGTCGTGGATAATATTATTCGAATAAAGGGTGGGATAAATACGATTTAAAAGGAGTTTTTCAAGGATTTTTCCCATGATACATAAAATAGAGATGGGGCGGTAAGAGGACGGATTTTCTGGTGGCTTTTTGGGTTATGTATCATTTTTACTGTGGATAATTTCCAGGAGTCAGGAATATATGTTGTGCGGAGTACAGCATTATAAATGCAGGTAAGGAATAGGATGGATTCTCGTGAATGGAGTTTTAAAATTTGGGATGTGATTAGATCGGGCCGAGGAGCTTTGCGGGATGGCAGACTATCAATAATACTATTCCTGAAGAATGAAATGCTTTAGTTCCTCGAAAGTACCACTAATATTTTGTAGATTTTATAAAAATAGCCATATTATCTTGTTACCATTGATTAAAAACAGGTAAATATTTAAGCTGAACGAATTCGATATCCAACTAAGGGGAAAAAATGAAAACGTATTTTTTTAAAGCAATTTTTTGTTTGTTGAAAATAAGAACCGTAATATACATGTATAATATACCGTTGGAAAGGTAAAGATTTTAGAAAAAAATATTATATTATACATAAACTTGTAAAAGTTAATAAATAGTGATAAAAAGCCGATAAAACTAACTGATTATTTTCGATAACAATATAATAGATTTTTTAATAAAACACATGTTGCATAGAAATTCAATTTAATTAATTCTATGATGATTTCACTCATATTTATCTCTAACTGTATTTGAAAATTCTTTAAGCGATTTGTAAAACGGAGGTGATTGAAAGTAGTGTGTTGTCCGTAACCATATATATATATTTTTTTTCCTGATAAAACGGGGAGTTGAATTAAAACAAAATAAGTAAAACGACATTTTCAAACTTGTAATGACTTCAGTTAGACATGAAAATTATATCCTTACTAATCCGGTAATCATGTTGGATAAGTACAAAACACCTATGTGGTTAGGAAGGTAATAGAAGATACGGTACATTTCGTGAGGTTTATATCGATTTCAAAAGGGCTTATGATTCGATTGACCTACAGAAACTAAGCATTTTGATGCACGAGGGAATACCAAAGTACTTAGTAAATCCAATACTCATGTGCATTTTCGAATATTGATTAATGTTCCGATCGGTAATTACCATTGCGAGAAATTTGAATTTCAATCTAATTTAAAAAAACGTTATTCTATTTATTTTTATTTAATTTTATAAAATCAGTAGATGCGTGGTTGATTGGATAGAGAATTGTGCTATAATGTGAATATGGCAGGATAACTAATGATCCTGTTATTTCTATATCTTATAAAAATTTGCTTATTCAACCTTTTAGGATCCATTTTAACTATATGATCGCAGGAACTTAGTCTTATTTTTCTGAGAGTTGTTCCGAGGTTCTATGTCTTATCGTATATCTCTTTATTCGATCCCAATCTGTGGCTTCCCTGTGAAATTCTTCTCAACATTCGTCTTTGGAGCTTCTGGAGTTTCCCGAATCTCGAGATACTTGTTCTTTGCTATAAAAAGGTCTTTGGCCCTACTACAGCGTTTTACAGCCTTACTTTATATTTTAATTATTGATTTTTTTTTAAATAATTTTAATCATAAGACATCCACTATATGATTCTGAAAGGTAGAATTGTATCTTGTAAAGGTACGGCAGACCCGAGTCTATGTAAGAAATTGAAATTCTATAACGAATACTAATTAACATAAAAAATAATAAAGGAGTATTAAAGAAAGATTTGAAATCGGACTGGACAAATGGACTGCCCACTAACCCGCTTGCCGAAGACAAGACAAAGAAAGGGCGATAGCGTAGGCGGACGTGGGCCTACAGAACTTTTCAATCTGGGAACAATACTGGGCAATGGGCGCCCGGTTTAGAAGAACTGACAAAGCTTTCTACAGAAACAATGCTTTCATTTTATTCAAATGGCTAATAGTAATCAATCCATTTGTCCATTGTGATCCGCTCCACAATGTTTTTTTGTTGTGACCATCTAATCTATCTCGGTAATTAATTTATTGAGCGTTGGATGAAGCCATTGTTATAGAAACTGCCGTGCCTTTATTATCGCCGCACCAATGAAAATTGGCAAAATCGAGAACAATTGAGCCCCTAACTGAGTAAGTGATACTCCCCTGGCCTACTATCCCGAGGCGGCCCATTTACGTATGTAACACTGCAAACGTATAGTTATATAACATTTCACAATTCCAGGTGTGTGATGCAAACGTGTTGTCTTTTTGTCTGTTCATTTACTTCAAGATATAACGATTAAAATCTCCTATACAATAGAATCCCAATAATTCGTATTGCCAAGGAACGGACAGTCAAATACGAACTATGTAGGTTTCCAATTATCCGGAGCAAAGACTTTTTTTTAAAACTTCATTTTATCCACACATGTCCCTATATTCTCGACGATGAGAGGATTTTATATAAAAGAATAAATATATAGGATGTTAGACTTGATGAAAGTCAGTACCCATTAGCACCTCCTCCTTACGTGAAATTTCAAAGGATTTTAAACAAGGAGATCACTTAACCAGCTCCTTGTCTTCTTTGGTGAGTTCTAGCACGTCCGTTGTCACTATGTTTTGAAAAAACATGTTGCAATGTACATGAATTTTGTCGTAGAATCTTTTGTACTAAGTATGTATGCAGCCTTGAATCGTAGTTGGATAAGCTATTTTTCATTTAATGTCGCTTTATGCTTCTGTAACTAATTGGACATGCTGTGGAAAGAGTATTAAATGTTGCCAACCCCGGTTTAATTTTGGGTCTTTAACGAGTACCTGACATCGCACAGGCTCGTAATCACTATTTTACGTCCCTTCCGAAGGGGGCATAACCAAGGATTTTTTACTCCCTGTAAGAAATCCTAGGGCCGTTTCTTAGGAAACCACGACCTTGGGCATGGAAGGGTTTTATATTTGCCGCCACGCCAAGATGAATCCTGGCGCAGTAATGTTTAGATCTCCGAGTAAAGTTTTGATCCTGACACATCAGGGTGAGCCAGTCTCAATTGCTTCAATAAAGTATTTTTTGTGGTCCCAATTTGACATGCATATTTCTAGAACGGTTTTGAAAGTTAAGTATAAGGATTCAGCCATTGCCTAATTTTCCTCGTGGATCGTTTATGTAGAATAATAGCTTTAATCTTCTGTTTCTGCGGGTCCCAGGTCATAAGTAAATAACTGTGTTATTTTGTGGAATTGGTTCATTTTTTATGTTAACTGGAGGTAAGATCACGTGCCTGAAGCTTCAGACAAATCTGCGGGTAATTTGTTTAGACAGACTGGTTAAGGAAAAAAACATCATTTTAATAATTATAAAGGATTTGTTGACCTAGAATAAATTATTCGAGAATTATTGTATTTTAGAGAATTTTTATAGCAACTAATCATAAATGTGTAATTTATACAAAAAATATTATTGATGTCCTTGTAGAAAACGATGTTACCTGAGAATGTCATGTAGCCGAAAAGTAGAGGATATTACAACAATATTTTTTAGGTTAATTTTTTTTTCCGCACACAACAATAGTAATATAGTTATATATCTTACCGTTGGGAAGCTTAAGATTTTGGAAAAATAATTATGGATAAGACTTCTTGGTACCTTCTCTGTGTCACCCTGATGAAGGCCCATAATGTAGGCCAAAACGTCGGCACACAATTAAAATAAGTAGTGATTATTAATGTGTGTGTGTGTGTGTGTGTTTTTTATGACTGCACCCCCAACCATCTTCCTCATCTAATATTCTCAACGGTCAACTAAACTCCATCTTTAAGTTCATAAATTGAGACCTTGATTTCAAAAAGGTACTAAAGACATTTTTTTAAAAATTGATTTTTTTACATATATGTATTCTCATCATATAGTTTTATCAAAATCTTTTATTTAATTTTATCTAATGTACAGCTAAGTCCTTTATAAAGGCAATTTAGAAATATAATTATTTTCTAAAGGAACTAATTACACATTTAATTTCGTTCTAAATTATACCAAAACATCTCATTTCATAACTTTAATATGATGTTACTAATATACTAAAAAAACAATGCTGGGTTTTAATGCGAAAAGAATTAAATTAGCTAATTTAATAATATAATAATTTCGCGTCTCCTGTAAAATTTCCTAGAATGGATATAGTGCCTTTTGGAAATCAACGCCTCAATTGAGACGTTGATTTCCAAAAGGACATTTTTTAGGAAATTGATTTTTTTACATATTTGTATTCTCATCATTTAGTTTTATCTAAATATTTTATTTGATGTTATCTAATGAATTCTCAAGTCATTAAAAAACGCGATTTAGAAATGCGGTCATTTTCTAAAAGTACTAATTACGCATTTATTTTCGTTCCAAATCATTCTAAAAAAATTCATTTCATAACTTTAATATGATGTTATTATAATAGTAAAAACATAATTATAAATTTTAAGGCAAAAAGACCCAAATTAGCTAGTTTAATAATATAGTAATGAGAGATTTTGGCGCTTCCTGTAAAATTTCCTAAAATGGATATAGTACCTTTTGGAAATGAACGTCTCAATTATGGAAGTTCATTTTAAACTTTTACTTTCACTCACCTATATATGCAATATATATTAAGTTAAAGTATTGCGACCGTGAAAATTTTCGGATTCGAGTTTTCTCAAAAAATACTCGTTTTATGGTAAAAATGACAGAGACACAATAAAGGTGTGTGTATATGTAATTAGTAAGTCTAATTAAAAAACGATAAGTCTTAATGCACAAAAATTTCATATTTAAGAAAAGCTAAATTTTCGAAATTTCTACTTCTTATGCACCATTGGATTTGTTGATTCGTAAACATTAACCATTTCTTGATATTAGCATTGATAAAAACGGGTAAATATACTAGTTGAATGATTTTGATTACTAACAAAATAAGGAAAGAGCAGATATATTTTTAAGGTAATTTTTCGCTGGAAAGCTAAAGATTAAAAAAAAAAAAAAAAAAAAAATTATATAAAAATAATAAAATAATATAAATATATAATATATATATATATATATATATATATATATATATATATATATATCAATATAAAGTTGTACAAAGTGATGGGTAATTATGATAAATTATGTATTATTTAAATAAATAAATGCTATCGAATCTCAATATTATTATTTTTTCAATATAGAAACTTTACCTCATTCAAAACTTTTTAAATTAGTTTGTTAAATTTAATTCCAGTTTTCGACGGAAATACACGTTTTAGGGTCTCCTGAGTCCAAATGAAAAAGTCCCGAATAAAAGGTCTTTGTTTGTGTGTGTCGTTGTGTGTGTGTGTGATAAGTCTAGCGCAATGACCAAGTCGTACGAAACTGAAATTTCATATTTAAGACAACTATGCACCCGAGATGTTACAGCAACATTTTCATCAAAATCGGCTAACCAGAAGAGCCACTTTTAACCATGCATTTGCACCTTTTTACAATTTTCTCAAAAACGGCTCAAACGATTTTGAGTAAACTCCCTATATCGATGTAAAATTTAATGGGCTTTAATATCATTTAGCTTTTATTCTGATTGAAATAGTGTGACAGGGCTTAAAAGCCGATATTTTATTCCTCAAAACTACCTTTAATTTTGTACATTCTAAAAGATTAACCATATCATCTTAATGAAATTAATGAAGGACGGCTAAATATACAAGTTGAACGAATTTTATGACCAACGAAAGGATAAAAGAGTAAAACTATTTTTTAATGTAAAATATAATTTTTGATAATAAGAAAAGTAATATCGTCTACAATATACCGTTGGAAAGAGAAAGGTTTTACAAAAAATATTATCAGATACAAACAGTTGTAAAAGTTAATATAAAGTGACCAATAGGGAAAAAGCTTATTACTGCTTAACATTAGAGTTACATTGTTTAATCTAAATCATGTCTCCAACGAAAATGAAATTACGTTTTATTAAAATCAACTTACAATATTTTAAAATTGAATTATATCTAATAGTTTTTAAATAGATTTTAACAGTCGTGGTAAGTGCAAGTCGTGTGTTGCCCAACCAGATTTTTATCCGTCGTAATAAGATGTTATGGGTAATTACATAACATGTTAAGGGGAATCTAAAATTAAACGTAATTTAGAGGAAGAAAATTTGAACTATCGGCATTTGAGCCATGTTGGACTATTTCAATGAGAATGAAACCTAAATGATATAATAGCTCATTTAATTTTACATCCATATCGAGAGTTCAGTCAAAATCGTTAGAGCCGTTTTTGAGAAAAAATGAAAAGTTTTCATTAATATGAAATTTCAGTTTCGTCTTCGCACTAGACTTACACACACACACAGACTTTTTTTTCAGGGCTTGGTTTTTTGGACTCAGGAGACCTTAAAACGTGTTTCCCATTGAAAACTTGGTTTCGAAAATTTTCACAATCGCAATACTTTCTCTTACTGTATATTTCATTATAGTTAAGTCAGAGTATAAATGTGTCTTCCGAAATTGAATTTTATTTTATTATTTTAAATTTTGGAAAAAAAAAACAATCGTTAGCTTATTACTTCACTTGTCTAAATGCAAGAAGGAGTGGGGTCAGAAAACGTCGCCACGCCACTGATTGGGACTCGTGAAACTATTCGAAGCAATGAGAAGAATTAGCAACTGCCTGTACGAGAAAATATTTGCAAAATAGACAGAACCCGAGGTGATTAATCTTGGTGAAGACACATTATATCAGACTGCCCGACCTACGAACAATATCCAAAGCCGTTATAAGGAGCCGTCATTATAAATTACAGGGGCAGTTGATTGGTGCTTAAGCCGAGGTGGGATAAATTAATTAATATTAATGGAATATACAATACCCTAAGGACGGATTGATAAGGCACTCAAGCTATTTAATTACAACGGCTAACAGATTTGTGAGTAATGGACCGCCGGCAAAGGTCAAAGGACCACATCAACCTCTGTCACCTTGTCTTTTTTCCTCACAAATTTTTATTATCGTTATGGTTTGCTTCGGTCTATTAAGTAAATTAATTATTTCTGGAATGTAGCCCCTATTTTTCAACAGGCAGACAATCTCAAGTCCCACTTACAAGGGTTTACGCGCGATTTAAGTTAAAAGGAGGGATCGCATTATGCACATTGATTTGAAAATTAGGTTAGCCCTTGGAAGTAAGAACAGTGTCATATATATAATATATTTAATTAAATATATTTATTTGTTTCTGAACTATATGGGACAATAATAAAAGTGATAAGATATAACATTAATCATATATTTGAAAAAATAAAATAAAAGAAATACGGTGGTAAACAAAAGAAACACTGGGGAAAAAAGTAATAATAATAAAAAGTCGTCGCCTTCGTTATAGTGGCTAGCGTAACAGCCTTCTATGCCCTATTTCGTGGGTTCAAACCTGGCCAATGGCTCTAGAATTTTTGAATAGGAGTAAAAAATCCTTAGCTGTGTCCTGTCCTTCGGAGGGGACGTAAGCAGGTCCAATGCGATGTCATTTGCCTGGATAGGCAAAATTTAGGACTCCCACTGTAGGCAAGCATGACTCAAGTGATCCCAGAGCTTCTCTCTAAACCACATCGCATGCATTGATAGCCAGCGGAGGCTGTGTCAAAACGCTGAGCTGCAAACTTTCCTCACTTATTTGGAAAATCAGGCCATTGTCAGAACTGTATCATGCACATTTATAAAAGATCTCGTGGCTACTGTCGTTTCAAATTTCATGGAGGATTGTTGTCATGGGTGGAACCGGGAAGGGATAGTGCTTAAGGTTAGGGTGGTGCACAAGCTTTTAGTGAAATTTTGAAAATTTGGATGGAATGAGGTCTTAAACAAATCGGATACCAAAGTCATTGGTAACATCATAAAAGAACAGTTTCTAACAACACCTTTTATCCTAATGCCTTATTTTAGTTTTATTTGATCTTTAGTTGCATTTTTATATTTTTTAGTTTTCCCACAGATAGTTTTTCACCAAAACATTTTTCCAAGAGTTTTTAGTTCGTCTCCTAAAATCTGTAATTATAATTTTTTTTTTTTTTTTTAAGTATTGTGAACGCAACACTCTGCCAACACTTACATCCTTCCTTGAAAACTGATAAAAGAAGAAAGCTGATAGTTGGATGAAAAATAATTATGGGATTAAATCATTTATTTTCACTGGAATTACTTATTTTATGTTAAATAGTATATAACAACATATGTTGGTATCTTTAATATCATTTTACTTTATCCGCATCTCTAAGTCTTCAGTACCTTCTAGAAATTTGTATTTATAGATTAAAAAAAATCTTATACCTTCCATTAGAACAAAAATTCCCGATATTACTTTTCGTCGATTAGAAATAATTCTAATAGATAAAAATAGATGACCATTGAAAGACTGAGGAGGAAATTAGCCCGAGTGGCGGTCAGTAAAGGAAAAAAAAGAAAGTGCTAGAGAAACTTTCTTGGAGTCAGTCCTGATGAAGGTCCACAATTTAGGCCGAAACGTCGGTACCGCACCCCCAAACAATTTCTCCATCATTAACAATTTAATGTCTTGCCAAAGTTTACTCTTAGCAATTATACCGAAATGGAAAATAAATAATTCTAGAAAAAAATTAAATGGAAAACTTTCTCCTCTATTCACTTATAAAAGCTGTTCACGTTTCATGTTCATACATTTTTTATATTACTATTAACAATAATAGGTGGTATATTATTTTAACTAAAAAAAAAAAAAATAAAAAATAGTAAATATCGTTGGTTCCGATTTAAAAAAAAATGTATTCCCGTCTTCAATCCTTACAATCCAAAATCCTTAACGCTCCTTACTCTGTCACGAATAAGCTCATCCATAAAGACCTTGATATTCCTCATGTGGCTGATTTGGCCCGAACCAGGTATCAATCCTTCCATGACGAACTCCACTCCCACTCTGACCCACTAGTTTCAATTCTAGCTTCCTCCTGGCCCATTCCTGACAATCCTCCGAAGCTTCTGAAAAGAAGATGGCCTCGAGACCTTCTTGTTTAGATTACCTATTGGAGTGCTGCCAATGGGCAGTTTCTCTTCATGTCTTTTTTCTTTTATTTATCTAACAGCTAATTTACAAGATGTATTAATCAATACAGTTGTAAATACATGAATAATAGATAAAAAAAAAAAAAAAAAAATTGTAAAATATTTAATACATCTGGAATCCAATTTTAGTGAAGAAGTGTCACACCCCAAGGATATATATACATATATAACCTAATTAAATTTGTAATTTTCTTACGACTTTCCCTTTTTGAGATAGACACTATCACAAACTCTTTAGGAGACATTCGTTGAAAACTCCAATTAGAAAACTTTCACGTTATCAATACTTTCTCTTGCTATATTTTATTTTATTATATTACTATATTTTATACATAAATATGTATTTTATACATTATTTTATTTATTTATTTACCTGCTATGTTATAAGGATCTCGTTTGTTGGTGATGTCTATAACATACAATCACTATATTTAGAACTAAATAACATTAATATAAACAATTAATCTTAATGGTTATATTAATTAATTGTTACAAAAATTACCAAAATATAATAAAAAAAAAAATTATTATATAAATTATCAATCACAAATCAATACCTAGTGCGATAAAAATTGCAATAATTGTCCCTTTGTTATGTTTGCAAAAAAAAGTAAATATCAAATACAGTAACATAGCATATAAAATATAGAAACATAACATATGAAATACATATTTTATAAATAGATAAGCCGAAATTAATAATTCAGTAATATAAATAACTGAGATTATTTAATGTGAAAGCCCATATTGAAAAGCCTATCATGTTTATAGAAACTGTTATAATTAAATCCGATCGACAAACAATCTGTTTCGTTAAATACATCAGCTTACTAAATCTTAAACCATTTTATTTCCTAAAGGGGATAGCAAAAAGTGTTTCGATAGTTTCATCGAAAGAAAGAAAATTTTTAACTCTCATATTATTTATTAAATTAGTATTGTAATAAATAATATTTTTAAAAGTAATAATCAGATGCATTATTTTTTATTTAAGAAAGAAAAGGTTGCTTTTAGAGTCAGGTTCAATGTGATAGCCTAAACCATCGAATTCCTCTCGCATCCAATCCTTGCAGTCCAAAATCCTTCGTAAAATCCTCAATGCTCCTTATTTTGTTACTAATAAAATCATCCATAAAGACCTAAATATCCCATTAGTTGAAGACTTGGCCCGTTACAGATATACCACTTTTCATTCCAAACTCCCTGCCCACTCAAACCCGCTTATCCGTGACCTCTCCTCCATATCTATTCCCGACAACCCACCGAGGCGCCTTAAAAGAAGATGGCCAAGAGACCTTCTAACATAAGACATTGGAGTGCTACCAATGGGTAGTTTCTTCTCAGGACTACCATGTGTACTAATCATATATAAAGCCTATTTACTTGTTGTATTTATTTAATACAGTTGTAAATTTCTTTAAATAAATAAATAAAAAAAATGTGATAGCAGCCATCTTGCCCAGTTGGGGTTGATGTAAATATGGGTACCTTTTCATATTTAAATAAGGGACCACATTTAAAGGGTCTGAAATGAAGAAGCAGCTAAAGAGGTTTAATGTTTGTCTGGATGCTCAAAGGAAGTTTCTTTTTCCGACATCAGGAGGGTACATCCTTCACATTAATTTGAGAAGATCGGTAACAGTAAAGCAGTAAAATCTGTTACGTGTCAATGGAACGCCACAAACGATCACTTGACCAAATCGCATGATAAATTTTCTCTAGAAGAAATCATTATATTTCTTCGGGTTTGAGAGCTGCAGAAATAAGAAAAAGCTTTTTAAAAGTTTGGTACATTGATAATGACCTTGATATGACAGTGGGATGCACCAGACTCCAATTTGCTTCGTATCTAATGCAATGTTCTTTCTTTCAGAACCTCGCTGAAAAGTGTAGTTTAAACACCTTACATGACAACTAGGCTTCTACTTAAACTTGGGTTTTGCTAGGACTGAATGGGGTATTAATGATTGCAATTTCTTTGAAAATATATTTTTTTAATATTCATGTAGATTTCGAAAATATGTTATTTGTTTGTTGTACCCTTTTATGTTATTTTATCCATTTAAAAGACACCTACTTTTTTTTTATAGAATGCACTTATTTACATATTTTATTTTCTCATATATGTTTACAAAATATGGAATAATGGAAAGTATTGCGGTCGTTTTGACAATTGAATCCCAAAAATGATAGTTAAAGCCTATAATAAAGGAAGATTAAATTTTTTATAGTTCTATGGAAACCGCAGTGTGGTAGCTATATCTAATAATAATAAATGAAAACTTTATATGATTATTATTTTTTTTTTTTAGAATTAATCCTGTACAATGTGCTACCTTGCGGTAGCACAATACATATTACCTCTTTTGCATATTGTATTTATTATAAGCACAGTTGTAAATATCATAAAACATATATTTTTTTTAAAACCTATGGAAGGTAAAATAATAGAGAGTTTTTTAAAATATTTTTTTTAGACCGAAAGAGAGTGGAGTAACTAATTGGTTAGGACACTGACAAACAAATCTCCAGGTGCCAGGTTTGACTATCATTGTAGAAGGATAATTATATATTACATTACATTAGACGTGGTATATTAATTAGCTGGTATAAAGAAAGATATTATTTTAAAGTAATCGAAGTAAATAAACACATTATTAATAACGCCCAGACTCGTTACACACAAAAGCGTATATATAAAAATATATAGCCAAGAAATTAAGGGAAAAGCTGACGGTTTAGGTCGATTATTCACTTTCTTGCATATCTCTTGGCCTAGAAACTGTAACTTATAATTTTGATTGTAATAATACGTATTCTTTATTATAATTTACTTAACTCAGGATCCTTTATGAGAGTATTACAAAACATAGCGGAGCCTGGTTTGAAAAGTATATCCATTAATCAAAAGAGTGTAACCTGCTCTGACCAATGACACTACAGATTTTACCAGATTCATAAAAAAATAAAATAAAATAATAAAATAATAATAATAAACACATATTCACCATTTTTAGTAAATGTCAAAGCACACAGCTCTGATAGGTTTATTGTATAAGATCTATGAATAATGATATTAATTTTCGGAAGAAACATATATTAATAATAAATAATTGGTTCTTAATTCTTCCCAAAAAATTATTATAAACAAATAAATATTTAGTACCTACGTTTCGGAGGTTTTCCTACATATTCTTTAGCTGTGATGGGTAAATATTATGTATTGATTTTTAATGATTTTTTTATTTATTTTATTATTGACAAAATTTGAGGCAATGGATATCTAAATACCTGGTTGCTGTCGGTAAGTTCTGAAGATGGGGAAAACGCTCTAATCGTAGACACCAAATAAATATGGATGCATTATAAAAATTTTGGGAAGAATTAAGAACCAATTATTAATCAATATCTATAAAGTGTTAGTAAATTCCAAGAGAATATCTTAAGGGCTTCCTCTATCTTATACAATAAACTCATAAAAGCTGCGTTTTGGTTTGAAATGTTTTTGAAAATGCCAAATATTTATTTTTTACGTATGCTGGATGGATTTAAGGAGTAGAATCTTTTCGACAAAGCTGTAAAAAAAGCGATGGGACACAATGTAGGCCTGCTAAAGGTCAAAGCAAATCGGAGGTCACATCGGGAGCTGATGAGAGGCGGCCGCTTTTGCCTGAGGATATGGAAGGAGCCGGGGATATAGAAAGCTCTTGATGGAAAACGTGGCCGATGAAAAAAGGGAAAAGTACAGCCGATGGATATGAGATTTCTGTGGTCGGAGCGGCACCGGCATCCAGGCTAACGAAGGTGACTCCGATACACGTTTACATCCCTCCTCCTAACCCTTCCCCACCAGCCTCGCAAGCTTTAATATCTTCAATCGTTAACTATAGTTCGCAAGTCTTTGAGGATATTTTCTCTTTTATTTGACACACATTTATTTATTAAGCGATTGTATGTAACCCTTGTAATTTACGACTTTGAATCATAATAAAATAAAATAATAATAATAAGATGATAATAATGGGCTTACCTAACCCGAAGGTTCGATACCGATAACACCAACTCCGCCTACATAGACACGTCCAATGAATACCGTTCATTTAGGTTTATTTACAAGCTCCCTAACAAATTACAGCCGCTTCTTACTGTTTATCTTACTGATAAGAGGCTTTCTTCTTGCGAATTCGACCACTGTACCCTTCCCTTCTTAGAATACTTCTGACTGTTTCTGGGTGGACTTAAATCCCAAAGACCCTATGCATTCTGATCACCATTGAGGTTGCGGTAACGTGAGGATTTTCATAGACTTCAATAAAGATCGCCTGTGGCGATTCTCCAGTTTCCTAAGTTTTCCAGCACGTGGTCTACCCTCCAGAGATATTAACCTCCTATGCCTTTCTAGTACATACTGTACAGTAGCATGTGATTAATTCAGTAGATGTGTAATTTTTCTTAGTGATAAGCACTGCATTTGGTAACGAACTATAAGCTCTCTCAAATCACGAGAAACAGGCATATTGAAAATAAATCAGTTTTTCAGGCACAAGTAAAGCTAATACTGAACTAAAAGCTGAGTATAGAGTTAAGATTTATACAGATAACACTGGAAATAAGGTCATAGTACAACAAACAGGATTAATATTGAAAGTGTATGGAAACTTTTTTGACCTATCATTAACAAATTACATTCTACCTCGTTTAATGTTAATGTTGAAAATAAATACCGATATGCTTTTATTTTATATTAGTATCAATGATTTGCACATAAAGTAATTGTTAAGTTAGAAACAAATAGCTCTGCAAATTAATATTATGCTATATGGATAAATATATATATATATATATATATATATATATATGTATGTAAAGTTTCCTTGCTTGATAACCAGTACTGCGTATGCAGGTATTATTTCAGGATTTCGTGTATTTATTTATATCACTTACCTATATATGAAATATATTCTAAGGGAAAGTATGGCGATCTTGAACATTTTCGGAAAGTCCAAATGACCAAGTCCCGCAAAAAAGTCTATGTACAAACACACACATGTAAGTAAGTCTAGCTCTAAAACTAAAAAAACTGATGGAAAGGTCTGAGATGTTACTTGAACTTTTTCATCAAAATCGGCAAACCAGAAGAACCATGCATTTTGTAGTTTTTTACGATGTTCTCAAAAACGGCTCTAACGATATAGATTACATTCGCTTTATCGGTGTAAAATTTAATGGGCTTTAATACATTGTAGGTTTCACTCTGATTGAAATAGTCTGATAGGGCTTAAATGTAGGCATTAGTTTATTATTCCTTCATTTTTTACAATCTCTTACCTATATATGAAATATTTATTAAGATAGTATTAAGATCGAGAAAGTTTTCGAATTCGACATTTCACCGGAAATACTTCTATACGGTCCCCCAAGTCAAAATGAACAATTTCCTTTAAAAAGTCTGTGTATATGTATGTTAGTCTAGTTTTAAAACAATAAGTTTTAAGAAATTTCATATTTTAGCAGCGTATGTGCCGGAGATGTTAATAGAATTGTTTAATCATAATCGGCGATCCAAAAGAGATACTTTATACTATACGTTTTTCGTCTTTTCTCAAAAATATCAATGCCGATTTTGATCAATCTCGCTAAATTGGTGTACAATCCAATGGGCTTCAACAGAATGTAGGTTTCATTCTGATTGAAATAGTAGGACAGGGCTTAAATGGCGGAAATTTACATTTTCTTTCTTTTATTTTGTAGTTTCATAAAAATTAACTATTTCATCTCGTTAGCATTGATTAAAACAAGGGAAATATACAGGTTCAACCACTTTGATAACCGAATAAAAAAGAAAAGAGCAAACATATTGTTAGGTTTTATTTTTTTATTTTACATGAGAATAGTAATAAAGAGATATACCATAAGAGAGCTAAATTTTTATAAAAATACCTTATCTTATATAAAAAGTTTTATAGGTGATGGGGAGTGATAAAACTGAGTGATTGTTGTAGATATTAATTTCAATTGTTAGATTATTTAATCTGAAACACGTGTTTTCATCTAAGCTCAATTTAATTCTTTAACCTTTTTTTCAACTTAAATCTTGTTTAAAAGTTCTTATATTGATTTTAACAACAGAGTCAAGTGAAAGTATCTAGTTGCGCTCACCAGATTTACCAATGCAGATATTTGTCGGGTAATATGTATAATAAATGTTTTCGGACAAAGTTGTTGCCTTATATAAAAACTTTACTCAAATGATTGATTTTATCGAATATTAATCTATGTAGGGTTCAGTAAAAAATTGATTATTTACACTTAGCATTATTTTTGAACAAAATGATGAAATATAGCCATTTAGTAACCTCATTATTAGGGGTGGCATGTCCTACTGGATAGAATACTAGAAAACTCTTCACCGCAGTCCTGTTTCTAACCCCGCCTCTGACAAAATATCATTTTGTTCTGTTATTTATTGCGCATAGAGACCCAGTCTTTGTAAAGTGGGTACCCTAAAATTGGGGGGAAAACCAGGCGGCTGAGCGTGATCTCGACCTAATCACCTAATTACACGGTCGTTGGCGTAGACGGCTGGAATCTCTACATGTTCAAAGTAGACTTTTCATGGGCTATATATTTTAAATTTCTATAATCTGATAAATAAAATTCAATGAAGTTTGTTTAGTTAGCTTCATTATAACTTTAAATATTTTTCTAATATAGTATATCATAAATTAAGAAAAAAAAGAAAAACAAGTAGGATTTAAATGTTAAATCACTTAAATATATTACACCATAAACGTTTAATACATTTTAGTAAAGAAGAAGCATAATTTCTGTAATACTATAAGACTGGATAATGTACAATATATATTTAATTAAAATATACAATGGGCATAAATATACATTGACGGAATACTCTATAAAAAAATACTTAGCTTTGAGTTAAATTAATTCATACTTATACACTGTTTTTTTTTGTTTTGTTCATAAAATAAAAAATAAATAAATAAAATAGTAAAAAATATATAGTAAAGACATTAATAACATTTAAAACTATAGGGGTTTAATATTTTATTATGTGTTTTGTGTCTATATTTTGCATGATTACCTATTTCTTTTATTGATGTTGTCAAAAGAGAGACAACAAAATTCTAAAGCAGTGCTATCCCTCTATATTGGGTTGCATATAAACATAGCTTAATTCAACAGTTTCTTAAAAAAAAAAAAAAAAAAAAAAAAAAAAAAATTAAATCATTTTATTTATTTAATGATTTATTTTTCTCATAAAAATTTTATAAGAGGGAAATCTCCAATTGGATCGGCTGCTCAACTTGGCTGCATTGCCATGAATACACAAAGCATCAGTACCGAATCAGTCCTGAAGACAATCTTAATGAAATGAAAAAGGGAAATAGATATACTGCCAGATAATTATATGTAGCCATATTACTTATATCGCAATAGATCTTTGTAATTTACAAATCCACTTGATTAAATTACTTGATAATTGATAAGTAATTAATAAATAAGTTGATACTTGGTTAAATTACTCGACCCTTAGAAGTATGCAGTTAAAAATGAAGAATAAAAATAAATTCCAACAAAGGCCATCCGATAACCTTTACCATTCGTCGTAAACCTACGCCTTCTTGCCCTACAGTATCCTTTAATAACACTCAACTAGTTCCCGTTGAACAGATCCAATCTATTGCTCCGCCTTGATAAACATCTCACTTGGAATCCTCATACAAGCCATTTTCGGCTACTTCAACACTTACTAGACAAACGGTTAAACCTGTTACATCAACACATAAAAACGGCTCATCTACATGAATATCATAAGGCCAATCTGGATTTACAGAGTATAAAGGGTTATGGGGCTCTACTCAACTCCCTAAAACGCCATCCCTACCTACCCCCTCTACTCAATCATCAAATTCCTCTCGTATCTAACCCTTACAACCACAATCATTCGCACACTCCTCAATGCTCCTTACTTTGTCACAAATACACTCATCCATAAAGACCTTAATGTCCCCTATGGTTGTTATATGTTATTCCATAAGATTTTGCCTGAGTCAGGTATCAATCCTTTCATGAAAAACTCCATTCCCAGTACAACCCGCTATTTTCTATCCAGCATCCTCTTCGATTCCTGATAATCCTCCGAGGTGTCTGAAAAGAAGATTAAGAACCAAGAGGTCACCAAGACCTCCCAGTTTAGACTATTTCCGAGTGATGCCAATGGGTAGTGTCTCTCAATTTCCATTACATTTACTTCATATATTTTTTAATGCAGTTGTAAGTATCAATAAACATGTTTAATAAAAAGAAATAGGCGCCAAGCAAAGATATAATATTGCACTTAAACAAGTAGAAAACAAATATATTTACATATAAACATGCCTCCGTTGATCTTACCTGACACCACGCTTGTGGTGTTACCTACCACCTATTACATAGGGAGTCAAGAGTTATTTTTCAGCTAAAAACCAAAATAAATAGTATTATTTTCAAATTTACAAATTTAGTATGTGTTTTAAATTAGCCTATAACTATTTACGTTTTCTCCTTGGTCATCATCAATTAATTAATGTGAGTTCCTGAAGATAAATCTAACGGTAAATGCGTGTTTTCTCTTCGAACCGACAAAATAGTCGAAGGATATATTTTCTGACAAGATAGGCAGAGGGGGCCGGTGGATCAACCCCTCCTTAGGGGATGGTAGGGGTAGGGATGCCACGCCCCTTCCCCACCACCTGCTTTGGGGGAGAGGGGAGGAGGGGCTGCGATAGCCGGAAAATAAAAACCTCATCTCACTGCCTCTAAAATTTGACGTGAAAAAAATTGAAAAATTGTACGGCCATAAAAAGAACCGACAAGCCGCGTGTAAGCTGATATTATCTAAAATGGTGTGGTTTATTGCCTTAGGGTTGGAAGGTGTTAGTAATGCGGTGAGTCGGGGCAGGCAATGGAGGTGTTTTGTGTGTACCTTGCTGCAAACCTAACCGCCCGCCTTAAGCGAAGGCACCCACTCAATCTAAATTGACCTCCTCAATTAGTTCTCAATAATTTAATATTAATACAATTTTTTCTTCATTATATATTATTTTATAGTTTTGTACATATTGTATGAATGTTATACTTGATCACTGTTATAAATATCCTAATAAAAACATATTGTAATATCATTCAATAAAAAAAAATATATTCATCAGTAAAAAAAAAAAAAAAAAAATATATATATATATATATATATATATATATATATATATATATATATATATAATTTTAAGAGGTTGGACAAAAATATTGGCATATGTCATTATTAGGTTGTAAAATAAGTTCATAGCAATTTTCAATATTTTAATTTAATCCTCTTAGTGTTTATGAAATCATGTTCACTCGGTCAATAATATTTACATATTCTAAAAAAAGATTAGTTAAGATGCTTTTATGCATCAGTTTCAAGTAAATAGTATTTTGCTTGCTCAAAATAGAAGAGAAAAAAATCATTTTCGTCATTCAATGATTTTTCAGTCCCCAAAAAGCAAATCCATTGCACTGACGGTAAACACAATTAGCAGTGTGTACGGCGGTGATGCAGGAGAAAGCACCGCCCGTAAGCGGTTTGCTCGGATCAGAAACGAACATTTTGACCTGGAATACGCAAAGCACCCGTATTGACCTTCAAATGTTGATGATGACTAAACTAAAATAAAACCTGAAAGATGACAAGATATAATGAATCAAAATGGCTCATATATAATTAATTAAAAATATTAATAATAAGTGTTTACTGACATCACTAGTAAAAAAGGCTAGGAACTTATTTCACAACCAAATACGCTCATATTATCTTACAATGATAATTTCATAAGGTGATAGTTTTCAAATATGTTAGTGAATTAGGAATTGATACCTCCATCATCTCAAATAGGCTTCCATCACTTTTAAAATCAAGAAAATACCAAAATTAATCTTGGATGAAATCTAAAATATGGGATTTCAATTTAATCAAACCAATTTTTTCATTAATTTTTTATTAATGGTGTTAAAAAAAAGGGGTCTATTGAACGTTTAAACATAAGGATATTCATAAGTATACGTGGACATCGCCGGATGGACAAACGCGGAATCAAATATATCGTGTTTTAGTACAAAAGAGATAGCAAAGTAGCATAATTAACGTGAGATCGTATCGTGATGCAGAATGCGGTTCTGATCATGAATTAGTGATCGCGAAACTTCGACTAAACACAAAAAAGAGAACACCGAATTATATTCATCCTGAGTATTTTGATTTAGTTAAATTGAACAATCCTGAAATTAGAAACCAATTCGCGATAGAAGTAAAAAATAGTTTCGAAGCTTTGGAATCTATAGGCGAGGAACACGAAGATGCAAACAAATTATGGGAAGGGATCAGGGGTAATATTAAAGAGGTCGATAATTTGTGTCTTGGGAAAAGCGAAAATAAAAAAAACAAACCTTAGTTCGACGGGGATTGTCAACATATGTGTGAAAAAAGAAAAACCGCTAAACTGCATCCCTTAAATAATCCAAGCGATAATAACGTGGCTTACTTTCTGGTAGTAAAAAATGAGACTTCAAAATTCTTAAAAAATAAGAAAAGAGAGTATCTTAAAGGCAAAATAATAGAAATAGAAAAACACAGAAATGAAAATAACGTAAGAGAGATGTACAAAGGTACAAAATCAATCGTGTAAAAGATTTGAACCCCTATTGAAGATGCAAACAACAATATAATTGCGGATCGGACTGAGATATTAAATAAATTTAAACAACACTTTGATGGCATTCTAAATACGGAAAATAATAATCAATCTCCTCACTCTGAAAATCAGAGCGCTGAACCATGGATAGACGCACCGAGCGAAGAGGAAGTCGAAATTGCGATAGGAAAATTAAAACGTTATAAAGCTGCAGAACGTTGTCGCAGAACTATCCCAAAATATATATGCCTCTTTTAATTCCAAACTCCCGACCCACACGAATCCTCTTGGACGCAACTTATAATTCTCATATATTCCTGATAACCCTCAGAGGCAATAGAAAAAGACGATGGGCACGAGAAATACTAAATTGAATTGACATTGAAGTGCTACTGGGTAGTTCTTCACAAGACATTTTCTAGCCAATAATTTTAATTATCCCATTTACTTATGGTATTTATTATAATTGCAGTTGTGAATATCGACAAAATGATAACAAAAAGTTATATAAATACTTCTCTAACTCCTCGATCCCCTACACTCGTTACAGAGTCTTACAAGTCACTGCCTGGTGATTCTCTTCGGTCGCCAGTTTGTCTTTCTTATTGCTTTCATTTCTTTTCTTATTTCTCCAATCTCTAATTACTTCTCTCCTCTTCTGTTTCAACCTCTATTAATTTTTTATACATCCAGCCCCTTCACATATGATTGTCTATTTGATATTATATTACTTTAACCTTTTGCACTCGGCACCGTTTTGTAGGCTACCTACCAGTCACTCAACGCTACTTTTTTGCGAAAAGGTACACAATGGAATCGTAATATTATGTGTAAAACTTTAAGAACAAGTAATCAATTTTAATGAAATTTGATTTATATCTACAATAATAATGGACATTGAAGAACGCATACAAAATTAAAGTTTATAATAATTAAAGGCTTACCGAACCAGAAGGTTCAATGCCGATACCACCAAACTTCGCCTGCACAGAATCGTCGAATGTTCGCCGGTCAAGCCCAAGCCCCCGAGATCAGCCTTAGCGCAATCCTCCCATTGACTCTTCGGCCTACCTTTCGGACGTCTACCAGCCGGTTCAGTGAAAGGAATCCCTTCCACACCGAGCTCAACAACTTTACGCGCCCATTTGAGTCTTCGCGATGATATCAAAATTATATTGACAGGGTACAAGTTCTGCAATTCAGCGTTGTGCAACCTTCTAAACTCCCCAGTGGCCTCATCTCTCTTCGGACCAAATATTTTACGCAGTACCTTATTTTCGAAAACCTTCAGCCGTTGTTCATCCCTTAAAGTAATCGGCCACGTTTCAGATCCGTAAAGACCCGTCGGAAGAATAATAGTTTTACAAATTCGAATCTTTAAGTTTTTAGACAGAACCCGCGAACTTAGTAATTTAGCAACCTTTAGCCGGCCCTTTATTTCTTCCAGGATTTCATTTTTTCTTGTTATCATTGAACTTGAATACTTGAATTTCTCTACGTGTTCAAAAGTATGCCCTGATATATTAATATAACCAAGATCGCTACCATTTCTGCTACTAACCATATAATTCGTCTTATCGGTATTTAATTCGAGTCCTATTTCTTTACCGGTTTTTATTAACACATTTGTATTTAGTTCTATGGTTTCCGTGTCTTCGCCGTGCAGTACCTAATCATCGGCATACCCCTAAACCGGAATCTTAGCCATATTTAAACCGTTCTCGGTACACATCACCTTTTCTATGAAATATTGTAAAGCTATATTATAGGGAGTCACCCTGTTTCAAACCCGATCGAAGCTAAAATTTTTTGGAGTAATTATGACCGATTCTAACTTTATGGAATGTTTCCGACAAACACATCTTTACTAACTTTCTAGGCATTCCCTGTTCAATCATGATGTTATACAGCTTCTGACGGTCTATTGAATCATAAGTCTTTTTAAAATCGATATAAAGTTGATGGACTACACCGTTGTATTCTAACTCGGTCCTCGGTCCTTTTTTGTGAATCGGAATAAGTATTGATTCTTTCCATTCTTCAGGCATTTTTTCATTTTCCCAAATATTTTAAACTAAAACATGTAATTTGGAAACACCAGCTTCTCCACACGCCTTGATTAATTCACTCGTGATATTATCATGATTTTATTCGAACGAAATAAGGAGCATTTAGGATTTTGCGAAGGATTTCGAATTGTAAGGATTGAATGCGAGAGAAATTAGGTGGTTTAGTAAAGCCTCAAACTTGATTCCATATGTCCAGATGATGATGGCAATATAAATGAGCTTTTTATAATGAATTGGAAGTTTTTAACGTTTGTCGAGTAAGGGCTTGTAGTAATCGTTATCCACGGGCAGTTTCTTTTCGTATGAGGATTCCAAGTGAGACGTTTGTTAAAATGGAGTGCTAAGTATGGGATTTGTTCAACAGGTATGAGTGGTGTATTATTAAAGGATACGGTGGCGCAGGAAGTCATCAGTTTGCGACGAAGGGCAAAGGTAATTTGGCGAGATTTTTTAGGATTTATTTTGATCCTGCAGTTCTGAAACCATTCCCCAATGTCTGTGAAGGGTTTGGGATGCAGCGGTTGGATCTTATGGACGAATAACACACAAGTGTAATCTGCGTAAGTTGTGAGGACAGTGCTTATAACTTTTAAAGTTTGTTTAGTATCAAATAAAAACTTCAAAATTTTTTTGGATTTCTTGACATATATCTATTGGTTATTATATAGTCGACACTATCTAATAACATAAGGGCTAAATCAAAACCAGTGTAGTACCGCGAACGTTAAGTAATAAAGTAACAAAATAATTTTAGTTATTTATGTTAAATACATAAACTAATTTGTATACTATCAAAAAGTCGTAATATTTGACAGAAATGCTTCATTTCGTTAATAGAACATAAGAAAAGAAAACAGTGCTGCCCAAATATATTGGGGTACCTTACACAGCGTTAATCAATCATAAGACATATTGTAATATTTCAATAGAATTTTTTTCTTTGTCGATAGTTTGATGTATACGTTAAATGTTCATTTACAGCACAATCCCTACTGAAAGGAAAAAAAAAAAAAAAAAGAAAAGTGAAAATGCACAGCTAAATTACCAACAGTATCAAAGCAAATCAAAACAAAACTTTATCAAAAATATTAGTCACAGTATATTATAAATAGGAAATTAAGAACAAAAAATCAATAAAGAAAAATATATAAACCATTAAGTGGCTTTAAAAATGTATTTAAAAATTGGGTATCACCACCTCCTTTCATTGCCGTTGGCCTAGAAACAGTAAGTCGTTTGTATAATCATTTAAGGTGACTATATGCTACTGTGGCTAATCGTACAATGCTACAGAAAGAGACCTAAATTTTCTGTCTAGTTTTAAGCAGGATATAAATCTTTAACCAGTCCCTCACGTCGCATAACATCTGACCACGTTCAATTTATGTATTGACGCGTTATTTATCAATACTAACTAGATAATATGGTTATTTTTTTTACAAAATGAAAGGTACTTTAGAAGAAGGAAAATATCGCCATTTAAGGCCTGTTAGACTATCTCAATGGTAATGAAACCTATATGACATTAAAGTCCATTCCATTTTACATCGACTAAGCGAGTTTGATTAAAATCGTTCGGGTGGTTTATGAGAAAATCGTGAAAAAAAAAATAGGTTCCCGGTCAACCGATTTTAGTGAAAAAGTCGCTGTAATATCTCGGGAGTATAGTTGTTTTAAATAATCAATTTCAGTTTTGTAAAACATTTCATTTTCGTGCTAGACTTAGTACCCTAAAAAGGTATGTACGTTGAAAACTGGAACTGGAAAATTCTCAGGATCGCAATACTTTCTCTTACTGTAAATTTTATATAGAAGTAAGTGAATGTAAAAACAGCGTAATGGAGACATAGCAATACCTCAAGAACCTTTTCCAATCTTTGAATCGTAGGTGGTTGTATTTAGAGAGTTTGAGAATAATGCTTTATTTTAAAACGAAGTACTGATATCGAAATGTATTGCCTTGTTCTTTCTTCCAGCCTTCTTATATATTATATTTGTATATATTCGTATTCTTTTAAATTACTGATTACACAGTCACCCACCATGTCGAGGAGTAACTTGAAAAGCGGTACTTTTTTTTTTCTTTTTAATTGTAATTATAGAAACAGTGGGGAGAGGGCAGTGAGAAGTTGCCGCCATATGTAGTTTGGTAGCCATGGATCAATTAGTAACAATTTGTTACCTTATATCTCTTTAGAAGCATTCAGTACACATAACTGCCCATTACCCGCCTATCTTTACAATAATCTATCTCTTATTTTATCCTCATATCCTCATCCGTTATCCTCGAATCATTAGCATAGTCTTCATTTTGTTTTAATGTTTAACGTCTTTTATTTTCCACCTTAACAATTTAATTAAAGGATAAGTGAATATTAAATGATATTTATCTTAAGTAGGGGTTTCGTGGACGAGTTGGTCGCCGCCTTCCATGATATGATACATATCTTTTCGCCGATTTGTACTGAACATTTATTAATGTATCTTTCGCAACGATGAATAATTTGTAATAGATTCTCTGTCATAAATAAATAATTATATATTTTTTATTAAAATGTGAAGGCATGATAATAAAATATCATGATGTGCATATAGAGAAACTTCACATTAGTAGCACTCCAAAAAATATTCTAAACCAGAAGGTCTCGGCTCACATCTTAATTTTAGACGCCTTGGAGAATTATCAGGAATCAATAAGGATTGAGTATGGAGTTTGTCTTGAAAGAAATGGTGCCTGGTTCAGGCGAAATCACCAGTATTGTAAAACAGACCCCGAGGAAGACCTCCGTCCGTAATAGACAACGATGTCCTCAGGACGAGTGGCGAGTGAGAGACGACAGTCGGTGTATATTCAACTTTCCTTCATCTCCAATCCATTGGATCGCACTATCCTTTCTTAAAAAGATAACTCAGCTGCTTAGGTCCTTAACTAGGATCTGTGAAGTAATACGGTGTATCGTAATTCTCGTAAAGATAGTTTCCTGTATAGATAGTTATTCTTGTAAGGTTTAAAGATATAAATATTTAGTTTTAAAGATGTAAATATAAATAATATAGGTATTAGTGAATTCTTGACTTTATTATATTGATTATTGATTATTGATATCATTATTGTGTATATATTTTATTGTAACTTTATGCCGTGTAAATATTGTATGAATGTAGTATGTATGATATCTTTCAGCACTACTATTGATGTCCAAATTGGAACAGATTGTAATTTTACTCAATAAAAAGTTGTTGTTGAAAAAAAATATATACATAAACAATCGAAATGTAACGTTTTTAAAAGGAAATTTATATGTAAGATAACTTTATTGGATCATGTAAGTCACTCAACGCATTCACGAAAATCGCTTCGTCCTGCTACCTCATCCGGCTGAAAAAGTCGTCGTCTGTAAAGGGTTAACTTTGAAGCAGGACATGTTTTACTATGGTTTGGAATGCAATTATGTAGGTAACTGATACCTTTTGGAAAGAACTTCAACTAAGTCATTTTTAAGGACAAATGCGTGTTAAATGAAATCAGTAACATGTTGTGATTTCGTAAGAAAATGTCCTATAGTATAATTATTTTGGGTAAGGATGATAACATTAATTTTCATTTATTTCGAAGAGGAACGTGAATAGATCTACCTTCATAATCCACTTATTCAAGTTAATTGTCCGTTTTTTAATCAATATAAGTGGATCATAATAAATATTATAATAATACAAG
Source organism: Piezodorus guildinii (assembly GCA_023052935.1). Taxonomy (NCBI): domain Eukaryota; kingdom Metazoa; phylum Arthropoda; class Insecta; order Hemiptera; family Pentatomidae; genus Piezodorus; species Piezodorus guildinii. The sequence continues at coordinate 162,838,689 of CM041295.1, read as the reverse complement.
AAAAGTGTAGAAGGAGGAGAAAGTCATTGGATTTCCCAAGGCTTCCCCTGGTCTTCCATTGGCTCGCTTACTTTCGGACCTCTCCCCAGCACTCAAAGCAGTCTAACGAGTTGACAAAATGGAGGGGAACGGAAAGGAAAAAATAAAGAAAGGATTAAGGGCTGGGAATATAGGCACCACAATGGCTATACACTCCTCCTCCCTTCTTCATCCTGCCTCAAGTTTTAAATTTCAAATTTACCGCATGAGCCAATTTTAATATTCGAGGGTACAAACGTCATAAATGAGGTTATATAAAACATACCTATCTAGCTTGTGAACAGCTCCTTAAGTACATATCTGTTTTATTTATACGTCCAATAATTTCTGGTACAATGGACAAATCGTTACCCATCGAATATGCTAATACTAAGGCGTTGTCTACGTTAAGTCAGTGTTACCAACTAGTGGTCCGCGGATCCCTGGGTTCCGCGAGATGGCACTTTAATAATAATTTTAAATTACCTTGAAATTAAATATTTGTGAAGCCTTGGCTTTTAATAATAATCAGTTATGTTCTACTAATACATATTCAAAATTTTAGCTGATATTATTAACACGAGCTATGATATGATATAATTAACAACTAGTGATGATCACTGACATCATTAACACGAGCTACTGAAAAATTACTTTAAAATATTTATTTATACTGTGATATTAGAAAATGATGGGAGAAAATGTGTATAGAGTTGAATCGGGTGTACCTAGGAGGATCATCCCACCACAAGGCAATCCCGCAGCTCTAGAAACAGAATAAGTAATTATTCTACTCCAGACGGATTCGAACCCGGGAACCGGAGAGCAACTTAGTAATTTAGTGCTGTAGCCACTAGACCCGCCGCTCACACATCTTCTGTAAGGCTGCAAATTATTTGACTCAATTTGATATTGAACAATAAAGAAAAATAATCTTCAATTAAAAGAGCTTTCTTTGTCAAAAAGTGGAGATGTTTGTTCATATTTTCAACAACTCCTGTAAATTATAACTTGAAATTATTTTACAACGCTTTACATATTGTAAATTTTTACTTTTACTTACCTATATATGAGATATGAGAAAGAAATTAGAGTTTTCACCGGAAATATACGTTTTAGGGTTCCCTGAGTCCAAATGACGTCCCCTACAAAGGTCTGTGTATATGTTACACATCTCGAAAACGAAGTTGCATACAACTCAAATTTTATATTTAAGACAACTATGAGCCGAAAATATTACCTCAATTTTTTCACCCAAATTGACGAACCAGAAGAGCCACTTTATTCCATGATTTCACCATCTTACGTTTTTATCAAAAACACCACTAACGATTTTGATTAAACTCGCTGTACCGATGTAAAATCTAATGGACTTCAATATCATGTTGATTTCATTATAACTGATATAATGATGGAGTTTTGTTGACCGTTGAGAAATTAGATGAGGAAGATGGTTGGGGGTGCGGTCATAAATTAAAAACACACATTTAAAATAAGTGTGTTAATTATGTGCCGACGTTTCGGCCTACAAGTGGCCTTCACAGGGCTAAAAGAAACAAGATAACAACCAATGTAATTATAGACTTAATAATGCGTTAGGTATATAATAATAATATGACAGTAATAAATTTTAAATAAAATTAAATGTAAAATGATAATAAGATGACAATTATAAAGTATGGAAATAAACAAATTTAAGATGATAGTTATAAAGTATGGAAGTAAACATAATTGAGATGATAATATTGTAATGAGAACATATAAAGAGAGACTAAGCAAATGAAAAAAAATTACAAAGGAAAAATATGTGAACAATTAAAATTTTAAATATTAACAATTTTGAGTTGATATATGACGGTAATATATTAAAAACATAGTTAAGAGTATAGGTAATATATAAACAAAGAACATAGTCATTACAAAAGAGAAACAGTATGAATAAAAAATAATTTAAATTTTAAAATAATGTAATATTAAACTAATAATTATATGTCAGGATATGTAACGGAGAAAGATATGAGTATGGAAAGAGGGAGAAAGAAATGGGCGATGAAAAAAGATCCTTATCAATAAGAAAAAAAAAAAATTACATACTTGACTCGTCCTGAAGACGCTGCTAAAGGAGTGATGTTTCCCAGTTTAAAAAACGCTCATTGCGTGGAACAGAAAATATGAGAACTAGAATGTCCGTTAGGATTATTCCAAGAAGCTAAGTTATGTTTACTGATTCGATTGTTAAAAAATAGCCAAAAGTTATTACTTGAGAGTACTTGAGTTATTACTTATGAGTATTTGATAAAATTGTAAGAAATAGTGACGAGGTAAAGATTAAAAGATATTAAGTAATAACGGATGACGATGATAAATGACGATTAGGTAATAACGAATGACGATAAGGAGCGGAAATGATAAATACACAGTAATCTAGTGGGTAAACAAATAAATAAATAAAAGGGGAGTACAAAAATTAAATAAATATATAAATAAAAAATTGATAATAAATAAATAAAAATAAAATTATGAAGAGATGATCAGATGGTTGTTTAAAAAAAAATGAGCTAGGGATGCTTTATTAAATTTAATATTTGAGAATGAGCTAGTGACAAGTTATGTTTGTCAGTCTTTTGATTAACAGGAATTGGTTCTAGTTGTATGTAAATGCATTCTGCAATGAGTCGCTTGTCATGGTTGGGAACAATGGCAAGAATGGATGTTTTATCAAAATCAAAGGAATGGTTAAGGGTTAAGGAATGATTTTTTAATTTTTTCTGAAAGAGAGGGAATGTAAGGTACGGATCTATATAAGGGAGTTGATGATGATGATGGAGTAGAAAGAGAGGTTAATTGAGGTTGAGACTGATTCCTGTAGTTATTTATAAGTTTGTTTATGATCACAATTCTCCTGGCCAATAACTTCCCTACCGTGATCATAAACAAACTTATAAATAACTACAGGAATCAGTCTCAACCTCAATTAACCTCTCTTTCTACTCCATCATCATCATCAACTCCCTTATATAGATCCGTACCTTACATTCCCTCTATTTCAGAAAAAATTAAAAAATCATTAAAATCCTTCAATCCAAACCTCAGACTTGCTTTCAAATCCCACTACAAACTCTCCAATATTTACAGCCGACTTAAAGACAGTATACCAACAGACCATCGTTCAAAAATTGTTTATAGAGTCCCTTGCGGAACTCCTAATTGCAACTCTGCCTAAATTGGTGAAACCAAAAACCTTCTCAAAGATCGCATCACCCGACACAAATATACAATTTCCTCAAAAAATTCTACCGCTTCAAAACTTTCAGAACATTCCTTAACCCTTAACCATTCCTTTGATTTTAATAAAACATCCATTCTTGCCACTGTTCCCAACCATGACAAGCGACTCATTGCAGAATGCATTTACATACAACTAGAACCCCTTCCTGTTAATCAAAAGACTGACAAACATAACTTGTCACTAGCTTATTCTCAAATATTAAATTTAATAAAGCATCCCTTGCTCATTTTTTTTAAACAACCATCTGATCATCTCTTCATAATTTTATTTTTATTTATTTATTATCAATTTTTATTTAATTTTTGTACTCCCCTTTTATTTATTTATTTGTTTACCCACTAGATTAATGTGTATTTATCATTTCCGCTTCTTATCGTCATTCGTTATTACCTAATCGTCATTTATCATCGTCATCCGTTATTACTTAATATATTTTAATCTTTACCTCGTCACTATTTCTTACAATTTTATCAAATACTCATAAGTAATAACTCATGTACTCTCAAGTAATAACTTTTGGCTATTTTTTAACAATCGAATCAGTAAACATAACTTAGCTTCTTGGAATAATCCTAACGGACATTCTAGTTCTCATATTTTCTGTTCCACGCAATGAGCGTTTTTTAAACTGGGAAACATCACTCCTTTAGGCAGCGTCTTCAGGACGAGTCAAGTATGTAATTTTTTTTTTTCTTATTGATAAGGATCTTTTTTCATCGCCCATTTCTTTCTCCCTCTTTCCATACTCATATCTTTCTCCGTTACATATCCTGACATATAATTATTAGTTTAATATTACATTATTTTAAAATTTAAATTATTTTTTATTCATACTGTTTCTCTTTTGTAATGACTATGTTCTTTTTTTATATATTACCTATACTCTTAACTATGTTTTTAATATATTACCGTCATATATTAACTCAAAATTGTTTTTAGTAATAACAATTTTTATTGAGAAAATTTTACAATCTGTCCCAATTTGGACATTAATAGTATTGCTGAATGATATCAAACATACTACATTCATACAATATTTACACAACATAAAATTACAATAAAATATATACACAATAATGAATCAATACAAAAGTCAATAATTCACTTATACCTATATACACATACACACACTCATACATACATCACATTGAGTGGAGAATCTAGCCAGTACTAGAACTCCAATATATTTACAAAAGGTCGCGGGGCCACTGCCGTTTCAACCTTCTAGGTGGGTTGTATGGATGAGTAGAGCTGGATAGGGATTGAGCTAAAGGATTAGGATGATGAATGAGGTTCTGGTGGAATTTGGAAAATTTGGATGGAATTAGGTCTGAAATAAATGGAACATTAAGGTCGTGGTGCAAGGTATAATTGGAGACATAATAAGGAGCATTTACTATTGTACGAAGGACTTTGGATTGAAAGGATTGAATGCGTTTGATGTTAGAACGTTTAGCTGTCCCCCACAGTTCAAGTCCGTAGGTCCAGATGGGCTTCAGTATTGTCTTGTAGATTAATAATTTGTTTTCAACTGTAAGTTCAGATTTTCTGTTGAGTAGTCGGTATAACTGTCCGAATCGTCGGTTGAGTTCTTGTCTTTTAAGTCTTGTATGTGGGTTCCAAGTCAATCTTTTGTTTCAAGCCAAGATACCGGACTGTATCTGAGAGAGGAATCGGTAATGAGTTGAAATAAACTGGCGGACAGGATTTTCGTCTAAGAGTGAAGGTTATGTGTTTACATTTGGCTTCGTTCACCTTTACACGCCAGTTATTACACCAGTGTTCGATAAGGAAAAGGTGTCTCTGAAGGTTTAAGGATGCTGTTTCAGGATTGGAACTGGATGATAGGATGGCGGTGTCATCTGCAAAAGTTGCCAGAAAGGTATCAGGATGTGTAGGAATATCAGCAGTGTAAAGGATGTAGAGGATGGGTCCCAAGACGCTGCCTTGAGGAACACCGGCCTCAACGGGATAAAGGTTAGAAAATTCTTCACCACAGCGAACTCGGAAGGAACGGTTCGAGAGATAGGATCGGAGAATGAGGTATAGGGACTGGGGTAAATGGGTTTTCAGCTTGAAGAGTAATCCAGTGTGCCATACCCGGTCAAAAGCTTGCGCAATGTCCAGAAACGCACCAGAACAATACTCTTTGCATTCAAGAGCTGAGGAAATATGGTCTAAAACTCGGAGCCCCTGTTGAACTGTGGAATGCTGAGGACGGAATCCAAACTGATGGGAAGGAAGATTTTGAGATTCTAATATGGGTAGGATACGTTTTAGAAGAAGCCTTTCGAAGATTTTTGAGAGGATGGGGAGTAGACTAATAGGCCTGTAGGATGAAGTGTTGTTGGAAGGTTTACCTGGTTTTAAAAAAAGGATGATGGTGGAATGTTTCCATAACAGTGGAAAATAGGTGGTGCGGAGGATGCAGTTGTAAATATAAGTAAGGAATATAATAGCTTTCTGCGGAAGTTGTCGGAGGATCTGGGAAGTAAGGAGATCGTGTCCAGAAGATTTACGGAGAGTCAGTTTTTGGAGAAGATATTTGACCTCAGAGGGATTAATAGCTTTAGGAGGTAGGGAAAGTGGAATCGGTGACATAAGAAAGTCTTGCACTTTTGCGGTGTGATTGATGTGGGATTCCGGGTGAGGAGTGAATACTTTGGAGAGGTGTGTGGCGAATTCCTCGGCTTTATCTTCATCAGACGCAGCCCAGGAGTTATCACCACGTCGGAGAGGATGGGAAACATGATGGTATTTTAGGATCTTTTTCGTGACATTCCACAGGGAATTATCACGAGCTGATAGAGAGGAGAGGTAGGAATTAAAGGACTGGGAACGGAAGTTCGCCAACTCCCTCTTCAATTGTCTACAATAGAAGTTATAGGAGCGGCGATCTGTTGGGTGTCGGGTGCGCTGCCATAATGATCTTGCTCGGCGTTTGGTGTGGATAAGGTCTATAATAGGTTGTGGAAAATGATTTTGGTCTGGATTTATATTGGAGTGTTTAGGAGAGGAAGCAGTCCAGACAGCTTGTTGGATGGCGGTGGTAAAGGAATAGACGGAATTATCTAGGTCATCTTGGGTTTTGAGGGTTACTCTGAGGTCAATATTATCGGTCAGGATTTGGCGGAAAAGGTTCCAGTTGACAGGGCCTCGGATGAATGATGGTGGAATGGGTTTTGGAATTGGAGTGAGAGATACTTTTAGGATCAGTGGACTATGGTCTGAGGATAGTTCATCAAGGCGAGTTAAAGACAAGTTGAGAGAGCCTAATCCGCTGTGGATAAAGAAGTCGAGGATGTCAGGATTGCGGTTAGGATCGGTTGGCCAGTAGGTAGGGGAGTCAGGAGGCAGGATATTAAAATTTCGGGAGTTGAGTGCAGACAGCAAATTTCGTCCCCGAGAATTCGTGGTTCTGGAACCCCACTGCTGATGCTTGGCGTTTAAGTCTGCACCCAGAATGAAACGATTTCCTAAGGAATCCAGGAAGGATAAAAATTCAGAATTGGAAATGGAATGTTTAGGAGGGCAATATGCAGATGTGAGGGTTACCGGAAAGGAAAAAGTCTTGATTACTATGGCTGTGGCTTGTAGGAAATCATAGGTGGGAAGTGGGAGTAAATGATGAGAGAGGGATTGGTGGACAATGATAGCAGAACCGGCATGGGCTTTACCGTCTGGGTGGTCAGTACGGTATGTCATGTATTGCGGTATTTTGAAGTACTGTTTAGTCGTTAGTCTTGTTTCAGTTATAAGTGCAACATCGATTGTTTTGTCTTGCAACAACGCTGTCAGTTCGTCAGTATGATTTCTAACACCATTCGCATTCCAAAGGAGAATGGATAAGGAGTTAGGTGAAGTCATTTAAGGATTTTTCAAGGCAGGGATAAGATTTGATACTAGATTTGTAAGGAGTGATATAAGCGGCATAACAAGAGATTTGATTTCGGAGATGAACGATGTCATTAGACTGGTAAGATCTGTGGCGTTTGATGGTGGAGGGATATGAGAAATTTGATGTTGAGGAGTTTTTTGAAGGTCAGGTAAACTTTGAGGGATAGATTGTTGTACAATAGATTGAGAATGTTGAGGAAAACGTTGTTCCGGCAGGGCCTCGACTTCATGACTCTGGTTCCCACCTCCAAGCAAGTGGGCAAATGAGAAGTTAGAATTTACAAGTTTAGATGGTTCTCTTCTGCTTCTGATTGGTGTAGCTGTTTCATTCGGATCCTGAGGTTTTTGGTATCTGGTTCTGAGTTTCTTGTAGATTTCACATCCCTTGTAGTTAGCCGGGTGGTCCTTGAGGCACAGAGCACATACAGCGGGTGTAGATCTTGATCTTGTACATTCTTCAGTTTTATGCTGTTCACCGCATTTCACACAGCGTGGTATGTGATGGCAATAACTTTTGGTATGACCATATGCCTGACAGTTATGGCACTGGACTATTTCTTTCTTTGTGTAAGGTTTTTCAACTTTTACACGGGTATAGTACAGTCTGCTGAGGTCATAGATTTTTTCGACTCCTGCTGATGGTTCCAAGTCCACGAAGAATAGAGGCAGTGGACTTTTATCTTTTAGAACGTTGGTGACTTGCCTCACTTGGAATCCTAATTCTGTCAGTTCTTCTTTGATTGCTTCAACGGGTGTTGAGGAATGTAGGTTTCTGATTACGACCCTTAATGCTCTCTCTTGGCGCAGCTGATAAGTATGAAAGTCAGCTTTGGTCTCAGTCAGATATTTTACAATCTTTCTGTAGGTTTCAGCAGTAGTCGGAGATATTTTAGTATCATTGGTTCTACTTATACAATAATAACTATTAGGATCTGTTACTTTGTTTAAATGCGCACACATCAGTTTAAAATTTTTAATATTTTTAACAAATATTGGTGGAGGTAGTGGTTCTCTGGGTATAGGAGAAGATTCCATGGTTTCTTTTTCATTTTGGAGGATCTGAAATGGATTCGGTGTAAAAAACGGAGATTCATCAGTTATTCCTTGTGATGATGTGCTGGGCTGTGGTTCAGATCCTAATGAGGTAGCTGACGCGGTCGCTGGTGGAATCATTTTTTTATTTTGTTCACGGCGGGGTCTCTGTTTTGTAGGAGACGAGTTAGAACCTGCAGATCTAGATCTTTTACTTGCAGACTTTGAGGACATGACTTGATGAAAATATCTCATTGATTAAGAAAATAATAATAATAAATAAATAATGAGATAAGAATTAAAGATAAAAGAAAGATAATTAAAAGAAAAGCAAGCCCGAGCTTGCCGAGCTAGCGGCAATCAGCTGATCAGTGACCCTCCTTTCACTTTTTCGTGATTGTACAAAGTAAATTATAACTTTGCTTACCGAAACTTCTCCAATATTCACTGCCGTAATATTCCTGAGGTCTAGTGATGTTCTCCAGACTGAATTCTAGCGAATTCCTACTGAAAAAAGCAAAAATCTGAGAGACGATGTAACGTATGACTGTTATCATCGAGCGCATCGAAAATTGTTAATATTTAAAATTTTAATTATTCACATATTTTTCCTTTGTCATTTTTTTCATTTGCTTAGTCTCTCTTTATATATTCTTATTACAATATTATCATCTCAATTATGTTTACTTCCATATTTTATAACTATCATCTTAATTTTGTTTATTTCCATACTTTATAACTGTCACCTTATTTCCATACTTTATAATTGTCATCTTATTATCATTTTACATTTAATTGTATTTATGTTCCCATAATTTATTACTGTCATATTATTATTATATACCTAACGCATTATTAAGTCTATAATTACATTGGTTGTTATCTTTTTTCTTTTAGCCCTGATGAAGGCCCACATTGTAGGCCGAAACGTCGGCACATAATTAAAATAACACTTATTTTAAATGTGTGTTTTTAATTTATGACAGCACTCCCAACCATGGCAGGGCTTAAATGCCGATATTTTAAATTCTCTTCTCTAAAGTATTTTTACTTTCACTTACTATATATAGTAAGGGAAAGTTTTGCGATCGTGAAAATTTTCCAATTCCAGTTTTCAACGGAAATACACATTTTAGGGTCCAAATAACCAAGTCCCGCAAAAAGGTCTGTGTGTGTGTGGTAATTCCCGGGCGGAAGCGGTAAGTCTTTTGAAACTGAAATTTCATATTTAAGACAAATATACGCCCGAGACGTAACAAAAACTTTTTCATCAAAATGAGCTTACTACAAGAGCCACTTTATACCATGCATTTTGCACCTTTTTTCGATTATCTCGAAAACGTTTCCGACGATTTGATTAAACTCGCTATATCGATGTAAAATTTAATGAGCTGTAATATAATTTAGGTTTCGTTTGGATTAAAATGGTCTGGCAGGGCTTAAATGCCGATATTTTAAATTTTCTTTCTCTAAAGTACCTTTAATATTGTTGATTCTATAAAAATAACTATGTCATATTGTTACCACTGATAAAAAACAGGTTAATATATAAATTGAATAAATTCGATACCCAGCTGTAGGAGAAATTTTTTAATGCAATTTTTCGTTTTTGAACATAAGTGCAGTAATATACATGTATAATATACCGTTGGAAAGCTAAAGATTTTAGAAAAAATATTATCTTATACTCAAGCTTTTAAAAGTTAATAGAGAGTGATGAAAATAAGATAAAACTAACTGATTATTTTAGATAATAATATAATAGATTTTTTAATAAAACACATGTTGCTATATAAATTCGATTTAATTAATTCTTCCATAACGTATTTTTATCTCTAACAGTATTTGAAAATTCTTTCATTGATTTTAAAAATGGAGGTAAGTGAAAGTCGTGTGTTGCCCGCACCAGATTTTTAATTTATATATTTGTAAAAAATAACTGTGACAGCTTGTTAACATAGGTATAACCTAGGAAAATATAAAAGTTGAATTAATTTGATAACCAAATAAAGGAGCAAACAGATTTTTTTTTTTTTTCTGAACATTTGTAAGAATATCAGTATAGATATATAATATACCGCTGGAAAGCTAAAGATATTACAATATTTTTTTTCCCATGTAGAAAGGTAATGCAAAGTGACGAATAGGGCATAAATGTATCCTATTGTTGCAGATAGCATTTTTCTACTCTTACATTAATTAACTTGTAGAGCCGCCCCTGCTTCGCACGGCTGCAATTTGAATGAGGCGTCATTTATGTTGAAAAAACTCTGTCTCACCGATTTAGTGTTTATCACATTCTTAGTTTTAGTTTATCGTGGATAGTTCCGAAAAAATGGCCGCTAGCTCAGTTCTATATACGTATCGCTCTGTGTTAGTTACCTTTTTATCTGTGTGATACTGCATGAATATCCATCAAACTTTGTAAATCGTGAGTCGTAGCACTATAACATACTTTGATGAACACAAATTGAGAGGTGAGTGCTGTTTAGTTAAATAGGCACCTATAAACTGGTGGCCGTCCCAGGCTGGAGATAACGGCTAGGCTAATCCTCTTCTCTTTATTTACAAGGTCTCGGTCGGAAGTGTTGTCATTTCTGACTTCGTAACCAAGACATTCTTTTTAAAACTTTTAGTTCTCTTCCTCTAAGACTTTTTATTTTTTCTCTAAGACTTTTTTTTTTTTTTTCTCTAAGACTTTTTTTTTTCTCTCTAAGACTTTATTTTTATTAAATTAGAAATGGTTGTTTATTGTATGTTGTCTATGTATATATTGTAAATAGTTTAGTTTTAAGATCTTTTAGGTTAATTTTCTATTAATTAGTTTATATAAGTCTCTATAAGTGTATTTTTTTTTAAATTTATTTTATTTTTATTTTTTTTTTTAGTGTAGGTCACTATATAATTCAAATAGATCTCTTTATATGTTTATTTTATTTTTCATTTTTTTTTCTTATTCTATTGAGTTATGGATCTCGATAGAACATTGTCATGCGATGAATCAGGGGAAGAGACGCCTTTCTCTGAAATAAGCGAATCAGACTCGAAGTATTTAACGCAACGCCAAAAACGCCACAGGAACAATACTGGGTCCGGAGGAAATTCTCCTAACAAAAAAAAAATAAATCGGCCAAGTCCAAGCAACAGCCAAATACATTACAATCACCACCAAAAACTCGCAGCACCACTGCAGCCAACCAACATGAACCAACAGCGCCATCTACTTCGGCCGCTCCGTCTCCTACTAATGTACCTCCTTCATCTATCGTTAGCCATGCCGCAACAGTCAACACTGCAAATACAGTTCCGGGACCTCAAGGATTTTCCGATCCCGAGCCACCTCCAATAGTTGTAACAAATATTAGTAATTTTTCGTCGTTCGGTAAAGAAATCGCCAATCTAATCGGACAACCAAACTTCCAATGTTTCTCCCGATCAAATGACATAAAAATAAACACATACACGAAAGAAAATTACAAGAAACTCGTGAGTTATTTGAGCTAAAAAAACTACGACTTTCATTGTTATCAACTCAAACAAGAAAAATCATATCGCGTTGTTTTACGCGGACTCCATTCATCCACCCCATCTGAAGCCATTAAAGAAGGCCTGGAAGAAATTGGACACCACGTAAGGAACATTTCTTCAGTGACACACCATACACAAAAATACCCCTTGCCACTATTCTTCGTAGACCTCGAACCAGCCAGAAACAATCCAGAAATATTTCAGGTGAGAAGACTGGTCTACTCATCTGTACGATTCGAAGAGCCTAGGGTAAAAACGACAATTGTTCAGTGTACCAAATGCCAAACCTTAGGACACACGAAGTCCTACTGTTATCACCCACCTAGATGTGTCAAGTGTGCCGGCCCACATGCCTCTGAAACGTGCCAGAAAGCTCGAGATGAGCCAGCTCAGTGTGCTCTTTGCGGTGAAGGTCACCCAGCCAGCTACCGGGGTTGTACAGTCTACAAAACCCATCTTCGACAAAGATCTCACAACATTAATGTAAAAAGAGATGACCAAGAGACACACACCCAGGGACCAGAGTTGAACAATTTGTCTGCCTTCCCTCAACTTCAGAAGCCTGCAACTACCTTCGCTCAACAGCAGCCTACCACATCTACAGTCAGGGATTCTACTGCTGAAACCAGAAAAACTTTCCCCGACGTCACCACCATAAAGAAGAAACAGACTACTATTCAGGCGCCTCCAAACTCCCAAATCAGGTCTCCAGCCTTCCACCCTAAACCACAAGCTTCCCGTCAACCGATCCTTCCCCATAATCTGCCCTTACGTGTCAAACTACCCAGAGCACCCTAACAAAATTCCAGAACTACCTTCTCTTCCTCCTAGTCAACCAAAGCCTCAACCTCCAGTGACCCAGAGGACTGAACACCCTCGTACCCCACGGCGGGCTCAGCACTCAGCCAACACTCCTGATCAAATAAGTTATCCTTCCCACGACGCTTATCCACATCCGTTTTCCAACCCAGATCTATCCAACATTTACTCCATTCTAAATTCCTTTCTCTCAGATCTTAGAGATACCATCCAACCGCTTATCAATCTTCTAACTAGAGTCCTTTCCCAAATCCCATTCAATCTCCCACTATGAGCGTAAAGCCCCTAAATATCCTCTTGTGGAATGCTAATGGCCTGCATAACCATCGTGACGAACTGGACGTATTTCTACACGACAAACACATAGATATAGCACTATTGACAGAAACACACTTCACACGACGATCACATTTTTACATACGTGACTACATCACTTATAGATCAGACCACCCAGACAATACTTCCCATGCCGGGTCATGTATCCTCATTCATAAATCCTTACCTCATTCCTTTATTCCTTCTACTCCATCTGACGCCATACAATCAACCTCAGTATCCATTTCAACTCGTCCTTTCCATCTTACAATTTCAGCTGTATACTGCCCTCCTGGTAACTCCCTCTCCTATAGTCAACTTGAAACCCTGTTCAGATCCCTAGGACCGCGCTTTATTGCTGGAGGAGACTACAATGCGAAACATAAGCGATGGGGTTGCCGAACATCCAACTCCCGTGGCAATCTCCTTTCTCGAGTCTCCACCACCCATTGTTATACAATCCTTTCGCCAATGAACCCGACATACTGGCCTACATCCCTCAAAAAACGTCCTGATATCCTAGACATATTTGTTTCCTCTCAGATATCTTCTTCCCAATCCACAATCAAATCCCTAAATGACCTGTCATCCGATCATAGTCCGGTTCTGCTTTCCTTGCATTCAAGCCTTGTTCCTAAGCCCACCATTCCCACTCTGATTACAGGACGAGTAGACTGGGACGGATTCAGATATGACTTGGAAAACAAACTTGACTTAAAAATACCACTAAAGACTAAACATGATATTGATAAAGCTGTTGAAAAACTGACTGACTCAATCAGCAGTAGTATACTTGACAACACTACAACCATTAACACTACTAACTTACAGGAGACTATCCTGCCACAGCACATTCGAATCTTATTAAGGGAAAAACGCAGAGCAAGATCGAAGTGGCATAGGACTAGATACCCTTCAGACAAAACTTATTATAACAAACTTACTAACAGACTAAAATCAGAAATCAGAAAAGTTAAAATTCAAAACTTACTCAACTTTACTGAAAAACTAACTATTACAGACAGATCGTTATGGATGACCACTAAAAAGTTACTGAAGTACAAAGAATGTAATCATCCACTCCTAACTGAATCCCATATCTGGACAAGATCTGATGAAGAAAAGGCCCAGATATTCGGTCAGCACCTTTTTAAAACCTTTAATCCACATCCAGATATTCATAATCCCGGTCACATTAAGTTTATAGAAGCAGAACTAGATATCCCACTCCAAATGGTTCTTCCTCCTAAAGCGTTCCATCCTACTGAAATATCTAACATCATCCAGAGTTTACCATCCCGCAAAGCTCCTGGACATGAAGATCTCACTTCCCATATTTTAAAACTCCTTCCTCGAAAAGCTATCCTATATCTTACTTACATATATAATTCCGTACTCCGTTCCACATACTTTCCTACTTCCTGGAAATTATCCATTGTCAAAATGATACCCAAACCTAAGAAACCGCCTGAAAATCTATCTTCTTACCGTCCCATCTCACTTTTACCAATCATGGGTAAAATCTTGGAAAAACTTATACTGAAACGCCTATATTCCATCCTAGATACTAATTCCATAATTCCTGATCACCAGTTTGGATTCAGAACGTCCCACTCCACTATCCAGCAATGTCATCGTGTGGTGGACGTTGTCTCGTCTGCATTAGAGCGCGGGTTGTACTGCACGGGAGCATTCCTCGACGTAGAGCAAGCCTTTGACCGAGTCTGGCACCCGGGATTGCTTTACAAACTCCGCAATTTCCTTCCCCCTACATATTTCCTTATCATCAAGTCCTACCCCACCGACAGATCCTTCAAAGTAAATCATAATAATTCCTATTCATCCATTTTTAATCAGTTTGCTGGTGTTCCTCAAGGCAGTATCCTGGGACCTATTCTTTTCACAGTTTATACAGCTGATATCCCATCCCATCCTAACACTTTCCTTTCTACCTACGCTGATGACACTTGTGTGTTATCAGTCAATACTGATCCAACTATTGCCTCTCCAACTCTCCAATCCCACATCAGAGACCTTGAAGTGTGGTGTCAGAACTGGAGAATTAAAATAAATGCCAACAAATCCAACCAAATTACCTTTACCCTTCGTCGTAAACCTATGACATCCTGCCCTACTGTTTCCTACAATAATACTCCTCTTGTCCCGGTTGAACAGATCCGATATTAGGACTGCACCTTGACAAACGTCCCACTTGGAACCCTCATACAAGACTTAAACGACAAGAAACTGCTCGACGTTTTCGACTACTTCAACACTTACTAGACAAACGTTCTAATCTTCCACTTAACTACAAAAGACTCATCTACATGACTATCATCAGACCTATATGGACTTACGGGGTAGAGCTTTGGGGCTCTACTAAACCATCGAATTCTTCCCGTATCCAATCCCTACAATCCAAAATCCTTCGTAAAATCCTCAATGCTCCTTACTTTGTCACGAATACACTAATCCATAAAGATCTTAATGTTCCGTATGTTGCTGATTTGGCCCGATCTAGATACCATTCCTTTCATGGCAAACTCCATTCCCACCCTAATCCTCTAGTTTCAAACCTTTCTTCCTCTTCGATTCCTGACAATCCTCCGAGGCGTCTGAAAAGGAGATGGCCCCGAGACCTTCTAGTTTAAATCATTTTAGAGTGCTTCCATTGGGAAGCTTCTCTACATGTGTTTCATGCCTTTATATATTTCATCTAATTTACTAGTTGTATTCCTGTATACAGTTGTAAATTCCAATAAATAATAATAAAAAAAAAAAAAAAAGTTTATCGTAACGAAAAGTTCAATAAGCAAAAAACATGTTTATTTTATAACGTCTACTCATTATTATGCTTAAATATCGGCAGAAATGAAAAACATATATCAAACAGATAAAGGAAAATTTAATTGTCGCCTATAAAGAAAACTTGATTGCTATTTATGTACTCAAACATAACAACGGTTCCTATTTTATTCGGTTTATTGCTATTTTACATTTCAAAAAAAATATTTAAATTACATTTTAAAGTCAAATTAAGTTTCCATAGTAATCCCATTTCGTTTACAGTGAAACATCCGTTTTCATGAAATAGTAGATATTGTTTAATTTAACGAGGATAAATAAAATATGCTTGTTAGAGAAAAATAATAATTTTTTATGTTCCTATAGAGTATATATAATGGTACAACTTTGCTGTTAGTTAATTTAATTCGTATTTTTTAAGCTGGTGTATTTATAATACTAATTTTACTTACCTTATTATTTAAAATTTACTTGAAATATTTAAATTTTGAATTGAAGGAAAAATTTATTTTGGATTAAATGATATAAGAGTAAGTCCTATGATATGAGGATTGCCTCACTGCATTATATTGAAAATGACTATCAGATAGTGAAATAAGTTGGTAGCGTTTTTCAATATTTCAATTTAATCCTCTTTGTGTGTACTTCAATAAAATCATCTTTACTTGGTCAATAATGTTTAAATATTCCAAAAAAAAAGATTAGTTAAGATGCTCTTTTGCAACAGTTTCAACCGAGATTCCATATCTTTAAGTGGTATCTTTCTTGCACAAAATGGATTTTCATCATTTAATCATTTAACAACTCCAGCGGATTTTCCTTTTCAGAAATAAAAAAATCATTAGTTGACGAAATCGATTCCTTTCCTCTTCCATTGTGGGCAAGCAGAATTCTACTTGAAGATAAGGACTGGGGATCACCTGAAGCATGGTGGCTAGCATAACAGCCGTCTATGCTAAAGGTCACGGGTTCAAACCACCAGTTAGTTCTAGGATTTTTTAATGGGAGTAAAAAATCCTTAGTTATGCCGTCCTTCGGCGGGTACGTAAAAATGTAGTCCTGAGCCTGTACATTTAACTATTACAACCTCTCGCTTTCGCTTTCATATGTTTATGGACTTTCAAAAACTTTATATTAACTCATAAAATTTATTTTCTTGCATAACTTTTTTTAAAATTTTGCTCTTTCCAACGGCATATTATACGTATTATTACTACTCATATATTTCAGGGATAATTTTTTTTATGACTTGGTTACAGAAAATTAATTTTTCCCGTTTAAAGAAAAGCTTATTTTGCGATGAATTTTACCTTTAAATCATCAGGAAAGAATGCCCTTAATGATGGTGAAAATTGTATTAAAATTCCTCTTGTGGCTTAGAAGGAGGTGGCGGAAACCAAAATCATTTTATATAGAGAGATTTAATACATGTTTCCTACGAAACTGAAGGTAATAATTTAATCTTTACTCAAAGTTCTGAAATTGATTTTAACAGCTGAGGTATGAGAAAGCCATGGTTGCGCACTTTTTTTCAAAAACTGTGCTTGTATCATATTAGGAATTAATTAAATCAATTAAAAGATTTTCAACAACAAATAAGGATATTCCTTGCAAGAGAAAACGGCATGTTTCTTGTTTAATAATTTCATATATCAGCGGATCTAAACGCGAGCTCTTAAAATGCAACGGAGAATGTTGACCTATCAGTTTTGAAACTCGTTTTATAGACTCGGCCTATTACTCAGTCCCTTGATAAATCCATCATTTAGTATTTTAGGTCAAGCGGGTGTATTGTGATTCCTTAGAGAGTTGAAACGTTTGGGGTCATGCAAAGAGGTGATCCCTAACGGGCAAAATACTCAAATAATTACATAAGAAGGGCATTTTGCCCAATTTTAGGCTCCATCTTACCATTAGTGGCCTTATTTCAACTCCAAGTTCCTTTTAAATATGGTAAGAGGGAGTATTGTTTAAAAAGCAAGATTAATTTTTTTTTCATTATTTATTTGGTACAAATTATAAGAGCTGAAAGTCCTTCCAGATCGGAGTACTGTGCTGCCAGATCCCTTATGTCGGAAGCCGAAATGGGGAGACAATTAAATTTTTTAAAAATATTGATTTTTGCAACTGTATTGTTTAATGCATCATGTAAATGAGCTATGAGATAAAATACATGAAGAGAAACTACCCATTGGCAGCAATATAGTTGGTAATCTAAACTATAAGGTCTCGAGGCCATCTTCTTTTCAGACGCTTCGGAGGATTGTCAGGAATGGAAGAGAAGCAAGGATTGAAACTAGTGGGTTAGAGTGGGATTGGAGTTTGGCATGATTGATACCTGCTTCGGGCCATATTCAGCTACATATGGAATATAAAGATCTCTGTGGACTCGGTTTATTCATCTATACAGTTTATTCGTGACAAAATAAGGAGCGTTGAGGATTTTGGATTGTAAGGATTGAAGGCGGGGATAATTTGATAGTTTAGTAGAGCCCCAAAGCTCAACTCCGGAAGTTCAGATAGGCCTTATGATGGTCATGTAGATGAGCTTTTTGTAGTTAAGTGGAAGGTTGGAGCGTCTGTCTCGTAAGTGTTGAAGTAACTGAAAGCGACGAGCAGTTTCTTGTCGGTTCAGTCCATGTTAGACGTTAGTCAAGTAGAAGTCCTAGGTAGCGGATCTGTTCAACTGGGGCAAGCGGAATATTATTAAAGGATGCTATAGTGTAGGATGTCATCGAGTGAATTTGAATGTCTAAATATATTAAACGATACCGCAATTCTTAGTTTCTGTGAACTCCTTATAAATCACAAGACGGATTTTGATACGGTTTTAACTATAATTTAGGACATTCCTTCCTGAAAGTTTATAAGTAAAATACACTAGAATTAAGTTTTTCTTTCAAAGGGATTTTTTTTTTTTTTTTTTTTTTTTTTTTTTTTTTAGTTAATAGTGCTTTATTGAGAAATAACTCAATCTGCCACTATCTTGGGCAATAAGTATTAGAGCTAAAATAATTCATTCATTCCATATGTACAACGTAGAACAAGCAAAAAATAAAATAAGTTAACCTAAATAACAAATGAAAAAATGAATTTAAAAAATAAAATAAAATAAATGAAATAAAATAAAATAATTATAATCTTGGCTACATTCATACCTAGCAAAGGGAAAATTAAATTTTATAATTTTAATATAAAATAATAAACTTCTATAAACTTATAAACATATGTTATTTGTTATGTTGTAATATGAGAGTTATGAAAATTCAGTAATGCCACCATACAGTATTGTTCAAGTTATATTCTTTTATACAGTGCGAAATATTAAAAAAAATATAAAATAAATCGTATAAATGGAAAGCTGTTTTAAATCCATAAAGTAACATTGTTTTTAATTATTTCAACTGTTAAATTATTTCGTGAAAACAGATTTATTTGTAAAATACATTCATTTGTATTATACATTTTTTGTAAAATACTTTATATATTTATTCACCAATTTATGTTTCTCATTTCAGCCAATGACTGAATATAATGATTAGACATTATAAAATGAACATATTTTCTTGCTAATTGCACTTACTATGACCTTCTAATCCCAAAACGACAAACTCTAAATCTGTCAACCAATTTATGTTTCTCATTTCAGCCAATGACTGAATATAATGATTAGACATCATAAAATGAACATATTTTCTTGCTAATTGCACTTACTATGACCTTCTAATCCCAAAACGACAAACTCTAAATCTGTCAACCAATTTATGTTTCTCATTTCAGCCAATGACTGAATATAATGATTAGACATTATAAAATGAACATATTTTCTTGCTAATTGCACTTACTATGACCTTCTAATCCCAAAACGACAAACTCTAAATCTGTCAACCAATTTATGTTTCTCAATTCAGCCAATGACTCAATATAATGATTAGACATTATAAAATGAACATATTTTCTTGCTAATTGCACATACTATGACCTTCTGATCCCAAAACGACAAACTCTAAATCTGTCAACCAATTTATGTTTTGTTTTTTTTAATGTTTTTGCAGTGGTTGCAAATTGCAGCAAGGGTGAATCCACTAGAAATACATACATTAGGTGAGAAGCGCTGGGGTAGCCTATAACTTTGTTAAGTCCTTTATACAACAAAAGTTAGGATATTGTTTAAATGAACGAGGATACATAAAATATGATTGTTAGAGAGAAATAATAAATTTTTATGTTCCTAAAGAGTATATATATATATATATATATATATATATATATATATATATATATATATGATGGTACAACTTTGCTGTTAGTTAATTTAATTCGTATTTTTTAATCTGGTGTATTTATGATACTAATTTTACTTACCTTCTTATTTAAAATGTATTTGAAATATTTAAATTTTGAGTTGGAGGATTTATTTTGGATTAAATGATATAAGAGTAAGTCCTATGATATGAGGATTGCCTCACTGCATTATATTGAAAATTACTCTCGGATAGTAGAATAAGTTGGTAGCGTTTTTCAATATTTCAATTTAATCCTCTTTGGTGTGTACTTCAATAAAATCATCTTTACTTGGTCAATAATCTTTACAAATTCCAAAAAAAAAGATTAGTTAAGATGCTCTTTTGCATCAGTTTCAACCGAGATTCCATATCTTTAAGTGGTATCTTTCTTGCACAAAATGGATTTTCATCATTTAATCATTTAACAACTCCAGCGGATTTTCCTTTTCAGAAATAAAAAAAATCATTATTTGACGAAATCGATTTCTTTCCTTTTCCATTGTGGGCAAGCAAAATACTACTTGAAGATAAGGACTGGGGATCACCTGTAGCATGGTGGCTAGCATAACAGCCGTCTATGCTAATGGTCACGGGTTCGAACCACTAGTTAGTTCTAGAATTTTTTGATGGGAGTAAAAAATCCTTAGTTATGCCGTCCTTCGGAGGGTACGTAAAGATGTAGTCCTGAGCCTGTACGATGTCAGGTGCTCGTTGAAGATCCCTATCCTAATTAAACCTCGATAGGCAAAATTTAGGACTCCCACTGTAGCATCGTCCGATTAGCCACAGTAGCATAAAGTGACGTTAAATAAATAAACAAAGAAAGAAAGGTAAGGAATCTCGGTTGAAACTGATGCATAAAAGCACATTTACTGATCCTTTTTTAGAATATGTAAATATGATTGATCATGTATACATGATTTTGTAAACACGGAGAGAATTAAATTGAAATATTGAAAACCGCTACGAATTTATTTTACAAGCCAATATAATAGGCATTTTAAAATAAAGATGATATTGTCTTGCCAAAAGCATGATCATCTCATTATCCCAAAGATAGATTACACACGAGTATGACAAATTTAGGGTATCTAGGAGTGTAAGAATGACTGAATAACTTTATTTAGGGTATCTAGGAGTGTAAGAATGACTGAATAACTTTATTTAGGGTATCTAGGAGTGTAAGAATGACTAAATAACTTTATTTAGGGTATCTAGGAGTGTAAGAATGACTGAATAACTTTATTTAGGGTATCTAGGAGTGTAAGAATGACTGAATAACTTTATTTAGGGTATCTAGGAGTGTAAGAATGACTGAATAACTTTATTTAAGGTATCTAGGAGTGTAAGAATGACTGAATAACTTTATTTAGGGTATCTAGGAGTGTAAGAATGACTGAATAACTTTATTTAGGGTATCTAGGAGTGTAAGAATGATTGAATAACTTTATTTAGGGTATCTAGGAGTGTAAGAATGACTGAATAACTTTATTTAGGGTATCTAGGAGTGTAAGAATGACTGAATAACTTTATTTAGGGTATCTAGGAGTGTAAGAATGACTGAATAACTTTATTTAGGGTATCTAGGAGTGTAAGAATGACTGAATAACTTTATTTAGGGTATCTAGGAGTGTAAGAATGACTGAATAACTTTATTTCCTTTCGGGTTGAACCCCATACAAATATAGGCTACATAAGAATATAAAATACAAAACATACAACAATAAAAGGGGTAGCAAGATACAAATTCACTACGTTATTAGCTCTATATCTCATTCAACAGTAATAAATTACAATAAAAATTATAACAAAGCAATGTAATAACAATAAATATATAATATAGTAGTGCTCAATATAACAATAATAATTTATTCATTTGTCTTTAGGGTAATATTCCAAATGGAGCTGGCTGGCACAGCTCTACCTAAATCATAAATCTATAGCCAGGATACATTAATAATTACGATGTAAATAAAACCAAAAACAATACGAATACCTGCAAAGCAAACCAGCAACATACATTACAGGATTCTTATTTATATGTTTATTGTTATCTAAGATATTCTTATATAATTTTAAATATAACAATATTAATATATATTACAATAACAATGATATGACTTGATTGTTGATTGAAACTGGCAAATACTTGATTGTTACAAACTATCGATCAGTCCCGACTCCTGACGAATTTATACTCATACTTTCATGTCCATATATACTTTTTAAGCGAAGAAGTTTGGGTCTATTTTACTGCGTTCAAAAAAATCCTGTACAAAATCAAACAATCAGGCGTCGTGCTACACTCCTACAGTGACAATGAGACTAAGGGGAAAAAAGAATGAAAAAAAACGGTGATGCAATAAGTGAAACAGCCTCCGATGAAAGAAGAGGAAAATTCTGGCGGGGATGGAGTTGATTGGAGCTATTGTTGCTGCCTCGTGGCGAGCACGCTCCCGCCCGGGCACACTCAGCCATATCCTATTTAGCTAATGACCTCTAATGTTTCTTCAATTGACACTCTTCAAACTTCAAAATAGAAGTTCATATCGCGACGTGGGGTCTTTTATTGGTATCCATTCGGGTGAAAATTGTAATTGTCCAAAACTAATCCTGCTTCTCAATGTTTTTGAATCCAGAATGCGTATAAGAAAATAATCGAACCTAGAAACCATCACAACACTTATTATTGGTATATTTATCTTAAATAAATATATATTTTTATAGCCACTCCCGAAAGAAAATAATTTGATTTCACAATTTACAATGTTTTGGCCTCTAATGCTAAATTTCAAATATCTATCTCGTATAATTATTCCACATGCAATGTTTCACCGCTGCATCAGCAGTTGCGTCGGCTTATACTCATTAATAGTCCATCGACCAACTTATATCTTCCATACACTTTTTATCTAAATACATTGGGGGGAAATTGTAATTGTCCAAAACGAATCCTGCTTCTCAATGATTTTGGAATCCTGAATAATAGTACTTATTATTGGTATATTTATTTATAAGATAAATATATGTTATTTAACTAAAGTTTACGCAGAATTTTCGTTAGGGACGTCTAAGTGAATTAAAAACCAACTTTAAACATAAAAATATAAGTTTATCGAAACGGGTTTTTTTTTTTTTTTTTATTGAAATCCATTGGGGGAAATTTTAATTGCCCGAAACGAATTCTGCTTTTCATTGATTTTCAAATCGTGAATGCCTATAAGATGAATAAATAAGGGCTTACAAGATAAGGGGTTGAAGTTGGTAGAAAATAAAAGTTAATTTTTTTAAAGACTGTCTATATTACCTCAATATGAAATATATAGTAAGTATTGCGAGCGTGAAAACGTTCCAATTCCAGTTTTAAACGGAAATATACGATTCGGGATCCACCAAATCCAAAAAAAAAAAATTCCTATAAAATCGTGTGTGTAGAAAACGAAAAGTTTTACGAAACTGAAATTTCATATTTAAAACAGCTGTTATCCATATCATCTTTTTACGATTGATAAAAAGTGGTAAAATGTAAAAGTTGAACGATTGTAATAACATACTAAAGGAGAAAAGAGCACAATTATTTAATTATTATTTTTTTAATATAAGAACAGTAACGTAGGGTTTAAAGATTTTTTTCTGCAATTCAATTCTTTTCTTGTATAAAAAGAAATCTGGTGTGCACTACAATCGACATTGACAAAGAAAAATTGGATATACAGATGATAGTGTAAGGTTTTGATAGCGACATAATTGGAGGTATCCAATATTGTTCTTAAGACTTTGGACTGAAAGGATTGGGTACGTATTATTAAAAAATTATATTTTTTTATAAACATTAGTCGATTTGCATAATGGTTCAAATGAGGTCTAGGTGATAAAGATGTTAGCGTATGGTCTTCATACCTAAGAAAACTTTTTGGTTAGTAAATAAATCAGATCGAAAAGGCATATATTGAGGCATAATATTATAATAATAATAATAATAAGAAGAAATTTATAATACTGTATTTATACTTTCTTTTCTACTGTTTGTTTATCATTCTGTGTGAGATAGTCAGTGTTGAGCATAATGTCGTTATATTTATAGCAGGTAATATAAAAAGTTGTATTATAGGCCCAGTATTTTTTAAATAGAACTACACACTAATTTACTCTTCATAATTGTTTCTCATAATTAATTGTGGAAAAGTGGATTTAAATTTGCACCTGACTCATCAAAATAGTCCATAACTAATTAAGACGTAATAAAATAGTATAAAATTATTAATTATATTTTTTTGCCCATTTAGCAATTACAGTAACCGTCTCATCAAATGAACCATCTACTTTTATTACTTGACGGTCAGGCAATACCATGAGGCTCATGAATAATTACTGTGAAATTTACTTGCCAACTTCGGATCAAATGATCTATAAATTGAAGCAGTTTTTATCTGATATTAGAATATACCATCAATAATGCCGATGATGTGTTACAATGTGAGAAATTAATTTAGATATTTCAATAACAGCGTAGATTGGAACGATTCGTGCCTTTTTTAAATAACTAATAATAAAATTTGATTATTTATACCGTAAAAAGGGGTGAATAGGAACACTATATTGTATTTTGAGCAATATAACAAATTTACTTATAATTAATTATTAAATATTTACAATTAATTGAACAATACATAAAATCTTAGGTCCACATACCCTCTATTACATTTTTACTGGGTGTGTTTTTGAAAAATAAAATAAAAATATCACCGTTCCCATTCACCCTAAAGGAGGGATGAATAGGAAAGACATTGAAAATGCTATTATGTTTCTATTTATAACATTTGTTGTGAATGAGAACAATTTAAAATGCTTATTAAATTACTTTTTTTGTTTAAAGTTCTCTCACCCATATTCTAAAAAATGTCACTTCATTCAAGTATATTCTAGAAATTAGGTCTCTTGTATTCTAAAATAGTTCTAGCATCACGCTTCTGTAGGAAGAAGAAGAAATGTCATTAAATTATGTATGCACTTAGATTATTAATAAATGAAACATACACCAAGACTCTGTCAGATTTAGAAGATCCGATTTGCTCTTCCAACTTTAATATAATAATTATTCCAACTTTATTATTAATTATTCCAACTTTAATATAGGGCTAAATTGAGCGTCCTCTCGAGTTGGAACAAACCTATAAGTTTGTTTGACTCTTTTTTAAACAAACGTTGTTTTTTTTTAACAAACCGATGTATCCTCCACCATAAAGTTCTAAAACCTTATAAGCATTAAGTCGAATATTCTCAAATATTTTACCAAATAATTTAATAAGTAAAAATTAGCCAACGGAAATGTCATAATTTGTGGATTGTGATCCAAATCCAGGTTCATAGTGAATGGGAACAGAAAAAAGCTGTGTCACCATTTACCTTACCCTCCAGAAAATGTGCATGCCATAACTTGTTGCTAAAAAACTGTTGCAAATAATATATTGTGCAAGGCATTTTATGCAAGAAGACAACTTGAAGAACCGTAAACAGGTACTAAATAAGCTATATAGATAACAGTGTCATACTTACAGGTAAAGTTTGTGGAAAAGAAAAATTTCCTAGAAACTGGTACAATTTTTTACAGCTTGAATTAATATGTCAAAAGTAATACCAACAGAACAAAACCAAATAATCGTATTATTTACAGGGTGGCCAACCAATAACGCCAAAATTAATTCCTTTACGGTAAAGTAAGTGGCTTTCGAACAAATTTGAAATAATAGTGAAGTTTTGATCCCTTTCACACCACTGTTCCTATTTACCCCATTTTACGGTATACCAACTTAATGGTAGTCAAAAGAAAAGAATATCGGTATGTTATGTCAAACGTGCAAACAAATAACGTCAGAAGCGGTCGAAGTTTGACTAGTCTGATATGGGCCATTCTCAGCAACAATCGGGTGCGTCTTTCTTGAAAATTTCAAAAGTTGAATGAAAAAGGATTAAGATAGTCCTCACCTCTTTCATCTGTTAAATGTTTTTAAATTATCGCTACCATAGACGATTAGCACCAGATTGAGTACGATAAATTGTGGACCAGTATAATTCTTCATACCAGAGTAATAGGTTTAAAGGGAAATAAAAAAAACAACAACACCCGTTTCATCATTGGCGTGCGCACCTTCTATGGGGTGCGCTAATGACGAATCGAAGGTTTTTCAAAAAGTTTGCCCTCCAGAAAAAAGTATCAAAATAAAGAAGTACATCAATCTACTCAGTAAGCTGAACCCTATCACGGAAAAAATAGAAAATTAATCAACTAAAAATAACTATCAGAGGTAGAGTAGGTGCGTCAAGTGACGGCCAACAAAAATACTCTCACTTTTTACTCCCTGCCACCGTGGAAGAAACTGAAGGTGGTTACAAACCTCTGGATCGGCTTGCAGAAGGTGTAACGGTTTCCTGCGAGCCTTGTTCCGCCCTTTTATGACGAGGACGGAGATCACGGCGCGAAAAAACCGTTTGGGGTGCGTCAATGACGCAAAATCCCTTGGACATTTTTGTTTTATTTATTTAAAACGGATTTAACCGTTTTCAAAACCTGCAATTCTGCATTATGAAACTATAGAGTATGTGTATGAACGCAATGGACCAAACCGGTTAAATGTTTCCAGCACCTTGACTGAGTACCACGTTGAAGTTGGCAAAGTCCAATTTGGATGTGGTGAGCCAATGAATTTTCGGACATTTATTCAATTTTTTCATACAGGAATAGTTTATTGATTTGAACTTATGAATGTGCGCCAAGTAGAGTCGAAAAATATCTACAAAAAAAAAAAAGTTGTAAAATAACCAGTTTAAGTACGGGGGAAATGATTTGGACAGCGTTTGTACGTTTCCTTGAGAATGGTCCATATATCCTAATATGATATATTCTCTGATATACAAGGTGTCTCATAAATATCTCGTCATATTGTGAGAGCAGATACTAGACATTATGTGGAACAAAAAAGTTGATATGACTCACAGTCCGAACACAGAGGACCAATTAATTTGAAACCCAAACAATTACGAGTTCGAGACTCCGTGCCGTGGGGGACTTTTATTTCAGCATTTATCCCCGGCCCTCACCCGCTAGCCCGAGAAACCCCGTATAGCCTATCAAATTTTGAGGTATTTTCTGTTATCCATGGTTTTCATCAGAAAAACTCAAATATATACCACTTGATGTGAACACACAAAAACAAGTAGTTTCAAATGAAAGAAGAGAAAATTTCCCACAAGATTAAGAAATCAAAGGCTCGATATAAGAAAGTAAGTGTCGTACAACGTCATGGAGAATATTAAATTTTTATATTTCTAAGAATAATCGGAATTTCAGGCAATTATTACTCTCCTATCGTTAGGTTTTACATTTAAAAACTTCTTCATTTAATTAGCTTTGAAATGGTGCAAACAAACCTATTGATCAATCATGGATGAGAGGAAGCAACAAAAAATAAATAAATAAAATAAAAATAAAAGGAAAACAAATAAAATTTGTAGTTGATGCGTGTCTTATAAATGTTTAATCATAATGTGGAGGTGACTGAAGTTAATACTAAGGTGACCTAGGAAGTGGATTCGCCTTAGGCATGAAAAACTCTAAGGGTCCAAGAGTATATATTTAATGTTTTGCTGTTTCTTTGATGTTTTTCAATTTATCATTTTATTTCTACTATCGTTGCAGGTTGTATGTTAAACGATAATAGTTTATAATAGATATCAATAGTCGACCGTCGAGAGATTCTTGGGGAAGTTAGTCCGGGTGGCGGTCAGTAAAAGAAAAACAATTAAATTGTTATAACTATGTATAATTTTCCATAATATTCCCCTACTTGGACTAATGCTGTACGGTAGTATAGGGGTGTCTCAGGGGATCTCATGGTCGACTAAAACGATTATTCAACTCATTTATCCGCTTCATCTTCGGGATATCCAGGGACACCTCTGTCACCCGATTCTACGAAGAGTTGAAGTGGCTTTACCCTTCCCACCGTTGTAAATCCTTTCTGGCATCCTTCCTATTCCACCCCACCCCATCGAACCACAGCTTTTGACAGATCTTTTCTAATTCGATCGTCATCCGTATGGAACTCTATTCCTTCTTATATCCGTGACTCCAATATCCTTCTGACCTTTGAATCTCGTCTGTTTAATCACTTCCTATCCCTCCAATCTTCGAAGAATCCTAATTAGTTGGCTAATCTCAATTAAAATTATTTAAAAAAAAAACAGATAGAAACGTTTTTTTATTTATTATATTTTATGTTATCATGAATTTTGCACATGTTATATTATTAGTATATTATTTGAATAAAAAAAAAAAAAAAAATGTGCATATTAATTAAGCAAAAGAAGTTTTTCTGAGATCCGGAAAATGTAAAACCTAACGATAGGAGAGCAATAATTCCCTGAAATATCCGATTTTCTTGTATAGTCTTTCATTGTTTATTCTGTTATTGTGCCCTAAGAAGCTTAGTCTCCTGGCCCTGATGACTGTTTCTAGATCCTCCAAATACCTGTATATTTCTTCATTGAATTTTCTCCTTGCGTTTTTTGGGTTCGTGAATCCTCTTCAGAATTTTCCTCTCGATGTACAGGATTTTATCCAGGAAGACTGACTGCTCCATACCATAAAGTATCACCAGTCTTATTACCGGACTGTAGTGCCTTATTTTTGCATTTATTTGATTATAAACCAAATTCTCCATGTTGTCCTAGCTATTGTACCAAACGCAGTCCTTATAAGATAATAATAATTAATTCTTTATTTATTCTGTGACCAGTACCTTACGAATAATATTACAAGAAAATTAAAATAAAATCTCTTAGAGTATAAAAACAAGCAAACAAAAAACGAATAGATATTACAAATAATAATAATGCAGTAATCTCATATACCAATATTGAAAATTAAACTATATAATAAACAAAGATTATATCAATTGCTTATTATTAATGATTAAAGATTATAGATTAATTGCTTCTTTATTATTATTTGAAAGAACACTGAATTTGTAAACAACTATTTCGTTTGAAATTGGCATGAACATGATAATATTCTCGAAACTTGGGCTAAAAAAAATTGCTTAGTTATTGAATAAACCTCAAGACCCGTAGTAGATAATTTAAATTATCAACAGACGAGAACTAATCAACAATATATATATATAATTAAAGATTTGTCATAGATAACAGTAAACCTACCGCTTTGACAACCTGTAAAGAGATACCAAACAAAAGAGAAAACAAGGCATAGAAAAAAAATGATAAAAATCATTGTTCTAGACGGAAGGACTGATAACAGCGGAAGAGGTTGCAAGGCCAAGTCCCTGCTGATTGTTTTCTAAATTCTGTCTAGTTACCGACTATGACGAATGCTACTCAAGCCGTTTTAAGTCTAACAACTCTTTACGGCTCAAGTCGTTTAGTTGCAGAAACGACTCCTCATTTATGATAAGCAGCTTTAGAAATTGTGATTATTTTTCTTATTTATGATATGCAGCTTTAGAAATTGTGATTATTTTTCTTATTTATGATAAGCAGCTTTAGAAATTGTGATTATTTTTCTACTATTTGGATATTTCACGTTCGAATATCATCAATGGCT
This sequence comes from Piezodorus guildinii, assembly GCA_023052935.1. NCBI lineage: Eukaryota > Metazoa > Arthropoda > Insecta > Hemiptera > Pentatomidae > Piezodorus > Piezodorus guildinii. The sequence goes on along the minus strand of CM041295.1, from coordinate 162,809,081 downwards.
TAGATAGAGAAACTATCTAGGTTACGATATCAATTATTTACATCATATGCGCTCGCAACTGCCGAACTCAAGATTTTTTTTTTAAACATATTTATTGATATTTACAACTGTATTAAATAAAAATACATCTAGTAAATGTGATGGTAATATACAAAACTGTCATAAAAAACACGTAGAGACACTACCCAGTGGCAGCACTCTAAAAATATTTTAAACTAGAAGGTCCCGGGGCCATTTCCTTTTCAGGCGCCTCGGAGGATTATCCGGAATTGAAGAGGAAGAAAGGATTGAACCTAGTGGGTTAGAGTGAGAATGGAGTTTGTTTTGAAAGGATTGATACCTGGTCCGGGCCAAATCAGTAACATAGGGAACATTAAGGTCTTTATGGATAAGTTTATTAGTGACAAAGTAAGAAGCGTTGAAGATTTTACGAAGGATTTTGGATTGTAAGGATTGGATGCGGGAAGAATTTGATGGTTTAGTAGAGCCCCAAAGCTCTACTCCGTAAGTCCAGATTGGTCTTATAATAGTCATGTAGATGAGCCTTTTGTAGTTAAGAGGAGGGTTTGATCGTTTGTCTAGTAAGTGTTGAAGTAGCCTAAAGCGGCGAGCAGTTTCTTGTCGTTTTAGTCGTGTATGTGGATTCCAAGTTGGCGTTTGTCAAGAAGAAGTCCTAGGTATCGGATCTGTTCAACATGAACTAGTTGAGTGTTATTAAAGGATACTTTTGGGTCAGGAAGTCAAAGGTTTACGGCGAAGGGTAAAGGTTATTTGATGGGATTTGTTGGAATTTATTTTTATACTCCAGTTCTGACACCATACTTCTAGGTCTTTGATGTGGGCTTGAAGGGTATTTGAAGCAACAGATGGATCTTTATGAACTGATAACACGCAGGTGTCATCAGCATAGGTAGAAAGGAAAGTGTTAGGATGGGTTGGGATATCAGCTGTATATACTGTGTATAGAATGGGTCCTAGAATACTGGAACACCAGCAGTCTGTGTAAAAAGGGATGAATAGGAACTATTGTGATTAATTTTGAAGGATCTATCAGAGAGGTAGGATTGAAGAATCAGGAAATATGTGGGAGGAAACTCAAGATTTAATGAGGAAACACAAAATAAAGTCAATCCGCCGGCTGGATTTGCATCTTTTCATGTTTTTATTTATAATGGGGTATGGCTATCCTCCTTAGACATACCCAGCCTCTATAAAGTGGGTACTGAAACTAGGGGAAGAAACCTAGTGGCCGAACTGCATCTCGTCCTAACCACCATGTTGCAGAGCTATTGGCCAACTCAGTTTCTCCTTGACTGTTTAAAACAGTAAATTATAGATAAACATCCGTGATCTTTAGTTTTATTTCTCGTTGAAGAAAAATTGATTTTCGTTTTTTTTTTTTTTTTTTTTTTTTTTTTTAATTATTTGCTTGTCCATTTTTAATTTTTCGATTGTGAATGAATAAAGCATATCCAAGCAAATTTAACTTTTTCCATTTCAACCAAAAACTTTTTCTTGACTTGAATAGTTTATTTTATTTATTTATTGAAAAATAATTAGTTTTAATAATTTGTTTCTTGTGTTTAAAATCATTTCGGTAAAACACTTGAAATTTCAGAAAATAAATAGTTTAACAAACAAAAGACATATATGTTGATTTATATTTTCAAGAATTTGAATGATCTCATTTTTAGGTTTCCAAAAATATTAATTTTGAATTAATTCATTTTTTAACATTAAAGTTTTTTGGTAAATGCAATAATTATATTTGGTAAAATTTTACTTTGGCTTATGAAGGTCCTGATTGCGTTTTTCGAATTGGATTTTTTAATTCCCCATTAATATTTTCCTTTTATAATTTGATGTAAGTACTGATTATTGTGTTTTTTTGGGGTTCTTATATCGTTTTTAGAACTAGATTTTTTTTTACGTTTGCGAATTTCAACTCACGGTTACTATTATTTTATGATTTGATATACATATATAGTATGATTTCTGGGAGTGTGGTCATTCCTTTCACCGATTCGTGTCATGTCTGTTTCTCCTTTTGATTTCTGACGTCTCCTTGGATCAATAATTTCAAAAAAAAATTACTCGTTTTGCAATTAAGGCAAGTTCCTAAGCGACTGCTTAAGGAGGCAACTATTATGCATTAAGCTAATGCTAATGACTGCTACAGTTTAGTTCATTAATCAATGACATATTATAATTATGTTAATAACTGGACGGCCAAGGCAGCACGGCAATTAAAGCATCCATGTGGCGCGCCCTTTATTATCCTATTTTACTATCTACTAATTAACTAAATTATAATTAATGATATTGTTTACTTTTTCAAATATTTCAAATTTTATTAGGTAGAGGTTGCTTTCTAATTTACCTATCAGACAAATTAACTATTATGAATTATGTGAATCGTTGAGACCATGTTGCTCAACATTTATGATTTTCATGAAATTTCAACCAGTTATTCTCTATATTTTTCCTAAATTAGAAACAGTGGATACAAAAAAGATCTGACCAGCACTTTTAATTTGGCAGCTATTTTAAGTCAGCTTCGTGGCTGAAAACATGTGTTGGGAAAATCTCTCTAACTCTAGTAATTTTGAGCGCTCTAACCCAGCCTTCAATGGCTCAAACTAGTGATGCGGCTGAGAGGCGCTGGGATCTCTCGGAATCCACTTTTCCCTTTCCAAGTGGAGGGAAAAGCCCAGTCTGGGGTCCCTTTAGCAGATTGTAAATATTGTATATAGTTATGATTGTTTTTATGATGTTGATTTATTTGCCAACTTTGTATTTATCTCAATTATAGGTTGTTGTTTAGCTTTTTTTTTATTTATTATTTTATTTATTTTTTTTTTTTTGTTATATCTGAATTTATTTATTTTCTGTTTCATGTAATTTGACTTTATTTTCTGTATATATGTAATTTCCAGCTGGTGACTTATTGTATCATTGTATTATTGACTGTTATAGAATAACGTGTAATTTAATTTTTAAGTTTCTTTTAAACTGATTTTATTAATCTGTAAAGATTAATTAAATTACACGTTATTCTATAACAGTCGTCACGCATGGATTTCTACCACGACAGGTCAGTGTGCTGGAGACTTCATCAAACTCATTGATCCTATAGCACGGGAAATAAAATTGGTGTCATTATGGCGGATCAATATACTGCTTTGAATTCTAAAGTACTTAAGAAATATTTGGATAGCAGGAGCATAAGGTTGATATTCACCTCTATTGAATGCCCACAATCTAACGGCCTGAAGAAAGATTGAACCAAACTTTGGTTAACCGGATCCGTTGTAAGATCAATAGCGGTGACAAACGTGCTTGGTCGTGAGTAGCCGAAGATTGTGTAGTGGAATATAATAAGTCTACTAACTCTTCGACAAAATTCGAACCAGCCTATTTGCTTTTTGGAAGTACATCCTCGATTTGTCCAGTCGGCATGGATAAAAAAAGCAATCTTGCCGAAGATAGAGAAGAAGCATTTCGAAATTCGATGAAAAGTTTTCGAGAAAAACAAAGCTAGAGTGGACAAAAACAGAAGGGAGTTCTAATTCAAAGTTGGAGATTCTGTCTACGTTGAGAATGGAAGTAAGATGAACAGGAGGAAGACCGAGAAAGTAAGAATCGGACCGTTCAAAATTCTCAAGAGGATATCTTCTTCGATGTATGAAGTCGGCTGTGGAGAAATAAAAAAATATCCAATGTCTTTCACAGTAGCAAACTGTCTCTTTTCTCTCCAAGAAAAGCCAGCTCAGGGAAGGAGGTGTAATTTCCAGCTGGTGACTTATTGTATCATTGTATTATTGACTGTTACAGAATAACGTGTAATTTAATTAATCTTTACAGATTAATAAAATCAGTTTAAAAAAAATTAAATATATTCTATGGGTGTGGTCTCATATCACTAATACAACTGTTAATTTTGAAACAAATTATAATATATCTCAATAAATATTTAAAATAAAAAAAAAAATATTTTGAAGTTATCAAATAAAAACAAAAACTACAAACATTAATTTCAAATTTAGGATGGTTAAATAACATAAATTAATTGGACTGTATAGAATTTAAAAGTAATAAAAAATTTAAGAAAACAAGAATCACTATATATTTATAGAACGCATAGAAATATTAAAAAAAAAAAAAAAAAATAAGCAACAAAAGTAATACATTCTGAATTCCAGTATATAACACACATAGTTTAAGAAATATAACCTTCTCTAGAAATGAAATGTGTGTCATATTCACATAGTCGAAATGGAAAAGGAAGATGAACCTTGGTGAAAGGGAAAACATCACAAGATAGTTCAGTAAAAAAATCAGCAAAAAATATGCATACGATAATCCTCCGAGGCGCATGATAAGTCGATGACCTCGAGACCTGCTAATAAAATAAAAATTTTAGTGTTACCTTAAATAATGATTGAAGTGTTACTACTGGGTAGCTTCTTCACAAGACTATTTCATAGCTATATTTGTAATTTTAGCTCTTTTGCTAGTTGTATTTATTGTATATACAGTTGTAAAAATCAATAAAAATATAATTAAAAAAAAATAAAACTTTTCTTTCTTAGATATTAATTAATATTAAATTATATATATATATATATATATATATATATATATATATATATATATATATATATAAAATCTTGCCTTAACACAATGTTTAACAATTTTTGTCCTCACTAAACATTATTACCCATATAAGTGAAGAAAGTGGTAAAACAAATTTTCTAAAATTAATAAAAAACGAGGCTTTTAGGGAGTTAAAACTTTATAAAGAAAAGGAAACTGAGCTTTGATTACTTTTTTCTTATAAAGCTCGTTAAACTACTTGCTGTAAAATGTTCGGTATTGAGAACACAATCTTTTATATATATATATATATATAATATATATATATATATATATATATATATATATTATATATATATATATATATATTAAATCTGTCTGTCTGACCTCCACAAAAAATATGACTGCTCCTTTTTAGCCCGTTCCACTGCCTTATGGAATACTCTCCCTTCAAACATCGGTCATGCTACTTCCCTATCATCTTTTAAATCCCTCCTCTTTCAATACTTCCTTTCTCTTCAGACAGATGTTAGCTAATTTTTATTATGCCAACTTATGTAAGGTGAATTTGATTTCAATGCACTTACTTTAATGAGATGTAAAAGGTTACATTTTATGTTTATTCTTATTTATTTATTTCTAAATTGTAAATAGAGATGGTACTCTGACCCTTTTTTCTTATTTTCATTATTGTATTATTTAATTGTAGTTGTATATTGTTTTTGGCCAGTTATAATTTATTATTTTGTTCATAATTGTTATTCTCAAGGGACCTTGTCCCGGAATAAAGTTTTTTTTCTATTCTATTCTATTCTATATATATATATATATATATAATATATATATATAAAATATATATATATATAAAGTGATAGCTAATAAGTTTAAATGCTAATAAGACGTAGGATCATAAGGAAAATTGATACGAAAATCAACTTTGGCAACAATGTTATAAAATGAGGTTCCGTAGCAGTGAATAAGTTTTACATTTTTCATCTCTGTATTGTTTATTAAAGTATTTTTTACATTGACGTACGATTTAAAAGCAGCAGCGCTCTTTTTAATTTTTTTTGTTGAATATTAATTAAGGAATGAGAATATAAATTTCCCTAACACGCAATTATTTTGCGATTCCGTTTTCATTTTACTTAAGAAAGCTGGATGTGCCCGCTCCATATCATTTTATAAGCCGTTCTTTATGAAGCGTACCTTTAAATTACCTTACCGCCAGGTTTCCTGCATAAATTAATGTTTAAATTTTATATAAATTATAATAAACGTTATTTTTATTTATTTGAAATATCCTTTGGAAGGCGGATTTGATAAAACTACGTTGTGTGGACAAGGCAAGTCGGCAGCTAGATCTTATTAAGGAAAACATGCCTAATCTCATGAATAAACGATGAGCTTGCAACTGGAGGGATATAAATGGATCAAGGGGCTACTATCTTAGTTAAATGCAAATTGTTATTTATTTAATTTAATGGCGGCAAGAGTTTGATTTGCTTTCACATTTTATCCCACGTCGTTTTTAAAAGTTAAAAACATTGTGACGTTATTTTTATTTATCATTCGAATGAGAAATGCTCTGATGGTAGGCGAATTAGAAAAAGTAGAGATAATAGCAGGTTTTTATTTCCTCTTACGAAAATTTGAAGCTAATCCAGAATTTATAAGGTAGCCAAGTAACAGCATCTAATCATAATATTTAAAACTGTTAAATTTAATAATAATTAATTATCTTCCAGTAATATTTTTTGTAATATACACTATAAGATATTCGAGGATCGGTCCCCACCTGCAGAACTTAATCCCTTCAATTATATTTTTACCGTTTAATTCTATATAGTAATACTCGAGCGTATTATTGAAAACTTTGTTTCAATACGTTGGTATTGAAATACCTCTATACGGTGGTAAGTGAGTCATGTATATATATATATATATATATAACACACACACATTTATTTATTGTGCTTATATGCAAAGCTAATAACTTGTCTTTAGTTTATTATGGTAAATAGCTAAAATGTGGCAATGAAAATATATGTTTAGCTCAGATTGATGTCTGTTGTGTCAGTGAAGCAAGCTAATATATTTAGGCAGCATCGTTCTATATTTTTAACAAAGCAATACTCCTACTTAATTTAGACCAAATCAGTAATATTTTAAACGTTTTCATAATTTTCTTTTTGTATGTTGTATCACGATTTAAAAAGATTTTTTCCAATAGTTACATTTTTACAAGAGGTGGCTATAGAGGCTGAACTAGCCATTCATATAAGAAGATGAAATTTATAATACAAAAAAAAAATAATAATAATAAATAATTGCCTATTAAAAAAAAAAAAAAAATCAGTAAAAAAAAAAGTTTTCAATACGTTCAGTCCTATCCACAATATTTACATTCTTCTCAAAATCACTAATAACAACGTGTGGATTACAAAGCAGATATTCCAGAAATCCCAACGCTTATCTTTCAGCCGCCTCACTGATATTCACAAACAATTGAAAGTAGAGCTCTAGAGCCGCAGACGCTCAGGATTTAAAAATAAGGATGGGAGAAGTTGGTCAAAACTAGAACTCTAACTCCGCATTTAAAAAAGGTATCGGGACCACTGGCGTTTCCATCTTAGCCCTGGCTCGAACGGATGCAATTTAAATGTGGTTTCGTTTATGTTTGAAAGTTCAGATGGCCAATTAAGAATTTATCACTTTAGGATTATGCGTGACTTCCAATTCATTACAAAAAGCTCATTTATGTTACCGTCATCAGACCCATCTGGACATATGGAATCGAGCTTTGGGGCTCTACGAAGCCATCTAATTCCTCCCGTATCCAATCCTTACAATCCAAAATCCTTCGCAAAATCCTAAATGCTCCTTATTTCGTCACAAATAAAATAATCCATAACGACCTTAATATCCCATTTGTTACAGACCTTTCTCGTATCAGATATACCACTTTTAATTCCAAACTCCCAGCCCATATAAACCCTCTTGTCCGTAACCTATCAACCTCACATATTCCTGACAACCCTCCAAGGCGATTAAAAAGAAGATGACCTCGGGATCTACTTACGTAAATAAACATCGAAGTTCTACCGCTGGGTAGTTTCTACACAAGCCTTTCACGCCCTTTATTCTAATTCAACAGTTTTACTTATTGTATTTACGTTAATACAGTTGTAAAATTCAATAAAATATGAACAAAAAAAAAAAAAAAAAAAAGGATTATGCGTGATTCATCATAACTAAGAGTACATTTAGCAAGAAAATATAAAGTTTATTTATAATTGTATTTGATCATCAGCAGAAATTAGAAACATAAATTGGTCAAAAATCGAAAGTGGGTCGGTTTATCTGTTATCTTAAATGGTTGCTACATTATTTGATTTATACAATCTTATATTTCAAATGAAATTTTTCTAAATACATTTTAAAAGTTGAATTTAGTTACTATGGGAGTTCGATTCAGTTCACAGTTAAATATCTGTTTAAATGAAATAATATAAAGCTGAAATAATTAAAAAATGTTAGTTTAGGTTTTTCTAACAATTTATCGTTTATTTTAACCACTTGATTACTATGCTGTACAGTGGCAGCAACCCCCATAACCTACCTCATTACAAATAAAATATGTTTATACTTTATGCGCTTGCTACAAACTTCTTTGAACTTGTACGATTTATTTTATTGCACATTAACTTTTCTAAAATCTTACGCTTTCCAACGGTATATTTTACGTCTATATTACTTCTCATTAAATAATTTTTTTATGACTTGGTTACAGAAAATTTAATTTTTCCTTATATATAATATATAGCATTTCCAAGTCAAATTCAACCTTTTCCAAGTCAAATTCAACCTTTTCCATTTCAAATTCAACCTTTTCGATTTCAATAAAATAATAAAAATCTAATTAACATGATTTTATGGTTATTTTAATTACACATTATGTTTTTAATTCTTGTGGCTTGTTAAATGTTCCCAGGGGCCTTTTTACATATAATTAGTCACGATTATAATAATAAGTATAACCGATAATTTAATTTTTAGACATTTTCGATACAAAGTCTGGTAGTCGGATTAGCGGGGTTTCGTTTTAATTTAGTTTTATACTCGTGGGAGAAAATATAATCAATAGAGGTTTATTTAAACTTTTTCGTATTTATTGGATAGTATGCTCAGTAGCTGCGTTCCCAAAGGTTCGTTACCGAATATATTATTTTAATCGCGCTCGCTCAAATATGGGTTTATTATAACTTTTTCGTATTTATTGGATAGTAGGCTGAGTAGCTGCGTTCCCAAAGGTTCGTTACCGATTACACTATTAATTTTAATCGCGCTCGCCCAAATATGGGTTTATTATAACTTTTTCGTATTTATTCGCTGTCAGGCTCAGTTGCTGCGTTGTGGGGGGTTCTATCCCGATTATTCAATTTATTTAAAGTGCGCTCGCTCTAGAAGCGCAGCTACTGAGCCTACCATCCAATAAATACGAAAAAGTTATAATAAACCCATATTTGAGCGAGCGCGATTAAAATTAATAGTGTAATCGGTAACGAACCTTTGGGAACGCACCTACTCAGCCTACTATCCAATAAATACGAAAAAGTTATAATAAACCCATATTTGAGCGAGCGCGATTAAAATTAATAGTGTAATCGGTAACGAACCTTTGGGAACGCACCTACTCAGCGTACTATCCAATAAATACGAAAAAGTTATAATAAACCCATATTTGAGCGAGCGCGATTAAAATTAATAATGTAATCGGTAACGAACCTTTGGGAACGCAGCTACTCAGCCTACTATCCAATTAATACGAAAAAGTTATTATAAACCCATATTTGAGCGAGCGCGATTAAAATTAATAATATATTCGGTAACGAACCTTTGGGAACGCAGCTACTGAGCATACTATCCAATAAATACGATAAAGTTATAATAAACCCATATTTGAGCGAGCGCGATTAAAATTAATAATATATTCGGTAACGAACGTTTGAAAACGCAGCTACTGAGCATACTATCCAATAAATACGAAAAAGTTAAAATAAACCCCTATTGATTATATTTTCGCCCGCGATTATAAAACTAAAATAAAACGAAACCCCGCTAATCCGACTACCAGACTTTGTATCGAAAATGTCTAAAAATTAAATTATCGGCTATACTTATTATTATAATCGTGACTAATTATATGTAAAAAGGCCCCTGGGAACATTTAGCAAGCCACAAGAGTTAAAAACATAATGTGTAATTAAAATAACCATAAAAACATAAAATCATGTTAATTTGATTTTTATTATTTTATTGAAATCGAAAAAAGTTGAATTTGAAATGGAAAAGGTTGAATTTGACTTGGAAAAGGTTGAATTTGACTTGGAAATGCTATATATATATATAAGGATTAATTATTGGATTGAATTAACTGTAAAATGAAATTTCCTGCATTTTAGTAGTACTATAAAGATATTTGATTCCACATACATCTTTTACTGTCGGGAAATGCAGAAGCAAATTTTTTTTTAGGCCCGGTCGTGTTAAAAAAACAAACAGACTTAATCAACTATTTATTGCTTTGTAATGGTTTCGAGCCCATTGTACGTCTTCATGAGGGCAATGGGAAGTTCATAAAATTGAAAAATTCTTTTTCTGCTGCATAGAAATATTTATGTGTACTATTAATCCTAAATAGTAATGGAAGAGATTTCCTCCTTTCTTCATAGCTTATTCGATTACAATTTAGTGGTTGAGGTGGTATATCATAATATCAAATAAATACTTTGTAACATGACCATTATAAGCGCTCGCACCTACTCTTAAGCCAGAACTGATTGAGAAAGGTTATGAGAAAGGTATATTTCTCATTGTTAGTGCTCTAATGGGAAAGGCTATAAGAGAAGAACTCTCGTGGCCAACAAATGGAGAAAAACACAATTATCAAGCGTAACAGAAACGATCAAAGTAAATTGAGAAAATGGAACCACTAACGATAGGAAGAAAAGTGCAATAGGTGTCGGTGATGCAGCCATACACGGAGCAGGGCTTGCATCACAGTTGACTACTTCCAAATCGCTCTCTTTCAACAGTCCACCACATTTTCCCATCCAGTTTGTTTCCTAGTACTCTCTCCCTTCTCCTTTCTGCAGATTAAGGTGGATGGAGAACGACATTTAGGTAGTATGTTTCATCGATGTTTTATGACAAATTTTTTGATAGCACGTGCACAGTGTGAATAAATAGCGATTTAGTGGCCAAAATTCTATAACTTCTAAAAAATTGTTTTGTTTATTTATCTGTCTTTATGTGTTTTATAAGTGAGAATAAAAAAAACTCCCTTTGCGCCACTGGACCTTTGAAATTATTTATTTTATGAACTGCTTTCCTTACATTTTTTAAATTTAAACATTTTATTTTATATATAGCATTTCCAAGTCCAATTCAACCTTTTCCAAGTCAAATTCAACCTTTTCCAAGTCAAATTCAACCTTTTCCAAGTCAAATTCAACGTTTTCCAAGTCAAATTCAACCTTTTCCAAGTCAAATTCAACCTTTTCCATTTCAAATTCAACCTTTTTCGATTTCAATAAAATAATTTTTTTTTTTCAACAACAACAACAATTTTTATTCAGTAAAATTACAATCTGTCCCAATTTGGACATTAATAGTAGTGCTGAAAGATATCATACATACTACATTCATACAATATTTACACGGAATAAAATTACAATAAAATATATACACAATAATGAATCAATACAATAGTCAAGAATTCACTTATACCTATATACACATACACACACTCATACGTACATCACATTGAGTGGAGAATCTAGCCAGTGCTAGAACTCCAATGTATTTACAACAGGTCGCGGGGCCACTGCCGTTTCAACCTTCTAGGTGGGTTGTATGGATGAGTGGAGCTGGATAGGGATTGAGCTAGAGGATTAGGATGATGAAATAGGTTCTGGTGGAATTTGGAAAATTTGGATGGAATTAGGTCTAAAATAAATGGAACATTAAGGTCGTGGTGCAAGGTATAGTTGGAGACATAATAAGGAGCATTTACTATTGTACGGAGGACTTTGGATTGAAAGGATTGAATGCGTTTGATGTTAGTACGTTTAGCTGTCCCCCACAGTTCAAGTCCGTAGGTCCAAATGGGCTTCAGTATTGTCTTGTAGATTAATAATTTGTTGTCAGCTGTAAGTTCAGATTTTCTGTTGAGTAGTCGGTATAACTGTCCGAATCGTCGGTTGAGTTCTTGTCTTTTAAGTCTTGTATGTGGGTTCCAAGTCAATCTTTTGTCTAATAGTAAGCCAAGATACCGGACTGTATCTGAAGGAGAAATCGGAATGGAATTGAAGTAAACTGGCGGACAGGAGTTTCGTCGAAGAGTGAAGGTTACGTGTTTGCATTTGGCCTCGTTCACCTTAATGCGCCAAGCATTACACCAGTCTTCGACAAGAGAAAGGTGTCTTTGCAGGTTTAAGGATGCTGTTTCAGGATTGGAACTGGATGATAGGATGGCGGTGTCGTCTGCAAAAGTTGCCAGAAAGGTATCAGGATGTGTAGGAATATCAGCAGTGTAAAGGATGTAGAGGACGGGTCCCAAGACGCTGCCTTGAGGAACACCGGCCTCAACGGGATAAAGGTTAGAAAATTCTACACCACAGCGAACGCGGAAGGAACGGTTTGAGAGATAGGATCGGAGAATGAGGTATAGAGACTGGGGTAAATGGGTTTTCAGCTTGAAGAGTAATCCAGTGTGCCATACCCGGTCAAAAGCTTGCGCAATGTCCAGAAACGCACCAGAACAATACTCTTTGCATTCAAGAGCTGAGGAAATATGGTCTACAACTCGGAGCCCCTGTTGAACTGTGGAATGCTGAGGACGGAATCCAAACTGATGGGAAGGAAGATTTTGAGATTCTAATATGGGTAGGATACGTTTAAGAAGAAGCCTTTCGAAGATTTTTGAGAGGATGGGGAGTAGACTAATAGGCCTGTAGGATGAAGTGTTGTTGGAAGGTTTGCCTGGTTTTAGAAAAAGAATGATAGTGGAATGTTTCCATAACAGAGGAAAATAGGTGGTGCGTAGGATGCAGTTGTAAATATAAGTAAGGAATATAATAGCTTTCTGCGGAAGTTGTCGGAGGATCTGGGGAGTAAGGAGATCGTGTCCAGGAGATTTACGGAGGGTCAGTTTTTGGAGAAGATATTTGACCTCAGAGGGATTAATAGCTTTAGGAGGTAGGGAAAGTGGAATTGGTGACATAAGAAAGTCTTGCACTGTTGCGGTGTGATTGGCGTGGAATTCCGGGTGAGGAGTGAAAACTTTGGAGAGGTGTGTGGCGAATTCCTCGGCTTTATCTTCATCAGACGCAGCCCAGGAGTCATCACAACGTCGGAGAGGATGGGAAACTTGATGGTATTTTAGGATCTTTTTCGTGATATTCCACAGGGAATTATCACGAGCTGATAGAGAGGAGAGGTAGGAATTAAAGGACTGGGAACGGAAGGTCGCCAACTCCCTCTTCAATTGTCTACAATAGAAGTTATAGGAGCGGCGATCTGTTGGGTGTCGGGTGCGCTGCCATAATGATCTTGCTCGGCGTTTGGTATGGATGAGGTCTATAATATGTTGTGGAAAATGATTTTGGTGAGGATTTATATTGGAGTGTTTAGGAGAGGAGGCAGTCCAGACAGCTTGTTGGATGGCGGTGGTAAAGGAATAGACGGAATTATCTAGGTCATCTGGGGTTTTGAGGGTTACTCTGAGGTCAATATTATCGGTTAGGATTTGGCGGAAAAGGTTCCAGTTGACAGGGCCTCGGATGAATGATGGTGGAATGGGTTTTGGAATTGGAGTGAGAGATACTTTTAGGATCAGTGGACTATGGTCTGAGGATAGTTCATCAAGGCGAGTTACAGACAAGTTGAGGGAGCCTAATCCGCTGTGGATAAAGAAGTCGAGGATGTCAGGATTGCGGTTAGGATCGGTTGGCCAGTAGGTAGGGGAGTCAGGAGGCAGGATATTAAAATTTCGGGAGTTGAGTGCAGACAGCAAATTTCGTCCCCGAGAATTCGTGGTTCTGGAACCCCACTGCTGATGCTTGGCGTTTAAGTCTGCACCCAGAATGAAGCAATTTCCTAAGGAATCCAGGAAGGATACAAATTCGGAATTGGAAATGGAATGTTTAGGAGGGCAATATGCAGATGTGAGGGTTACCGGAAAGGAAAAAGTCTTGATTACTATTGCTGTGGCTTGTAGGAAATCATAGGTGGGAAGTGGGAGTAAATGATGAGAGAGGGATTGGTGGACAATGATAGCAGAACCGGCATGGGCTTTGCCGTCTGGGTGGTCAGTACGGTATGTCATGTACTGCGGTATTTTGAAGTACTGTTTAGTGGTTAGTCTTGTTTCAGTTATAAGTGCAACATCGATTGTTTTGTCTTGCAACAACGCTGTCAGTTCGTCAGTATGATTTCTAACACCATTCGCATTCCAAAGGAGAATGGATAAGGAGTTAGGTGGATTCATTTAAGGATTTTTCAAGGCAGGGATTAAATTTGATACTAGATTTGTAAGGAGTGATATAAGCGGCATAACAAGAGATTTCATTTCGGAGATGAACGATGTCATTAGACTGGTAAGATCTGTGACGTTTGATGGTGAAGGGATATGAGGAATTTGATGTTGAGGAGTTTTTTGAAGATTAGGTAAACTTTGAGAAGTAGATTGTTGTACAATAGATTGAGATTGTTGGGGAAAACGTTGTTCCGGCAGTGCCTCGACTTCATGATTCTGGTTTCCACCTCCAAGCAAGTGGGCAAATGACACGTTAGAATTTACAAGTTTAGATGGTTCTCTTCTGCTTCTGGTTGGTGCAGCTGTTTCATTCGTATCCTGAGGTTTTTGGTATCTGGTTCGGAGTTTCTTGTAGATTTCACATCCCTTGTAGTTAGCCGGGTGGTCCTTGAGGCACAGAGCACATACAGCGGGTGTAGATCTTGATCTTGTACATTCTTCTGTTTTATGCTGTTCACCGCATTTCACACAGCGTGGTATGTGATGGCAATAACTTCTGGTATGACCATATGCCTGACAGTTATGGCACTGAACAATGTCTTTCTTTGTGTAAGGTTTTTCAACCTTTACACGGGTATAGTAGAGTCTACTGAGGTCATAGATATTTTCGACTCCTGCTGATGGTTCCAAGTCCACGAAGAATAGAGGCAGTGGACTTTTATCTTTTAGAACGTTGGTGACTTGCCTCACTTGGAATCCTAGTTCTGTCAGTTCTTCTTTGATAGCTTCAACGGGTGTTGAGGAATGTAGGTTTCTGATTACGACCCTTAATGCTCTCTCCTGGCGCAGCTGATAAGTATGAAAGTCAGCTTTGGTCTCAGTCAGATATTTCACAATCTTTCTGTAGGTTTCAGCAGTAGTCGGAGATATTTTAGTATCATTGGTTCTACTTATACAATAATAACTATTAGGATCAGTTACTTTGTTTAAATGCGCACACATAAGTTTAAAATTTTTAATATTCTTAACAAATATTGGTGGAGGTAGTGGTTCCCTGGGTATAGGAGAAGATTCCATGGTTTCTTTTTCATTTTGGAGGATTTGAAATGGATTCGGTGTAAAAAACGGGGATTCATCAGTTATTCCTTGTGATGATGTGCTGGGCTGTGGTTCAGATCCTAATGAGGTAGCTGACGTGGTCGCTGGTGGAATCATTTTTTTATTTTGTTCACGGCGGGGTCTCTGTTTTGTGGGAGACGAGTTTGAACCTGCAGATCTAGATCTTTTACTTGCAGACTTTGAGGACATGACTTGATGAAAATATCTCATTGATTAAGAAAATAATAATAATAATAAATAAATAATGAGATAAGAATTAAAGATAAAAGAAAGATAAGTAAAAGAAAAGCAAGCCCGAGCTTGCCGAGCTAGCGGCAATCAGCTGATCAGTGACCCTCCTTTCACTTTTTCGTGATTGTACAAAGTAAATTATAACTTTGCTTACCGAAATTTCTCTAATATTCACTGCCGTAGTATTCCTGAGGTCTAGTGATGTTCTCCAGACCGAATTATAGCGAATTCCTACTGAAAAAAGCAAAAATCTGAGAGACGATGCAACGTATGACTGCCACCATCGAGCGCATCAGCTGATTTCAATAAAATAATAAAAATCAAATTAACATGATTTTAAGTTTTTATGGTTATTTTAATTACACATTATGTTTTTAACCTTTGTGGCTTGTTAAAAATTCCCAGGGGCCTTACATATAATTAGTCACCATTATAATAATAAGTATAACCAATACTTTAATTTTTAGACATTTTCGATACAAGGTCTGGTAGTCGGATTAGCGGGGGTCCGTTTTATTTTAGTTTTATAATCGCGGGCGAAAATATTATCAATATAGGTTTATTTTAACTTTTTCGTATTTATTGGATAGTAGGCTCAGTAGATGCGTTCCCAAAGGTTCGTTACCGATTATACTATTAATTTTAATCGCGCTCGCTCAAATATGGGTTTATTATAACTTTTTCGTATTTATTGGATACTAGGCTCAGTAGCTGCGTTCCCAAAGGTTCGTTACCGATTACACTATTAATTTTAATCGCGCTCGCTCAAATATGGGTTTATTATAACTTTTTCGTATTTTTTGGACACAAGGCTCAGTAGCTGGCTTCCCAAAGGTTCGTTACCGATTACACTATTAATTTTAATCGCGCTCGCTCAAATATGGGTTTATTATAACTTTTTCGAATTTATTAGATACTAGGCTCAGTAGCTGCGTTCCTAAAGGTTCATTACTGATTACACTATTCATTTTAATCGCGCTTGCTCAAATATGGTTTTATTATAACTTTTTCGTATTTATTGGATACTAGGCTCAGTAGCTGCGTTACGGGGGGTTCTATCCCGACCATTCTATTAATTATTCGTGGGCTCACTCAAATATGGGTTCATTATAAATTTTTCGTACGAAGTTATAATAAACCCATGTTTGAGTGAGCGCACGAATAATTCATAGAATGGTCGGGATAGAACCCCCCGTAACGCAGTTACTGAGCCTAGTATCCAATAAATACGAAAAAGTTATAATAAACCCATATTGAGAGAGCGCGATTAAAATTAATAGTGTAATCGGTAACGAACCTTTGGGAACGCATCTACTGAGCCTACTATCCAATAAAAACGAAAAAGTTAAAATAAACCTATGTTTGAGTGAGCGCACGAATAATTAATAGTGTAATCGGTAACGAACCTTTGGGAACGGAGCTACTGAGACTCGTATCCAATAAATACGAAAAAGTTGTAATAAACCCATATTTGAGCGAGCGTGATTAAAATTAATAGTGTAATCGGTAACGAACCTTTGGGAACGCAGCTACTGAGCCTAGTATCCAATAAATACGAAAAAGTTATAATAAACCTATATTTGAGAGAGCGCGATTAAAATTAATAGTGTAATCGGTAACGAACCTTTGGGAACGCATCTACTGAGCCTACTATCCAATAAAAACGAAAAAGTTAAAATAAACCTATGTTTGAGTGAGCGCACGAATAATTAATAGTGCCTGAGCCTACTATCCAATAAAAACGAAAAAGTTAAAATAAACCTATGTTTGAGTGAGCGCACGAATAATTAATAGTGTAATCGGTAACGAACCTTTGGGAACGGAGCTACTGAGACTCGTATCCAATAAATACGAAAAAGTTGTAATAAACCCATATTTGAGCGAGCGTGATTAAAATTAATAGTGTAATCGGTAACGAACCTTTGGGAACGCAGCTACTGAGCCTAGTATCCAATAAATACGAAAAAGTTATATTAATCCCATATTTGAGCGAGCGCGATTAAAATTAATAGTGTAATCGGTAACGAACCTTTGGGAACGCAGCTACTGAGCCTACTATCCAATAAATACGAAAAAGTTAAAATAAACCTATATTGATAATATTTTCGCCCGCGATTATAAAACTAAAATAAAACGGACCCCCGCTAATCCGACTACCAGACTTTGTATCGAAAATGTCTAAAAATTAAAGTATCGGTTATACTTATTATTATAATCGTGACTAATTATATGTAAAAAGGCCCCTGGGAATTTTTAACAAGCCACAAATGTTAAAAACATAATGTGTAATTATAATAACCATAAAAACATTAAATCATGTTAATTTGATTTTTATTATTTTATTGAAATCGAAAAAGGTTGAATTTGAAATGGAAAAGGTTGAATTTGACTTGGAAAAGGTTGAATTTGACTTGGAAAAGGTTGAATTTGACTTTGAAATCCTATATAAGCATCCAATTTGTTATAAATAACCCCATTTGTCATTAGGGATTTAATTCATATACCAGATTTAGAAGTAATTATTATTTGAAGATAAAGAAATTGAAAAATTCTACAAAATGATATTTTTTTTATATTTAAATACTGTGTAAATTAAAAAAAAAAAATACAATAGAACAAATAACAAAAGTTGATGCATATTTTATTCTTTTACCTAAGTATTATTCTTTAACCCTAATGGCTTTGTATATATATATAAGTATATATATATTGTTATTTTAGTACAGTACACCTCTAACAAATTAATACCACTCTTTGTCAATCTGAAGCAAATACTACAACTTTGTATGATAGGTAACATTATTTTCTAAAATCTTTAGCTTTACGATAGCATATTATACATCTAAAATATCACTCTTATTAATAAAATAAAATTAAAAAAAAACATTTCTCAGTTGCTTCAGTTGGTCACGGCATTCCGTCATATCTACCAATTTTAAGAACTAAGAAATTTCTTAATAAAAACTAAAAAAAAAATAACATCAATTTTATTATTAATAACCATCAACTAGCATCTAGAGGAATAACAATTATTAGCAGCTAAAGGCTAAGGGTATTATTGTAATATTAACGATTGGAGTTGAAGAAGAACTGTCCCACCTGCCAGCTCCTGCTCCCTTCACATGAGGCCATCAGCAGTGTGATCATTTATAGACACTCACGCCAACTTCCCTCACGACAGACCTATTCTTCCAAGCAATTTTACCCGGAGGATCCTCCCAAAAGAAATAATTACTTATGCACAAGGAAATAAGGCATCAAGTTATGTAGGTATATCTTCCAAAACAGAAGGCTAGTAGCGTTGCAGATTATTCGTTCCCCTTCTCCTAAAGTTTCTGTTGTGATAACATACTGTAACATTTCCGAAATCTCTGCATAACAATAAGTACTATTAACTGTTTTCATTGCTTCCGCCATATTCTTTCAGTATTCACTCGTAAGCTCCTTGTGTCCTCACTTATTTTCCACTTCTTTGACTATGGCTTTGTGATATATGATGGCCTCTCGACTATGATTGAGGACAGTCTGTCTCACGATCTCACCATTCAGTCTGAAGCGAATCACGAACATTTCTGAAAGATTTGTCTTCAGTACATTGAAGACGTCTCATGTTACACAGCTAGTTAAAGTGGCTCCTTACCCAAGGTCACGGGTTCAGATCTGCTATTGGCTCTAGGATTTTTTAATAGGACTAATTTATGATATCGTTCGGAGGGGACGTAAAAAGGCGGTCCCGAGCCTGTGCGATGTCAGGTACTCGCTAAAGAGCCCTATCCTAATTAAACCTGGATAGGAAAAAATTAGTACTACCACTGTAGCATCGTCCGATTAGCCACAGTACCATAAAGTGACGTTAAATAAATGAAGAAACAAACAACCAAAATGGCTTCTGCCTTCCACTAGCAGAAAATATTTCCTAGGATCACACCTTTTACCAAACCATCAACATCCAACCTATATCCATAGTCTCCTTGAACTAAAATTCTCATTCCACTACCTTAAAACAAGATAGCGCCATTCTTATCTTTACGTTCCTTCTCTAAAATCTAAAACATTTAATCGTTCCTTTACCACCCGCTCCGTTACTTTCTGGAGTTCTCTACCTACCCATATCCGCTATCCTTCTTATATATCACTATTTACGTCCCAGCTGTTCCAATACCTTCTGTCTTCCTAAACAGACGCTCAACGACCCTGGTATTTTATGCCAAATCTCAGACTTTTAGTTAAATACAATTATTGTTTATTGCTCAAATTTGAGTTAATTAATCAATTTACTTATTTTTTATTTTTATTTTATTTATTTTTTCGATTTAGCATTATACCGTTTTATATTCTATTATAGATCAATTATGTTTCTTCCAAAACCAACACTTTCTTACTATATGCAAGTGTACTGAAATAAAATTTAAAGAAGATATAGAATGAAGAATTATAACAGCCGTCAGGAAGTACAGGTGGTAGGAGTGAAATATGTGATATCAAAGTGTTGTTAAAACTAATGGAGAGTGAAGTGATCCAGTGGATAGGACTTTGGGTTATTAATCTGAGGATTATTGGTTCGAAACTAGCCATGACAGAATAATTATGTATTCTATTATTGCTTCCAGTGGGATAACCCTGGGAAAGGGAGTGCCTTCTGGGGCTCAATCAAGCTCTGTAATGTATATACACAAATACAAATATGGGAGAAAAAAATGTGTGGATAAGCATAATATAGACCTAGTCATCTCCTTTATATACCGTTTGGCCTAACCAGGACGGTTTATGAGCTTTGTATCTTTCTAATAGCGCAGGTAACCTCTATCCAAATCCTTATTGGATTAAATCCATCTAATCCTATTTTATTCTATTATTCATCTCAACCTTGAACAAGCTAGGGTGGATTGAAACATAAAACATAACAATACAATGAAACACCTACTAAAGTGTTTCTTTCTTTGAGAGGTGGGAAAACCCTCCGACTGGGTGAATGGGAAAGACGAAAATAGCTCACTAATGTTTGTTCTAACTCCCTAATGTGGTCTTGGGAGTGCTGCAACTAACTCTTGCTTGAGTGCTTGGACCATTGCCTTCCACTCCACTGCTCCAACCTCCACCCATCCATCCTCTCTTAATTTTGTTTGACCTCTCTCTTTGTCAGAATAAAGTCGAAACGATACTTACCCCAAATGAAAATCCGTATTTTGCCTGTCTAGAGCTGTTGACAGACACCTTTAAGGCATCTGTTCTAATCAGATTTCATTCGAGATCAACTTTACTATTAGGTAATTTAATTTGTATTTTTTAAGCTGGTGTACTTATAATACTAATTTCACTTACCTTCTTACTTATAATGTATTTGAAATATTTATATTTTGAGCCCAAGGAAACATTTATTTTGAATTAAATGATATAAGAGTAAATCTGTCATATCATTTCACGGATGCCTAAAAATAAACTCGGGGGAGGAGAACGAAATCAGGCAGCTCAATCGAGAAATGAGAACTGAAATAAAAAAAGACCTAAAAATATTCTAAGAAAGAAAACTTTTTAGAAATTTTGGAAAACAACAAATCAACTAAACAATTAAGAAAAGAACTTAACCCAGGCAAACATTGGATCTTATCAATTAAACACAAATAAGGACAACAAATAGACAAGAGATGATTTCAATAGCAACAGCTTTCTACAAAAAAACCTCTACAAAGAAGAGCGTTCATCGAAGTAATCCAACCAATATACTGGAAATAATGAAGAAGATGAAGAACCAAATATTCTTAAATCAGAGGTAGAGAAAGCTATAAATAAACTGAAAACAAGAAGGAGTCCAGGAGAAGACGGTATAACAAATGAAATGTTAAAAGCTGGAGGCAGCATCCTAGTCGAGGCGTTGTGCACAATATTTAACGAAGTACTGATTAAAGAGCAAGTGGAACACAATGGAAAAGATCTAAAATAATCCTTTCACACAAAAAAGGGGATAAAGAAGAAATTAGAAATTGCCGACCCACTTCTTTGATTTCGTTTATTGGTAAGCGGTTTACAAACATTTTAAATGATAGGATAAAGAAACAAATTGAATACTATTTTACAGTTGAACAGGCAGGATTCAGGAAGGGTTTCTCAACCATAGACCATATTCACACTGTGAATCAGTTAATAGAAAAATCAAAATAATACAATATTACTCTGTATCTAGCATTTGTTGACTTCACTAAAGCTTTTGACAGCCTCAAGCATGACAGTATATTTTAAGCTTTGAAACACATAGGCGTGGCAGAAAAATACATTTCTATAATTACTGAACTATACAGTGATAACATCGCCTATCTCGAAACAGATAATAAAGGACCTATATTTCCTGTAAAAAAGGGAGTTAGGCAAGGCGACCCTCTCTCTCCCACTCTCTTTATAGCGGTCCTAAAATTTGCTCTTAGAAACTTGGAATGGCAAACCAAAGGAATTAATATCAACGGAAACAAATTAAATCATCTAAATTTTGCAGACGACATAGTGTTGATATCAAGTACCCAGGACGAGTTAATAGAAATGCTGAAGGATTTGGAGAAAGTGTGTGGCCAGGTTGGTCTTGTGATGGATTTATCCAAAACTAAAATAATGACAAATTCAGAAAATATATCCAAAATAGAAAATTCTCTCGCAAAAATAGAATTAGTCTAATACATCACTTACCTAGGACAGACCATATCATTCGATGACCGCCTTTCCAAAGAAATTAAAAAACGGATTGAAACAAATTTTGGGTCTTCAAAAACATAATGAAAAGCTCCACCGAAATCAAATTGAAAAGGCTAATATTTAATACCTGTATTCTCCCAACTTTGACTTATGGAAGCCAGACATGGTCCCTCACTAAATCTCAGGAAAGAAGAATTGACAATTGGCAAAGAAGAATGGAGAGGAACATGAGAAATGTTAATTTAAAGTAAAAAATTCGACTCTGAGAGAGGCCACTTTGGTGAGAGATGCTGTGGGTTGTATAAAGAAGCTAAAATGGGAATGGGCTGGGCATTTAATGCGAATAAAGGACCCCAGGTGGAGCAAGGTAGTTACCGAATGGACACCTCTCGGAAAGAAACGCAAGCAAGGAGGGCAACTCAAGAGATGGTCGGACGAAATTAAAAAACAAGAAGGAATATCTTGACACAGGAAAACAGAAGATCGAAAATATTGGGAATCAAAATGCCAAGAAATTGAAAAACAAGCAGCGAACTGATAACCCAGAAGGTACGCCTGGTCCTCGATCAAGACTATTCCTCATTCAGGAGAGGCCTACACATCAGTGGAAATCATTTTAGTTTTATTTGTTTAAATATAAAATTTTTATTTAAACAAGTTTTTTGCAATTTTATTAAAAAAGATATTAGTAAATTTTATTAAAAAAGTTGTATATGATATTTAGTCAAACATTGTTTCTTTTTATTGATATCAATTATTAAAAGTGTTTTAAAATAAAAATAAATATATATAAACTTTATATATCAAAAAAATTGTAAATATGTGTAAATAAAGGCTTATCTTATCTTATCTTTATCACGATTGCCTCACTGCATTATAAATTCTCATGCATTAGTAATTCTCTATAGGAAATAAGTTGGTAGCGTTTTTCAATATTTCAATTTAATCCTCACTGTGTTTATAAAATCTTGTCTCTTGGTCATAAACTTTTACATATATATTATATTTACATACGAAGGAGTCGTATTTTTGAGTTAGCCTCTCAAGATTGGTAAGCTTAGGTATAAAGAATAAAAGCATTGTTTTCAGTTTTAATAATACTCATTAGGAAATAACAACAGCTAAGAACCCTTTATGCACATGACAAGTACAAGTCTTAAAATTGAAATATATATCTAACAAAAACATTATTTTGATAATATACCATATTTAAGGGTCGCATACGAAAACACATATGTACATAAATCAGGAAAACTTCAAAACCGTAAACTAATGGAGCTCATGAGAAAGAAAGCTTGAGGTATTTTCTTATATTCTATATTTTCTTTATAAATGCTGAGATGTGGAACTTAAACGGTTTGTGTTGGAGACCTTTTTAGACTGAGGCAAAATAGCCAGAATTGAGCTCTGCGTTATTTTTTATTGGCCGGCCTGTTTTGAAACAATCATTGCGCTGAGGATAATGGAGGAGGGGACTTTCACGGCTGGCCAGCTCTCCAATTGGAAATTGTACAATCCACAAGAGGATTAACTTCCCATTTTCTTCAGTTGGCAAAATATGGAGTGCCGTGAAAACTCATCCTTGGCTAATGTGTGTCTCCTATATTAGGGAAAACGTTTCCTCTGTAGTTTTTGTAATTCTCTTACCACTATTTTTACATGACATGCCGTTACTAGTTTCATGGCGTATTTCGGTTGTCTGTTGTTTTTTTTTGAACAATGGAAAACTGTTAACGACTTGGGTTGGATGGATTTTGTTTGAAAATTACCGTTTCACCAGTTAAACAACCCGTATGGTTATATATAAAAAAAAAAATATTCCTGGCTTCAATTACAGAATTCTGAAACAATAATCACAATCTTGATTACGGTTTTAAGAAAAATATAAATGCCTGTATAAAAATATTATAACCAGACCATTGGCTTTCTCAAAAGTGCTTGCAGTAATTAGCTTATTCGGATACTAGAGAGCCAAACCCTGAATTTAATTTTGTTAGGGAATACTTAATTATTAATCAGGAAAAAAATAAAATAAAATTAGGGCGATGACGTTCGTATTTTGTGCGCCCTAATCATCTATTCAACCTTAGAAACAGACACATATATTGTTGCTGGAAGGTATTGTTCATCATTAGAGAATAAGTTTATGTAGATATTTTTTTCAGATATTAAATATTTATTTAGTGATGCATTCTATCCCACATAGAACAATATCAATAATGATAATAGAGTTTCGTCACACAAAATTTATAAAAAAACAAAACAAAAGCAATACTATTGAGATATATCGGGCTGATGCGAAATTAATGCAGGTTTCCTCTATTGCAATATCTTAATTCCAATTGTGTAAACAAAGCTAATCCTAACATTGATCATTATTATACCAAAACAAACCTTATCTAATACCCTCTCTTTCACCATGAATTTGTTTAGTAAAATCGTTTTGTTCAGTGTGTTCAAAGGTCTTGAATCGAAAATGTCAAAGTGCGATTTTCGTCAAATTTATTTTTACGAATTTAAATTAGGGCGCAGCGCTGCGCAAACGGCTCGTAATATTAATGAAGTGTGGGGTCAGGGGGCTATTAATGAGTGCACGGTGCAGCGTTGGTTCCAGAAGTTTCGCAGAGGAGATTTCGACCTCGAAGACAAGGAAGGTCGGGGCCGTCATCTTGCTCTGGACAACGACCAGCTGAGGTCAAAAGTGGAAGAAGACCCAACCAAAACCACACGAGAAATGGCGGCGGAACTCGGTGTGAACCAATCCACAGTTGTACGCCACTTGGAAGCAATTGGTAAGGTAAAAAAGTTGGCCAAGTGGGTGCCACACCAATTAAACGACCACCAAAAAAATCGCCGCTTTGAAATCTGCTCCATGCTTGTGACACGCAATAAAAATGATCCATTTCTCGATCGCATTGTGACGTGCGATGAAAAATGGATCTTATACGACAACAGAAGGCGTTCTAGCCAATGGCTGGGCAAAGATGAACAACCAAAACCTTTCCCGAAGCCCAACCTGCACCCAAAAAAGGTTATGGTCACAGTTTGGTGGTATAATGCTGGTGTTATTCACTACAGCTTTCTCAATCGAGGTGAGACTATAACTGCTGACAAGTACTGTCAAGAAATTGACAGCATGAATCAAAAATTGCAACGTCTTTGCCCAGCATTGATGAATCGGAAGGGGCCGATCCTGCTCCACGATAACGCCAGACCACACGTTGCACAACCAACGCTTCGACGACTGCACGAGTTGGGCTACGAAGTTCTCCAACATCCTACCTTATTCACCTGACCTCTCTCCTACAGACTTCCACTTTTTTAGGCATCTGGACAACTTTTTGAGGAAGAAAAATTTTCAAAACCAGGACGACATTGAAAATTCTTTTCGTGATTTCATTGAGTCCAGGGATTCGGATTTTTTTTCTGGTGGAATAATAAAGCTTGTTGAACGTTGGCAAAAGTGCATTGATTCAGATGAAAATTATTTTGATTAAATATATATGGTTAAAGTAAAGATATGGCGTATTTACAATACCTACTAAAAATCTGCATTAATTTTGCATCAACCCAATAGAAAAACAATAGAGAAGAGCAATAAAATAACAACAGTTTATAAGATAATATTTTTTGCTAGGTTCTTTTTGAATAAAATGATCCATTTTCACTCAACACTTCTTTATTTCTTTTTTCTTTCTCCATACGTTATTAACTACTTTGCCATTTTCAAGGGTTCTTTAATTATTCTCTTATATTGCACATATATAAAATACGTGAAACGTGGCCGTTTACTTTGAAGGATGAACAACGGCTTAAGGTTTTCGAAAATAAGGTACTGCGTAAAATATTTGGTCCGAAGAGAGATGAGGCCACAGGAGAGATTAGAAGGTTGCACAACGCGGAATTGCGGAACTTGTATCCGGTGAATATAATTGAGTTGATAGCATCACGGAGACTCAAATGGGCGAGTAAAGTTGTTGGGCTCGATGAGGAACGGATTCCGAGAAAGTCGGTTTTCGCTGATTCGACTGGCAGACGTCCGAAAGGTAGGCCGAAGCGTCGATGGGAGGATTGCGTTAAGGCTGATCTCGGGGGCTTGGACGGTGAACATTGGACGAGTCTGTGGTATCGGCATCGAACCTTCGGGTTCGGTAAGCCTATTATTATTATTATTATTATTATTATTATATATAAAATACATTTTGTCACATTTAAAAAAATCTATTTCAGGCTGAACTAGCCTTGTCAGCTTATTATAAGTAGATAATAACATGGGAAGAAAAAATAAATAAATAAAGTGTTGAGTGAAAATGGATCATTTTATTTAAAAAGAACCTAGCAATACATTTATTCACTCAAAAAATTGAAATTATAATAAAAATTACTAACATTGTTTCTAAAATCTGTAGCTTCCCAACGGTATATCATACATTTATATTACTGTTCTTATGTTTAAAAAACACAATTGCATAAAAAGAAACTACTTTTTGCTCCAGCTTTAATTGGTTATAAAATTAGTTCAATATATATATATTATATATATATATATTTAGCCGTTTTTTGTGAATGCTAACGAGGTGATATGGTTAATATATTTGAATTTACAAAACTAAAGGTACTTTAAAGAGAGAAAATTTAAAATATTGGTATTTAAGTCCTGATAGAATATTTCAATTAGAAAAAAACCTACATGATTTCAAAGTCGATTAAATTTTACATCAATTAAGCGAGTTTAATCAGAATTGTTATAGTCATTTTTTAGAAAATCGTTAAGGGTGCAAAATGCATAGTATAAAGTAGCACTTCCGGTTCGCCAATTGAAGTTAAAAAAACTGAGTAACATCTGGGGCGTAAAGTTGTTTCAAATATGGAATTTCAGTTTCCTACGACTTTTCGCTTTCGTGCGTGACTTACCCCACACATTCAGACCTTCTCGCTCGACTTGGTTATTTGGACACAGGGGTCCCTACAACGTGCATTTCCGTTGAAAACTGGAATTCCAAAATTTTCACGATTTTAATGTTTTCTCTTAGTATATATTTCATATACAGCTAAGTGAAAGTAATTCGAGATGATAATTACTGTCAGGCTGTTTCAATCTAGAAGCCCATTAAACTTTACATGGTTATATGGATTTTAAGCACAATCGTTAGTGCCGCTTTTGAGAACATTGTAAAAAGGTGCAAAATGAATGGTATATAGTAGCATTACCGCTCAGCCGATTTTGGCGAATGAGTTACTGTAACATATCGGGCTTAATAAATAACATATCTGTAACATATCGGGCTTATAGATAACATATCTGTAACATATCGGGCTTATAGATAACATATCTGTAACATATCGGGCTTAATAGATAACATATCTGTAACATATCGGGCTTAAAGATAACATATCTGTAACATATCGGGCTTATAGATAACATATCGGGCTTAATAGATAACATATCTGTAACATATCGGGCTTATAGATAACATATATGTAACATATTGGGCTTAATAGATAACATATCTGTAACATATCGGGCTTATAGATTTTTTTTAAATATGAAATTTCAGTTTTATACAACTTTTCATGCTAGATTTAGAAGACAGACCCTAAAACGTATATTTCCCTTGAAAACTGGAATTAGAAAATTTTCACGATCGCAATTATTTCCCTTACTATTTATTTCATATATACGTAAGTGAAAGTAAAAATATTAAATACGTACAGCAGTTTATTCATTTTTACCTCTAATATCCATCAGCTCAATGTAACTCAATACTTACATGTTAAAATTTGAACCGACATTTCAAATTTTAGTCTTTGATAATCCAAAAGTTTTCTTATTGTACCTTTATTACTGAGGAAGATTTCTCCCATTTTATTGCCCATCTTCAGGTTTTGCCTCAGAGGAGAGAAGATTGTACATTCTGAAAGGACGTGCTTAACTGGTCTGGGAGTTTGGCAACGGGAGCACGTTGGAGCTTCCAGTCCTCACCCTGGGTAACCGTGGGAAAACCCACAGCCGTCCAATGACTTCTTCACAACTAGAACTGGAACTTATCTTCCAAGTTTTCACCATAAGTGTTCCTTAATCTCATCAGTTTTACTGGCACTATTATTTTATTATTCATACCTCATTTTAATTCTTGATTACTGTAATTGGTACTTGACTTAATTAAGCAACATCATCAATCCCCTATTCGCCCTAAAAGCCGGTGAAAGAAGATGTAGGTAAAAATTCATGAGTATCGGGAGGGGGGGAGAGTGACATAGTTTTTAAAAATAAATTTTGATAATAACACCAAAAATTACTATTAAATAGCATTTCTAATAAAACACAAACAAACTAAATGATAAAGTTATATAAAAACAAACAAAAGTTACATGCAAGTTTTATGGTTCTCTGGCTCCAAGTAACCAAGTTCCGCAAAAATATATATGTGTGTGTGTGGTTAAGTCTAGCACGAAAACGAAACTTTACAAAGTCGTTCGAAACTGAAATTTTATAATTAACACAACTATACGCCCGAGATGAGACAACAACTTTTTCACCAAAATCCGCTGACCGGAAGTTATCACGTATTTTGCACCTTTGGACGATTTTCTCTAAAACGGACCTAACGATTTTGATTAAATTCCCTATATCAATGTAAAAACTAATGGACCTTAATAGTCTGACCGAGCTTAAATGCAAATAATTTAAATTTTCTTCTTGTAAAGTACCTTTAATTTCGTCGATTAAAAAAAATTAAAACCTTATGACCCTTTTAGGATTGATAGAAAGTCGCTTAATGTAAATGTTGAACGAATTTGATAAACAACTAGATGAGAAAAGAGCAAAAATATGTTTCTAATGTAATTTTTTTTTTTTTTTGAGTACAAAGATCCGAAACAATGACCTGCTCAGATAAGATTTCATTAACATACTGACTATTTTTTTATTTTTGATTTGTTTGGCAAAGTTTATTAAGAAATGAAATACCATAAAATTTCAGAATATTTTTTATATTAACTAGTTACTGTGTAACATACTGTTTGATGTTAACTGTTTTTGAGATACCTCTCATTAATTTTAAATTTTTGTGCAATAATTTATATTTTGTTAAAATGGACACCTAGCTTTCAATAAAAAAAAATTGATAGTTCAATTCATTTGATTTTTTTATGATATTTGGAATTGTTGTTTATTACTAGTAGAGGCCTGGTAATGGGAGTGAGATCCCGAAACATTGATTTGATGTAAACAAAAACAGGTTTTGGAAGAAATTTATCAGCCTAAGTATCTACCCCTAATGTTGTGCTATTTCTTCCAGTGATAGGAGTTTAATAATACAATGAAATTTCAGTATTATAAAACTTTGAGCTAGAGTTAAAAGACACACCAGACCTTTTTGCGAGACTTTTTTATTTGGACTCATGGGACTCTGAAACATGTATTGCCATGGAAAACTCGGATTCTAAAATTAACACCAACACAATAATTTCCTTTACAATATATATTTCCTGTATGTGACCCTGGACTGTAAACTACTTTTCAAACATCACATAGACAAAGAAATAAATAGTGCCCGTAAATTATTATATAAAATGTACCCCTACTTTAGTAAACATTCAAAATCATCACCAAAAAACAGACTGATTTTATTTAAATCTGTTATCGGGCCTAATTAATTACATATGCATGTCCAGCTTGGAGTCTTGCAAGCAAAACACATATTAACAAGTTGTAAGTTCTACAAAATAGATGCCTAAGAATAATTATCCACCATACACGAAAATAACTACCATGCACAAAGAACTGGACATCCCTACAATACATGAATTTATACACCAAACAAACATTATCATTTTTCTCAAAATGCCAACCGACTGACGATACCCTTATAAAACAAATTGGTAATTATACTAAGCTATCAACCTCCAAATATAAACATAGGACTAATAATAATAATAATATTTTTTTTATTGCTTTTAATATTTACATCTTTTAACAAGAGGTTTGGCCTCTATTTCATCTAGACAAAATCATTGTTTACATTTATTAAGGAAATATTATAAATATTGAAATAAGAGTTGAGCTAACTACTTTAGAAACGGCATTATAAGAAAAAATAAATAACAATTAACAAAATAACTAAGAATACTAATCTTGATCAAATAATGAACAAAGAAACTAAAAAAAAATAAAATAAAAATAAACTCAAGAAAACCGAACAAAAACAGTTTTAAATAATACATATCTTAATAACAATTTTATATAAACAAAAAGTAATGACATAACAAATGTCTATCAATTTTGTACTAGTCGTTCGTAACAAAACTTCTTATCTTTAAAGCTTCTATTGAAAACTAAAATAAATCGTTCAACTTCTTATAGTTGGTAATTGTTAATAAGTCTTCTAAATTAAAATTTTAGAATCTTCTGACTGGATCTAAATTGGATACGATATTAGAAAATGTTGAATATTATCCTATCCATCGGTATTACATAGAGGGCAAGTCATGTCGGGTTCAAATTTATAATATAATCCATTCACGATTATCCTCTGTGATTTTTCGCCTGCCAGTCCTAGTTGAGCGATTAACCTTATTTTGTTTATATTGCATCTAAGATTTAAATCTTCTTCTCCGAGTTGGAAGTTGGTTATATGGCGATATATTTTACTGTAAGAGGAATTTACAATAGCTTCTATATCCCTGGAATATAAATGATTAGCCATTTTCTCAAACAGTTTGCTCTTTGAATTTTTTAAAACAGGTGGATCATTGAGAGCCCATATTTCCTCTGAACCTATAAGAATCAGTGACCTACGAACTTCTGCAGTCCAGTTAAAAGGCACGTTTTTATTGGTTTCTAGGTCTCTAAGTCTGTTGTAGCATATTTTCGGAAGCCTGGTATTTTCCATTTCTAAAATTTTCTTCCACCAATTTATTATTTTTTTTTTTTTTTTTTAAATTTAAATGAATAAAACCAGACTCAATCCTGACATATGAGTTAGGTGTGATAAACATAGTACTTCACATATACTGTTATACAATTCTAAATTGCTGAATCTTATCTTGTGATTTTAATATCTGTAATTTTGTTTATTTATTTATTTTAATAACTATTTATATCTGTTTTATTTCATTTTTTTTTGTTTTCTTTTCTTAGTTGGGTTTTTTAATTTTTTTTAACTATGATAAAAATGATTGATGTACAAGTAGTAGGAATAAGAAGCGCACGGTAATGGATTTCCAATCAACGTTTTGAAACTGGGCAGTATTCTATACAAATAAACATGTAAAAAAAAAAAAGTTTTATTGTATAGAAAATGAGAAGCACTGAGGACTGATTGTTTCAGTTGTAAATCTGTTGAGTGAATTGAAATCATATGTTGATCAAAACTACATAACAATTCGCCTTCTAAAAACTGTTACATGCTGTTCTTTAAAAGCATAGCTTCATTACTCATGGTTGGTTTATTTCTTCCATTGAAATGATACGGCTTAAGTAGCACTAAAAGTTAACATGTTGCCCCCGAACATAAACCATAGAGGAAGGGCATTTACTGAGAGACCATAATACATGGATGGCTACATTGCCGACTATAAATTCAAAGAGAAGGGGGGCTTGGCTCTTGGAACATAATCTTACGGACTGTTAACTTTGACGCAGCACTTTCTTTTCGTAACCATAATCCATATGAAATGTTAGGGGGGCGTGTAGCCCTTAACCACAACCCCCTTCCAAATTAAAAGTAACTAAATCTGTTATGTTGGGCAATTTGTTCCAGGGGGTGGTTCCCTCTTCCCACCTCACAGCCTCCCCCTCCCTTATATTTCAAAAACCAAGGCAATCAATTTATGTTATGTATTGTGCTAGCTGGGAAGCCAATCCGAGAACCGACTTGACAAGCTGCTTTCTCATTCTTGCTCGACTGGAACAATTGAATTGCACTCTCATCAATATCCCGAGGAATATTGTCATTCTTATTCAAAAGCGGCAATATGTGAGCTAAAACTCTTTTTGTTTACTCAGAAACAATTTTATTGATCTATAGTTTTCGGTCATTTAAAAAATAAATAAATAAAGATTTTATACATGTCTAAATTTACTAATTAATGACATGCTTTAAGCGATTATAATAAGCAATTTTAACATTAGGTTTTAGTTTTTAAAATAAATCTGGCGCACGTAACGCAGGACTTTTTATTACCCCCGTTGTTAAAATAAATTTAAGAATTTGTAAATACAGTTAGAGATGAGGAAAGTTTAAAGAATTATTTACATTGAGTTTCGAAAAAGAGACACGTTTTGTTACAACAGGATTTATCGGCTTTTCATCATTTTACATTAAGTTTTACAATCGTGTATAAAACAATAATTTTTCTAAAATCATTAGCTTTACAATGATTTATTGTACATCTTTACTGCCGTTATATTAAAAAATCAGGTGCGGACAACACACGACTTTCACTTACCTCGGTTGTTAAAATCCATTGTGAACTAATACATAGAGTTCAAAAAGATTTAAAGAAATGTAGTCAGTTTCGTTGGAAACATGTGTTTTATATTAAATGATATAATACTATAAACTTGCTACCTATAAGAATCAGTTAGTTTTATCCGCTTTCATCACTTTCCATTAACATTTACAACTTAGTGAATAAGTGTTAATATTAATTTTGCAATATTTATCTTTTTGACTCTGTTATACTTCTACATTACTCTTCTTATTATCATAAAACCAAAAATTACATTAAAATATATGTTTGCTCTTTTCTATTTATCTCTTCTCCTATAGTTGTTCATCAAATCATTCAACTTGTATATTTAGCCGTTCTTTATCAATGCTAATAAGATCATATGGTTAATCTTTTGTAATGTATAACATAAAAGGTACTTTTGAGGAAGAAAATTAGAAAAATAGGCATTTAAGCCCAGTCAGGCTATTTCAATATACAAGCCATTTAAACATTACATAGTTATAATCATTAGCTTTCCAACGGTATAATATGCATCTATATTACTGGTTCTAGCTTAAAAAACAATAAAATTGCATATAAAACTATTTTATAAAAGGTGTAAAATGCATGGTATAAAGTCATCTATGTCATAAATGCTGTGACATCTCTCTCGTACATGTGCCTCATACGCTACTAAAATATGAAATTTCACTTTTATACAACATTTTATATATATATATATATATATATATATATATATATATATATATACAATAAAAAAATATTCCGTTTGATAACAGCTTAAATGAACAAAATATTCATTTTTATATTATTTTATCTAAAATTAATGATTTTATACAATATAATTATTACTTTTTCTTACCTAAAAAATGAAGTACCATCAGGAATATATAGTACAGGAAACTATTGCTGTCCTGAAAATTTTAGAATTCCAGTTTTCACAGTTTTGTGATATAGTATATATAGCTGTGTGTATATATATATATATATATATATATATATATATATATATATATATATATATATATATATATATATATATATATATAAGCAGCAGCATCTGGAACATCATCATTATGGATGAATTTATTCTTGTTCAAGGAAAGAGCGTTGAGAGTTTTAAGGAGGATTTTGTAATGTAAGGATTGGATGCGGATAGAATTGGATGGTTTAGTAAATACCTAAAGCTCAGCTCCTTTGGCCTTATGATAGTCATTAGGTGACCCTTTGGTGGTTAAGAGAAACGTTTGAGCCTTTGTCATGTAAGTTTTTGAAGTAGCCAAAAACGGCTAAATTATAAAAAAAAAAATTAAAAATTGTGTATTAGTCCCATGTTATTTAACTGCTTAATACACTTCATCTTCAGGATATCCAGGGACACTTCTGTTACCCGATTATACGAACAGTTCAAGTTCCTTTACCCTTTTTACCGTTGTAAGTACTTCCTGGCTTCCTTCTTCTTCCAAGATCTCCAATCCCGCCACCCATCGTACTTCTTAGATATGTTTACATACAAATCCTCCGTCCACTCTCTTAACACTCGTTCGCGGACTTCAGACCTGTATATAACGCCCCATCGAACTGCAGATTTCGACAGATTCTTCTAATTCGCTCCTCCTCAGTATGGAATTCCTTTCCCTCGGTATACTAAATATCCTTTTATGTGTTTTGTTATATTATTCTAAAGGGAATGGTCCCAGGATAAATAAAGAATTTATAATTATTATTATTATTTTATGTTGAGCTCTAAAAATATGGATTAATTTATTTAAAAAATAAATAAATATTAAACAGTCATAACAACAATGTTATTAGGTTGAAGAGGCACAGTTGGACCAGAGCAAACAATTCTAGATGTAATCCTCAACTGATGAGATATCGAACCATTGTTATAATCCAAGCTTTCCATTACAAGCCGACACCTCACTAATCCTTCGTCTTCAATCACCAATCTCTTCACACACGAGCCGGTTACCGCATTTCTTCCAATAACACCTCGTCATTGATTATTATACGCGGGCACGTTATAAAGACACTGGGAGCTGGAATTGCGAGGCAGCAATGCTCACTGAATCTTCAATTTCCCTTTTAATATCCTCAGAAATATTAAAGGCAGGTTTTTATGTTATTATTTTATTTTTTATTATATTACCCGAAAGAATTACAGTTATAACTTGTGTAGAAAAAAATTGGGATTGTTATTAATTATTCCAAAATCATTTTTATTTGACCGACAATCAACATATAGCGATAAATTAAAACAACGGTCTAAAAAAAACTATTATGAAAATTCTACCTTGAAAAAATAACAAACAAAATCTGGTTTAGTGAAATAAAAAATTAAAATTCTCGAAAGAAATTATGATAAAATAAATCCAATTAAAGACAATAATAAATAAATACAATTTAAACAAAAAAAGCAACATACTTTTTAGAAAAATCTGGAAAATAAAACAGAAATAGATAAAAATATTTCAAAATATAAAAATAGATCAATACTTTAAAATGCTGTATACACCTCACCTCAGAAACAAAATAAAAATAATACTTATAACTTATTGTTTACCAAATATAAAACTACGCTTTAATAACTAAAAGAAACTTAAGACTCATTTAACAAATACAAAGGTTCCTATATTGCCAGATGAAAAATCGAATATAATATACAAAATAACTTGTTTAGACTGTAACAAATTCTATATACCTGAAACTTCCAAAAAAATCGCAACAAGAATTTAACAACATAATAGCAATAATAAAAACGATTATAAAATAAACTGTTATAAAATTAGTCAAGCCCTAATCAGGTAGAAGTATAATTCCATAATTTAGAATGTTTGATGAAAAGGTTGGCGTAATATCTGAGAAACAGTTCTTTATTAAGTAATATTACAATCATCCAATTTAGGACATTTTCATACTACATTCACACGATAAATACAAACCAATAAATTTATATAATAATAATACAATATACATATACACAAAACAAAATCAATAAAAATATTATACAAAACAAAATCAATAAAAATATTATACAAAAAAAATCAGGCGTAATATCTAGATCGTACATTTGTCTTAAATATGAAATTTCAAATTCGTGCGGCTTTTCGTTTATGTGCTGAATTAGTGATGGGCAAATACTCAAAAAATTTGAGTACTGATTACTGTAATCAAATGATGTTCGCTGCTGATTACAAAATCTACTCAGCTTTCCTCCTGATTACTTTCTATTTTCCTCTGTAATCAAAATTTTCGTACTTTTGAGTACTTCATTACTTTCTTATATGAGGTGACCAGAATAGAGTATATTACATACATCTATTAAGTTAATTTATATTAATAATTTCTTTAAGCCATCTTTTTTTCATATTGTCGATTATTTTAAACTTTTCGTTAAAAAATTGATAAGGGTAATTTATTATTATTAAGATGGTGGGTTTATAGATTATTATAAACTCTTCAGATAAAATCGATATCGGGGCCTATTATTATTTTTTTTGACACTTGGAATTTCATTTTAACATTTTCGTATTTACTGGATATTAGGCTCAGTAGCTGGGTTACCAATGGTTCGTTACCGATTATGATATTAAATTTTAATCGCGCTCGCTCAAATATGGGTTATTATATAACTTTTTCGTAATTTAATGGATACAAGGCTAAGTAGCTGCGTTCCCAAAGGTTCGGTACCGATTATACCATTAATTTTAATCGCGCTCGCTCAAGAATAGGTTTATTTTAACTTTTTCGTATTTATTCGATACCAGGCTAGGTAGCTGGGTTCCCAAAGGTTCCTTTCCGATTATACTATTAATTTTAATCGCGCTCGCTCAAGAATAGGTTTATTTTAACTTTTTCGTATTTATTCGATACCAGGTTAGGTAGCTGGGTTCCCAAAGGTTCCTTTCCGATTATACTATTAATTTTAATCGCGCTCGCTGAAGAATAGGTTTATTTTAACTTTTTCGTATTTATTCGATACCAGGCTAGATAGCTTTGTTGCCAATGGTTCCTTACCGATTATGCTATTAATTACTCGCTTAGGAATAGGTTTATTTAAACTTTTTCGAGTTCGTTTGTTACTATTCTAAATAGCTGCGTAACCAACGGTTCTTATACTTTTAATTTTAAAATTGTAACATTTCTGTATTTTATTTTTCGGTAGTTTGGCCAATAAACGTTTTATTGATTTTACGTTCGTCTATAAAAAAAATTTTTTAGTTTTTTTTTTAATGCTAATTTTTTATATTGTGTATATGTGTTTTAGAGGGTTTAGTTAGTGAATGTGGTATTGTTTTTTTAGTCAGTTCGTCTAGTGTATGTTTATTTTAATTTTTCATTGATCGGTATAATATAGTTATATTTTTGTTTAGTATGTTGGTGATTGATAATAATCAGCTTAAAATCAGGATTTCTTTTTATAACAAATTTTAGACAAAATCTACTCTACAGCAACTGACTGAAATCAATTATACCAATAACCAAATCCTTTAAAAAGTAAATATATTTCCTCTGAATATAAACCTATTCTTGAGCGAGCGCGATTAAACTTAATAGTATAATCGGAAAGGAACCTTGGGAAACCCAGCTACCTAGCCTGGTATCGAATAAATACGAAAAAGTTAGAATAAACCTATTCTTGAGCGAGCGCGGTTATAATTAATAGTATAATCGGTAACGAACCTTTGGGGACGCAGCTACCTAGTCTGGTATCGAATAAATACGAAAAAGTTAAAATAAACCTATTCTTGAGCGAGCGCGATTAAAATCAATAGCATTATCGGTAACGAACCTTTGGGAACCCAGCTACCGAGCCTGGTATCGAATAAATACGAAAAAGTTAAAATAAACCTATTCTTGAGTGAGCGCGATTAAAATCTATAGCATTATCGGTAACGAACCTTTGGGAACCCAGCTACCGTGCCTGGTATCGAATAAATACGAAAAAGTTAAAATAAACCTATTCTTGAGCGAGCGCGATTAAATCAATAGCATTATCGGTAACGAACCTTTGGGAACCCAGCTACCGAGCCTGGTATCGAATAAATACGAAAAAGTTAAAATAAACCTATTCTTGAGTGAGCGCGATTAAAATCAATAGCATTATCGGTAACGAACCTTTGGGAACCCAGCTACCGAGCCTGGTATCGAATAAATACGAAAAAGTTAAAATAAACCTATTCTTGAGTGAGCGCGATTAAAATCTATAGCATTATCGGTAACGAACCTTTGGGAACCCAGCTACCGAGCCTGGTATCGAATAAATACGAAAAAGTTAAAATAAACCTATTCTTGAGTGAGCGCGATTAAAATCTATAGCATTATCGGTAACGAACCTTTGGGAACCCAGCTACCGTGCCTGGTATCGAATGAATACAAAAAAGTTAAAATAAACCTATTCTTGAGCGAGCGCGATTAAAATCAATAGCATTATCGGTAACGAACCTTTAGGAACCCAGCTACCGAGCCTGGTATCGAATAAATACGAAAAAGTTAAAATGAAATTCCAAGTGTAAAAAAACATAATAATAGGCCCCTATATCGATTTTATCTGAAGAGTTTACAATAATCTATAAACCTACCATCTTAATAATAATAATTTACTCTTATCAATTTTTGAATGAAAAAAAGATGGCTTAAAGAAATTATTAATAGAATTTAACTTAATAGATGTATGTAATATAATCTATTCTGGCCACTTTATATAAAAAAGTAATCAAGTACTCAAAAGTACGAAAATTTTGATTACAGAGGAAAATAGAAAGTAATCAGAAGGAAAGCTGAGTAGATTTTGTAATCAGCAGCGAGCATCATTTGATTACAGTAATCAGTACTCAATTTTTTTGAATATTTGCCCATCACTAAGCTGGATTGAGCAGAAACACACACACCGACCTTTTTGGGCGACTAGGTTATTTTTACTCAAGCGAACCTTATACGCGTATTTCCGTTAGAAACTGGAATTCAAAAATGTTCTAGATCAATTCAAATACTTCCCCTTGCTCAATATTATACATACATAGGTTAGGGATTATAGGTAATAATTATACTGTATGAAAACGTTTACATAAAACAATATGACAATGAAAATTATCATCTGCAGCAATCACTTTCTTATAAAATGTTTTGCTTTCCAATGTTTATTATATGTACATCTACAATTCATTTCTATGATTACTAGTAGGGATAAAAATATCT
The DNA here is from genome assembly GCA_023052935.1 of Piezodorus guildinii. Taxonomy (NCBI): domain Eukaryota; kingdom Metazoa; phylum Arthropoda; class Insecta; order Hemiptera; family Pentatomidae; genus Piezodorus; species Piezodorus guildinii. The sequence continues at coordinate 162,770,254 of CM041295.1, read as the reverse complement.
GTAGTTTTTTCCTATAGTTGATAATGAATTTCCATAATCACCTATAGCTTATCAATGCTAAGAAGCAGAAATGGTTAATTATTTCTAATCAACAAAAGTTATTTTGAAGGAAGAAATTTAGAAAATTTGGTATTTAGGCCCTGGCACACTATTTTAATCAGAATTAAATAATCATGAAATTAAAGAAAATTCATTTTTACCTCAAAACTGTGAGCTTGATCAAATTTGTCATCAAATCAGAAAATCAAAGTGCAAAAGGTTCGGTATAATGTAGCATTTATGTTATATCGATTTCGGTGAAAAAGTTACATTAACATCTCAGGCATAGTAATACTAATTTTCTAAAATATGCAATTTTAATTTCGTTTATGAGCTAAAATTATCAATCACATACACCCAGACACAACCTGGATATCTTGAAAGCATGGAAAAGTGGACTACTTCCTTACCCAACTGCTTAATGGGCATCGTTGTTTCTGGTGTGCTAAAGCGTGCCATCTTAAGATAGAGAACGAATCAGCGTGTCCTACTTGCGTCTTTTTAGATGAAACAGTGGAACATGTCTTATTTCCTTAATCACGTTTCGCTCAAGAAAAGGACGGACTATAAAAGGAGTTTTGACTGAATTTAGTTCCTGAGAACATAGTCGAGGGTTGGAGAGAATAGGCGAACAGCTCTGGGCTCAAAAGCGAATGGGTTAGTGACTTCGTCAAGATTGGAACATTGCCATCCTTCCTCCCGCTAGTAAGGATGGAACTTTTAATGTCACTCTTCAGGCGTGACATTAAAAGTAATGCATAATATGATTAAGATCACTATGATTACTGTACCGTAGTCCCTCTCTAACTGCTTCCACAATTGTTATTGACAGTATGATGATTACAACTGAGGCGGAACATAGGTGCTTAGGCTTGTGTTCTTATGAAACGATAGGTCGTTGAATGTGGCGTAGCTCATAGAACTTCCATCTCGGGAAAACAATGACAGGATGCTACGAGAAGGAGAGAGATATAGAGAGAAGTCATGGAGCCGAATAAAGGTTCTCTAAAGGGATCAAAGCATGAATGAGACGGATGTCAATAAAGGCGAACATGGATGAGAAGTAAACAAAGGGAGGATGGATCTTGTATTGAGAGGTTAACGCTCGGTCTAAGAAGAATCTAATGAGAACTAATTGATTAATCTTAATGCCGTCGCCTTTTGGAGTCCAACCTTTGTCGGCCCGCTCCAGCCGATGGATTATTGTTTACACTCCCATCGCCACCATTGTCCCTTCAACTCAGTATTAGTTAGCGCTAAGTTTGCATTCAATCCCAAAGAGCCTAGGTTCATTGAGGAACCTACACAATGGGTAGCACCGGTATGTCCATTGTGTAGCCAGGAACAGAGTTTGCCATCCTCAGTATTTTACCAACCCGACGGTTCTGAGAAAACCAATCCTAATGATAGCGTGTATTCAAATTTTCGTTCATACTTTCACTTACCATGTAGCTATAGTGCTCTTATTCATTCTCCACTGGCATTCAATATCACTGGCATGCAGGAGAGGAGCGTTGGGGTCTCATTCAGTACTGTTTCTTCGTCATTCGAAGTGGCATGGCTTGGTTCGGAGTTCCAAAGAGCATAATTTAATTCATTTTTTAAATATAGGTTTACGAAATTATATTTTTTTAAATATAATTTTATTAATTACATATCTTTATTTTCTTCAATGGATACTTGAAGCTCTAATACCAATGGCCCATATTTTATTTTATTACTGGACAGCATAAACTTGAGTGATTATTTGAGAGAAGTTGGTTGACTGCCCCCTCAACCAACTTCTCTCATATATATATACACGGTCAACCATTGTCACTTCATCTTGAGTGATTATTGTATATAATGAATTATATTGTTAAGTGATCTAATAAAATAAATGCCTCAATTATAAATATATTTATTTTTTAGATCGAAATTTACAACTTTCTTTGACAATAAAAAAGCAATAGATATTAAAGATAACAAACATGTTGAGAAACTACCCATTAGCAACATTCCAGCAGTTAATCGGAATCGGAAAAGCTCGAGGCCATCTCCTTTTTAGATGCTTAAGGAATTATTAGGAATCGAAGATGAAGCTAGGATTGGAACCAGTGAAACCTCGTAGAAGGAGTGGTACGTAGTTCGGGGCAAATTAACATGAGAAAGAATAAGGTGATTGTGGATGAGTTTATTCGTGGCGACGTAACAACCATTGAGTATTTTACCATTTTGGATGGTAAGGATTGGACGAGAAGAATCCGATGATTTAGTAAATCCCCAAAGTCCAAATTTGATTTATGATAAATGGACCGAAATACGTTGAATTAACAATATCTTTAAAATAAACATTGAATACTATCTTAATAGTTTTTTCTATGAATTGCTAGTAATTAAAAATAAAATAATATTGAAACTTATAACTGTATTAAAATAAGTACACCAAGTAAATGTGTGTATATTGTAAAAAATCATTTGAACCTACCTATTGGCAGCCCCAAAATAATATTCTAAATCAGAAGGTCACGTGGTCAACTTCTATTCAGACGCCCCTGAAGATCATCGGGAATTAAATAGGAAGCAAGGAAAGAGTCAAGAGTTTCAGAGTGGAAGTGATGTATGAAAGTATTTTTACCTGGTTAGGGCCAAGTAGGCCAAGTAAGGAGTATTGATGATTTTTGATAGTAAGGATTAGATATACGGGAAGAATTCGATGTTTTAATGGAGCCCCAAAGCACAACTCTAAGGTTCAAATTGGACAGTAATGTAAATGGGCCGTTTGTGGTTAAGGGGAAGATTAAAAGGTTTGCCTAGTAAGTGTTTCAGTAGCCTAGAACTACAAACTAGAGGGTTAAAAATTATAAGATATTTTCTGGCGATGGTTATTTGTTGTGGAATGTAAGAAAAGAGCGGTGTTGGTTTGAGTGTTATTGACCGCTTGAGGGAGGAAGAAGAAACAGGGAACGTGATCGCGTGCCAGGCCGAGGACATGCTAAAATTATCGAAAGCGTTTATTTACCTTTGCGGCTCCCAGGCTAATTCTTCTCACCAACCATCGCCTCCTTTAATTACTACCTCATTCCCTTCTAAAACTACTCACAGTTTTTAAATTTTTCCTCTCCATAATTTATTTCTTATTCCGAGTCATTATTTTATTTTGGAGCCTTATTGAGGGTTTGAACACCAATGGCATGGAGGCCTTATGTAATTTGTGATTCTCTATGCATGCAATATCTAATTAATCTGCATCAAGACCTTTTGTATCCTCTGACATCCCATAACAGCCTTTCGTTGTCATAGCAAATGTTCATTAATTAATTCGTGTATTTATAAATAAATATTCCTTCGGGCATTAACTGTTTTGTCCATTTTATGGTTATTGTCATATAAATTATCATCTTAAATTAATTTCTTCTTGAAGAAAATCTTAAAAAGGTGAGCCAGTGACTGTGTAGTTAGTTCGCTAGTCTATCACGGCTAAAGTTATAAGTTGGAATCTCAGTCCTGGAGGAACTTTAGTAACCACATAATTAAATGGGTATTCACATACAGCCTCTCTCCCGTGGATGAGAGATCCGTCAGCCAACTGGTGGCTACTCACAAAAATATTCTTTGGTAGTGATACCCTTACCCTTTTAAAACATCATTGAGAATCGCGAGTGGATTCTCCCTGCAGTCAAAGAGTCTAAACGGCATGTCGCTAATCAGAATATATCTTTATCGTGTGATCAATGAATAATTTAAATTTAGTGTGTCTTTTATCGACTTTCATCGTAAATTGTTTTAATCATTATTTTGATTTTTAAATAAACTTAAAGGTTTAAAAAAAATATTGAGATTAACAATTGCATCATTAAATACATCAATTAACTTTGAGTACAATATGCAGCATGATACATATATATCTATTAGCATTACTCAAAAATACATGTTAAATTGGAAGGTCCCAGAGCCATCTTGTTTTCAGACACCTCGGAGGATTATGAGGAATATAAGAGGAAGCCAATATTGAAACTAGTGGGTTAGAGTGGGAATGAAGTTAGCCATGAAAGGAATAGTACCTTGTTTGGGCCAAATCAGCAATATATGGAACATTCAGGGCTTCATGGTTTCGCAGAGCCCAAAAAGTCACCCCATAAGTCTAGACAGGCCTAATGACAGTCATGTAAACGAGCCGTTTGTATTTCAGTGGAAGATTAGAACTTTGCCATGTAAGTGTTGAAACAGTCGAAAACGTCAATCAGTATCTTGTCATTTCAGTCTTGTATGAGGGTTCCAAGTAAGTCGTTTGTCAAGATGAAGTCCTTGGTATCGGATCTGTTCAACAGGGACTAGTTGAGTGTTATTAAAGGATAGGATAGTACAGGAAGTCATAGATTTAAGACGGAGAGTGAAAGTTATTTGGTAGGATTAGAATATATTTTGGGTTTTTGAGGTCTTTATCAATTTCTGCTTTGTTTCCTGTTTTTAGTTTGGTTTTATTTTTTCTAAATTGTTAAAACTTCTTTTAATCAGTCTATCATCCCCATTCTACAGATATGATCAAAAAATGTTTGCCTAATATTTTTTCAATGTTTGTTCTATTTTTTTTTTCTAAATGTTCATAAATGTCTTTAGTTCTTCTAGGTAGGTATTGGTGATCTTCTGTGACCATCGGTCTGTATTTTTTTTTTTTTTTTTTTTTTTTTTTTTTTTTTTTTTTTTTTTTTTTTTTTTTTTTTTTTTTTTTTTTTATATCGAAACAAGACTTTACTTGAAAAAAATTTCAAACTTTCCGATCCTTATAAGGCTTGAGGTAGTACTGTTGTTTTATGATGTCTCATTTTTAACTTTTTTGATAGAGTGCTAACAATGGGTAATGTCTCTACATGTATTTAATGTCAGTATACTATATGTCCATCAAATTAACTTGATGTATTTTAATACAGTTGTAAATATCAATAAACATGTTTGAATAAATAAACTTTTTAAAAAATATTTTCGAAAAGGGATTCTTCTATTTGTAAGATATATATTTGGCCGTTTCAGAGAAGAAGTTTATTGATATATTTTTTTATTTAGTTTTACACCTTATAACGTTTCAGCCTCTAGGGTCATAGTACCTGTTTTTTTTTTCTTCATTTCTATTTCCCCATCTAGGCAATTTCGAGAATACAGAGTTTCGGTAGAGGAATTTCGCATGCAACGTACGTGATGCGTTGTAGCCCAGTAAAAATCTGAATATACGAGTATATCTCAATTTAGGATTTAGGGACTTGATCTTGACAAACGCCTTACATGGAATCCTCATACAAGACTTAAACGACAAGAAACTGCTCGTAGATATCGACTATTAAAACACTTACTTGACAAACGATCAATACTCCCTCTTTATTTCAAAAAACTCATTTACAACCATTTTTACCCATAACAACCATTCATATGATACTACCATATCTGGATTTATGGCATAGAGCTATGGGGCTCCACTAAACCATCGAATTCCTCCCGCATTCAATCTTTAGAATCCAAAATCCTTCGACAAACCCTAGACGCTCCTTCCTTTGTTACCAACAAACTCATCTATAGAGACCTGAATATCCTACTCGTTGCAGAAAAAAAGATACACCTCCTTTCATTCCATATTACCCGCCCATACAAACCCGCTTGTCCGTATCGTCTCATCGACATATATTCCCGATAATCCTCCGAGGCGTATGAAAAGACGGTGGCCTCGAGTCCTGCTGAACAAATAAACATTGAAGTGCTACCGCTGGGTAGATTCTTCTCATGTCTTTTTCAAGCCAATTGTCTGTAATTAGCACATTTACTTGTTGTACTATGTAAATTGTACAGTTGTAAATTTCAATAAAAGTATTTAAAAAAAAAGAAAGAAATGGATTTAGGGGATTTTTACCATTGCAATGATTATATGAAGGAGTGTGCGAAAAATATTTCTTGGGAACCACTGCTTAACATTATGATAAAATAAAGCTTTATGAATATTTTAGTGTTACTATTTTAGTGCTTATAAATATTTTAGTTTAACGCTATCATCAACCTGCAACCAGATATTCTATGACTGTCATTTTCGAAACCACGGAGACAGTTGAGATATCTAATGGCTACCCTTCTGCGCATACGCACTATCAACTAGGATTCAAAGAGATCTTAGCAATTACAGTTAATAGTGGCATCACTATTGGCCATTTCCTGCGAGCTACAACTGAATAGGGCTGACTGATAATTAAGTTGAGTAATCAGGGGGTCATTAATGGTGAATAAGGGGAATGGTTAGGGATATTAACCCTCATGGCGGTTGGTGACAGATCTCTAGGTAACTAGCCGAACCCCTTTATTCACAGCACCCCTCTCGTTACCTATAAATGATAAGGTGATTAGCATCCTAGTTACCCTGCAAGGTGTCTTCTCTGTCACCTGCTCCCAACCTGGCCCTACATCCATCATTCCTCATTAATAATGATGTACTAAAAAAAAAGAAAAAAGAAATTGGTTATTTTATTATTTATTTTTTTTTTTATTTTCTCCTATTGTTATAAAGCATATCAAACATCAAAATTGTGAATCTAATAAAATGGACATTTTAAGTACCCTGGAACCAAATAATCTGCATGCCGCAACAGTTGATTTAGTTCCTGTGTCTAAGGCTCCTGTTTTGGGCGCTAATTATTGAGAAGTAAAATAATATTTTCGTATTTAAACGGAATTAGTAAATATATAACCCTCCTAATTAATTACAAATAAATAAAGGCTTTTAAACAGTATATTGTACAATTCCAAGTATATGAAAATTTCAGATAAAATAAAAAAAGAAAGGAGAAAGATACGTTTATTTATTTATTTTTTATTTTAATTTTATTGGATACATTCAACATCAAATATTATTTGAAATGGTTAACTTTTTAAAGATATAAGAATAAATGATATATAATTTTACAAATATTCAGAAGAATTGTAATTTTCTTTCTCTTTTTTTTCAGAACTGTATATTTTTACTTTTTTTTTTATTTCATTAATTTTTTTTTTGTTTTCATGATAACATACATTTTTTTGTGCATCTTTTTTAGAATTTAACTTTTGAGTAATTTTATTAGTTATTGACGGGCTTGTTGTGTGTGATAGAGTGAGGTTACACACAGCTGGAGGGAGCAAATAGTTATGTGAAATGGATTTGTCACTGTGAAATAAAATAATCTTTCTATTATAATAAGATACAGAAAATAAAATAAGAAATAAAAATGAGCTTCAATTAAATATAAAGATAACTAAAATATAACCATGTTTGAGGCAGATAGGCAAAGAGGTTATGTGAAAAGTTAAATTATATTGTTTACAATTATTTTAATTTAAGACTCCAGTCTTAAGTCCACTTTTTATTTCCTGTTATATTATTCTGAAGGTTCTTGTTTCAGAATAAATAAAGAATTATTATAATTAAAACTTGTATTTCCGATTAAAACTCGAATTCGAAAATTTTCACGAATGTAATACTTTTCTTTATTTAATATTTCATTTATAGATAAATAAAACTAAAAAATAAAATAGATCGATTGGGTAGCGTTAGTAGCGTCTAAAACCTGTGAATTTTTTCAATCTCACGAGACGTATCTTTTGGTGACTGCATGTTCCATACTTGCCCTCTTTTTAACTTACACCCTTTACATTACAATGCCTACCGATTTTATTACTAAATCTATTTATTTATTACCTTTCCCTGCCTTAAGGCAATAGAGGTATTCGTAGCTCTAGGGAGTAGCGTTGACACAACCCACAGCAGCTTTAAAAGTAATTACATAACTGGCGCACAGTGGGCAATATGACCGATCTAGGTGGACAAAATTATGAAAATTTTGAAACTGATGAGGACGCCGAACATAAGAACATATGTAGACACTACTGCCTGAAGATTGGATGAAATTAGTTTCCACTGCCATACAGTGGGCCAAATCACCAATTTAGATGGACAAAAGTCAACTCAAAAGTTTGGAATTTTCCAGTGCTTCACCTTTTTATTATTAGTTGGCAAGACCCTTCATACTAATATTACCCGCCATACCGTGTTTACAAATAAATAGAAAATGTATAAATCATTCCTGTTTGCACAAGTGTCTAATAACCGGCAGTGTGATTATCTTTATTCGATGGTCATTTATTGTGTTCAAAGTGTGTTTAGCGCAATGTCATTTTGCTTTTATTTAACAATGGACATTGCTGAGACAGGTAAGACATTATATTTCTAAACTTTTTATTGAATATACATTACAATCTCACCTGTAGTGTTTATGTAGCAATTGGTTAATGTATGCCCCTATTCAATAAGGAAAAACTATAAAACCCCAAGTTACCCCAAGGATTTGTTTCATCAATAGTTCTAGTATTTAGATATTACAAAGAATTTTTGCGTTTTGGGTGATATATAATTTTTTTTCAGACACAACACTCCGAATCAAAAGTTTTACAATCTATAATTTCAAGAATTTCCTAAATGATATAAAATACATTCATTAGCAGGTTTTAGCAACTCTGAACCATAATTATATTTTTTATATTATTTTTCCCGTATTCTGGGACTTCAAACGTAAAATATAGGGATGTTTTAGATTTTAGCAAATAAATATGATGTTTGACCACAATGCGCTAGCCGATCGTGTCAAAAAATTAATTAGTTTTTATAATTTTTTTTCCTGTAATATGGGCCCCCAAAGGAAAGACACTTCGACCTACAAGTAAAGTAAAAAGACTGATTTCAGAGATGTATTTCCTTTATTCCATTTTTTTTTCTCTAACAATATCATTTCCGATCCCTACCAACTGCAGCAGACTTCCTCGTTTACAAGAAAGGGATATGATACTATCGAAATTAATGAGAGCATTATTTCCAACCAAGGGAACAGGACCTAATTGCACATAAGCCATGAGAAATCTGCACTTAACTTTTCGTTGCTACTTATTAATTTAAAATCTGCTAATTGGTAAGATTGAGATCGGAGTAAGCGGTATCCGTTGCATATAACTATCACTGAGAATACTAATCATGCCGGGATAATAGCATTTCTCTAAAACACAGCCCCCGTGAGCAACTAGTAGCTTAGTTAACAATGGCTTCAAGAGTTAATGAAACATCGGAATATCCTCATTCCACTGCACACTGGCATAACAGTACCGGATTAACAGTGAAATAAAAAAATAAAAACTTCTGAGAAAACATTAGGGATAGTAGCGAGAACAGAAATCCCCTTACTGGAAATCAGACAAGAAAATATACTAATGAATTCTTTCTACCGGTTTCCTATCTTAATCACCCATCAGTTATGTTCTCATTTCTCTAATGATTATTCAGTTTCACCATTTGCTTTTCTGGACTATATATAAAAAATCTGGTGCGCGCAAGAAACGAATTTCACTTACCACCGTTGTTAAAATGAATTTAAAAACTTCTAAATAAAGTTGGGTTAAAAAAAGGGTAAAAAATAAAATTCAGATTCGATGGACGTGTGTTTCAGATTGAATAATTTAACAATGGCAATTTTTATCCGCTTTTAATAATTGTTCATTAACTCATACATTTCTGTGTATGAGATCATATTTTTTTCTGAAATCTTTAGCTTTCCAACGGTATATTATAAATCTACATTACTATTCTCGTGTTTGGAGAGGGAGGGGGGGGGGGACAACCTCAAAAAATATTATTGCTCTTTTCTCCTTCAGTTAGTTATCAAATTCGCTGAGCTTGTATATTTAGCCGTTTTTAACAATGCTAGTAAGATGATATGGTTAATTTATTGGAATCTACAAATGAAAGATATTTTAAAAGAAGAAAATTTAAAATATCACCATTTAAGCCCTATCAGACTATTTCAATCAGAATGGGGCTCACATGATGTTAAATTTTTACACCTATCTTGCGAGTTTAATCAAAATCGATACAGCCGTTCTAAAAAATCGTAAAAATGTGCGAAATGCGTAGTATAAAAAAGCCCTCCTGGTTCGTTGATTTTGTTAAAAATGTTGCTGTAAAAACTTAGGCACATACGCTTATAAAATATGGAATCATAATTTTATAAAAGTAACACATACACAAATACACAGAGACCATTTTACGGGACTTGGTCATTTGGGCTCAGGTGACCCTACAACGCGTATTTTCATTGAAAACTGGAATTCAAAAATTTTAACGATCACAATATTTTCCGTTACCAGATATATGTTTCACAGCCATACATCAGTACAGGTTTGATGACGGTGTTATATACCTATATATATATATATATATATATATATATATATATATATATATATATATATATATATATATATATATATTTATATATAGTTTACGGCTCACGATCATATATTTTGTTTTACCTATATTCACCCGTAAGCCTATTTATTCTGCCGCCGTAATGAGAGAACCTGCGAGCTCATCGATGTCCTCCTTCATACTGCCAAGTACTGCGACGCCATCTGCATATGCAAGGAATTTATGCATTCCTCCAACATGTATTCCTTCTTTCACCATTTAGCACTCCCTAATTACTTTCTCCAAGGCCAGATTAAAGAGCATTGGCGAGAGACAATCTCTTTGTCTTATTCCCGAATTAACATTGAAATCTTCTGTCACTTCACCCTGTATCAGTACTCGGCACTTGCATGCCTTTGCCAGCCTTACTAATTTTCTCGGGAAACCCAGTTCAGTCATGATTTTCCAAAGACAGTCTCGGTCTACAGAGTCATAGGCTGCTTTGAAATCCACAAATAATATATGTACATCCTGGTTTACTTCCCATCGTTTTTGTAAGATTTGTTTTAGGATGAAGATTTGATCAGACGTGCTCTTTCCTCTTCTGAAACCCGCCTGGTAATTACCAACTGCCTTCTCGTAATACGGGTTCATACGGTTCAGCATGATGTACGTAAGAATTTTATACGCGACTGGGAGTAATGCTATGCCATTATAATTTTGGCAGTCAGTCATAGATCCTTTCTTTAGAATGGGGCAGATGGGACCAACGTTCCAGCTTTCCGGTATCTTTTCGTCTCTCCAGATTTTAAGCACAAATTGATGTATTTGGGCAATTAGCTCTTTCCCTCCATTCTTAAATAATTCTGCAGCCAGACAATCCATTCCTGGTGCTTTCGACTTTTTAATTTGGATATTGCCATTTCTACATCAGTTTGGTCGGGTTCATCTACTAAATCTTGCTCCATATCTTCCGCATGATCCATATCTTCGTCTCTATTTGGCTCTCCTTGATTTAGCAGACGCTTAAAGTAATCTTTCCAGATTCCTGGTACATCACCTTTCACAGCGGTTAGCTTGCCATCTTTTCGCTTGATTGTGAGCTCCTTGCTTTAAAGCCAGTTCTTTCCTTCCTGATGTCAGCGTAGAAATTTATGATGTCTCCAGCCCGCCAGTTATCCTTTATATTTTCTAATCTCTGTCGGAGAAAGTTTCGCTTAGCATTTCTAAGGATTCGGTTTGCCATTTTCTTGGATGCTTCATATTTATCCCGATCATATTTTATCAGATTAGCCATTTTCGTACTTCGTCTGTCCTCGATAGCTTTGAGACATTCGTCTGTGAACCATTTCTTTTGAGCTGTTTATCTTGAATATCAATAACTTTTTGAGCTAATTCTTTCATATTCTTCTCAACCTTTTCCCAATGTTTGTCTACCGAGATATCTTCAAGATTAAGGGCTTGGAAATGGTTTTTAAGTTCAATTTGTTATTTTTAAATGACCTTAGAATCGCTCGCTGGATTTTCCGAAGTCTTTGGCTAAATTGTATTCGAACTAAGGCATGGTCCGAATCAAAGTCAGCTCCACGGAAACTTCTAACGTCATTAATCGAAATTCTGTGCCTTCTATCGATCAGAACATGGTCAATCTGGTTCTCATGTCTATTTTCAGGACTCCCCCAGGTAGTCTTGTGACTTTCTTTGAGAGGAAACATCGTACTGCTAACTACCATAACTTTCGATGCAGCCAAGTTTATGCATCGAACCCCATTGTCATTGCTCGTGTCGTGGAGGCTATGGGCTCCTATGAACGGTCGGAAATGAAGTTCTCTTCCGATTTTTGTATTTAGATCTCCTATTATCATTTTTACATCATGCTTTTGTAGGTGGTCATAGACGTTTTCCAGGTGATCATAGAATTCGTCTTTTACTTCATCTTTATCCTCTGTAGGTGCGTATACGCTAATGATCGACATGTTAAACCATCTACCTTTCACTCGTAGTACACTTATTCTTTTTATTAACAGGAGTAAAGTTTAAGACTGAATTACGCGAATTCTTCTTAGTTCTTTTCATTTCTTCCACTGTAGAATATGGTGCAGCCGTCAATCACAAGTTCACCATTTCCCGGATATCTTACTTATATAAATATATATATATATATATATATATATATATATATATATATATATATATATATATATATATAAGTTTCTATTGTTCTCAGGTTTCAGTCAATGAATAACGAATTTTATCTATGCGACGTTCCCAGAATTTATTGTTCTCATAATCATGCCTTAACAATGAAAAAAAACAACAGAACATTAATATTATTATACAATAATTAATATATCATGTTATTATTAGAGATATAGAAAATAATACATTGAACAATGAATACTCATACAGTAGGTACATAGATATTTTAATTAGAATTTACATTAAAGATATTATTATAAATTTACTTACAACTTAGGACAAAATATTGTCTTAATTAGACATGTGTAGACCACAAACTTTGAACTACCTCAACCTCTTATTATAATTAATTTTTTTTTTTCCATTTGGCTGTATACTGTTTTTATCCTTCTGTTCTCACTATTGTAAATAAGAATTAATTGTGCTCTTTTGGCCAGACACATTGTATATTTTAATTGTACATACATATATGTTATACTTAAGGGACCCAGTCCAGAATATAAAAATATTTCCAATTATCTTCTAAATATAATTAATATTGAGAAAATATGATTACTATTAATAAAGTATTGATTTTTTAATTTTAAATGATATATACAAATGATATACAACTTACATTAAAAAGTAATGTGGCAATCAAAAAGCCATTTTATCCATTTATTTATTTTTTTTAATAGATTTATTGCTATTTACAACTGTATAATGATATACAAGATAAAAATGTCATGGATTCACATGTGGGGATACTACCCATTGGCAGCTCCCCAAAGACTATATTAAACTAGAAGGTCTCGTGGCCATCTTCTTTTCAGACACCTCGGAGGATTATCAGGGATTGTAGAGGAAGCAAGATGATCTGGGATAATGTGATTGGAATCAAGGATGGGATATATGCGTTTAAGCAGAAGTTTTTCAAGGATTTTACCCATGATGCATATGAGAGAGATGGGGCGGTAGAAGGAAGGGTATTCTGGAGGCTTTTTGGGTTTGGGGATCATTTTAATGATGGATAATTTCCAGGAAGCGGGAAAATATGTGGAGCGGAGAACGGCATTACAGATGTATGTAAGATATAGGATGGCTTTTCGAGGAAGTAGTTTTAGGATACGGGAAGTTATGAGGTCATGTCCAGGGGCTTTACGGGATGGTAAACTCTGGATGATGTTCGATATTTCGAATGGATGGAACGCTTTAGGGGGAAGATTCATTTGGGGAGGAATATCCAGTTCTGCTTCAATACATTCGAGGTGAGGAGGATTAAGGATGTCAGGATGAGGGTTATATATTTTAGAGAGATGTTCTGCGAACGTCCGGGATTTTTCGTCGTCTGATCTTGTCCAGGATTGTGATTCATTTAGGAGGGGATGATTAAAATCTTTGAACTTTAGGAGTTTTTTAGTGGTCGTGAATTATCAGTGGTAGTGAGGTTTTCAGTCATGTTAAGTAATGTTTGAGTTTTGAATTTCCTGAGTTCTGATTTTAGTTTGTTGGCGGTCTCGGAGAATGATTTCCTGAAGTCATCTTTAACATCGCTGACGGTAGAGGTAGAAGGCAGAGGTAGAGGCTGCGGTTGCGCGATGAAAGGAGGCGGTTGCTTAAATCTTGGGAAATCAGTCAAATTATCTAGTGCAGGTACCTGGGAGCATGTCTTCTGTTCTATTCTTAATCCCGATGTATTTTGAGATCGTTGCCGAAGTAGATTTTTGTAAACAGTGCAGCCCCTGTAGCTCGCCGGATGGGCTTCGCCACAAAGAACACACGTTGCTGTATCAGTTCGAGGCTTCGGGCAGGTTTCAGAGGCATGGGGACCAGCGCATTTAACGCACCTTGCCGGTGTGAAAGCAGTATGTCACTTTGTGCATTGAACAATGCTGGTTTGCTTCCTTGGTTCTTCGAAAACGGACTGTTGAGTAGACTAATCTAGTGATATTAAAAATTTCCGAGTTGTTTTTGGCCGGTTCTAGATCTACGAAAAATAGTGGAAGCGTATATTTTCTTTTGGATGTACGACGGGTGAAACCTTTCTAACAACATGTCCAATTTCTTTCAGGTCGCTTTTGATGGCTTCTGTAGGTGTGGTTGAGTGGAGTCCTCTTAAAACCACTCGATATGATTTTTCTTCTTTTAACTGCACTCACCTGTCTCTCCAGTTGTGGTTTATTAAGTGTTTAACTGTTCACTAACTCACTATTCACAAAGTTTGAGGGCTGTTTACTCAGTAAAACAGAAATGGCAAGGTAACAAATATAGAGCGATATGAATATAGAACTGTAGGTGCGGCCATCTTGTTCTTATTCATTTAATAGTGTTTTTATTCGTTTTACAAATATCATTATATTCAAAGAAAATGCAATAAATAAAGTTTGTGTGTTTATTGCTAGTACAGAGTCTTATGACGAATAATACCTATGCTTTGTCATTTCCTGTTTCTCCAATTAATTGAATAATCCGTGTCAGAGAGTTAGATCAGGTTTCTTAAATGCCTTGGTGTCCTTCATGGGGATTTCTTCCTTCGCAAACATGTTACTTCTCTGACGAGACTTCAACATTTCGATTTATAAAAAGTATGAATAAATTGTTCGTCCATCCATGCTTTTGTTTAATCATTTCGATTATTAATAATAAATATTGTAATTTAATTATATATAGATAATTTAAGTTGAAGGTCAAAGTCTAATATAGAATTGGAGGTCGTTTTTCTATTTTTTTTTAACTTTTCAACCGTGTAATATTCATATATATTACTATTCCGATTTCTAAGGAATTGTTTAGACAACTTTTAGTTAAGCTAATATTTTTTACGATCGTTAGTACTTTTCTACTGTTATCCGGGCCCTAGGTTCGAATTCCGGCTGTGACAGAATATCATTTATTCTGTTATTTCAGACGGGTGATCACCCTGTGGAATGGAGACTCTCCTGGGTCAGACCCAACCTCTATAAAGAGGGTACCCGAATTATAGGAAAAACCTGGTGGCTGAGCTTGTACTGGCCAAATTGCCTCATTGCTCGCCCGTTGGCCTAGAAACAGTGCGAATCTCTGTATGTACTGAGTATATGTCTAATTTGTTTAAACAATTTTAATATTATTTACATATATAATTTCAATGAATGGAACTTCTCTACTTTCGAAAATATTTGCTTATCAATAATAATACCGTTATATCATTGTATGATGACAATGTTTTGAGAAAAGTAGATTAAGGTATAGGCTTTCATGTAAAAATAAAATTATTGCGATATCTTTGCACGTCTTTTTTAATTCCAAAACGGTACTTACTTAAAAAACATGCCTCGTATAGCTTTTTTCAGTCAATTTCATAATTTCTTATACACATTTTAGACAGTTAATTTAATGAGGTTTTGCTATCAAGGCCTTAACATTTTTATTAAATCTTGTTGTTGTTTATCCATTTAACATCACTTTATGTTACTGTGCTTAAGCCGACGGTACAACGGGACTCCTAAGTTTTGCCTATCCAGGTTTACTTAAGATAGGGAGGGATCTTTTACGTGTTACACGTTTTAAATCTTTTAAGAGTCACCTGTAGCGCAGTGGCTAGCATAACATCTTTCTATCCTCTAGATCGAGAGTTCAGACCTAGCAGATGGCCATTGGATACTTTTTTTTATGTTTTCAACTAAATTCATAATTGTTTAAATCTCTTTTAAAGGAAGAAATAACCAAGGATTTTTACTCCCTAAAAACAAATATAGGGCCATCTGCTGGTTTTGAATTTGCCACCTTAAGCATAGAAGTCTGTTATGCTAGACACTACTCCACAGGTGACTCTCGATTCATTCAACAAGGTGTTTGAATCTGCCGGGTTTGAACCCGTGACCTTGGCCATATTAATCCTTAACACCTTGTTGAAGGCATCAAGGGTCACCTGTGGAGTAGTGGCTAGCATATCATAGCCATACCATTATCAAAGCAAAAAAAAAAAAAAATGAATTTTACCAGTACTTATCATTCTGGCAACAATAAATAATAATAAAAATAAAGAGATTTTGCGTGCGTAATACTCTAAAAAATTATATTTCTATCTTGTTGTAAATTCAACGTAAAATATGATGTTCCATTAAAAAAATAGAATGAGATAAAAGCAATGATTTAAGTAAAACTAAGATTGTTTTTTAGGAATTACGATGGCACTAGCTACCATATATAATAATAAAAATGATGGGGTTTCAATAGCTTGATAATAATAAAAAAATTGTTTTTCATTAACAAAACATCTCACTATGGACGTTCACGAAAAAACATACATGAACCATAGCAATAAGTTAAACATAAGAATGACTTTTTTCCAGTGCTTATGATGGTAATAGCTATAATATATAATAATAAAATGATGGGATTTTTATTACCCAAGTTTGAGTGGCCCTAAATTAAAAAACTAGTTGAGATAGAAAACTAAAATTTTTTATAACATCCTAACTACATAAAATGATAAATCGTGCCAAATTTAATTAAAATCTGAGATCCTAAAATTTCACCGATTCACTTAATATATATTCGTGAGTAGCCCCTGCTTGGCTCGGGTGCAATCGGGAGCGTCCTTTATCTGTATAAATGCACTCTTTGACCGATTTAGAGTTTATCGCTGAAAGAGCAGGAATATTAAATTCTAACTTTCATCGATAAACTTACACTTAAAATAATCCAATGAGTAAAATCACTTAACAAAAAATTATACTCTTTTACACCACCCCTTCAGCAAGGTTATACTGCGGTGTGTACATATATATTACTTTCTATTTATTTTAACAACTTACGTAGGATTCGTTACGTAATATTGTACTTAAAATATTTCATACTATTTGGAAGAAGATAACTTGTATGATATTATACGGTGGCAATACTGAATCTTATAACCTCTTTCATAACAAATATTACAAATAATATATTTTCATAAATTTCTGGGCTTATAACGACATTATGTTTACTTGTACGACTTATATTGTTGCATATTTACTTTTATAAAACCTTGCGATTTACAACAGGTATATTATACCTCTATATTACTACTGATATTACAGGAATGATTTTTTGATGGCTTGGTTACAGAAAATTAATTTGCCCCATTTAATAAAAATCTCTATTGCAATGTATTTTACACATAAACCTTTAGAAAAGAATGACCTAAATGATGGTGAAAACCTCATGGTTTAGAAGGAGTTTGCAAAATTGCGTTATCATTTTATGTATAAAAAAGAAGATTAATTACTTGAATACATTGAAAATACACTATTAAAAACCTTGCTGTTAAGACATATTTAATAAATGGGATAAGGCTTATATATTCCCATTAAATGCTATAAGCTTAGTTTTTTCATGTTTTTTACTTACTTCCAGGCACCATGCTATATACTCATCAGGAGCTTTCTTAGCATGTAGTTGGCATCTTCATTGTCGTTCGCTATTATCACCTCGTCGTCAGGCAAATTGCAGGGTATAAAGGCATTTATTGTCTATCATTAATCCCATCTCCATGCACTTCTTCTTCCATATCTTCAGAACCTCTTCAACATAGAGCTTTAACAGCAGTGGAGATAGAAAGCAACTATATATTAACAGAACATACATATAAATATATATATATATATATTGAGATTTCATGTATAGGTTAGCGAAAGTAAAAATACTACAATGTACTAATGATCAGCTGATGCGCTCGATGATAACAGTCTTACGTTACATCGTCTCTCAGATTTTTGCTTTTTTATGGTATTCGCTTTTTATGATATTCGCTTGAATTCAGTCTGGAGAACATCACTAGACCTCAGGAATACTACGGCAGTGAATATTGGAAAAATTTCGGTAATCAAAGTTATAATTTACTTTGTACAATTACGAAAAAGTGAAAGGAGGGTCACTGATCAGCTGATTGCCGCTAGCTCGGCAAGCTCGGGCTTGCTTTTCTTTAACTTATCTTTCTTTTATCTTTAATTCTTATCTCATTATTTATTTATTATTATTATTATTTTCTTAATCAATGAGATATTTTCATCAAGTCATGTCCTCAAAGCCTGCAAGTAAAAGATCTAGATCTGCAGGTTCAAACTCGTCTCCCACAAAACAGAGACCCCGCCGTGAACAAAATAAAAAAATGATTCCACCAGCGACAGCGTCAGCTACCTCATTAGGATCTGAACCACAGCCCAGCACATCATCACAAGGAATAACTGATGAATCCCCGTTTTTTACACCGAATCCATTTCAGATCCTCCAAAATGAAAAAGAAACCATGGAATCTTCTCCTATACCCAAGGAACCACTACCTCCACCAATATTTGTTAAAAATTTAAACTGATGTGTGCGCATTTAAACAAAGTAACTGATCCTAATAGTTATTATCGTATAAGTAGAACCAATGATACTAAAATATCTCCGACTACTGCTGAAACCTACAGAAAGATTGTAAAATATCTGACTGAGACCAAAGCTGACTTTCATACTTATCAGCTGCGCCAGGAGAGAGCATTAAGGGTCGTTATCAGAAACCTACATTCCTCAACACCCGTTGAAGCTATCAAAGAAGAACTGACAGAATTAGGATTCCAAGTGAGGCAAGTCACCAACGTTCTAAAAGATAAAAGTCCACTGCCTCTATTCTTCGTGGACTTGGAACCATCAGTAGGAGTCGAAAATATCTATGACCTCAGTAGACTGTACTATACCCGTGTAAAAGTTGAAAAACCTTACACAAAGAATGAAATAGTTCAGTGTCATAACTGTCAGGCATATGGTCATCCAAAAGTTATTGTCATCACATACCACGCTGTGTGAAATGCGGTGAACAGCATAAATCAGAAGAATGTACAAGATCGAGATCTACACCCGCTGTATGTGCTCTGTGCCTCAAGGACCACCCGGCTAACTACAAGGGATGTGAAATCTACAAGAAACTCAGAACCAAATACCAAAAATCTCAGGATCCGAATAAAACAGCTGTACCAACGAGCAGCAGAAGAGAACCATCTAAACTTGTAAATTCTAACGTGTCATTTGCCCACTTGCTTGGAGGTGGAAACCAGAATCATGAAGTCGAGGCACTGCCGGAACAACGTTTTCCTCAACAATCTCAATCTATTGTACAACAATCTATTCCTCAAAGTTTACCTAATCTTCAAAAAACTCCTCAACATCAAATTTCTCATATCCCTTCACCATCAAACGTCACAGATCTTACCAGTCTAATGACATCGTTCATCTCCGAAATCAAATCTCTTGTTATGCCGCTTATATCACTCCTTACAAATCTAGTATCAAATCTAATCCCTGCCTTGAAAAATCCTTAAATGACTTCACCTAACTCCTTATCCATTCTCCTTTGGAATGCGAATGGTGTTAGAAATCATACTGACGAACTGACAGCGTTGTTGCAAGATAAAACAATCGATGTTGCACTTATAACTGAAACAAGACTAACGACTAAACAGTACTTCAAAATACCGCAATACATGACATACCGTACTGACCACCCAGACGGCAAAGCCCATGCCGGTTCTGCTATCATTGTCCACCAATCCCTCTCTCATCATTTACTCCCACTTCCCACCTATGATTTCCTACAAGCCACAGCCATAGTAATCAAGACTTTTTCCTTTCCGGTAACCCTCACATCTGCATATTGCCCTCCTAAACATTCCATTTCCAATTCCGAATTTGTATCCTTCCTGGATTCCTTAGGAAATCGTTTCATTATGGGTGCAGACTTAAACGCTAAGCATCAGCAGTGGGGTTCCAGAACCACGAATTCTCGGGGACGAAATTTGCTGTCTGCACTCAAATCCCGAAATTTTAATATCCTGCCTCCTGACTCCCCTACCTACTGGCAAACCGATCCTAACCGCAATCCTGACATCCTCGACTTCTTTATCCACAGCGGATTAGGCTCCCTTAACTTGTCTTTAACTCGCCTTGATCAACTATCCTCAGATCATAGTCCACTGATCCTAAAAGTATCTCTCACTCCAATTCCAAAACCATTCCACAATCATTCATCCGAGGCCCTGTCAACTGGAACCTTTTCCGCAAAATCCTGACCGATAATATTGACTTCAGAGTAACCCTCAAAACCCCAGATGACCTAGATAATTCCGTATATTCCTTTACCACCGCCATCCAACAAGCTGTCTGGACTGCTTCCTCTCCTAAACACTCCAATATAAATCCAGACCAAAATCATTTTCCACAACCTATTATAGACCTCATCCACACCAAACGCCGAGCAAGATCATTATGGCAGCGCACCCGACACACAACAGATCGCCGCTCCTATAACTTCTATTGTAGGCAATTGAAGAGGGAGTTGGTGACCTTCCGTCCCCAGTCCTTTAATTACTATCTCTCTGCTCTATCAGCTCGTGATAATTCCCTGTGGAATGTCACGAAAAAGATCCTAAAATACCATCAAGTTTCCCATCCTCTCCGACGTGGTGATGACTCCTGGGCTGCGTCTGATGAAGATAAAGCCGAGGAATTCGCCACACACCTCTCCAAAGTATTCACTCCTCACCCGGAATCCCACATCAATCACACCGATTCCACTTTCCCTACCTCATAAAGCTATTAATCCCTCTGAGGTCAAATATCTTCTCCAAAATCTGACCCTCCGTAAATCTCCTGGACACGATCTCCTTACTCCCCAGATCCTCCGACAACTTCCGCAGAAAGCTATTATATTCCTTACTTATATTTACAACTGCATCCTACGCACCACCTATTTTCCTCTGTTATGGAAACATTCCACTATCATTCTTTTTTTAAAACCAGGCAAACCTTCCAACAACACTTCATCCTACAGGCCTATTAGTCTACTCCCCATCCTCTCAAAAATCTTCGAAAGGCTTCTTCTTAAACGTATCCTACCCATATTAAAATCTCAAAATCTTCCTTCCCATCAGTTTGGATTCCGTCCTCAGCATTCCACAGTTCAACAGGGGCTCCGAGTTGTAGACCATATTTCCTCAGCTCTTGAATGCAAAGAGTATTGTTCTGGTGCGTTTCTGGACATTGCGCAAGCATTTGACCGGGTATGGCACACTGGATTACTCTTCAAGCTGAAATCACAATTACCCCAGTCTCTATACCTCATTCTCCGATCCTATCTCTCAAACCGTTCCTTCCGAATTCGCTGTGGTGTAGAATTTTCCTACCTTTATCCCGTTGAGGCCGATGTTCCTCAAGGCAGCGTCTTGGGACCCGTCCTCTACATCCTGTACACTGCTGATATTCCTACACATCCTGATACCTTTCTGGCAACTTTTGCAGACGACACTGCCATCCTATCATCCAGCTTCAATCCTGAAACAGCATCCTTAAACCTTCAGAGGCACCTTTTCCTTATCGAACACTGGTGTAATAATTGGCGTGTAAAGGTGAACGAAGCCAAATGTAAACACATAACCTTTACTCTTAGACGAAAATCCTATCCGCCAGTTGATTTCAACTCATTCCCAATTCCTCTCTCAGATACAGTCCCGTATCTTGGCTTACTGTTAGACAAAAGATTGACTTGGAACCCACATACAAGACTTAAAAGACAAGAACTCAACCGACGATTCGGACAGTTATACCGACTACTCAACAGAAAATCTGAACTTACAGTTGACAACAAATTATTAATCTACAAGACAATACTGGACCTACGGACTTGAACTGTGGGGGACAGCTAAACGTACTAACATCAAACGCATTCAATCCTTTCAATCCAAAGTCCTCCATACAATAGTAAATGCTCCTTATTATGTCTCCAACTATACCTTGCACCACGACCTTAATGTTCCATTTATTTCAGACCTAATTCCATCCAAATTTTCCAAATTCCACCAGAACCTATTTCATCATCCTAATCCTCTAGCTCAATCCCTATCCAGCTCCACTCATCCATACAACCCACCTAGAAGGTTGAAACGGCAGTGGCCCCGCGACGTTTTGTAAATATATTGGAGTTCTAGCACTGGCTAGATTCTCCACTCAATGTGATGTATGTATGAGTGTGTGTATGTGTATATAGGTATAAGTGAATTCTCGACTTTATTGTATTGATTCATTATTGTGTATATATTTTATTGTAATTTTATGCCGTGTAAATATTGTATGAATGTAGTATGTATGATATCTTTCAGCATTACTATTAATGTCCAAATCGGGACAGATTGTAATTTTACTCAATAAAAATTGTTGTTTAAAAAAAAAAAAACAATGTACTGAGAAATGTAAGAGATGGGTATTTTTACACGATCGTGAAAATTTTCCAATTCCAGTTTTCAATGGAAATATACGTTTTAGGGTTCCCTGAGTCCAAATAACCAAGTCCCGCAAAAAGGTCTGTGTGAGTGTGTTGTGTGTGTGTGTGGTGACTCCCGGGCGGAAACGGTAAGTCCTATGAAACTGAAATTTCATATTTAAGACAAATATACGCCCGAGACGTTACAAAACCTTTTTCATCAAAATTAGCTTACCAGAAGAGCCACTTTATACTATGCATTTTTCACCTTTTTTCGATTTTCTCGAAAATGGTTCCTACGATTTTGATTAAACTCGCTATATCGATGTAAAATTTTATGGGCTTTAATATAATTTAGGTTTCATTCGGATTAAAATGGTCTGACAGGCCTTAAATGCCGCTATTTTAAATTTTCTTTCCCTAAAGTACCTTTAATTTTGTTGATTCTATAAAAATAACTATATCATCTTGTTACCACTGATAGAAAAAGGAGCTAAATATGCAAGTTGAATGAATTTGAAAAGCAACTAAAAGAGAAAACTGAAAAAATATTTTTTTAATGGAATTTTTTTATTTTGAATATTTCAACAGTAACATACACGTATAATATACCGTTGGAAAGCTGAAGATCTTAGAATAAATATTATCTCATACACAAGGTTTTAAAAGTTAAAATAGATAGTGATAAAAAAAACGATAAAACTAAGTGATTGCTTTAGATAATAATATAAAAATTTTAATAAAACACAAATTTCTATAGAAATTCAATTAAATTAATTCTTTAATAGTTTCACGTATTTTTATCTCTAATTGTATTTGAAAATTCTTTCATTGATTTTAAAAATGGAGGTAAGTGAAAGTCTTCTCAAAGAGAAGAATCGGTAAATAATAGGAACTGGATAATATTAAGAAATATTCAAAGAAATTGAATTTTAAAATAAAATATAATCCTTTTGTGTAGAGCGCGTATGCCGTGAAGGCCCAGCTAATAGGAGGCACTCAACACATGAGAATTAAACAAAATGACTTAATAGCAGTTTGTTCCCTATCCGACCGCACCGTAATGCCTCTTATGATCAAACCAAATAGTTTTCAACTTTTATAATTAAAAGATCGATAAATTAAGCGTTGATAATATTCCTTGCCGAAGGCAGTCCGGCCCCATGTGGAATAGCTAAACGATTTACTTAATAATAGGCAATCAACAGGAATAATTCAACTGCACAGGTGTTCCAAACCGTATCATATTCTGAAAATTCGAGATGAAAGTAAGACTATATCAGAATATTTGTTTAAGGTCATTAAGGTTTAAGGTATGTTAAAAAATACGAAATACTTGAGTATAAATAGTGTTATATTTAGAACCTTATATATGGTATATAATATATACCAAAGATTTTCCATATAATATACTATATATATATATATATATATATATATATATATATATCATAATATATATATATATTCCATATATAATAATACTATATATATATATATCATATATATATATATATAATATATATATATATATCCATTCACCTAAAATTATGCATTATGAGAAAAAACAGCTTCAAACGAAATATGTATGAAATGATTACCATAGAAAAATATAAAAATCGCGCCATAATTAGAAAATTTAATGTCCAAAACCATAATTCATGTTATTCAAATTTAATAAACACAAATTACGTACAATACGTCTGATTAATAATAAATAAAAAAATAATAAATGAGAAAGCCCTGGACTTCTTTCGTCATAAATTTGGAAAATCCTCTCTACCTGAAATATTCTTATCATCTTTGCTTGTGTGTTCATTCAAAGTTTATAGCTTACACATGTGAGACGTGGATTTCCAAAAGGTACTAAAGGACATTTTTTACGAAATTGATTTTTTTACATATTTATATTCTCCTCATTTAGTTTTATCTAAATCTTAAATTTGATTTTATCTAATGAACACTCATGTCCTTTAATAACGTGATTTAGAAATGCTATTGATTTCTTAAGATACTAATTACACATTTAGTTTCATTCTAAATCATAACAGAACATTTCATTTCATAACTTTTAATATGGTTTTATTAATATAGTAAAGAAATAATTCTAAATTTTAAGGCAAAAAGACCCGAATTAGCTAGTTTAATAATATAGTAATGAAAGATTTTCGCGCTTCCTGTAAAATTCCCCAGAATGGATATAGTCAATCAATGCCTCATATGTCTACGTACGGCAGTATTTTATCTAAAATTGGAAGTAAATTTCTGCTAATGTCTTTAATGTAAATTCTAATTGAAATATCTATTTAACTACTGTATAACTATTCCTTGTTCAATGTTTTGTTTTTTTTCAGGCTTCCTAACATCTATTAATTACTGTATAAAAATTTTAATGTTCTGTTTTCACTGTTAATGCATGAATATGGGAACAATAAATTCTCGAAACGTTGCATAAATAAAATTGTTTATTTATTGACTGAAACCTAAGACCAGTAAAAAAACTTAAATTATCAACAGTCCAGAACTAAACAAACGGTAATAATATATATATATATATATATATATATATATATATATATATATATATATATATATATATATATATATATATATATATATATATATAAGTTAACGTACTCCGCTATTAAGTATAGAACGAACGGGGATTAAGAACCACACTCGTATAGATTTGAAAACAGAACTGACTTTATTCCGTCTTAATATATACATTAATACATTAATAATAATCCGTCTTAATATATACATTAAGGGTCTTGTTTACAACCAACAAGGGTATTAGGCCTAATACGGTCATACTAGCGATCTTAACTCCTCCTTGCCTGTTTACGAACATCTTTTCGTAAACTCTCAGGTAGGCCCTTGTAAAGAAATATAACTTATAACTGAAGATAGAACAAAAAATATATATATCCAATTGTAATATGAAACAAAGAAAAGAAAAATACTCCATAAAAATTAAACTTCACGAACATAATAAAACTACAAAACACAAACAAATCTCACTTAAACATAAAATGCTTTTTGCACGGCACTGGTTCTTGAACAGAAAAAGAGAAAAGTAAAAATATAAAAATGTTCTATAGCAGCCAAAAGTCCGCTATGGCTGGTCCACCATTCTGACTGGGAGCTTCAATTATACAAGGTGAACAGTCCGCCGCTTTTTGGGCTCGCTAAGACTCTCTAAGGTAACAAAATTGTGCTCGCGAATGCCAATCACTCTGTATGGCCCTTCATACCTCTCTAGCTCCTTACCCCGATTGGACCCTTTCCGCTTGTACACCGTCATCCCGATCTTAACGGCCCCCATAAGGTCCTTGACATTCCGGTTCTCCTTGGCCATCCTTCTGGACTTTTCCCTTTCGATCTTTTCCCGAACCTTTTTCCATCGTTTAACCAGCGCCAAGCGATTGTTCACTACGCGCTTCGATAGATCCTCATCTACTGCGGTACTCACACTGTAACTACGCCGATCCCAAAGTCCAAAAAGGACTTCAAACGGAGAGAACCCTGTCACGGTGTGAATAGAATGGTTGTAAACCGCTTTCACCATCGCCGCGTCTGGCTCCAGGCCCCGTTCAACTTGGTAAACCCGTAGGTGGTCGCTGAGCGTCCTGTGGAGACGTTCTATCCCACCTCTGCTCTTCGGATGCCTAGGAGTGTTCAAGTGCCAAGTGACCCCGATGTCTTGCATTTCCGAACGGATTGCAGAGTTATCAAACTCTCTGCCAGCATCAGAAGATATGCGATCCGGTACACCATAAAATTGGAACCATGTCCGTAACGCTCCCAATACAGCCCCAGACGAACGCTCTTGAATCAGGTACGCCATAGCCGCCTTACTAAAAAGGTCCAACACAGTGATCCATTTGTAACCTCGCCAAGTAAAGGTGTCTATCTGAAGATCTGTAAGCGGAGATTCTGCCGTGGGTGTTTCCTCTTGTAACGCTTTCGGAGGATGCCTATCATATTTAGTCTTTAAACAGATGCCACAATTCCCGATGACGTCAGTGATGGCCTATCGCATACCCCACCAAAAATATTTCCTTTTCAGTGCCTGTAGTGTTTCCTGTATTTCCCGGTGGTTGGTCTTACCCTGATGGTAAGCTAACGTTACCTCTCGCTGGCTCTCCTCATCTTTCAGAGTCTCTACCCGCAGTGTACAACGAATAAAAGTTCAGTCCATACCGATACGTTCATCCCTCCAAAGGCGCTTGATCTTCTCCCAAACAACCGCATTTCCTACATAGAGGTGGTGAAGCATTCCTGGTTTCGACGCGTCTTTGAGCGAACGACAAATCAGGTCTTCCCTAAGCCCCGGAGTTGACCAGATCCTTGTGATGTAGCATTTTCCGTACCGCTCGTACTCAACCTTTGTTGGCCCAGAGGTCCTGGTTATCCATATAACTTGGCGCCGCTTATCGTTGATGATTGACTCCTGTTCCTCTATCTCTACAGGGCGATCGTCCGTGGAACTGTCCTCTTCTTGGGTCTCCTCCTCGGTTGGTGTCGCTTGATCTACTTCTCTTTCTGGTGCCTCTTCTTGTAGAAATTGTCCCTGCGGATGTTCCCTGTTTCTCATCCTCAACCGCGTTTACCATTACCGGCCGGGAGAGCCAATCAGCCACAACATTCTCCTTCCCCGGTTTGTAGATGATGTCAATATTATATTGGCTTAATAACTCCTTCCATCTGGTAATCCGTGAAGAAGTTTCTTTTAATTTTCCTACCCATTGGAGCGGCCGATGGTCGGTAAGAATCCGAAATCGTCTCCCGTTGACGTATTGTCTGAAATGGTCTACGGCCCACACGATCCCGGGAAGCTCCCTCTCTAAGGCGCTGTATCGTGATTCTGGGTCAGCAAGGCGCCTACTTGCATACGCTATAGGTCTATCACCACCAAGCCCATCCTGCAATAATACGGTCCCCAACGCGTACTCGCTCGCGTCAGTAGTAATGGTAAATTGCCGCGAGAAATCAGGAAACGCCAAAACTGGTTCCTCCTGCAGACGTGCGATACATCGCTGAATGTTAGTTTCCATTTCAGGCGTCAAGATCACTTTTCTTCCTTTCTTGAGCATATTGTTAAGGGGAACAAGGTATTCTGCCATCTCCTGAACGAATCGCCGATAGTAATTTAATGATCTCAGCAATCGTCGGACTCCTCTTACATCTCTGGTAATAGCCATTCTTTGTAGCGCCTCCACCTTGCTTCTGTCGGGTTTCACTCCCTCCTTGGAGATGGTGTGCCCCAAAAAATTAATATCCTCCATACCTAGTTTTGACTTTTCTCTTGACAATTTCAACCCGAATTCACGAACCCGTTCAAATACTCTTCGCAAATGTTCTTGGTGCGACTCTTCCGACTTGCTGAAGACAAGAAGGTCGTCCATATACACTTGGCAAAACGATTCGTTGATACCCCGCAGAAACTCATCCATAAGCCGCTGGAACGTGATGGGTGCATTCTTTAACCCGAACGGCATCCTAGTGAATTCGTAATGACCCCTCTCGTAAGTGAAAGCTGTCTTGTGCTGGTCCCTAGTATGCATCCTAATCTGGTGATATCCAGCTTTAAGGTCTAGTGTGCTGAACACTGTTGCCCCACTCAGCCTATCCAAGATTTCTTCAAACCTAGGAATGGGATACCGCTCGTCAACAGTATTTTCATTAAGCTTTCTGTAGTCAATGACCACCCTGTACTTTTCTTCACCAGGCGCACTCTTCTTTTTTACCGCCCACAGAGAACTATTATATGGAGAGGTACTATTGACGATAATACCCTGTTTCTTTTAAGTCTCTATCTCCCTCCCTGATGTGCTCTCGTAACGCTTGTGGGTCCTCTCTTTCACATATGTCACGATTTCTTGTTTCAAAGGGATTTCATGGACAGTCACTCCGGTAACTCCCAATATATAGCCTTCCCTAAAGAATATGTCATCATATTCATCCCTTAATCCCTTCCTCCAATCCACAGTGCGATCGACCGCCCCTACCCTTTTACCGCTCTCCACGAACTCTTGGCAATTTACCTCCTCTTTCCTATACTTATTTTCCACCGTCCCCTCACGGTTCTGATTTTCGCTCCTAATTTCCCTAGAAGGTCGCAACCTATAATACCTTCATACTCGCGCGGCATCCCCTTCACGATGTGTATCGGTAAACGGCCTCCTTCCATGACCCACCTATCTAACGCCATTACCGTTTCCCCTACTACTTCGCAAGGACCACCCAGAGTGATTAGTTTACAAGCACATACCTGTAGCTGAAGTGTCGCCCTGCCGCCGCACAGATGTTCCGCCGCCTCTCGAATCAGGATAGTGCTGGAGCTCCCTGTGTCCACTAGGCACTTCACTCCAGCAACTCGGATGATAGGCAGACCGCCGCACCCGCTCCTCACGCTGTTGTTGACTAACGCGCGGTCGCCCCACTCCTGCCACTCACCTCAGGCGGCCACGCGTTCTCTCCTTCCTGCCGCCGCTCGCCGTTGTCCGCTCCGACGGGTGTTCCTTCTTCCTTCGCCTCCGCTGGTCCCTGATCTCGCCTCCTCCTCACACTCAGTCTCAGACGATCCCGATGTTCCAGTCGACTCAGAAAGCGCTCTACTTCTTGGCCATAAGTTCTGAGCGTTAACTTCCATGGGTTCTACCCTTGATGATTCCTGGTGCCTAAACATGTACGGGCACTGCCGCGCAATATACCCCTCTCCACCACATTCGAAACATTTGGTTCGAGGACATTGTGCAACAAGGTGTCCAGATTTCCCACACCCGTGGCACCTCCGCTCCTCTCTCCTCCCCTCAGGCGCTAATCTCTCTCTTCCATAGTTCCTCGCATCTCTTCTTTTCTAAGCCAGTTGTACGACTCTGGGTTTGCGATAGGCTACTCTGCTCCAGCCGTGATCGTCTACTTCCATCCGCGCTTCTTCTTCTCGGGCACTAGCATCAATCATTTCCTGAGTCCACTCGACAAACGTTCGGTCTGTCGGATGCCCTTCCTTTCTTCCCGTTTCCCGGGCTAGTTGTACCATTAAGATGGTAGACAAAACCCCATCCTTGCCTCCACCCCAGGCACGTCAATCAATTCCCTCATTTTCTCTGTAATTTTATTATAGCGGGCTAGGAGCTCCCCCGCGTATTGCCCGTTACTCTGACAAGGCCGCTTTACCTCTCGAAACATGAGGAAAATATCTTCTTCGGTCGTCCATCTCCCACCGCCATAAGCCTTCTTCAACTGCTCCTTTATCACTAACCACGGGGTTTCTTCGTCAGCACACTCCTTGGATAAGATTGAGCACACTCCTTTTTACTCGGCACACGAGGTCAGCTTTAATCGATCGAGCGTCATCCGGGTCGACCAAGCGCTCAGCAATCTTCACCTCTATCCGTGCCATCAGTCGGTCACCACCTTTCAAAAAGTGATTTAGTTCACCGACCTCTCCATCGAATTTCTCCAGCTCGGAGACAGCCTTCCGTAAGTCCTGGGTAGTGGCCGCCCGCACCCTCATCCAAGCCAAGGTGTTCGCGTGTGCCTCTACGAGCGTATCTCTTGGCAATGGAGGTATTATTTCCGGTTCCGTCGGCAAGTTCAGAACGGCTGGTCTTATTACTGCTTCGGCCATTTCGAAATTACGTGAAAAAAAAAAAAAATTAAGTCTTTTTTTTTTTTTTTTTTTTTTTTTAAATAACAAAAATAGTTTTTTAAAGTTAAAAAAAATAATTAAAGAAGAAAAAACGATAACAATAACAAATAAATAAACAAAAGAAAAAACGAACTATCTTGATCACGTGATCACGGGTTTCGGCACCAGTTAACGTACCCGCTATTAAGTATAGAAGGAACGGGAATTAAGAACCACACTCGTATAGACTGAAAACAGACTTTATTCCGTCTTAATATATACATTAAGGTCTTGTTTACAACCAACAAGGGTATTAGGCCTAATACGGTCATACTAGCGATCTTAACTTATATATATATATATATATATATAATATTGATTTTTATATATATTTATTGGTATTTACAACTGTATAATAAAATACATTTAGTAAATGTAATACAAGATATATATATATATATATATATAACTTATATATATATATATATTTATATATATATATATATATATATATATATATATATATATATATATATATATATATATATATTTATATAAAATAATAAATTCTTTATTTATTCTGGGACAAGTTCCTTCAGAATAATATTACAGAAAAACAAAATTACAGCTTCAGTGTCTTAGAGTATAACCCAAAAAAACTAAAAAAAAAAAAAACTACAGAAATAACAAGAAAATGAATAATAGTAATAAATACAATACATTGGTGGGTTCTTATAAGAATTTAGAAAAACAAACAAATTCGACAAGAATAAAACAAAATAAAAATATGTTCATACATAAAGTGCAAACTAAATTTAAAAAGCTTGTGAAAATGTGTGAAATAATATTATAAAGTCAAATATAGTAAATTATCGTTTCTCTCTTTTACCGATTTTTATTGAAATTTGCAAGTCAGTTGGGATCATTTGAAAATTGGGTAGACAGGAAGTGTTTGAAGGAACAGGATTTGCGCCACTTCCAAATGTTTTATGGCACATTAAATAAAAATTATCCTTTTGCAGCATTTGAACTCCTTTCCACGCCTTAATGGGACTGTCATTTCTATTTGAACCGTAAAAATTTCTCTAATTTGATTTAAATAAAGAAAAAAAAATACATTATTTATGATATCTAACATTTAGATTAAACTGATACAAAACACTTAAACAACATCTGACAATCTATAATTATGCACCTAAATATAAAAACGTTGGGGATTCCCAATATAACATTTCTCCTCCAGTAACACCAATTTTGTTTCTTAAATTGTAAACAAAAATTTCGATCTTTTTAAAAAAATATTTATCTTTTTTGTAAGAAATATTTTTTTTAATAAATAACTTAATAATCCGTCATGTGCGTGTAGACAATTGTCTTAATTTAAAATTGTTTAATTAAATAATTTTATTGTTATACAATTTATAAGTTTATTGCTAAGTTGAATGCCCAGTGAAGTGGGATAAATTTATATACATATACAATGCTTGGACTTACTCGGGCCTGTGCCTATTATATGGCAATATATAATACATGCCAATCATTGTTGAGTTAGCACTAGGGGTGGACATAATCGAATGATCGTCATAGTTCGATGATCGGACTTCGATAATTTAAATAATCGAATGATTTCATAAACGAATAACGGAATGATGAATATGCATTATGAGAGACGATATGCCACATGTCTCTAAAATGGCTGAGCTGACTGAGCTTAGGTGCGAATGTGCAGATAAAAAGGTTGTCCAGCTCCTTATAATCTCTCGATTACCGTTAAGCGATTCAGTTCGAATGATCATTCGTTTCTCTAAACCGATTAACCCGATAATCGATTAATTCGAATGATTAAAATAATCGAATGATCCTATAATCGTCATTCGATTATACCCACCCCAAGTTAGCACATAGCGGTGAAGCTCTATTCTGTGATCATACCTCGTTTGCAAACATAAAATAGTTTATACTGTGTTTTTAATGAACTATCTTTTAGCTGTTCCACTTGGAACATGGAAGCGACGCCCTACGGTAGTTTTCATCAAGATTGCGGCTTCAACTTCAGCTTATATTCACTTAATAACTCACATTTTACTATTATTTATTTTTTAAAAACTATCTAGTTTCTTTTTGTTTTTGTTTTTTTTCTACTGCAATAGTGAATATATTATTTGTGTTTCTTATTTTTACATTCACTTACCTATATATAGAATAGTAACCTATATAGTAAGGGAAAGTATTGCGATCGTAAACATTCCCGAATTCCAGTTTTCAACGGAAATAAACGTTTTAGAGTCCCCCAAGTCCTGCAAAAAGGTGTGTGTGTGTATGTGTGTGGTAACCCCGGGAAAAAAGGAAAAGTCCTATGGAACTGAAATTTCATATTCAAGACAACTATACGCCCGAGATGTTGCAGAAACTTTTTCATCAAAATCAGCTGACAGGAAGACCTACTTTATACCATGCATTTTGCACCTTTCTACGATTTTCTCGAAAACGGCTATAACGATTTTGCTTAAACTCGCTATATCGATGTAAAATTAGATGAGCTTTAATGTCATGTAGGTTTCATTGTGATTGAAATAGTTTGACAGGGCTTAAATGCCGATATTTTAAAATTTCGCAATCTAAAGTACCTATAATTTTGTAGTTTATACGAAATTTACCATATTATCTGATTAGAAATACTAAAAAACAAGTAATATATAAGTTGAACGAATTCGGCATCCAGTTAAAGGAGATAACTGCAAAAAAATATTTTTTAATGCAATTTTTTGTTTTAGAACGTAAGAACAGTATTGTACTTGTATGATATACCGTTGGAATGCTAAAGATTTTAGAAAAAATATTATCTAATACATGGTATTGTAAAAGTTAACGAAGAGTGATGAAAAGCAAACTGATTGTCGTAGATAATAATATAATAGATTATTTAATAAAACACATGTTTCTTTTAAAAACCAATGAATTGCTACATTTTCGACCTGCTGCTTTTCTAAGGCAGCGTTATCTTAAAAAAACTAGCTTACTTGATATATTTAATCAATGTATAGACTATATTTAATGAAACCATTGGATTTCCTTTCCAAAGGTTTCGTGTTTACCAATAGTGAAAGCCTAGATTTTTATTAAATTTTTTTTTTTTTTTTTTTTTTAAACATATTTATTAATATTTACAACTGTATTAAATAAAAATACATCTAGTAAATGTGATGGTAATATACAAAACTGTCATGAAAAACATGTAGAGACACTACCCAGTGGCAGCACTCTAAAAATATTTTAAACTAGAAGGTCCCGGGGCCATTTCCTTTTCAGGCGCCTCGGAGGATTATCCGGAATTGAAGAGGAAGAAAGGATTGAAACTAGTGGGTTAGAGTGAGAATGGAGTTTGTCATGAAAGGATTGATACCTGGTCCGGGCCAAATCAGTAACATAGGGAACATTAAGGTCTTTATGGATAAGTTTATTCGTGACATAGTAAGGAGCATTGAGGATTTTACGAAGGATTTTGGATTGTAAGGATTGGATGCGGGAAGAATTTGATGGTTTAGTAGAGCCCCAAAGCTCTACTCCGTAAGTCCAGATTGGTCTTATAATAGTCATGTAGATGAGCCTTTTGTAGTTAAGAGGAAGGTTTGATCGTTTGTCTAGTAAGTGTTGAAGTAGCCTAAAGCGGCGAGCAGTTTCTTGTCGTTTTAGTCGTGTATGTGGATTCCAAGTTAGGCGTTTGTCAAGAAGAAGTCCTAGGTATCGGATCTGTTCAACAGGAACTAGTTGAGTGTTATTAAAGGATACTTTAGGGCAGTAAGTCAAAGGTTTACGGCGAAGGGTAAAAGTTATTTGATGGGATTTGTTGGAATTTATTTTTATTCTCCAGTTCTGACACCATACTTCTAGGTCTTTGATGTGGGCTTGAAGGGTATTTGAGGCAACAAATGGATCTTTATGAACTGATAACACGCAGGTGTCATCAGCATAGGTAGAAAGGAAAGTGTTAGGATGGGTTGGGATATCAGCTGTATATACTGTGTATAGAATGGGTCCTAGAATACTGCCTTGAGGAACACCAGCAGTCTGTATAAAAAGGGATGAATAGGAACTATTGTGATTAATTTTGAAGGATCTGTCAGAGAGGTAGGATTGAAGAATCAGGAAATATGTGGGAGGAAGGAATTTACGGAGTTTGTACAACAGTCCTGGGTGCCAGACTCTATCAAAGGCCTGTTCTACATCGAGAAAGGCTCCCGTGCAGTACAACCCGCGCTCCAAAGCAGAAGAGACAACGTCCACCACACGATGACATTGCTGGATAGTGGAGTGGGATGTTCGGAATCCGAACTGATGATCAGGGATGATATGATTTGAATCAAGGATGGGATATATTCGTTTCAGAAGGAGTTTTTCAAATATTTTACCCATAATAGGTAATAGAGAAATTGGACGGTAAGAGGATGGATGTTCGAGCGGCTTTTGGGGTTTGGGAATCATCTTAACAATGGATAGTTTCCAGGAGTCAGGAAAATATGTGGTCCGGAGGATAGCATTATATATGTAGGTAAGAAAACAGATGGATTTTCGAGGAAGCTGTTTCATTATATAGGAAGTAACTAGGTCATGTCCAGGAGCTTTGTGGGAAGGTAATCTGTGAATGATATTGGCTAATTCTGAAGGATGAAATGCTTTAGGTGGTAGGGTCATTTGGAGAGGAATATTGAGTTCTGTTTCAATACATTCAACATGATTTGAATTGAGTATTTCAGGATGAGGATTATATATTTTAGAGAGGTGCTGAGCAAATATCTGGGATTTTTCTTCGTCGGATCGTGTCCAGGTTCGGGTTTCATTAAGGAGTGGATGGTTGAAATCTTTAAACTTCAGGATTTTTTTAGTAGTCGTCCATAGTGATTTGTCAGTAATCGTAAGATTTTCCGTCAAGTTTTTTAAATTTTGTATTTTGTATTTTTTGAGTTCTGATTTTAGTTTGTTAGTCAGTTGGGTGTAATAAGTTTTGTCTTTTGGGTATCTGGTCCTGTGCCACTTCGATCTTGCTGTGCGCTTTTCTCTCAATAAGATCTGAATGTGCTGTGGTAGGTTACTTTTCTGAGGTTTATCAGGTTTGGTGTTAGTTGTGTTGTCTATTATGGTGCTACTTATTGAGTCAGTAAGTTTTTCTATGGCTTGGTCAATATCTTGTTTTGTCTTTAGTGGAAGTTTTAAGTCTAGTTTATTTTCTATGTCATATCGAAATTGGTCCCAGTTTACACGTCCTGTAATTAATGTAGGAGGAGAGGGTTTAGGAACAAAGTTTGAATGCAAAGAAAGCAGAACAGGACTGTGGTCAGATGAAAGGTCATTCAGGGATTTGATTTCGGCTTGGGAAGTAGGGATTTGAGAGGTAACAAATATATCCAGGATATCAGGTTTTTTTTTTAGGGATGTAGGCCAATATGTGGGATTCGTAGGAGCAAGGATAGAATAACAATTGGAGTTTGTGACGTTAGAAAGGATACTACCACGGGAGTTGGATGCTCGACAACCCCATCGTTGGTGTTTAGCGTTGTAATCACCTCCAGCAATGAAGCGCGGCCCAAGAGATCGGAATAAGGAATTAAGAAGGCTATAGGAAATGGTGTTACCAGGAGGACAGTATACAGCTGAGAGTGTGAGATGGAAAGGACGAGTTAAAATGATTACAGAAGAGGATTGTATAGCGTCAGATGGAGTAGTAGGAATAAGGGAATGTGGAAGGGATTTATGGATAAGAACGCATGATCCGGCATGGGCAGTGTTGTCTGGGTGGTCTGTTCTATAAGTGATGTAGTCACGTATGTAAAATTTTGATCGTTGAGTGAAATGAGTTTCAGTTATTAATGCAATATGTATGTGATTGTCATGTAGGAGTATGACGAGTTCGTCTCGGTGGTTGAGTAGGCCATTAGCGTTCCATAAGAGGATAGCTAGGGGCTTTACACTCATCGTGGGAAATTAAATGGGATTTCGGAAAGGATACGAGTGAGAAGGGAGATAAGCGGCTGGATGGTTTCTTTGAGATCTAATAGGAAGGAATTAAGGATGGAGTAAAAGTCAGGTGGGGGTATATTATAGGATTGGGAAGGATAATTTAGTTGAGCTGGTACATTGGCTGGAGTCTGCACCCGTCGAGGGGTACCATGATATGCATTTTGGGATGTTTGGGGTTGAGAATTGGGTTGATTTGGCTGTACAGAAGAACGGGGTGGGATCGGGTGAGGTTTTTCTGGAGGTAATTTAACCCTAACAGGTATCTGATGAGGAGGGGTTGGTTGGTGTGGAGCTTCAAGCTCGGGATGGGAAATCTGGGTCATGGGTTGGGAGTTCGGAGGCGCCTGCCTTCTAGGTTGTTGAGGCTGCGAGTTGATAACGGAGGAGGGCTTCTTAATGTTCTGTCGATCCTGATTTCCAGGTCTAGGAGTAGTTGGCTGTGGAGTCATGTTAACAGAAGCTTTCTGAATTTCTGGAAAATTTACCAGGTTATCCAGTACAGGAGGTGGTGCAGGTGTATTACTTTTCTGTTCCAGACTTTTGGGTAGAGGGTTTTGCGATCTCTGTCTGAGCAGATTTTTGTAGACCGAACAGCCTCTGTAGCTCGCTGGATGTGCTTCACCACAGAGAGCACATTTTGCTGGTTCATCTCGAGATTTCGGGCAGGTCTCTGTAGCATGAGGGCCGGCACATTTGACGCACCGGGCCTGGTGGTAACAGTAGGATTTAGTGTGTCCCAAATTTAGACATTTAGTACACTGTACTATCGTAGATGTCGGCCTAGGCTGTTCAAATCGCACAATGGAGTATACCAGTCGTGTTATATTAAATATTTCTGGGTTATTTGTGGCAGGTTCTAGATCCACGAAAAATAGAGGCAGTGGATATTTTCTCTTTGGATGGAAAACGGGAGAGACCTTTCGGACATTGTAGCCTATTTCTTCTATCCCTCTTTTGATAGCATCTGTGGGAGTTGATGAGTGGAGCCCTCTAAGAACGACACGATATGACTTATCTTGTTTCAATTGGTAACAATGGAAGTCGTAGCTTTTTGAATTCAAGTGGTTGACAAGCTTTTTGTAACTGTCTTTATTTGTTGTGTTTATCTTAATATCGTTTATTCTCGAGTAACAACGAAAGTTGGGCTGTCCGATCAAATCTGCAATTTCTTGACCAAACGACATAAAATTTTGTATGTTATTGACAAATATTGGTGGGGGTTCGGGATCACAAAACCATTGAGGCTCTGAAATTGTGTTGGCTGTACCTGACGTACTGGCAGAGGTAGATGGCGCTGTAAAGACAGACGGAGCGGCTGATGATGATGGAACTGGTTCTATTGTGTTGGCTGCAGTGAGTTTACTGCGGGTTTTTGGCGGTGACATATTTTGCTCAGACGCCTGCTTAGTTTTATTTGATTTATTTTTTTTTTTTTATTTGGTGAATTACCCCCAGATCCGGGAGGAAGGGAGTTCCGATGCCGCTTCATACGGCGAGTCAAATATTGAGAGTCCGTTTTACTTATTTCTGAGAAAGGGGTCTCCTCTGAGTCCTCACCGGACGTATTTCTGTCTAAGTCCATTATTAATTAAAATGAAAGAAAAGAAAACAAAAAAATCAATATACACCTGCGTATTAAAATAAAAAATAAATTTTATACAATAAATACTTAAAAACTAAACTATTCACATGATTATATACAATTAATAAAGAAAACATTTCTAAGAAACAATTATAACAAATAGGAAAAAAAAATGGTCTTTGAAAATTTAAAAGAAATGAATGAAACTAAAAACAAAATAAAGTCCTAGACGAAAACAGAGATGACTGAGTTAGTAAACTTGGCCTAGCCCTTTAAAAATAAAGATAACTGTTAAGGATTAGGGCCACGTTGCTATCTCAACCAGATAGCTATCAGTTTATAAGATATCGCGTATCGGTACAAATAGTCACTCACCTCACTATCCGTGAATATATACATACATACACATAACATAAGATGAAATAAAATAATTAAACTTAACTAACAAATGAAAATAAAAATTAAAAATAAAGTAAATAAAATCTTGGCCACATTCATACCTATATACATTAATTAAATTTAATTATGTTAAAGGGCCTAGCCGGATATGCATGTGAAATCTGCCCCCGCGTGTATTTGAACCAAATTTATACCATTGAGTCACACCTATGAGAAACAACCTTACGCAAATTTTTAGCCCCTTAATCCTAACGGGGGGGACGTTATGGAGGGGGAAAGATAAAACAAAAAAAATTGTTTTCTCCTGAACTGCTCAACCGATTTTCACGAAAAAAATATATGTTATGGATTTTATAATTAGATTTCAAAAAATATTTTTTTAAATTTTTTTCCACGAAAATAATGGTCCCAAAAAATTTTTGAATTTTTCAAAAAAATATTTTTTGGTTATGATGGTTTGGTACACCTCCAATTTTTCGCTACTTTATTTCATTATAGAGTCCTCCATAACATATATTTTTTTTCAATTTTATCGGAAGTGTACCCCATGGTGAAAAATAAAAAAAACAATTTTTTCTCCTGAACGAATCAACCGACTTTCACGAAAAAAATATATATTAATGGTTTTCTAATAGAGTTTCAAAAAACATTTTTTTGAATTTTTTATTTCGAAAACGTGAGTCAAAATTTTTATTTTTAATTTTTCAAAAATAAATTTTAAATTATGTTAGATTAGTACACCAACAAATTTTTACTAATTTGATTCATTGGAGGGTCCTGCACAATATATTTTTTTTTTCAAGTTGATGTAAAATGTACCCAATAAGGAAAAATAAAAAAAACAGCATTTTTTCAGCTCTCTGAGGTCACGCATGAAGAGATCTATCCATAGCTGTGGGATCGTAATGTCATTAGATATCACTTACACACTATGCACATACATACTATTTATTATACCTATTATTATAAATATCTTATATTGGATGGAATATTTTTTTTTTTTTTTTTTGCACTTAGTTAATTTTTTTACTTGGATAACTACTACACACCACTATATGCTATATTTATATAAAACGTAACTAAAAAGATTTTTTTAATATATATTTTTTTATATTATTATATGTTAAATAATCAAAAAAGTTAACAGTCGACAGGCTTTTTGTCGAACACTTCATGCAAGTCTGTCATCATAACTTTTTTGATTAACATATAATAATATGAACAAATATATATTAAAAAAATCTTTTTAGTTACGTTTTATATAAATATAGCATATAGTGGTGTGTAGTGCGCGGGGGCAGATTTCACATGCATATCCGGCTAGGCCCTTTGTATCTTTTCTTAAATCTGTTTTTACGTTTCATTAGGTTAGTTTTGTTTCTATTGTTTTCTTTATGTATTTACTTAGTTTAATAAATATATTGTACTATTTAATTTAATAAATGTAAATGCTTTGTACTTTGACTACTGCTGTGCGGTGTATGGGGGTTTCTCTCGGGACCTCGAGGCAAAACTAAAACGAATGTATAACTGCTTTATAAGTTTCATCTTTGGGATATCCAGAGACACCTCTATAACTCGATTTTACGAAGAGTTGTAGTGGCTTTACCCTTTCTACAGCCGTAAGTACTTCCTGGCATCCTTCTTGTACGAAGTTATCCAATCACGGCGTCCGTTTTACTTCTCGGATCTCCTTAAATTCAAATTCTCCGTTCGTTTCCGTTACACCCGCTCGCGGCCTTCCGATCTGTAGTATATAACGTCCCGTCGATCCACAGCTTTCGATAGATCATTATTAATCCGATCTGCCTCCCTATAGAACTCCATTCCTTCTAAAATCCGTGACTCCCAAACTCTCTCCACATTTAGATCCCGCCATTTTAGCCATTTCCTGTCAATTCAATTTCCAAATAACCATTTCAGGGAAAATCAACAAATATAGAATAGAATAAATTTATTCATTCAGTTATCATTTTCATGGGTAAATTCAACAGCAAATATTTTAAATGATTATATTTTCAAAGATGCTAGATTAAATTATACATTTATTTTTCTGGTTTGCACATTTTTATTATAATTTAGCTTTTAAGTTATTTTATTCGTTCATATTATTAGTTTAATTCTCTTATTTCCAGTTACGTTATTCTGTAGGGACTTGTCCCAGAATAAATAAAGAATTATTATTGTCATTCGTCGTTTATTTTTTATCTATACAGTCCACTGATTTACTATAACCGAACCACCCAAAGAGTTGCCACTTGATCTCCCACGGATAGCTCATTATAAACATTTATACATACAAACCTGATCAATGAGGAATCGCATCAATAGGAAGACGAAACTGTTAAAGAAGAATAGATCATGTTACTATTTCAGATTTAATTTCTCCCCCAGCTCTGAGTAAAACATACAAAGTGCCCGTGTTCACCTGCCTCAGAGGAGCAAAATGGATTTCAAAGCTAATACTTTTAATTAGCAAGAGTTATAAAAATGCCGCCAAACAAACCATTAGCAATTTAATAGTACTTTTTCCCTGTATACATCATATCAAGCTTCATATTACTTATAAAAAGGTGATTAACATAGATGGACCTTGAGGGCCTCACTGATTCATAAAAACCGCCGCTATTACTCGTAAAAGGAAACAGAAAAACATTTAAAATAAAATGAAATAGAAACCCGGCTGTTTGTTTGATGTATATGAAACTCGTTAAAGAATTATTACCCGCACATGATTAATTTCAAGGAGCGATCCGGACCTTTTTTCCCCCCATCTCTTGGATGAGAATTCTCCTCTACTCTTGCAAAAGAATATAAAAGAATTACAGTAGGTATCATCATAAACACCTTCGCTTTTATGGAACCTCTTCTACCAAATGGGAGTGAGTAGTAGTGAGCTATTACAATTGAATGCACACAAATATTCAAATGTTTTATTCCTTTAAGGGACGCACAGTGCGAAAAAATAGCATTGAACATAAGATAAAAAAAAAAAAAAGAAAAGCAAATTTTATTTTGGGACTAACAGTCTACTAAGAATAATCATACTGTACAAAAACATAGTCTTGTGTTTGGTAAAAGAGTAGAATGTACGACAAATTAATCATAAAAAATATTTATTTTTTTGTTTTTATATTTACATATTTGTAGTGGTACTCGTTCGTAATTTGGTAGCGTTATTTTGCGGGTTATTTCAACAAAACTGCAGATTCTTGTAAATATTTTTAATTAATTATATGATTTGGTTATGTAATCATAAATTAAATATTTCTGATCAATTACGACTGACTTTTGTCATCAACAGTTGAAGGACGACATTACCATTGTGGCATTGTCATATACTGCAAATTTTGTTAACCGTTTGTGCATCGGGTTTTCCTTTTTGGAAATAATAATAATAATAATATAGTTAAAATACTATATTTCATTAAATAATAGGTGATTCTTAAGAAACCTGAACAGAGCCGAAATATTGTATTGATTATCGGAGAGTATGGAGGATATATTAGGTCTGAGTCCAAATTTGTTTAAACTTTGTCCTATAAAAAGGCCATTCTTCTAAAATATGGCTAATGGTTAGGTATTACAGTGTTGGCACTTAAGGGGTGGTCGTTTGGTAATGAAATGAAGATGGGGTTGGTGTGGCCTATCCTTAATCTAGCCAGGACAACTTCCTCTCTGCGGCTTCAGCGATATGATGGGGACCAAGGCTTTACTGTAGTTTTGACGGTTTTCAGTTTCCTAGCAGGATTTTCGTCCCACATGGACTGCCAGGCATCTCATATTTCCTTTCGGAGTGGATGAGACATTTCTTGCGGTGTTAGGATAGCTACGCCTTGACCTGGAAGGGTGAGAGCTTGTTTGGCGGCCCTGTCTGCCAGCACACTACGAACTATTCCCAGATGGCTTGGGATCCAAATAAAGCACACTGTATTTTCTAATTCTTTGAGCATATAGATGTATCGATGGATCTTTAGGACGAGAGTTTGGTGAGAGTACATGCTATGTAGACCTTTTAAGGAACTCTGTGAGTCTGTAACTATGGTGGTTGAGTTTGTGGAAACTGACATAGTGTAGTGTAAAGCTGAAACTATTGCTTGAAGCTCTGCAGTATAAATGTTACATAGTTTATGTAGTTTTATTTTGTGCGTTGAGTTATGTGTAACGAATGAACCGGCTGTAGATTCTTCTGATTTTGATCCATCTGTATAGATTAAAAAGGTATCCGAAAGAGTATGGAGCAGATTGGTGAATTCATTTTTGTATTCGGATGGAGATGTATTGGTTTTGAGTAATCGTGACAAGCCAAGCATAATATTGGGGGATTTGTGAATCCATGGAGGGTTTAGAGATTCTGGTTTGCAGATAGGTAAGCTTTTAAGGAAATCGATGGCGGAAGACATTCTTTCTGTTAAAGGGAGGGTTGAGTAAGGTTTGTTTCTAAAAGCATTTGTGAATTTTGGTTTAAATATGTAGTTATGGGTAGGATGATCTGATTGGAAAAGTATTTTCAATGTGTAGTTCACAGCTAGTTTTTTTCTTCTAAATAAAAGCGGTGGTGTACCTGCTTCAGCATATAAACCAGTTTCTAGGGCTTGTTCGGAATGCTCTGATTGCGTTTCTGATGCCCATATGGTGCACTGTATCCAGCTTATTTAGAGCACTAAAACGAGCCGATCCATAAACAAAGCATGTATGATCAAATTTGGAACAAACCAAATGTTGGTGGATCTTAAAAAGACCGATCTGATCCCCTGGAAGTACCGCTAAGGGATCTTAATATAGTCTAACAGCAAGGTTTTTAATAGTGTATTT
This sequence comes from Piezodorus guildinii, assembly GCA_023052935.1. Classification (NCBI taxonomy): domain Eukaryota; kingdom Metazoa; phylum Arthropoda; class Insecta; order Hemiptera; family Pentatomidae; genus Piezodorus; species Piezodorus guildinii. The sequence continues at coordinate 162,727,107 of CM041295.1, read as the reverse complement.
TCAATGAATTCTCAAGTAATTTATCTTCTTCTTTATATATAAAATGATAACGCAATTTTAGTTTCTGCGAACTCCTTCTAAACCATGAGACGGATTTTGATACGGTTTTCACCACCATTTAGGGTATTCTTTTCTAAAGGTTTATGTGTAACAATACATTGCAATAGAGCTTTTCATTAAACGGGACAAATCAATTTTCTGTAACCAAGCCATAAAAAAATCATTCCTGTAATATAAGTAGTAATATAGAGGTATAACATACCGTTGGAAAAAGCAATACTTAAGTTAATATGCAGTAAAATAAATCGTAGGAGTTAATGTAAAGTTGTTGTAAGCCCATAAACTTATGAACATATTTTACTGGTAAAGTAAGGGGTTATAATAGTCAAATGTACAGGATCGTGCAAGTTATATTCATCCCATTAGTATGCAAGATTTTAGAAATAATATTACGTACCGAATTGTAACTAAGTTGTTAGCATAAATGGTAAGTTGTTATAAATCTAAAAAAAAAATTTGTGAGAGAAGTTGGTTCAGGGTGCAGTCAATATAACACACAATTAAGCGTAAATTTAATTTATTGGTGCCGACGTTTCGGCCTAAATTATAGGCCTTCTTCAGGGTGATTGTGTGAGCTGAGAAGCCATCAATTCATTCATCAATATAAACATTTTTATTAATTATTTTAAATTTAATAATATTTCATGAAAAAATCCGTTTTGGATCCGACAGGTGTTTCATTGTAAACGAAATGGGATTCCTATGGAAACTTTGTATGTATATTAAACAGTTCATTTGAAATATAAAATAATAATAAACCGAATAAAATAGGAACCGTTGTTATTTCTGTAGTTCGTCAATGCATACATAGTAATCAAATTTTATTCATTTGGGGAATTAACATTTCCGTTTTTGGTGCTTTATTTTAAAATAACTATCATATACATTTAACTATATGTGTTTTATGTTTTTTTTTTCATTTCTGCTGATGATTAAATATAATAATAAATAGACGTTTTAAAATAAACACATTTTCTTGCTTACTGCACTTTTCTTTTCGATAAACTAAAACTCCCAATGCGACAAATTCTAAATCCGTCTGGCTGAATATTTTTAAACATAAACGAAACCTCATGTAAACTATCCTTGGGTAAAATTAAATCTTGTTTTCAGAGACCATTATTCGATAATGAAAAGAATAATTTATAAAACATTAATTTTGAGTGTAAATGGAGTTTGCCAAATCCTTCAGTCCCACATCACAGCCATCACCAAGAATGGTGTCAAAATTGGAGAATTAAAATAAATCCTAACAAATCCCATCAAATCATCTTTACCCTTCGTCGCAAACCGATGACTTCCTGCCCACCAGTAACCTTTAATAACATTACCCTTACTTTTGTAGAACAAATCCGATATCTAGGTCTCCATCTTGACAAGCGCCTTACTAGGAATCGTCACACAAGACTAAAACAACAAGAAACTTCTCGAAGATATCGATTACTACAACACTTACTAGACAAACGTTCAAAACTTCCAGTATATTACAAAAGAATCATTTACATCACTATTGTCAGACCTATTTGGACATATGAAATCGAGCTTTGGGGCTCTACGAAACCATCGAATTTCTCCCGCATCCAGTCCTTACAATCCAAAATATTAAAATCCTGAATGCCCCTTATTTTGTCACAAATCAACTCCTCCATAATGACCTACACATCCCATTTGTTGCAGACATAGCCCGTGATAGAAACTCCTCTTTCCATTCTAAACTCCCTGCCCATACAAACCCAGTTCTCCGTAATTTATCTTCCTCAGATATCCCTGATAACCCTCCAAGACGACTGAAAAAAAGGTGGCCTCGGGACCTACTGTCTTAAAATTGTGAAGTGGGAGTAGAACTACTGGGTAGTTCTTTCTCAAGACATTTTCATAACTTTTTATTTTCATTCTACATATTTACTTATTGTGTTCTAAATACAGTTGTAAATTACTATAAATAAATAAAATAAAAAAAACTATGTGTAAACATTATCTAACTATGGAGACTGATAAATAATTATTTTTTAAGCTTTTATTTTGGTCTTTTTACCTTTTTCAATTCAATTTTTTTTTTCTATCACGTTAGATCAGACACGGTTTTGATATTTAGCAAGGTCAGGGAATTCTAATTCCAACCATTTGCTGGATAAAATAACATTATTCTATTCAAATGCGAGTTTCTGAAAAAAACTATATCAAATTTATGTGGCAAGAACAAATACTATGAAAAAATAAATAATTTAATTGAGTACTTAAGTTCTTTAAAACAACGAAAAACTTATTTAGGCTAAAACCGTTGATAAAAATAATAGCGGTGACTCAAGACGTACTAAATTAATCAATAAAAATGCACAAAAAAGAAAACAATAAATTAGTGGTAATATATTACGGGGTTAGGTGTTTCTGCTGTATAATAGGAATTATAGCACCTTTTGGAAGAAAATGAAAGGAAATGTTTAATATAAATATAAAATAAACTTTATTTACATTTTTACATATTGACAAAATATTTATAAATGATTACGGATGAGACATCCCTTACAATCATCAAATGTTTGGTTCATTTGGTAGTTATAATCTAATCATCTAATCTATAATTAGTGGTAAAATTAAATTGTGATTATATAATGTTGTAGGAAAAATTATACAAAAACCTACTAATAAAAACAGATAACAGAGTTGATAATATAAAATTAGAAATTAAAATAAACTAGCTTAAGTTAGTAACACATGTTTAGTTCTTTTATGAATGTAGCGTTTTAGAGATGCTTTATTATAGTTACCGATTTCCTTTATTAATGGATTTTTGGAGACTGGTGTTTTACTGAAGTAAGAAGCTGTTTGATTATGGACAAAATGTTTAATTGTTGGAAGCTGTAAGTCCTGGAGCATGGATGATATTTTAGTGTAGCGGGGGTAATTATTAATTATCCGCATTGATAGATTTTGAATCCTTTCAAGTTTTTGGTAGTTAGTCAAGCAGGTTGAGCTCCAGACTGGCGAGGCGTATGTAATTAACGGGCGAATAACTGATTTGTATATTATTAATTTGTTATGAGAGCTCAAATGGGATTTTCTGTTGAAGTATGGAAACATTTTAAATATTAATTTTTTGGCTTTATCAGTTTTTCTATTGATATGATCTGTGAACGTAAGAGATTTGTCTAATGTTATGCCTAGGTACTGTACGGATTTTGACCAAGGGATGAGAGCTGAATTTATCTTGATTTGGTGGTTTATTTGTGGGTGACGTTTAGTGAAAAGAATTGCTTCAGATTTGGTGGGATTAATTTTCAATTTCCATTTTATGCAATATTTGTGAAATTTTTTAAAATATAGTTGAAGGCGATTCACTTACGATTGTATCTATGCGATATGATGATGTATACAATGCTGTATCATCAGCGTATAATGACCTCGTCACAAATGGATGGGCTGGTAAATCAGAAATGAACAAATTAAATAGGATTGGAGATAGGCAAGAGCCTTGAGGAAGACCCGCTAAGATGGGGAGTGTGTCGGAAGTAGATGTCCCAACTTGAATATAGAACTGTCTATTTGTTAAATAGGAGTGAATGATGTGAATCAGGTATGGTGGGAAGTTGAATGCGATTAATTTGTATATGAGCCCGGAGTGCCAAATGGTATCAAATGCTTTTTCGAGGTCTAGAAGGAGCATGCCGGTATGTTTGCGTTCGTTAAAGGCTTTTGTGATGAAGTCAGTAAGTCGTGCTAATTGGTCAATAGTGCAGTGGTGATTCCTAAAACCAAATTGTTCATCTATTAGGAGGTTCTTTAGTCTAATATGCTTGTTAATTCTTTTGAGAATTAGTTTTTCCAGAATTTTAGAAAGTATATTAAGTAGACTTATAGGTCTGTAGTTCGAAACATTACTATGGTCTTTATTCGGTTTTTTTATTACTATAGTTTTGGAAGTTTTCCAGATGATAGGGAAGTAGCTATATCTCAATGTGCAATTAAATACTTTAGTTAAAAAATAAATCGATTTTCGGCTTAGATTTTTAATAACTAAGGAGGGGATGCTGTCATCACCTGGGGCTTTTTTTGGCTTCAGTTCTTTAATGATATTTGCGACTTCTTTCGGAGAAATGGAAGAGAAATTAACAATAAAAGGTGATTTTAAATAATCGCGGACGGATTTTAGAATTTTACGGTTGTGGTGATTTGAACCAAGGAGAGAGGTGATTGAGTGAGTTGACTGGAAATGCTTGACTAATAGCTGAGCTTTTTCCCTGTCCAGATATGCGTAGCCGTCGTTATTTTTTAAAGGTGGAATTTTCGGGGACTGCTTAGTTAAATTTTTGTGAATTTTCCACATGTTATTGTCCCCTGGCTGACAAGATTTCAAAACCGTAGCCCAGTTTTCGTTTTTCCAGTCATGGAGACGTTTTTTAATGTAACTGTTTAGTTTATTATAGACTAATTTGGTTTTTGGAATTTTGTTACGCTGGAAAGATCTTTTTAATCTATTTTTTAAATATATTAATGCTCTGAGTCGATATGGTAAATTATTATGATAATACGGGTGGTAGTATTGTTGTGGAATGGATAAGGACATGGATAATTTTATATGTTCATAAAAATCGATTAGTGTGGTATCGATTTCTTTCGAATTATTTATGGTTGGGTTTATATTGATTCGGGAATCTAGCTCTTTCCTGAACTTTGGCCAGTCAGCGTCTTTGAGCGAAAATTTGAGTATTTTGGAAATTTTTGGTAAAGGAGATTGTATACGAAAAATCACGGGATTGTGGTCCGAATTTAAACATGGTAAAGCGATAAGAGGTGATAAGTTGTAAATATTTTTTGTAAGAGCCAAATCGATGATGCTAGGTTTGTAATTACGTTGAGTCGGTATATGGGTTGGTTCAGACGGACTGTGTAATTGAATATGGCTTTTTACGATAAAATTTAGAATTAATTTACCGTTTTTATTTGTTTTGTTACAGTTCCACTGTGTGTGTTTCGCGTTTAGATCGCCAAAAATGATAACTTGTTTATTTAAATTAAATAGTTTACTAATATCTGGAATATTTATTTTATTTGGTGGGATATATACAGATATTACAGTGGTCGATTTATTGTTAATAATTGTATTGATCGCCACGGCTTCGGTAAACATTAAGTCAGGAACGTGTATAAAATGATGCTGAATATCGGACCGCACTAAAAGCATGACCCCCCCTCCAGCTCTACTACGGTCACGTCTGTAAATGACATATCCTGGAAGAGAGAAACGATCAGTTTCAGAAAGACGAGTTTCACAAACAGAGACTAAATGGGGTTGATTATGATTTAAAAATAATTTAAATTCTACATCGTTTCCGCGAATAGTTTGTGCGTTCCACATCATAAGTTTAATTTTACTATTGTCACTAGTCATTAGAATTTTCCGAATGAGTTGTAGCACCTATTGTAATGTATACGAGAAAGTATGTTTTAAAAGAGTACGGGATATAAAGATCGCTGATAATTATTATTGTGAAATTGAAGCTAAGGCTAAAGTTGTTTATACAGCAGCTTATACAATAGGAATTTAGCAAGACACTGTGTATAAACAATTTTACATCGCTAACACTCATAAGAGATTTGAATAAATAAATATTACGAGTATTTTTTCACAATGGAATGACCATTAATCCAACATAGAAAGTAATCCTTCTACGAGAATAAAGATTTTTGACATGCCATGAAAGGAAATGTGGAATTAGTATACTTTCGGTCAAAATGCAATTTTCAGATACGTTTTTAAAGGGCTTGTATTTGTTTTTTGTTTTTTTATAAATTCTGATGACAGAATTAGATAAAAATAAACCATTGGAATACAAATATGTCAATCAATTTCGAAAAAAAATGTTCTTTAGTACCATTTTTATACTTATAGATTTTTATACTTTGTAAACTGTATATTTTATTGAAATTTAATTGATGTGTAAATATTGTGTGAGTGCAGTATGTATGTTAACTTTCACCACTATTATTGATGTCGAAATTGCAACAGATTTTAATAATACTCAATGAAAAATTGTTTTTATTGAAAAAGTACCATTTTCAAATCAACGTCTGAATTCCGGAAAACTTAGTGCCAGCTACTCTTAAAATTCAGCTAGTCTACGTTAAAAGACTCTTAATCTCTCATTAAATGGGAAGCCCTATATGTAATATATAGAATAGAATAGAATAGAAATTTTATTTTGTCTTTGGGGCTTCTCCATACAAATAGAGCCTAGCTTGGCTATAAATTACAATATTATGGTTTTAGAACTTTATATACCTATAATTTAAAAATAAATAAAATAACAGTGAAAATTTACTAAAACAATTTTACTTTCAAAAGTAAATTACAGATTAAAGAATAAAGTTACTGGTGCTTTAACAGAAACAATAAATAAGCAAAATATCACTTTGAAGATAAAATAAAAATAAGCCCTGAATAGAAAATGTTCTAGGATAAAGAATTGAGCACTTTTTGAACTCACATCATGTAATAGTACACTTTATGTAACTTATCTACACTATCGATACTCAGTATAGCATGGATACTTTGGATGTCGGAAGATTCTAAGATGAAGTTTTGAAGAAATTGTCGTCTATTTTCATTGTGTGCCGGGCAGTGATTGAGAATATGATGTAGACCGTTGTAGATAAATCGATAGCATAATATACAGCTTTCTTGTGACTTGAACAAAAAATCTTAGTTTTTTCCAAAGATTCTAATATGTTCTGAATTTACAACTCTTAATTGGCTGACACATCTCAATTTCTTTATATGTACTTTAAATGTGAGGTACGTTTCAGGGTCGGGAGCATTGTAATTGCATAGTAATCTATATAAAGGATAGTTAGTCGAATTTAGGGTCCTTAGTATGTCGGCTGAGAGATAATAGTTATGTGCTTTTTCCAGTATGTCGTCTTTGTATCGAAGAAGTCCGTTTTCATGGTGAAGAGAAAGCTGTTCTGCAAAGGCATTTAGCTCGCCTATTGCTCTAAATTGGGACACCCAATTGAAGTTTATGTCGGGATTATCCTTGTCTAATGATTTTATTCTTTTAAAGCAAAATTTTGGAAGTCGTTCTTCTGGCATGAACTCAAGCTTGGTCCATAGATTTGTCATCTTTTTTACCACCTTCATGGCTAATGGTTCTCTTCCTGTTTCAAGACGGGCTATATAATTTGGGGTATTCCTAGGCCATCCAAATAAGTGTTTTAAAAATGTATGTTGGACCGTTTCGATTGCCTCAAGATAATTGGGACTCCATACTTCAGAAGCATAAAGCAAAGTTGATGAGACCATTGAGTTAAATAAGGTTCTTTTTGTTTCCCAAGAGTCACTTTTCCCTTTTTTCAGTATGTCTATGACTCTTGCCGATGCCACTGATGACTTCTGAGTAAAGTGTCCACATGCTTGTTTAAATTTTCTGATGATGTGAAGGGAACTCCCAAATAAGTATATCTTTTTGTATACTCCAATCTCTTATCATGCCAGTATAACGGTTTGAGCTGTTTTAGCCTTGGAAATTTATGAAAAACAAGAGTTTTGGATTTCTCCGCATTTAATATGAGAGAATTGTTACTGCAGTACTCCTGTAGTATTTTTATATTCTTCTGTGCTCCATGCCAACTGTTACTTAATAAGATGATATCATCTGCTAGAAGGAGCATTGCCACTTCGTGTAAGGTGTCTATGCTTATACCTGCCGCTCCTTTGTCATGAAAGAATTGAACTATGTCGGAGATGAATTGAATAGCAAGAACAAGGTTGGGCTCAGACTTTCGCCTAGCAAAAGTCCTAAGGTGATGTCGATATCTTCTGAAAGTTGTTCGTTAACAGAAATTTGTGTTGATGCATTATCATACAACATTTTAATAATTTTGACAATTTTTCCTCCGATTTCTACAGTAATAAGCTTTCTCCAAAGGAGTCCGTGATTAACTGAATCGAAGGCTCTTTTGAGGTCGATGAAGGTGGCGTATAGGTATCTTCCTTCTGTTTTGAACGTTATTCCGATAAGTGCTGAAAGAGTGAAGATATGATCAATGTAGCCTCTTCCTTTCCTGAACCCTGCTTGCTCTTCGGGTATTAGATTGTGAGAGTCCGCCCATAGCATTATTCTCCTCGCAATGATGGCGGCATTATTCTCCTCTATATCTAATATATATTATGTAAATATTCTTTTTTTTTTTTTTTTTTTTTTTTTTATAATAAGGAAAGATTCATTTTATATTTATAAATAATAAATAAAGACTAATTATTATTTAATAATTCCGTAATTACGGTATTCATTTATTCTGATCTCAACCATTACACCTACTTTTTTTTTTCTTTTTTTTTATATCTGGAGAAATCGCTTCACTAATTCGCTCCTCCCATTGTTGCCCAAGATGGCAAAACTAATCACTTTGCCTACCTGTCAGGTCGGCAGCTGGAATATACAAAAAAAAATCATTAATTATGTGAAGGACAGAACCCATGACGAAAACTAAAAAAAAGGATCAATGAAACACCAAATACCTGTGGAAAAAAGAATAAAAAATCTAAACACAATCCTTCGAATACCTACAAAAGGTGTCTAAAACCTGTAAACTACTTCTTGTCTCAATGACAGCTGCTAATTATTTAACATTTACTTATTTTTACTGTTGAACAACTTGAGATTCTGATAAATATTTTTAATCAATTATATATGACCTATTTTACTGGTGAACAACTTGAGATTCTGATAAATATTTTTAATCAATTATATATGACCTATTTTACTGGTGAACAACTTGAGATTCTGATAAATATTTTTAATCAATTATATATGACCTATTTTACTGGTGAACAACTTGAGATTCTGATAAATATTTTTAATCAATTATATATGACCTATTTTAATCTATTACATGTTGCCATCTTTTATCATTTTGGTAAAATTTAGTCATCATTAACATTTGAAGGACGACCCCAGCGCTTTGCGTCTTTCAAGTGAAAATTTCCGGTTCTGAACGGAGCAAACCACTTACAGACGGTGCTTTCTCTTAAGGACTCATCGCCATTCACGCCGCCAATCATGCTAACCATCTGAGCAGCGGATTTTCCTTTTCGGAAATAAAAAATCATTAAATGATGAAAATGAATTTTTTTCTCTTCCATTTTTAGCAAGCAAAATACCACTAAAAGAAAAGGGAAACCGCGGTTGAAATTGATGCATAAAAGCACCTTATATGTAAACATTATCAGCTAAGTAAATACGGAGAGGATTAAATTAAAATCTTGAAAAACAAAAAATCTTAGCAATTCAATAGTAAAGGAAAGTATTACTACCAAGAAAATTTAAAACAGGATTTAAAATGAAAAAACAGAATTTAATGTTTAAGTATGGTTTATGCCAAGAAAGATACAAGTTTTTTTCTAAAATCGGGATACCAGAAGTGCCACTTAACACCGTACATTTCACTCAATTTTTTAGTGTTAAAGAAAATCTTCCAGAGAATTCAGTGCTTTAATTTCATTTACTCATGCACCAAATAAGTAAATACCATCATTACCGAATTTTATTCCTTCATATTTTCGTCATTCTGATCAATTCTGACCGTCAAATCTCATATATTCAATCACATTATGTTCAATTCCCAATGAACCCTAATTAAATTTGCAAATTTCTATAAAATTAGTAAAAAAAACAAAAAAAAAAACACACACACACACAGAAAAACCATTATTTAATTACGATGTTTTATTATGTGTTACATTTAATTATATTATTTCATCAATATATCACCAATATAGTACATCTGTTTTGATTAATTTTTTTTTTTTTTTCCGACAACAAAAATTATTAGTGAGTAAAATTACGATCTGTCCCAATTTGGACATCAATAGTAGTGGTGAAATATATCATACATACTACATTCATACAATATTTACACAGCATAAAATTACAATAAAATATATACACAATAATGAATCAATACAATAAAGTCGAGAATTCACTTATACCTATATACACATACACACACTCATACATACATCACATTGAGTGGAGAATCTAGCCAGTGCTAGAACTCCAATATATTTACAAAACGTCGCGGGGCCACTGCCGTTTCAACCTTCTAGGTGGGTTGTATCGATGATTGCAGCTGGATAGGGATTGAGCTAGAGGATTAGGATGATGAATGAGGTTCTGATGGAATTTGGAAAATTTAAATGGAATTAGGTCTGAAATGAATGGAACATTAAGGTCGTGGTGCAAGGTATAGTTGGAGACATAATAAGGAGCATTTAGTATTATTCGTAGGACTTTGGATTGAATTTGGAAAATTTAAATGGAATTAGGTCTGAAATAAATGGAACATTAAGGTCGTGGTGCAAGGTATAGTTGGAGACATAATAAGGAACATTTACTATTGTACGGAGGACTTTGGATTAAAAAGATTGAATGCGTTTGATCCCAGCGCCTCCCTCTCAGCCGCATCACTGGTCAGAGCCAGCGGAAGCTAAGTGAGGGCGCCATAGCCACAAACACACCGCACATGAGAGGAGATTCTGACCAGTGTCAGAACTCCAGAAAAGATATTGACAATATATCTCGGGGCCACTGCCGTTTTAACCTTCTAGGAGGGTTGTATGGATGAGTGGAGCTGGATAGGGATTGTGTTAGAGGATAAGGATGATGAATGAGGTTCTGATGGAATTTGGAAAATTTGGACGGAATCAAGTCTAAAATAAATGTAACATTAAGGTCGTGGTGTAAGGTATAGTTGGTGACATAATAAGGAGCATTTACTAGTATTCGTAGGACTTTGGATTGAATTTGGAAAATTTAAATGGAATTAGGTCTGAAATAAATGGAACATTAAGGTCGTGGTGCAAGGTATAGTTGGAGACATAATAAGGAGAATTTACCATTGTACGGAGGACTTTGGATTGAAAGGATTGAATGCGTTTGATGTTAGTACGTTTAGCTGTCCCTCACAGTTCAAGTCCGTAGGTCCAGATGGGCTTTAGTATTGTCTTGTAGATTAATAATTTGTTGTCAACTGTAACTTCAGATTTTCTGTTGAGTAGTCGGTATAACTGTCCGAATCGTCTGTTGAGTTATTGTCTTTTAAGTCTTGTATGTGGGTTCCAAGTCAATCTTTTGTCTAACAGTAAGCCAAGATACCGGACTGTATCTGAGGGAGGAAATGGTAATGAGTTGAAATAAACTGGCGGACAGGATTTTCGTCTAAGAGTAAAGGTTATGTGTTTACATTTGGCTTCGTTCACCTTTACACGCCAGTTATTACACCAGTGTTCGATAAGGAAAAGGTGTCTCTGAAGGTTTAAGGATGCTGTTTCAGGATTGGAACTGGATGATAGGATGGCGTTGTCGTCTGCAAAAGTTGCCAGAAAGGTATCAGGATGTGTAGGAATATCAGCAGTGTAAAGAATGTAGAGGATGGGTCCCAAGACGCTGCCTTAAGGAACACCGGCCCCAACGGGATAAAGATTGGAAAATTCTACACCACAGCGAACTCGGAAGGAGCGGTTTGAGAGATAGGATCGGAGAATGAGGTAAATGGGTTTTCAGCTTGAAGAGTAATCCAGTGTGCCACACCCGGTCAAAAGCTTGCGCAATGTCCAAAAACGCACCAGAACAATACTCTTTGCATTCAAGAGCTAAGGAAATATGGTCTACAACTCGGAGCCCCTGTTGAACTGTGGAATGCTGAGGACGGAATCCAAACTGATGGGAAAGAAGATTTTGAGATTCTAATATAGGTAGGGTTAATTTTATGCTGTGTAAATATTGTATGAATGTAGTATGTATGATATCTTTCAGCACTACTATTAATGTCCAAATTGGGACAGATTGTAATTTTACTTAATAAAGAATTGTTAAAAAAGAAAAAAATATGGGTAGGATACGTTTAAGAAGAAGCCTTCCGATGATTTTTGAGAGGATGGGGAGTAGACTAATAGGCCTGTAGAATGAAGTGTTGTTGGAAGGTTTGCCTGGTTTTAGAAAAAGAATGATAGTGGAATGTTTCCATAACAGAGGAAAATAGGCGGTCCGTAGGATGCAGTTGTAAATTTTGATTAAATTAACATTTATATATATATATATATATATATATATATATATATATATATATATTATATATATATATATATATTATCGATTAGAAGCTACCTTTTAATTCATTACTACTCATCATACACAGAGCATTTTGCGGGACTTGGTCATGTGGACCCAAGGGACACTAAAACGTGTATTTCCTGGGAAAACTCGAATTCAAAAATTTTTACGATGGAGTACTTTCCCTAATTATATATATTTTATATACCCTGACTCCCTCCAGGAGAGACACACATTGAAAGAAGAGGAGAACAAGTATTTTTTCTGAAGCAATAATAATTGAACAATAAATGCATCATTCCGTTCTCTACTTCGATATATTACAATAGATATTACTATGCGGATGCTACCTAGATATTACTTTAGATATCCAGTCCCTAAATATTCTTTGAATCCAATTACAGATCAGTTTTTTTCTAAAAGCCCTTATCTCACCTATAGGCAGCTCTTAATTGAAAATAGGGCAGGTGTGATCCTCAGCTCATCATTACTTGAGCAATTTACACTTTTAAGGGGATAAAAAAAAACCGTTTTTGACGCCACTCTATTTGTAAAATAACCTTTAATTCTTTACCATTAACACCGACTTTACACGTTTACTTAAGCGCATTGAAACATGTGGACGGGACTGAATACACGAACTTATCACGTTTAGAATAGAAAATAATTCTGGGACTGCGTACCATAAGAATAACAGTATTTACAATTGAAATATATAATATGCCACCCCAACAGACAAACAAACAAAATTAATTATTATTTACAAATATGAGTGTGTTCATGTTTTGCTTATTTATTTGTTAACCTAGTATTTATTTAATTTCTAAATTTTGTTATTATATACCTTTAATTATTTTTATATTATGTAATTTGACTTTCCTTTTGTTTATATTGTATGAATGTAATCCTGTAGTAATAATATTATTGTCCATTGTGACAAATTTTAATATATCCGAATAAATAAATAAATGTTATTATTGCTAATATATATATATATATATATATATATATATATATATATATATATATATATATATATTATTTACAATGAAGAAACAAGAAAGCAGAAGAAATATTTTCCAAAAAAAAAAAATTCTCCCGAAGACAATTGTTTGAAAAATAAATGAATTGATAAAAAGAATTTAAATTTGGGCAGTAAACAATTATTTTCATTCATTCAAAGTTTAAGATCTATAATTAAAATATTACAATTTCTAAGCGTCTGTTTAGGATGACAAAAGGTGTTGGAAAATATTGGATTTAATTGGGGATAGAGAAGCAGCATAGCGGATATGTGTTGGTAGAGAATTCCAGAGGGTACTAGAGCGGATAATAAAGGTACGATCAAAAGTTTTAATTCTGTCGGTATGAACGTAAAAGAGAAAATAACGCAATATTTTTTTTTATTTTTTATATCAATTACTATTATAGAAGAGTAATTTAAGTTATGAATATATTATTCGGAACAGTCTCTTCTAATTTGTTTATATATTTATTTATCATAACATATAAAACATTACGTTTCGAGGTACCTTATGCCTCATCTTCAGATTTTCAAAATATCATATTTATTTCCATATTATATCCTAATATAGGTCAATTACTATTGTAGTATTATTCATATTAAGTTCCTAGATATGAATAATTCTATTAAAATTTATCTTTTCATTGTCACATATTAATTATCTAAACCTTTTGTTGCTATGCAGTTGCGACTATCATGGAGACAGTCTCAACTGACTCAACAAAAGGTTGAGATAATTAATGTTTAAATAAGCATGTTTTATATGTTATGATAAATAAATATATAAACAAATAATACACAGATTTTTGACTGAAGAATTGTAGGCGATAGGATGATCATTCTGGATTAGACTAAGAAAGTTGTTTTTAGAATTTTTAAACTAATTGTCTTTAATTTGTTTAGATTTTCCCAGGCGCTAATTATATCCAGGTGTTTCTAAATCGTAAACTCACACACACACACACACACACACACACACACACACACACACATATATATCACATATATATTTTGATGTTATATATTTATTTATTCGGATATATTACAGTTTGTCGCTATGGACAATAATAATATTGCTACATGATAACATTCATAAAAGAAGAGTCAAATTACATAAAATTAATAAAGGTATATAATAACAAAGTTTATAAATTAAATAAATACCAGGTTAACAAATAAATAAACAAAAGCTGAAATCACTCATACCTATATACAATATTTACAATTTGTTGGGGAACCACCGTCGGAGTCCGCCTCCCCCCCACTTGTGGAGGACAAGCAGAATCCGGGGGATCCCAGCGCCTCCCTCTCAGCCGCATCACTGGTCAGAGCCAGCGGAAGCTAAGTGAGGGCGCCATAGCCACAAACACACCGCACATGAGAGGAGATTCTGACCAGTGTCAGAACTCCAGAAAAGATATTGACAATATATCTCGGGGCCACTGCCGTTTTAACCTTCTAGGAGGGTTGTATGGATGAGTGGAGCTGGATAGGGATTGTGTTAGAGGATTAGGATGATGAATGAGGTTCTGATGGAATTTGGAAAATTTGGACGGAATCAAGTCTAAAATAAATGTAACATTAAGGTCGTGGTGTAAGGTATAGTTGGTGACATAATAAGGAGCATTTACTAGTATTCGTAGGACTTTGGATTGAATGCGTTTGATGTTAGAACTTTTAGCTGTCCCCCACAGTTCAATTCCGTAGGTCCAGATAGGCTTCAGTATCGTCTTGTAGATTAATAATTTGTTGCCAACTGCAAGCTTTGATTTTCGGTTGAGTAGTCGGTATAACTGTCCGAGTCGTCGGTTGAGTTCTTGTCTTTTAAGTCTTGTATGTGGGTTCCATGTCAATCTTTTGTCAAGTACAAAGCCAAGTACACCGGACTGTGTTTGAGGAAGGAAGCGGTACGGAATTGAAATGAACCATTGGACAGGATTTGCGTCGAAGAGTGAAGGTGACGTGTGTGCATTTACTTTCATTCACCTTAATACGCCAAGCAATACACCAGTCTTCGATAAGAGAAAGGTGCCTTTGGAGATTCAGTGATGCTACTTCTGGATCGGAATTTGATTTGATTTAAATTTGCTAAATGCCTAAAGTCTACCTTTTCCAAACATTTAAAGTGTATTGGGAAAGTAAAAAAGCTCGATACATGGGTACCTTATGATCACACTGAGCGACAGCAAAACCCCATGTTTCAAAACATACCGTGCAAAAATTGAAAGAACTGGGCTACGATATTTTTCCGCACCCACCATATTCTCCCGACTTGTCTCCAACAGATTACCACCTGTTCAGGAATTTAGACAACTTCGTCATAGGAAAACTTTTTTAAAATGATGATAAAGTGAAAAGTGCGTTTTCATATTTTGTTTAACTTCAAAGCTCAGAGTTTTTCAGTTCGGGGATAAAAAAAGTTGGCGTCACGTTGGGAAAAATGTCCAAAAAAAGGAGGTAAATACTTTGAATAAAATTATCTTGTTTTCATTTCGTATTTTTAATAAAAATCCATTACCTTGAAAACGGACATTTCATGTGACACATCCCAATAGTTTCACTCAATTTTATCTCTAACTGTATTTGAAAATTCTCTGATCGACTTTAAAAAACGGTGGTAAGTGAAAGTCGTGTTTTGCCCGCACCAGATTTTTGCATGAATTATTATTCTTTCTTTTTTTTACAGTTTTTTTTCTGTTTTTGTTAACATTATGTGTTGAAGATGGATACAATTCCATACCCACTAACATGCTTAAAATAAAAATTAAGGTTTCTAACCCTTACCTTCAAACGACGAAGAGTGATTGGATGGAGAATCTAAGTCAAGATTAATAATGTCTGCCGCTCATTCCGTGTAAGTTACTATAACCAACTGCCTTTCGTAGTTTCCGACAGTCAAGTTCCGCTGGTCATAAGCATAGAAAGAACTGGATAAAAAAAATTAAAAAATACACCTTCCAGAACCACAATTTAGAAAACGAGGGGACGACATAAGGGACAGGTACGAATTAACATATATGATTTTCGGAATGAATACGTTTAAAATTAAGTAAACTTCTGAGTCTGGTCCTGAAAAGGCGTACGAGGTGTAATAATTCGATTTGTCCTGTAAAACCTCATTGAAAGATGGCCAGGTAGGGTCTGGTTACAGATGGGGAATGACCAATGTACTTTTCAAACATTTTTTGTACTGGAAAATGAATGACAAAACTGTTTTTAAAACCATCTACAAGAATCATAATATATTATGGTTTTTTTACTTAAATTAATCTATATATCATATTGTAAAACCCTGTATTGTGTACAATACGAATAAATCTGCCCTGATCATTACATATGAATCTAACAATAAATTTGACATCCAGACCATTAATTACTACTAAATATAATTATTTTATTTTAATTAATAACTTATTAATTATATTAAAAATAAAATTTCGCTTATCGAATAACTACCTAAGTATCTATATTTATTCGGCATAATAGTACGAATAATGCAATTTAAAATCATCTTGTTAAGTATTTATGCTTTTATTGCTTTTATTATTTACTTTTATTACTGCCGAAAGATGCGTTGTCTTCTTCTGTCAGGAATTGTATACAAATTTTCAGTTAATTCATAATTGTATTATTCATAAACTGAACGTGTATGAACCGAACGAGTTTCATAGAAAATAACATGTGTTTTTACTTATAAATAATAACAATGGTGTTGTTTTTAGTAACGGTTTCATCATACAGTAACGGTTATCGGTATACAACCGTAGACTTGGAAACAAAATAGACCCATATACTATATGATTTTATATGCCAGATTAAGTCCTTTTATGCTTTAAGCCGAGGGTTCAAAAACGGCTGACAGCATAAAGTGACGTTTAACTAATAAATATCAAACTGTATACTAAATCAAATAATCTTATCTTGTTTTCAAGGTATCATGGTTTCAAGCCTTGATTGAATATGCCTGCTCTCTTTTATTTAATTTTTTTTTTTTTTTCGAAACTCCGCTGGTAAGGCATATCTGATATCTATAATGCTATTCAAATGAAAGAAACCCACCAGTTTTGTTTCAATTCCATCAGAAAAAAAGATATGAATCAAAATATAAAGAGGGAAATAGCGGAACTTAGCTAGAAAAGAAAAACATACAAATGTTTTCAAAAGGTGTTTTGCCTTGATACTGATGGGTCAACAAGATTTGCAGATATCTTGGCATTTAGTGCCACAGGAAAGGAAGTACTGATAATAGATCGCGCTTTCAGATATGAAACAGGTGACCGGGGAAAAGGCAAACAAATTCAAGAGGATAAATAAAACATTTATACGAAATGCATTCCATACATGCAAGAAAAAATTCGTGAAAAGTTTGGCGAAAGAGACTTTAGAGTCATGGGACTTTGGTTGGGAAGCAGGGAGACCATCTCAGTAGCTACTGGGTCATTTTTGGAGAAGTATGGACTGGAAAGAAATCAGTTTCAAAACATAGCGGATACCATAATCCTCGACTCACTGGGAATCCTGCATCAGCATATACATTGAGTCTAGGCTGGATTTATGTATGTCCATGGGTAATTTCGAAATTATTAATGTCTATATATATATATATTTCTTTTGGCAGTATTTTTTCTTTGAAATTGTCTTCAGGATTGATCCAGTATACTGTGTACTCATAGCGACTCAGCGAAGTTGAGCAGCAGATCCAAGCACACTTTTTTATGTGATGTCAAATTAATAAAAAAACAGATCTGATCTGGCAAAAGCGTATAGATTTTAGAGATAGAATAGATATTATTTATATAATACTTAATAATATTACTTAATTTATTTATCTCTTCTTTCGGACCCCTTAGCTCTGGACATTAAAGGATCCTGTGAAATGCAACTTTAATTATGGACTGAAACGATTTTAAAAAGAAAAGAAAGTGCGTTTAGAATAGAATAACGGGCATGGCACCCCCACCCCTCACCGCCTTGCCCTCATTGATCAGTTAATGAAACAATTGAGGAGGGGGGGTGTTACGAATATGAAGAGTCATCAAGGATGCTAATGGTAAAGGGGAAAAATCGATTTAAGAGTGGGCTCACTCAGTACCCAGTGGTACCAACCTCCTTCAAAGTAAACGCCCGACAGGCCAACTATGCAACTTGGAAAATCGCTCAATTACAAGCTGGAAATTAAGGCTTTACTTTACCTAGCTCTCACCTCGTCACATGTGATATATTAGGCATTGTTTGGACTGGTAGCAATTAGCTATGATTGCAGCACTTAACTGACAAGATCAACAGTGGTCTTTTATTGCGAAAGTGCAGCCATTTGTTGTTAGGGAGCATCGTAAACCTCCCCGCTTTGATAACAGTCATATTGGCTTAAATCTCTAAACCTCTCTTCCAATTATTTGTTCTCTCTTGTTTGACTTTTTTTTTTTTTTACTTTGACTATTTTTATACTGAGTGACTAACGAAGTACATATTTTGGGGTTTCCTCATATAAAATAAGGTTCTGGAACTTAACTCCAATACATGAAAATATTGGATAAAAAAATGGGAGGAAATATATATGAAGTCGAATCAAACGGCTTAGGTGTTTAAATTAAGTTTAAAAAAAAAAAAATAAGTACTACTTTTTAATGTGTGTTTATTTTTAATGACAGCACCCCCCAAACATCTTTCCTCATCTAATATTCTCAGCGATTAACAAAACTCCATCATTGTAAATAATTTTTTTGTTTATATAAAACTAACTGATCCGACAGACTCTGTCCTGTCTTAACCATGTCTTGGTGAAATCTGTCAAGCCGTTCAGGCGTGATGTGATCATCAAGGGAAAAGGGGATTAATTTATATATATATATATATATATATATATATATATATATATATATATATATATATATATATATACTTATTTCTTTATGATTGTGGATGTAATTAGTTGACCGTTGAGCATTACTGGAAGGAATTAGTCCGGGTGGCGGTCATTAAATGAAACAACTAAATAGTTTATTTAGACCTGGGTCATCATCAGGGCGCATGGTGGGAGAATGGAAACAGAGTTTTCACACCACAAAGGGGGTCGAAACGTTGGCAAACAATAAAATAGTTGAAACTATTTAGTTGTTTCATTTAATGACCGCCACCCGGACTGATTCCTTCCAATTATTACTTTATGGTTCAATCTGTTCATAATCTCATATTAACCTTTAATCTGTGTTTACTATTCTATATACATATATGCCAACTATCTCAATGTTTTCAAATTATCATAATGAATAAAAGCTAAAAATAGAAATGTATTGATAACTTCATTTTATTTATATTATATGTATAGTTAACGCTGATTTTTTCCTAATCTAATTTATAATTTATTCCTTCCAAACTTTTTCTATTACTTGTTTATTGCTCAGTATTTAAAGTACCACATTCTGGGGCAATGAGTATTGCAGATATAAGAAATCATTCATTTCATACGTACAAAGTAAACGGAAATAAAATAAATAATTACAATGATTAATAAATAAAACTAATAAATCAATTTAGAAAATCTGGTGTACGTAACACATGACTTTCACTTACGTCCGTCGCACAGTGGGAAAAAATCACGATTTAGTGGCCAAAATTCTATAACTTTTGATCTAATCAAGATAAATACAAAATTCTTTTTTCATTTATGAGTAGAGAATGTCCTTTATTAGTGAGTGTAAAGTGCATAGTATAAAGTGGCTCTTCTGGTTCGCCGATTTTAGTGAAGAAATGTTGTTACTCCTCGGGCGTATAGTTGTTTTAAATATGAAATTTCAGTTTCGTAAAACTTTTGGGTTTCGTTCTAGACTTACCTTACACACACGCGATTTTGTAGGAATTGGTTTTTTGTACTTATACGTGTATTTCCGTTTAAAACTGGAATTCGAAAATGTTCAATACTTACCCTTTTATTATATTTCATATATAGGCAAGATAATAAACTTGGCCGTATTCATACCTATCGTACAAAAATTAGTACCATTGTTTAGACAGTAAAATCCATTTTCCATGTAAGGTTCATTACAGTAACACATCTCTTCGGTTTACTGTACAATCCAGCCTAACGGACTAAAGAGTAATAAATAGTGAAAAACCAAGGATCAACAAGATGTTACGGGGGAGGTAATTAAGGGTATAATGTCTAGATATCACTAAGTCATATGAAAGATATATATATATTTTTTAAAAATCTCATTTCCCTTTGATAGAGTCTGGCACCCAGGACTGTTGTACAAACTCCGTAAATTCCTTCCTCCCGCATACTTCCTGATTGTTCAATCCTACCTCTCTGATAGATCCTTAAAAATAAATCACAATAGTTCCTATTCATCCCTATTTACTCAGTCTGCTGGTGTTCCTCAAGGCAGTATCCTAGGACCCATTCTTTACACAGTCTATACATCTGACATCCTAACCCATCCTAACACTTTCCTTTCTACCTAAGCTGATGACACCTGCATGTTATCAGTTCATAAA
The DNA here is from genome assembly GCA_023052935.1 of Piezodorus guildinii. NCBI lineage: Eukaryota > Metazoa > Arthropoda > Insecta > Hemiptera > Pentatomidae > Piezodorus > Piezodorus guildinii. Next base: position 162,706,416 of record CM041295.1, on the reverse strand, counting down.
GATCCATTTATTGCCTCACGCACCCTTCAAGCCAATATCAAAGACCTAGAAGTATGGTGACAGAACTGGAGAATAAAAATAAATTCCAACAAATCCCATCAAATAACCTTTACCCTTCGTCGTAAACCTTTGACTTCCAGCCCTACAGTATCCTTTAATAACACTCAAATAGTTTCTGTTGAACAGATCCGATACCTAGGGCTCCTTCTTGACAAACACCTAACTTGGAATCCTCATACACGACTAAAACGACAAGAAACAGCTCGCCGTTTTAGGCTACTTCAACACTAGACAAACGGTCAAACCTTCCTCTTAACTACAAAAGGCTCATCTACATGACTATTATAAGACCAATCTGGACTTACGGAGTAGAGCTATGGAGCTCTTACTAAACCATAAAATTCTTCCCGCATCCAATTCTTACAATCCAAAATCCTCAACGCTCCTTACTTTGTCACGAATTAACTCATCCATAAAGACCTTAATGTTTCCTATATTACTGATTTAGCCCGGACCAGGTATCAATACTTTCATGACAAACTCCATTCTCACTCTAACCCACTAGTTTCAATCCTTTCTGCATCTTCAATTCCTGATAATCCTCCGAGGCGCCTGAAAAGGAGATGGCCCTTTTAGTTTAGAATATATTCAGATTGCTTCCAATAGGAAGCTTCTCTACATGTATTTTATGTCATTGTATTATATATCCATTGTCATTGCCATTTACATGTTGCCATTTACTTTATGTATTTTTTTTTTGTTAATACAGTTGTAAATATCAATATAAAAAAAAAAAAAATCTCATTTTCGAATTTCGTTAATTGAGCTCAAATGAATATAACACAAACAGGATCCTTTCCTTGATACGTCGGGATTACTCAACCTATTTCTGTCTCTTTCAAGGGTGTTGGAAATACACGGTCTAATAGAAGTGGCTGGAGAGAAGATTGGTGGTCCCTAAGATAGATATTGTCGCTGGAGGTGTCAGTAAGTAATCCATTAGTGAAAAATTATGAAGAATCGCCGGCTGCCTCAGCTATGATTAATGTTGGACATGATTCCCTGGGTGGTCCTAGTCCTCCACCTGCCACACTTTCCCTCCAGCCACTGACTGCTTCTCCATGACTCCAGGAATCCCATCCATCCTATGGATATATATTCTAAATTTCTAGTAGATTCACTTGATGATCCGTATCCAGTCAATATTCTAGGTTGTCCCGTAGAAGGAGAAATAGGTTCAAATTATCACTTCTTAAATAGCATATCGCTGATAGGAAGAAAACCGGCTCAGCTTAAAAACTGATTATATTCTAATTTTTGTGTTATCATATCTTGTGTAGGAAGTTATTATCATTGTATACCGTTATTAATCATACATGCTGGAATATAATTTCCAGGGAAAATATATGATTGTGAAAAATGAACAAAACAACAAATTTAGTAAATATAGTTTACTTAAATCCCGTCTATTAAATTACTTCCGGTCTATTCTATTGAGCATTACGTAATATACGTTTTATTCTTTTATGAACATAGCGTTTGGTTCTATTTTTTATATAATTTATAATATTTTTAATCAATAAGATAATTTTAATTTTCCATAAGTTTTAACGTCATGTTACACATGTAGATTCACCCATTGGCAAAACTTCAATCTTCAAATTTAAATAGAAACATGTTTTGTAGACAGAGACATTTTTTGCATTGTTCTATTATTTCGTAGAAGAGATAAGTTGTTAAACTATTAAACCAAATTTGAACTCTACATTTTATATAAAAAATTAATAAAATTGGTAAATGTATACAAAATACCTCATGATTTTTTGTTTGTTTTATACTTTATTCGATTATGTAATACATAAATTCTATACCATACCTAGAAACAATCTCTTTAAATACAAAACAATAATTTTTTTTTTTTTTTTTTTTTTTTTTATTATTTATTGGAATTTACAACTGTATACAGGAATACAACTAGTAAATTAGATGAAATATATAAAGGCATGAAACACATGTAGAGAAGCTTCCCAATGGAAGCACTCTAAAAATGATTTAAACTAGAAGGTCTCGGGGCCATCTCCTTTTCAGACGCCTCGGAGGATTGTCAGGAATCGAAGAGGAAGAAAGGTTTGAAACTAGAGGATTAGGGTGGGAATGGAGTTTGCCATGAAAGGAATGGTATCTAGATCGGGCCAAATCAGCAACATACGGAACATTAAGATCTTTATGGATTAGTGTATTCGTGACAAAGTAAGGAGCATTGAGGATTTTACGAAGGATTTTGGATTGTAGGGATTGGATACGGGAAGAATTCGATGGTTTAGTAGAGCCCCAAAGCTCTACCCCGTAAGACCATATCGGCCTTATGATAGTCATGTAGATGAGTTTTTTGTAGTTAAGTGGAAGATTAGAACGTTGAAGTGTTCTAGTAAATGTTGAAGTAGTCGAAAACGTCGAGCAGTTTCTTGTCGTTTAAGTCTTGTATGAGGGTTCCAAGTGAGACGTTTGTCAAGGTGCAGTCCTAGATATCGGATCTGTTCAACCGGGACAAGAGGAGTATTATTGTAGGAAACAGTAGGGCAGGATGTCATAGGTTTACGACGAAGGGTAAAGGTAATTTGGTTGGATTTGTTGGCATTTATTTTAATTCTCCAGTTCTGACACCACACTTCAAGGTCTCTGATGTGGGATTGGAGAGTTTGAGAGGCAATAGTTGGATCAGTATTGACTGATAACACACAAGTGTCATCAGTGTAGGTAGAAAGGAAAGTGTTAGGATGGGATGGGATATCAGCTGTATAAACTGTGAAAAGAATAGGTCCCAGGATACTGCCTTGAGGAACACCAGCAAACTGATTAAAAATGGATGAATAGGAATTATTATGATTTACTTTGAAGGATCTGTCGGTGAGGTAGGACTTGATGATAAGGAAATATGTAGGGGGAAGGAAATTGCGGAGTTTGTAAAGCAATCCCGGGTGCCAGACTCGGTCAAAGGCTTGCTCTACGTCGAGGAATGCTCCCGTGCAGTACAACCCGCGCTCTAATGCAGACGAGACAACGTCCACCACACGATGACATTGCTGGATAGTGGAGTGGGACGTTCTGAATCCAAACTGGTGATCAGGAATTATGGAATTAGTATCTAGGATGGGATATAGGCGTTTCAGTATAAGTTTTTCCAAGATTTTACCCATGATTGGTAAAAGTGAGATGGGACGGTAAGAAGATGGATTTTCAGGCGGTTTCTTAGGTTTGGGTATCATTTTGACAATGGATAATTTCCAGGAAGCAGGAAAGTATGTGGAACGGAGTACGGAATTATATATGTAAGTAAGATATAGGATAGCTTTTCGAGGAAGGAGTTTTAAAATATGGGAAGTTATAAGATCATGTCCAGGAGCTTTGCGGGATGGTAAACTCTGGATGATGTTAGATATTTCAGTAGGATGGAACGCTTTAGGAGGAAGAACCATTTGGAGTGGGATATCTAGTTCTGCTTCTATAAACTTAATGTGACCGGGATTATGAATATCTGGATGTGGATTAAAGGTTTTAAAAAGGTGCTGACCGAATATCTGGGCCTTTTCTTCATCAGATCTTGTCCAGATATGGGATTCAGTTAGGAGTGGATGATTACATTCTTTGTTCTTCAGTAACTTTTTTGTGGTCATCCATAACGATCTGTCTGTAATAGTTAGTTTTTCAGTAAAGTTGAGTAAGTTTTGAATTTTAACTTTTCTGATTTCTGATTTTAGTCTGTTAGTAAGTTTGTTATAATAAGTTTTGTCTGAAGGGTATCTAGTCCTATGCCACTTCGATCTTGCTCTGCGTTTTTCCCTTAATAAGATTCGAATGTGCTGTGGCAGGATAGTCTCCTGTGAGTTAGTAGTGTTAATGGTTGTAGTGTTGTCAAGTATACTACTGCTGATTGAGTCAGTCAGTTTTTGAACAGCTTTATCAATATCATGTTTAGTCTTTAGTGGTATTTTTAAGTCAAGTTTGTTTTCCAAGTCATATCTGAATCCGTCCCAGTCTACTCGTCCTGTAATCAGAGTGGGAATGGTGGGCTTAGGAACAAGGCTTGAATGCAAGGAAAGCAGAACCGGACTATGATCGGATGACAGGTCATTTAGGGATTTGATTGTGGATAGGGAAGAAGATATCTGAGAGGTAACAAATATGTCTATGATATCAGGACGTTTTTTGAGGGATGTAGGCCAGTATGTCGGGTTCATTGGCGAAAGGATTGTATAACAATGGGTGGTGGAGACTCGAGAAAGGAGATTGCCACGGGAGTTGGATGTTCGGCAACCCCATCGCTGATGTTTCGCATTGTAGTCTCCTCCAGCAATAAAGCGCGGTCCTAGGGATCTGAACAGGGTTTCAAGTTGACTATAGGAGAGGGAGTTACCAGGAGGGCAGTATACAGCTGAAATTGTAAAATGGAAAGGACGAGTTGAAATGGATACTGAGGTTGATTGTATGGCGTCAGATGGAGTAGAAGGAATAAAGGAATGAGGTAAGGATTTATGAATGAGGATACATGACCCGGCATGGGAAGTATTGTCTGGGTGGTCTGATCTATAAGTGATGTAGTCACGTATGTAAAAATGTGATCGTCGTGTGAAGTGTGTTTCTGTCAATAGTGCTATATCTATGTGTTTGTCGTGTAGAAATACGTCCAGTTCGTCACGATGGTTATGCAGGCCATTAGCATTCCACAAGAGGATAGTTAGGGGCTTTACGCTCATAGTGGGAGATTGAATGGGATTTGGGAAAGGACTCTAGTTAGAAGATTGATAAGCGGTTGGATGGTATCTCTAAGATCTGAGAGAAAGGAATTTAGAATGGAGTAAATGTTGGATAGATCTGGGTTGGAAAACGGATGTGGATAAGCGTCGTGGGAAGGATAACTTATTTGATCAGGAGTGTTGGCTGAGTGCTGAGCCCGCCGTGGGGTACGAGGGTGTTCAGTCCTCTGGGTCACTGGAGGTTGAGGCTTTGGTTGACTAGGAGGAAGAGAAGGTAGTTCTGGAATTTTGTTAGGGTGCTCTGGGGGTAGTTTGACACGTATGGGCAGATTATGGGGAAGGATCGGTTGACGGGAAGCTTGTGGTTTAGGGTGGAAGGCTGGAGGCCTGATTTGGGAGTTTGGAGGCGCCTGAATAGTAGTCTGTTTCATCTTTATGGTGGTGACGTCGGGGAATTTTTTATCTGATTTCAGCAGTAGAATCCCTGACTGTAGATGTGGTAGGCTGCTGTTGAGCGAAGGTAGTTGCAGGCTTCTGAAGTTGAGGGAAGGCAGACAAATTGTTCAACTCTGGTGCCTGGGTGCGTGTCTCTTGGTCATCTCTTTTTACATTAATGTAGTGAGATCTTTGTCGAAGATGGGTTTTGTAGACTGTACAACCCCGGTAGCTGGCTGGGTGACCTTCACCGCAAAGAGCACACTGAGCTGGCTCATCTCGAGCTTTCTGGCACGTTTCAGAGGCATGTGGGCCGGCACACTTGACACATCTAGGTGGGTGATAACAGTAGGACTTCGTGTGTCCTAAGGTTTGGCATTTGGTACACTGAACAATTGTCGTCTTTACCCTAGGCTCTTCGAATCGTACAGATGAGTAGACCAGTCTTCTCACCTGAAATATTTCTGGATTGTTTCTGGCTGGTTCGAGGTCTACGAAGAATAGTGGCAAGGGGTATTTTTGTGTATGGTGTGTCACTGAAGAAATGTTCCTTACGTGGTGTCCAATTTCTTCCAGGCCTTCTTTAATGGCTTCAGTTGGGGTGGATGAATGGAGTCCGCGTAAAACAACGCGATATGATTTTTCTTGTTTGAGTTGATAACAATGAAAGTCGTAGTTTTTTGAGCTCAAATAACTCACGAGTTTCTTGTAATTTTCTTTCGTGTATGTGTTTACTTTTATGTCGTTTGATCGGGAGAAACATTGGAAGTTTGGTTGTCCGATTAGATTGGCGATTTCTTTACCGAACGACAAAAAATTACTAATATTTGTTACAAATATTGGAGGTGGCTCGGGATCGGAAAATCCTTGAGGTCCCGGAACTGTATTTGCAGTGTTGACTGTTGCGGCATGGCTAACGATAGATGAAGGAGGTACATTAGTAGGAGACGGAGCGGCCGAAGTAGATGGCGCTGTTGGTTCATGTTGGTTGGCTGCAGTGGTGCTGCGAGTTTTTGGTGGTGATTGTAATGTATTTGGCTGTTGCTTGGACTTGGCCGATTTATTTTTTTTTTTTGTTAGGAGAATTTCCTCCGGACCCAGTATTGTTCCAGTGGCGTTTTTGGCGTCGCGTTAAATACTTCGAGTCTGATTCGCTTATTTCAGAGAAAGGCGTCTCTTCCCCTGATTCATCGCATGACAATGTTCTATCGAGATCCATAACTCAATAAAATAAGAAAAAAAAATGAAAAATAAAATAAACATATAAAGAGATCTATTTAAATTATATAGTGACCTACACTAAAAAAAAAATAAAAATAAAATAAATTAAGAAAAAAAAATACACTTATAGAGACTTATATAAACTAATTAATAGAAAATTAACCTAAAAGATCTTAAAACTAAACTATTTACAATATATACATAGACAACATACAATAAAAAACCATTTCTAATTTAATAAAAATAAAGTCTTAGAGAGAAAAAAAAAAGTCTTAGAGAAAAAAAAAAAAAAAAAGTCTTAGAGAAAAAATAAAAAGTCTTAGAGGAAGAGAACTAAAAGTTTTAAAAAGAATGTCTTGGTTACGAAGTCAGAAATGACAACACTTCCGACCGAGACCTTGTAAATAAAGAGAAGAGGATTAGCCTAGCCGTTATCCCAGCCTGGGACGGCCACCAGTTTATAGGTGCCTATTTAACTAAACAGCACTCACCTCTCAATTTGTGTTCATCAAAGTATGTTATAGTGCTACGACTCACGATTTACAAAGTTTGATGGATATTCATGCAGTATCACACAGATAAAAAGGTAACTAACACAGAGCGATACGTATATAGAACTGAGCTAGCGGCCATTTTTTCGGAATTAAAACAATAATTTAAATACAAAACAATAAAAACATGTGATAAAATTTTTCACTAGAAATAAAATAATACAAAAAAATTTATACTTCGTCAAATTTGATAAATAAAACTAATTAATCTTACATGTAAATTATGAGTACCTGTTACAGTACATGCTCGAGACCACCATTTTACGTCCCTACCGAAGAGCGGCATAACCAGGATATTTTGCTCCCTTTAAAAATGTGGCCATCAGCCGGTTCTGAACCTGCAACCTTGGGCATAGAAGACTGTTATGCAAGCCACTACACTACAGGTGACCCATGTTTTTTTTTTTGTTTTTTTTTTATTTATTTATTTTTTATATATATATATATATATTTTTTTTTTACTGTATTTGTAAAAGTTTATTATTATTGAAATCCAAATTAGTTATTAAGAAGAGATAAGTTGTTATAGGTAGAAATAATCAGAAGTCGTGTGAAAAATATTTAACTTTTTTTTCTTTTATTTTTTTCATTTTTGCTTCATGTTTGAGCCGAAACTTCGGCAAAAATAAAAAAAATATTTTTCACATGACTGACTTTGTCGAAGAACATGTTTTGTAGATAGAGGAACTTTTAGGCAGTGTTCTATTGTTTTTAAATAATTAGGGACTTAATAGTAAGTTTAGTAGAGACCATTCAAGTTTTTTTTTTTTTTTTTTTTTTTTTTTTTTTTTAACCAATGAATTATCCCTTGTCACGCAAGCAATAAAAACAAGGAGGCGTTGTGTCAGGCAGGAGAAAGTGTTCCCACTGTGTACCATTTCATAATATTTGCCGAATGGAGTAGGCACTTGTGCCGCAGGGGGAAACAAATTTAGAAATAAAGTAACCATCTACACGCACTTCCATTATATTGAACTAATTTAAGGTATTAGGACCTCTTAATTTTACCTCATTTTAAAATAGTTGTCTAAAAGAAGAAGGGCGTATTAAAATGCTAATATGGTAGGAGAGGTGACGGCGGTGGTGGGGGTTATTACAGAGTAGGAGAGAGATTAACATACCATCCCTGTTTACACACACCTCCGGTGGTAACACACATCCACCGCATGTCTCTTCTCTCAGGGCCATTGTCAGTCCTTGATGGCCCTTTGTATCGAGGTAAGGTAGTCTTGTACTAACTCTATGGGCACCTGGAATAAGCTGCAAGCATGTTTTTTATTTACTCAGTACAAGTAAATAAGATAACTATATGATTAAAACATATGATAGTCCTATGAAAAACTACCCATTGGCAGCACTCCTACATATAATTTAAGGTAGGATGTACCTTGGCCATCTTCTCAAGTCGGTGGATTGTTGGGAACAGATTTCGAGGAGAGGTCGCGGATATTGTGGGTTTGTGGGCAAAGAGGTTCCAATGAAGAGGTATATCTATTTCGGGCTAGGACTTCAACTATTGGTATATTCAGGTATACATGGAGGATTTTATTAGAAACAAAATAAGGAGCATTAAGGATTTTGAATTGCAAGATTTGGATGAGAGAGGAATTTGATGGTTTACGGTTAGAGATGGGTAAATACTCACAAAAAAAGTAGGATTACTTTACTAAAATAATCAACTAGTTGAGTACAGAGTGTGCTTTTCATTTATTTGTGTCTGTCCATTTTGAGGTATATTATTAATTTATTTAGGTCACATTTCGATTTTGATTTAGAAATCGATTATTAGGAAGAAATATGAATTCATTGAACAATTCTCGTACTTTTTTAGTGAAGAGCTATTGGGCTCCACTAAACTTTCGTAGACCCCAATGCCATAGGTTCGAATAGGTCTGATAATGCTTATATAAATGAGTTTTTTTTTTTTTGTAAATAGGGGTTTTTCAAGAAGTCAAATTCAACTTAATTTTACAGTTCTACTTACATATTACTCTATGTTAGTTTCCTTCTCATCAATGTGATACTGCTTGAAAATGTTTCAAACTTAGTAAATCGCGAGTGGTTGCACTGACAAACACATTAACGAACACATATCACGAGGTGAGTGGCAATTAGTTCGATAGACAATAATAGACTGGTGGCCGTCCTAGGCTGGAGATAAGTCCTAGGCTAGGACTTACTAATCCTCATCTTTTTTTACAAGGTCTCGGTCGGCAATATTGACATTTCCGACTTCGTAACCTAGACATTCGTCATATAAACTTTTATTTTCTTCCTGTTAGAATTTATTTTAATATTTTTTTTTATTTATTTATTTTTTTTTATGTGTGTTTTTTCTCTTTTTCCAGGACTTTATTTTTATTTTACTAAATCAGAAATGTTCGTTTTGTTTTACGTTTTCTTTGCATATGTATATATTGTAAATAGTTTAGTTTTAAGATATTTACGTTAATTTTCTATTATTAGTAATTTATATAAGTCTATATAACTTTTTTTTTTTTTTTTTTTTTTTTTTTTTTTTATTTATCTCACAATATAAGAGGACTTTATATTTATTTTTTCTATTGTATTCATCATGGATTTAGATAGGACTCTATCTTATGATGAATCAGGGGAAGAAACGCCATTCTCTGAGATTAGCGAATCCGACTCCCAATATTTAACGCGACGCCAGAAACGCCATAAGAACAACACTGGGTCCGGCGGTAATTCGCCAAACAAAATAAATCGGCCAAGTCCAAACAACCGCAAAAATCAATTCCTTCTCCGCCAAAATCTCGCAGCACCACTGCAGCCAACCAAATTGAATCTCAGTGTTATTCTCGACTAAGCGATATCAAAGTTAATACCACCACAAAAGATAATTACAAAAAACTGTTAAGTTATTTGAGTTCAAAAAATTATGATTTCCATTGTTATCAGTTGAGACAGAAAAAATCTTATCGAGTGGTTCTACGCGGGCTCCACTCATCCACTCCCACTGATGCAATTAAACGAGGTCTGGAAGGAATTGGGCATCACGCACGGAACATCTCTTCAGTGACACACCCCACAGGAAAATACCCATTGCCATTATTTTTTGTGGACCTCGAACCAGCCAGTAATAATTCTGAAATATTTCATGTGAGAGGGCTAGGCAAAAAACTACTATTGTTCAGTGCACCAAATGCCAAACCTTTGGACACACTAAATCATACTGTTTCCACCAGGCTAGGTGTGTAAAGTGTGCCGGACCACATGCCTCTGCCACTTGCCCGAAATCTCAGACTGAGCCAGCAAAGTGTGTTCTTCCTTCAAAAAATTTCTGAACGCCCTTATAATCCACCAAATCAGCCAAAGCCCCAACCTCTGTTATCTCAGCGGACTGAACAGCTTCATACCCCACGGCAAGTTCAGCTCCCAGCCAATAATCTAGAACCAATAAACTATCCACCCCAGGTATTTTATCCACATCAGTTTCCCAATCAAGATCCTTCCAATATATACTCCATCCTTGAGTCCTATCTCTCTGATCTCAGAGCTACCATCCAACCGCTGATCACCCTTCTCACCAGAGTCCTTTCGCAAGTTCCATTTAATCTCGAACGATGAGTGTAAAGCCCCTAACGATTATCTTGTGGAATGCTAATGGCCTGCATAACCATCGTGATGAACTGGACTTATTTCTACATGAAAACCACATAGACATAGCACTACTTACTGAAACTCACTTCACACAACGATCAAATTTTTACATACGTGACTACATCACTTATAGATCTGACCATCCCGACTACACTTCCCATGCTGGATCATGCATCCTTATCCATAAATCCTTACCCCATTCTCTTATTCATTCTACTCCAACTGATGCCATACAATCAACCTCGGTAATCATTTCAACTCGTCCTTTCCATCTTACACTCTCAGCTGTATACTGTCCTCCTGGTAACTCCCTTTCCTTTAACCAACTTGAAACCCTCTTTCGATCCTTAGGAACGCGCTTCATTGCTGGAGGTGACTATAACGCTAAACACCAACGATGGGGTTGCCGAACATCCAACTCCCGTGGTAATGTCCTCTCTCGCGTCTATAACTCCAATTGTTATACTATCCTTTCTCCTATGAGCCCAACATATTGGCCAACATCCCTCAAAAAACGTCCAGATATCCTTGATATATTTGTTTCCTCTCAGATATCTTCCTCCCAATCCACAATCAAAACCCTAAATGACCTTTCATCTGATCATAGCCCAGTTCTGCTTTCCTTGCACTCGAGCCTTGTTCCTAAACCCACCATTCCCACTCTGATTACAGGACGAGTAGACTGGGACGGATTCAGAAGTGACTTGGAAACCAAACTGGACTTAAAAATCCCATTTAACACTACACATGATATTGATAAAGCCGTTGAACAACTGACTGACTCAATTAGCAGTAGCATACTTGACAACACTTTGACCATTAAGACTACCAACTAGGAGACTACCCTGCCACAGCACATTCGAATCTTATTAAGGGAAAAACGTAGGGCAAGATCGAAGTGGCATAGGACTAGATATCCATCAGCCAAAACTTATTATAATAAACTGACTAACAGACTGAAAACAGAAATCAGAAAACCAAAAATTCAAAACTTACTCAACTTCACCGAAAAACTTACTATTACAGACAGATCATTATGGATGACGACAAAAAAGCTACAGAAGTTCAAAAACTGTAATCATCCACTCCTAACAGAATCCCATGGCTGGACAAGATATGATGAAGAGAAGGCCCAGATATTAGGTCAGCACCTTTTTCGAACCTTTAATCCACATCCAGATGTCCATAATCCTGGTCACATTAAGTTTATAGAAGATGAACTAGATATCCCACTCCAAATGGCCCTTCCTCCTAAAGCGTTCCATCCGTCAGAAATATCTAACATTATTCAGAATTTACCATTCCGCAAAGCTCCTGGGCATGATCTTATAACTTCCCATATTTTAAAAGCACTTCCTCGAAAAGCTATCCTCTATCTCACTTACATATATAATTCCGTACTTCGTTCCACCTACTTTCCTGCCTCCTGGAAATTATCCATCGTCAAAATGATACCCAAACCTAAGAAACCGCCTGAAAATCCATCTTCTTACCGTCCCATCTTACTTCTACCAATCATGGGTAAAATATTGGAAAAACTTATCCTAAAACGCCTGTACCCCATCCTTGATACTAATTCCATAATTCCTGATCATCAGTTTGGATTCAGGACGTCCCACTCCACTATCCAGCAATGTCATCGCGTGGTGGACGTTGTCTCGTCTACATTGGAGCGTGGCTTGTATTGTACGGGAGCCTTCCTTGACGTGGAACAGGCCTTAGACCGAGTCTGGCACCCGGGATTGCTTCACAAGCTCCGCCAATTCCTTTCCCCTACATACTTCCTTATTATCCAGTCCTACCTCGCTGGCAGATCCTTCAAAATCAATCATAATAATTCATTTTCGTCTATTTTTAGTCAGTCTGCTGGTGTCCCTCAAGGTAGTATCCTAGGACCCATCCTTTACACAGTTTATACAGCTGATATCCCAACCCATCCTAACACCTTCCTTTCTACCTATGCTGATGACACTTGTGTCTTATCAGTCAATACTGATCTAACTATTGCCTCTCAAACTCTCCAATCCCACCTCAGAGACCTTGAAGTATGGTGTCAGAACTGGAGAATTAAAATAAATTCCAACAAATCCAACCAAATTACATTTACCCTTCGTCGTAAACCTATGACTTCCTGCCCTACTGTCTCCTTCAATAATACTCCTCTTGTCCCGGTTGAACAGATCCGATATCTAGGACTGCACCTTGACAAACGCCTCACTTGGAATCCTTATACAAAACTGAAACGACAAGAAGCTGCACGACGTTTTCGACTACTTCAACACTTACTAGACAAACGTTCTAATCTTCCACTTAACTACAAAAGACTCATCTACATGACTATCATAAGACCAATATGGACTTACGGAGTTGAGCTCTGGGGCTCTACTAAACCATCAAATTCTTCTCGTATCCAATCCCTTCAGTCCAAAATCCTTCGTAAAATCCTCAATGCTCCTTACTTTGTCACCAACAAACTCATCCATAAAGACCTTAATGTCCCATATGTTGCTGGTTTGGCCCGTACGAGGTATCAATCCTTCCATGACAAACTCCATTCCCACCCTAATCCTTTCGTTTCAATCCTTTCTTCCTCTTCAATTCCTGACAATCCTCCGAGGCGTCTGAAAAGGAGATGGCCCCGGGACCTTCTAGTTTAGAATATTTTTAGAGTTCTTCCATTGGGTAGCTTCTCTACATGTGTTTCATGCCTTTTTTATGTTTCATTCAAATTTACTTTTTGTATTACTTGTTATACAGTTGTAAATTCAAATAAATAAATATATAGAAAAAACAAAAAAAACAACTTAATTTTATTATAAAAAAAAAAGTCAAAGTCGACTTTGTCAGGGAATAAATACAATAGGTAGATATGCCATTAAACATGCTACTTTTTGGCTGAAGAAGCAACGCGTCAAACAAGGCGGCTCTTAATTAAATACAAATGATAAGTTCAATTCCATTAAATTACTAAATTGGTATTAGTGTAATTTTGAGAAACGAGACCTTTTCGAATTGGACTGAATATAATATTCATAATAACCCTTGTGAATAATTAAGAATTCCATTTTTTACCGAAAATACACAGTTTAGGCTACCCTGAGTCCAAATTATCAAGTACCGTAAAAAGGTCTATGTGTAAGTCCGTGTTTGTTTTGTAATTCTAGCTCAAAAACGATAGGTTCTTATAAAACTGGAATTTAAAATTTTAGAAGCGTATATCCCTAAGATGTTCCATCAACTTTTTCATCAAAATAAGCGTACCAGAATTGCCACTTAACTTTTACACATTTTTACCATTTTCTTAAATTCCGCTTTAAACGATTTCGATTAAACTCGCTGTATCGATGTAAAATTTAATGGGCCTTATTATCATTTGGGTTTCATTCCGATTAATAGCCTGACACGGCTTAAATGCCGATTTTTTTACTTTCTTGTCCTAAAATACCTTTAATTTTGTGAATTCCGAAAAATTAACTATATCATGTTATTAGATAAAAAAGAGCTAAATATAAAAGATGGAAGAATCTGATAAAGAACTAAAGAAGAAATGATTTAAAGATGTTTTTAAGTTATTGTTGTTTTCATATTCTCACTAGCATTGACTAGCCCCCATAATATAATTCATTCTTTTGAGGTTAAATTTTTTTCAATGTTCCCATTTTCAAGATATTTTTTGTTGTTCCAAAAGCTCATCTGTTTTTTCTTTAAGATGTGAAGAATTGTTGATCATTATGTTATAGCTAATTTCCATATTTTAATTAAGTTTCTTTTCATTTATATTTTTTGGGAAGTTCCATTTTTTCAGATTCTCATACGTATTGACTAATTTCCATAATATAATTTAGTATTTTAAGGTTTAATTACATTTTTCAACGAATCCCGTTGAAAGCCCCGAATTCGGAATTGGAACATCCCAAAAAGTAAAAATTAAAAGAAACTAAATTAAAATATGGAAATTAGCATTAACCATATGATCAACAATTCTTCACATCTTAAAGAAAAAATAGATGAGCTTTTGGAACAACATCAAATATCTTGAAAATAGGGATAAAGCCCCGGAACGTTGAAAAAATATAATTAAACCTGAAAAGAATAAATTACATTATGGAAGTTAGTAAATGCTTATGAGAATATGCAGAAATGAAACTTGAAAAAAAAGAAATTTTTCTAAACATAAGGATAATAATATAAACGATTAATATACCTTTGAAAAGCTAAAGTGATTATTGTACAGAACAGTTTTATATTATTTAATCCAAAACATTACATAGCACAAACATCTTACATGGAATCCTCATACGAGACTAAAACGACAAGAAACTGCCCGTAGATTCCGATTAATACAACACTTACTCCACAAACGTTCAAAACTTCCAATTTATTACAAAAAGCTCATTTATGTTACCATCATCAGACCCATCTGGACATATGAAATCGAGCTTTGGGACTCTACTAAGCTATCTAATTCCTCCCGCATCCAATCCTTACAATCCAAAATCCTTCGTAAAATCCTAGATGCTCCTCATTTTGTCACAAATAAAATCATCCATAAAGACCTTAATATCCCATTAGTTGCAGACCTTTCTCGTACCAGATATACCATTTTCAATTCCAAACTCCCATATCAGATAAACCCTCTTGTCCGCAACCTATCAACTTCAACTAATTCTTACAACCCTCCGAGGCAATTGAAAAGAAGATCTACTTACTCGGGATCTACTTACTTAAATAAACATCAAAGCTCTACAGCTGGATAGTTTCTTCACAAGCCTTTTCACGATCTTATTATAATTTAACACTTACTTGTTGTATTTATGTTATATAAAATTTAAATAAAAAAATCGAAAATATATTTCCATGCGAAACTGAATATTTCTCTTTGAACATTTTTCAACGCTTTGTTTTGTTTTTCAAAATTACTTAATAGTCCTTAAATTGATTTTAAAAACCGAAGTAAGCAAAAATGTAGTGAGTTGCCACACCAGTTTTTTTTAAATTGTTGTGTTCCAATGTAAGAGAATCTATGGAGCAGTGACAGACGACAGACGATGAAGATTGGAGCTTATTGACACTTACAAGATAAGCAGTGTTTGTTGAATAAAGTTGAGAAGTGGAGGTAAATTTGTTCCGTTCCACACGCTACTTGAAGGAACCTTAGCGCTAATTACATTAGCGTCTCTTTCTATTACATTAGCCTGTCCATTTTAGACAGCATATAATCTATCTTACAGAGAGGTCCCATTATCTTACAGGTAAATAATATAGCCGCAATCTTATTTATTTAGTTTTAATAAGAAAAACCGAGTATTTATTAATGGAGTTTAAGTACTGTGGGAATAAAGGGGTAGGTACAAAATAATGGTGTAATTATCCCGTGTTGAAACTATATTTATTTATTAAATTTAATCCATCATTTTATATTTGCCTAATAGGATCCTGCAGGAATTTGAGAAAGATGGCTGGATCACAAAGTTATACCTAATAAAAAAATTTGATAATAACATTAACCGCATTAAGCACGAAAAAGAACGTTGAGATGGATTTCCGAAATTCGACTTATTTTTTTCTTTATATATATATATATATATACACCTTTATTTATTTTCTTTCTTTCTTCAGTATCTTTTTTATTTTATTTTTTTTTATTTCAACAACAATTTTTATTGAGTAAAATTACAATCTGTCCCAATTTGGACATCAATAGTGATGGTGAAAGATATCATACATATTACATTCATACAATATTTACACAGCATAAAATTACAATAAAATATATACACAATAATGAATCAATACAATAAAGTCAAGAAATCGCTTATACCTATATACACATACACACCCTCAGAAATACATCACATTAAGTGGAGAATCTAGCCAGTGCTAGAACTCCAATATATTTACAAAAGGTCGCGGGGCCACTGCCGTTTCAACCTTCTAGGTGGGTTGGATGGATGAGTGGAGCTGGATAGGGATTGAGCTAGAGGATTAGGACGATGAATGAGGTTCTGGTGGAATTTGGATGGAATTAGGTCTGAAATGGATGGAACATTAAGGTCGTGGTGCAAGGTATAGTTGGAGACATAATAAGGAGCATTTACTAACTTCAGTATCTAGCAATTGCTGTTAAAGCTTAGAAATAATAACCATAAGGCTCATTGCCGGAAAAAGTCAGACGATGATTTACAAAATAACTACATATAGACAGACTTAATGCTGTTTCGGACCGATTCTTGCATCAGGAAGAGAGTAGCTACATTAAAAAGTGTCAATTTTAGTTTGGTAATCCTAGTTACCACTGAAATATTTCGATTCGTATCCTTTTAAAAGGAGACTCTAGTCAAAAATGGTTATTCTCTTCCATTTTTATACATGTTCTAGTTACAAGATATGTCAATTGTTTAGAATCCTTTCATCGAGAATAGCGTCTTGTATAATAAACTAATAATTAGAACAGACCTTAAAATATTAAAATGGGATATATTCGGAAATAGTGAAATAAGTCCTTTCGTACTGTATATCCGTTCTAAGAAATATTATTATTGAAACAATGTGTTTGATACTTGTATCATTAATATGCATAATTGAATTTTTCTTCGATTTATAAGCGGATGTTCCTATTTGCGTTTCTTCAGACCAATAAATATTCATTCTTTCAGATCATCTGGCAGGATCGGCAAGTTGTTATTGGCTTCGGAACTTTTACTTTCGTTTCATTAGTTCTTTTCATGTCTTCTTCTGACTGTGTAAATAATTTAATTCTTACCTTTTTCTTAAGGAGGAAATAAAATCTTTGCTTGGTTAATCGACTTCCGATAATTTCAAAAAAGTGGGAGTGAAAAGAAATTCTTTTTTACTTTTACTTTCACTTTTTTTTTAGTTATATTTGAAATATATATTGAGGAAAAGTATTAATAAAAGTTTGAATTATAGTTTTACCGGGAATACACGTTTTAGGTCCCCCCAAGTCCAAATAACTAAGTCCCGCAACATGATCTGTGACTTTCTGTGGTAATTTTAGCTTTATATATAAAACTAAATTTCCAAATTTTAGAGGATTACATTCACATTAGGTCTGAGATATTACAGAAACTTTTAAAAACAGAGCCACTTGATACCATTCAGTTTAAACATTATTACAATTTCATCAAAAGCAGCTCCAACAGTTTGATTAAACTAGCTCGAAAAATTTGCCATAACGTAAAAGGCATGTAAGCTTCTAAAATACGGAATTTAGGTTCGTATGACTATTCGTTTTCGTGCTGCACTTACTACACAACCAAACACAGACGTTTTGGCGAGACATAGTCATTTGGACAGGGGACCTTAAAACGTATATTTTCGGTGAAAACTTGAATTCTATTATTTTCGCGATCGCAATACGTTTCCTTATTATATATTTGATGTATAGGAAAGTGAAAGTAAAAACGTTATACGTCTTGTAAAACTACACCACAGCAATAGAGGAAAAGATAGATTTAAAAAAAAAAAAAGTTTACACAGATACCCTAATTAAAATCGATTAAGGGGGGCAGTGTGTGTGTACACCTATTGTGTAGTGGCTAGCATAAAAGCATTCTATGTGCAAGGTCTTGGGTTCACTTTTTTGAGCGAGTGAAAAATCCTCGTTAATGCCAACCTTCGGAGGGGGCACAAAGTAATGGTCCCGAGCATGTTCCATGTCAAGTACTAGTAAAAGATCCCTATGTATATATTTCATCTTTATCTGTATTTGAAAACTCTTAAATTGATTTTGATAACGGAGGTAAGTAAAAGTCGTGAGTTGCGCGCACTAGATTTTTATATAAAATGAACAGTTCAAAGTTACTTGAATAAATCATCTACTCTTAATAATTAATAAATATAGTTTTGCTTTCACCAATACTAAACTTTTATTTTTATAAAACAGCAAAAAATAAAAGATGGTCTCCCGTCCACTGGGCTGCTCATCACTAAAAGGTTAACGTCGTGAAGAATGTTAGGTAGTACCTATTAGAAATGAGACACCCAATCAACTTGTGTATAAAGTGAAGTTGTTAGTGTACTGCTTTAGCCGAGCTAGGTGTGGAGCTATATGGAGAAGCAAACCTCGGCAGGAGAGCTGTAATAGTAATCGATGAGGAGTATGGTAAATTAACTATTCATGGCACTTTCAACCGTAACGAACTTAAACGGCCGTCATGGCGGAGGTAAATCCAGATTTTACGGGGAGATGAAAACAAGATCTTCTCAAATTCATTAAGGACTTATGATACGATAGGAGTGAGTTTAATGACTAACTATTAATAGCGGAGCGGTAAGATGGAAGACTGTTTACAAATAGATGCGATGAGCGGGGGTTTGGAGAGGATTAGAGGGCCGGCTTTGGATGAGCGGGCGCTCCAAATTACAGGGCGGCCCGGGCCGGGAGGTAGCCTTCATAATCACCCTTTTTCAGGGCCCTTTACCATCTTATTAGCCCCCCTCCTCACCCTCCTCCCGCTCCCAATCCATCGTATTTATTAATTCATTTATTCCTTACAAGTGTTAATGGCTACTTTTCCCGTCTCCGATGTGTGACCTCGTGAATTGGTTGAATCCACTAGTTGTCAAGAGCTCTTAGAACACATATTGTGTCGCCGCACAATCAACATGCGCTATGGACAAGTTACAACGAATGAATATTTTCATATATTTGCTATTATAATTTAAAGAAAACTGGCGCCTTCAACAACTGACTTCCACATACCTGTGAAACAAATATAACAACTTATAAATAAAGTTGAAAAAAAGGAAAGAATGACATTAAGGATCCCACCCCATCTTGATAACTGTTCCACATAAGCCGACACTGTTCCTAAATAGTAATTCTATAAAGTTCTACCGGAACGCCAGGAATCTGGGAGGAAACTTTGATCAAAACCTATCCTGCAAAAACCGGTTTCCGATATTTCCAAAATCTCCAGTCGTACCTTTTCCACCTTAAAGTGACTGAATTCCCAACGTCTATCTGTATATCTATTCCAGTATGAAACACAAAAACTCCTACGACCCAAATATTTTCCCACATGGACTACTGCTGCACGGTATACGGTGGTGTTTCAAGGGATCTGGAGGTTAATTGTTTTGTTCGATTCATCTTCAGGGTCTGGATAAGAACTTTCTAGAACTATGGAATTATATTCTTCTTTCTATCCCTCACTCCAACTCTCTTCCTACCTTCAAATCCTGAGCTTATTTAATCATCTTAAGACCATCCAGTCATAATAGGTTTGCAAAAAAGTTTATTTTTTATTTATTTATTATGTTTTTATATTACATTGTTCTAATTTTCTACTAGTATTTGTTAACTTGTTTTTATTTACTCTATGACTCTAAAGCCCATTTAATATATTCTGTAAATGTTATTTAAAAGGGATCTTTCCCAATATAATAAGTAATTTATTTATTTATTTACGTTTAGATGGAATATGATTACTGATGATATTACATGAGAACTTTTTATTAGATTATATTAGAAATTATATTTGATTATGTTAGAAATTATTTTAGAACTAAAAGTTAATATTATAATTTTTTAAATGTTATCCTTGCAATAAAGGCTTTATTCATTCATTCATTCAGATGGAAATATCATCTACAATAATTATGTGCAGACAATGTTGATGTGCTTTTCGTCACTATCCATTACCTTCTTCTTTGTGTGTTATTTAAGATAACAGTTTTCTCAATTGCCCAGCTTTCCAAAAGTTCACATGCATATTACTAATCTTATTTGCGGATTTAAATTTAACTTGGAAAAATATCTGTTTAATGCTGTTTTCTCCTTAAGTTAATTATAAAATTCATTAATATTTCATAAATAGAGAATTTTTATTGATAATAACAAAAAAAAAAATGTAAAATTATTTCCAAGCAACGTTAAAGGTGTTTTAGAGGAATATATTTAAAATAATTATACTGCCACACTCGAACTAAACCCAAGACATAAACGTAATAATTTATATTTAATAGATGCATTGATAAACTGAATTTAAATTATGCATTTATTCAATACATTCAAATAATGAATCGAGGAAAAGAAGTAAAAATATATATTTATATAAATATGTATATTGTCTATTTTTAATGGACAGCTCTGAAGAGAAAGAAAAAAATGTGTAAATTAACCTCAATGAATTCTTCAGATATTATTGTATTTTATATTTTATAAAATTATACAAGAAGCTTGAGTAAGAAATTTCAGATTTATTTTCAGTGATAAAAGTTTTACTATCATCTGTTTTTCAAAGTGTACATTATCTACCAAAAGTCATCATTTTTATATTTTGACATAATATGTAGGAATATTAATGTACTTAGTCAATATTAATTAATTGTAATTGTAGGAATGTTAGTCTATACGATTATAGTCTCAGTCTATTAAGGTTAAATTTTATTTTTGTTATGTTTATAAACACTACTACAAATGCTTATTTGCTTATTGAATTTTATTTACATCTTTCATGTAAGCATAAACTAATTAACATCACATATAATACACCTATTATTAAAAAATAGAACTGAGTAAAAAATAAAAAATAATTAAAATAAGGGATTTTCAAAATGTTTTTTTCTGTATTTACTTCACCAATTTTGTTATTATTGTGCTGCAAAGTTTTAGCTATATTTAAGTCAGCTTCAGGTAAACTCAATTTTCTGCAAGTATAAGTTATAGCGTAGGAGGTACCATTTAATGGTTCTATTTAGACTGTAATGGGTTCTATGGATTAATAGGTTCTAAATAGGCCCATTAAATGGCTTTATAGCTTCACAAAATTAAATGGACCTGATGGCGATTTAAAATGTTGTCAATTAAATACTTCCCAATATATTTAAGAAATTCTTCTTCTTATGATATAATGATAAGAAAGAACATTACATACTTTTTTTTTTTTTTTTTTAGATAAATAGATATTTTTTTTTTAGAAATAACATATTTAGATAAAGATACTTTAGAGCAATAAGTGTTTGTGTTATGTTTAAAACTAAACATATTCTAATAAAAACTAATAGATAAATAGAAAAGTAAAGAAAAGTTAATAGTAGTATTAAATAAAATAAAATTAATCATCTTAAACGCATTCCCACATATATGACTTCTTCACATTTACCCAAGAAACCTCAGAACCAAGTTTTGCCTTCAACTTAAGGGGAAAGGAGAAACACCACTCAAGGAAATCCCAGGACTTCTCTTCAAGCTGGAGATCTAAATCAGCAGAAAGCTCAGGACTTGATTGGTTAGAGCTTGATAAGGACTATACTAAAGTTAAGCAAATTTTTGATAATTAGGATGAAGAAACAGATCATTTCAAAGGCTTGATTATGTCCTTGTTAGTAATAGAATATGGACAAATACACTTGCTATTGTTAGAAGGACTTGATGCTGAAAAGATTGTTTATTTTTGAGATTCGAAAATACAGCAGACACCATACAATCACACCAACCATGTAACAATTCTTATCTTACCTACTCAAAAAAAAAAAAAAAAAAAAAAAAAAAAAAAAAAAAAAAAAAAAAAAAAATATATATATATATATATATATATATATATATTATATATATATATATATATATATATATATAAGTTATGAAGACTCGGACAACTTAGATAAAAAAAAAAAAAATAAATGAGAGAAAGGGATGCATAAATGACTCACACGGCAACTGTGTTAAGACTGACTTTATTCTCTATAAATCCTCTATTTATACATTTTCTCTTTGTTTACATGATAAGAGTTGGTATTAAGCTGATACCGACTCGCCTCGGTCCATAACTCCCCCCCGCCAGTTTACGAACATCCCTCGTAAACTTACAGATCCAAGCGGGGAGCCGGTGCGATCGGTCAGCCGACAAAACATAATGTACAAACAAAAAATAAACTCTGAAAAGAACATAATAGACAATAGTAAAAGAGGAATCAAAATAATATACAATAATACACTAAGAATCAACATAATATACAATAATACAACATGAATAAACTCTGAAAAGAACATAAATACAATAAAAAAGAAAAAGAAAATCTCTCTAACAATTAGCAAGAAACAAAATTTATAAACACATATGTCAAACTCTGAAAAGAAACGAAGCACAGCACCGTGACACAAACCAAAAAAAATATAGAAATAAAGAAAGAAACACTGAATAACGGCGAACCAGAAGGTGGAAGTTTTAGCTGTTCCAGGTGCACGTTTCTACGCTTCCTAGGGTCTTTCAGACTCTCAATGGTCACCAAATTGTGTTCGCAAATAGCGAATGTACTGTGAAGCCGTTCAATCCCTCCCCTGCTCTTCGGGCGCCCCGGTGTATTGAGGTGTCACGTAAAATCCAAGGCCTTAGCTTCCGCCCGCACACGCGCGTTGTCAAACTCCATGCCACTGTCAGACGCTATCCGTTCGGGGACTCCGTAGAATTGGAACCACGTCCGCAAGGCTTCCAACACCGCTTCCGACGACCGTTGCTGGACCAAGTACACCATCGCAACTTTACTAAAGGTATCCAGAACCGTCATCCACTTGTACCCCCGCCAGGTAAACGTGTCGACCTGTAGATCCCGCAAAGGGGCCTCCGCGGTACGTGTCTCCTCTTGCAAGGCCTGGGGGGATGACGATCATACTTCGTAGCTAGGCAGACGTCGCAGTTCCCGATGACATCATGAATCGTCTTCCGCATGCCCCACCAGAAATACCTCCGCTTCAGAGCTTGTAGGGTCTCGGTGACTCCGCGATGATTCGTCTTACCCTGGTGGTATGCCAACGTCACTTCCCGTTGACGCTCCGCGTCCCTGATTGATTCCACCATCAGCGTGCACCGAACGAATGACCTATCCACCCCAATTTTCTCTTCACGCCAGAGACGCTTGATCTTGTCCCACACGGTATTATTCCCGACGTACAGATAATGCGTTCGTCCAGGCTTAGAGGCGTCCTTAAGCGCACGGCAGATCCCCTCCTCGCTAACACCCGGTTGCGACCAAATGGTTGTAATTGTGGTTTTACCGAACTGGCTATAGTCAAGCTTGAGCAACCCCACCGTCCTCGTCTTCCAAATGATCTGTCTGGATTTATCGTTAATAATTTCTTCCAGCTCTTCCATATGCGCGGCTCTCTCTTCCGCCTTACTCTCGATTTCGGTATCCTCTTCCTATGCAGGGGCTCGCTCACCTTCTCCGTCCGGCGTCCAATCCCTGATAAAACGCTGGAGTTCCCCAGACGGTTCGCCCACTTCCTGTTCAACCGCGTTAACGACAAGGGCCCGGGACAACCAGTCCGCAACCACGTTCTCTTTATCCGGCTTATACACAATGTCAAAATTGTATTGGCTAAGAAATTCTTTCCACCGGGTGACCCGCGCCGAAGATTCTTTTAGAGTGCCCACCCATTGTAAGGGACGATGGTCCGTGTGAACCTTGAATTTCCTTCCGAAAATGTAAGGCCGAAAGTGTTCGATGGCCCAGACGATTCCCAACAATTCGCGTTCCAGGGCGCTGTACCGCGTTTCCGCATCCGTGAGACGCCGGCTAGCGTACGCGATAGGGCGGTCCCCCTCGACCTGCTCCTGAGATAATACGGCACCCAACGCATATTCGCTGGCATCGGTTGTGATGTTAAAGCATCGCGAGAAGTCAGCACGGGCTCTTCCTGCAGCCTTGCCATACAACGTCTGATGTTGTCCTCCATCTTGGGCGTCACCACCACCTTTTTCCCCTTTTTTAGCAGGTTATTAAGGGGTACCAAGTGCGCGGCCATTTCTGTTCCCGGAGTGCTTAAGGGTACCGTCTTTCCTTCACATAGGTTATCCTATCTTGATTCAAGGGAATCTCGTGCACGGTTTTTCAGGTCGCTCCCAGGATTTCGTGTTCGTTGAAGAAGATGTCGCGATACTCCTCCCTCAATTCTGTCCTCCAGTCCCGTACTCTATTTACCGCTCCTATCCTCCCGTCTCTAACGAAATCCCTGCACCGGTAGGTTTTCTTTCC
Source organism: Piezodorus guildinii (assembly GCA_023052935.1). Lineage (NCBI taxonomy): Eukaryota > Metazoa > Arthropoda > Insecta > Hemiptera > Pentatomidae > Piezodorus > Piezodorus guildinii. Next base: position 162,681,833 of record CM041295.1, on the reverse strand, counting down.
AATCTTTATACTCCAACGCCCCCCTTTACTCCTAAGTCTGGCCCCTACCCTCCCTAACAAATCACATCCTATGATCCCTCCATATTCGCGGGCATGCTTCCGACCGTATGAACTATAATGTCGCCTTCCCCCGTCGTCCACCGTTCTAAACCCAGACGTTTTTTCCCTCTACGTCGCACGGCCCACCCAGGGTGATCAATTTACATCTACATACCTGTGGCTGGATTGCCCCGCCGTCACGACACATCAACTCCGCTGCTCGCCTACTCATGATGGTGCTGGAGCTCCCTGTATCCACCAGGCATCTCACACCTTTCTCGACTCTAATGATAGGCAGACCGCCGCACTCGCTTCTGATGTTGTGGTTTACTATCATGCGGTCGCCCCTCCTCCGACACGCTCCTCAGGCCTCTGCTTGTACTATCCTCTCCGCTGCTGCCACCCGTCTTTCGCCACGTCGACCTCCGTTGCGTCTTTCTCTACTGCTGCATCCTGGTTCGTCGTCGTCCGTCCCGGATGTTCCAGTACTGTCAGTGGAATCTGTTGTCTCTCTGCTCCTCTTCCACATCCTTTGGGCATTTACCTCCATTGGTTCTCCTCTGGGTGTATCCTGTTGGCGGAAGATGTACGGACACTGCCTAGCGATGTGTCCTTCCGTACCACATTCAAAGCATTTTGTCCTCGGACATTGTGCCACTAAATGTCCCGTCTTCCCACATCCGTGGCACCGTCTTTCCTCACGCCTTCCAGTGGGTCTGGTCTTCCGCGGAGATTGCCTTCTGCCGTCATTAGGAACTCTCTCTCGTCTATCATACTCAGGCTCCTTCCTCCTCCATGGCCCAGGGTTGGGCCTGGCTCTCCTGTACGCTACACGGATCCACCCGTTTTCTTCCGTTTCCATCCGTGTTTCCTCATCTCGTGCGCTAGCGTCCATTAACTCTTGGGCGCACTCTACGAAGGAACGACCTTTAGGGAAGCCGTCCTTTCTTCCTGTTTCCCTGGCCAACTGTACTAGAAGAATTGGTGACAGGAAGTCCATTCTAGCTGTCACCTCTACTGCACTCATGATCTCCCGTAACTTCTCCGTTATCTTGTGGAACCGCACGAGCAACTCTCCTGCGTACTGTCCGCTGGACTGACGGGGGTGTTTCACCTCCCTGAACATCTGGAAGATGTCTTCCTCGGGACTCCATTTGCCGCCCCCGTAAGCTTTCTTGAGCCGTTCCTTCACTACAGCCCATGGGGTCACCTCATCCGCTTGTATAAAGTTGAGGACGCTTCGCTTTACGCGGCACACCAGATCGGCTTTCAGCGACTCCGCATCTCCTTCTCCTAGTATCCCATCCGCTACCTTAATCTCGATGCGGGACATAATGCGGTCACAGTTTTTTAGGAAATGATTTAGTTCTCCCGTTTGCCCAGTAAATTTGTCTACATCTGAAATCGCCATCCTCAGGTCCTGTGCATTTGCAGCTTTTACTTTTAGCCAGGCTAAAGTGTTTGCGTGGGCCTCTGCTATAGTCTCCCGTGGTAACGGAGGCATCTCTACTGGATGGACTGGGATCTCCACTGGCATCTCCACTGGTACTCCTGGTACTTGGAGGGTTGCTGGTCTTACAAAGTTTTCTGCCATGTCAGTCGTTGACTCAAAAAAAAAACGCACGTAAAAGAAGATGCTTATATAAAACTTTAAGCACTACAACTGAGTTCCCGGGTTTCGGCACCAGTTATGAAGACTCGGACAACTTAGATAAAAAAAATAAAATAAATGAGAGAAAGGGATGCATAAATGACTCACACGGCAACTGTGTTAAGACTGACTTTATTCTCTATAAATCCTCTATTTATACATTTTCTCTTTGTTTACATGATAAGAGTTGGTATTAAGCTGATAAGCTCGGTCCATAAGTTATATATATATAATAAAATTAATAATTAATCTGAAAAAAATATTTTCCTTCTGTTTTTTTCTTCATATTTTTCCTTGGGGATTGGAGCTCTACAAGCCATCAAATTCTTCCCGTATTCAATCCCTACAATCCAAAATACCTCCGTAAATTCCTCAATGCACCTTACTTTGTCACGAATAAACTCATCCATAAAGACCTTAATGTTCCGAATGTTGCTGATTTGGTCTGATCTAGATACCATTCCTTTCATGACAAACTCCATTCCCTTCATAATCCTCTAGTTTCAATCCTTTCTTCCTCTTCCATTTCTGACAATACTCCGAGGCGTCTGAAAAGGAGTTGGCCCCAAGACCTTATAGTTTAGAATATTTTAAGAGTGCCTCCATTGGGAAGCTTATCTACATGTGTTCCATGCCTTTTTTTATTCCATTCAAATTTACTTGTATTCCATTATACAGTTGCAAATTCCAATAAATAAATTTTAAAAAAATCAAACTTTTTACCATTTTTTATCAGAGATAAATTCGAGAAATGGTTAATTATTACGAACAAACAAAATTAAACATACTTTAGTGAAAGACTTCAGCCTTGTCGGGCTATTTCCATGTAAATAAAATCTACATGAAATTAATGCCTTTATAATTTTGCATCAATATAGTCACAATGAGAAACGCTTATACACAGACCTTTTTGCACGGTTTGGTCTATTGGGCTGAAGGGACCATAGAAGGTTTACTTACGTTGAAAGCTCGAATTCCAAATTCACTAATTTCCAACGTATTAATTGGTAAAGTGAAAACGTGTTAAATCTCAAGTAAAACAGCCGTCAGTGCGTCCCTCTTATTCCGTCAGAACATTATGCAACTCTAAAGCGTAGAATGATTCGCTATTAAACCAAAATTGGGGGGGGAAGAAATACAAACGGCAGATGGAAAAGGAAATATGAGTTTTGTATGATTATAGAGGCGGTATCCGATCCCTTATCTGAGGGCAGCATTAATTATCGGGGAGCCGTTGGCAGCAAACAGCTTTGGAGTCATTTACATAGCCATTTACATCTTCTCACTTGTTGGATTGCCAAGAGCCTTTCCCGCTCCCTCAGGTTGGACCGCTCCTCCTTTCTCTTACTATTGCCTATTTTAAATACTTAACAAGTTGATTTCCAAAAGGTAGTAATGAACATTTCTTACCAAATCGACATTTTGATATATTTGTATTTGAATAGTTTATTTTAATCGGGGAGTGGCGTGGCCTATTGGATAGATTGACTAGTCTACTGTACTGGGTTTAACTACCTGCTGTGGCAGAATTTGTTCTGTTATTTCAGGTGTGGAGCTAACCTAGAGTAAGTTAAAGTATACGTTGGGAATGATTTAGTAGGACCGAGAGAAAGCTATATGATATTATATAAGGGTATATATTATGATATTATATGATATATATATATATATATATATATATATATATATATATATATATATATATATATATATATATATATATATATATAAAGGTGTGGCAATGTTGACAGGTTTTTCCTTACATAAATAAAAAGATGAATGTTTTATTTTTTTTATTTATTTATTTATTTTATAATATTCCGCATCTACCCAAGCGGGTCATTAGCGGCTTAAATTTTATATATTACATTACATTATATACGGACATTACTTTATAACATAAATTATTTACAGATTCTTACATTTACAGTCTGTTACAATTTTACAACATTTACATTACAATAGTATTTATATAAGATGGTTCATTTTTATAGTTTTTATGAACTTGATAACTTTTGTTATTTTTTCTTCATCGTCGGTGAGTGCTTCGGTCATACAGAGGGGTATATCGTGTTTTGTTCTGGTGTATATCTTGCATGAGGTCACAATGTGTTTTATGGTCAGAGGTGTTTTACATGTTTCGCAAATCGGTGGTTCTAGGCCTCTCATAAGGTATCCGTGGGTGAATGCCGAATGTCCAATTCGCAGTCTTGTTAAGATTACCTCTTCAGAGCGAGACTGTCTGGAAGAGGTCTTCCATGGAAGAGTGTCTTGCTTAATTTTTTGGAGCTTGCTGGGAGTTTGGTTCCATGTTTGTTGCCAGTGTTCTTTTAAGGCTTTTTTGCACCAGTGTCTCCAGTCTCCTACGGTCGTTTGATCCACTATAGTGGTATCATTCGTTGTCGTTCTGGCAAGGTTTGCTGCCCTGTCAGCTGCTTTATTTCCAGGGATACCACAGTGCGAGGGTACCCAGGCTAGCACAATGTCAATAGTTTGTTTTTCTAGCGTTTCCCATAGACAGTTGTGTATTTTCCGTACTATTGCATTTTCAGAGGTTCCATTGGCTATGGTCTTGAGTGAGCTAAGGGAGTCGGTGGCTAGTAGAGCATGTTTTATGTTATGTGTTTTGATGAGAAGCAAACCTTGGTAGATGGCGAAGAGTTGTGGACCACATTTCCTCCGCCCTTGAGTGCAAGCAGTATTGTTCGGGTGCCTTTCTGGACAAGCTCAAGCTTTTGACCGGGTGTGGCACCCGGGATTGCTCTTCAAGCTCAAAACCCATTTACCCCAATCCTTATACCTAGTCCTCCAATCCTATCTATCTAACCGCTCCTTCCGAGTTCGCTGTGGTTCAGAATTTTCCAAACATTATATTGTTAAGGCCGGTGTTCCTCAAGGCAGCGTCTTGGGACCCGTCCTTTACATCCTCTACACTGCCGATATCCCTACCGATCCCGATACCTTTCTGGCAACATTTGCTGATGACACCACCATTTTATCATCCAATTCCGATCCTGAAGAAGCATCGCTAAACCTCCAAAAGCACCTTTCCCTTGTCGAAGACTGGTGTAATGCTTGGCGCATTAAGGTGAATGAAAGCAAATGCACTCACGTCACATTCACCCTTCGACGCAAATCCTGTCCAATGGTTAATTTCAATTCTATACCGCTTCCTTCCTCAGACACAGTCCGGTATCTCGGCTTTTTACTAGACAAAAGACTGACGTGGAACCCACATACAAGACTTAAAAGAAAAGAACTCAACCGCAGATTCGGTCAGTTATATAGACTACTAAACAGAAAATCTCATCTTACAGTTGACAACAAATTACTAATATACAAGACAGTACTGAAACCTATATGGACCTACGGACTTGAACTGTGGGGGACAGCTAAACATTCTAACATCAAACGCATCCAATCCTTCCAATCCAAAGTCCTCCGAACAATAGTTAATGCTCCTTATTACGTTACCAACTGTACCCTTCACCATGACCTTAATATTCCATTTGTTTTAGACCTGGTACCATCCAAATTCTCCAAATTTCATCAGAACCTTACTCACCATCCTAACCCTCTAGCACAATCCCTATCCGGTACCACCCATCCGTACAATCCTCCTCGAAGATTGAAACGACAGTGGCCGCGAGACGTATTGTAAACACTTAAATTTGAGTTCTGACACTGGTCAGATCCTCCACTCATGTACGGTATGTTTGTGGCTACAGAGCCCTAACTCAGCCTCCGCTGGCTCACACCAGTGATGCGGCTGAGATAGAGGCGTTGGGATCTCTTTGATTCCGCTTTTTCCTCCACAAGTGGAGGGAAAAGCGCAGTCTTCTTTGTCTTGATTGTTTGTATGATGTTTATTTATTTGCCAACTTTTTATTTATCTTATTATAGGTTGTTGTTTTGATTTCTTTTGCTTTTTTATTTATTATTATTTTATTGTATATATATGAATTTATTTATTTTCTATTTTATGTAATTTGACTATTATTATTATCTTTTGTATATACTGTATGAATGTGGTCTCTTATCAATATTGCTATTTGCTAACTTTTAGAAATCAACGTATGAATTGTGGCAGCATTCCTGTGGAGGTTGGTTTTAATAAAGGGTTTATGAATGTCATTGATGATTTTTTTTAGAATGGATGGAATCAGATAGAAGATTGTTTAAGGAGGAAAAGAGTCCTTTGATTTGTTAGGCCAGTGACACTTAAAACCGAAGGAATATATTGGATCTCTTGTTACTGGGCATATTCGGCTCCACTTAGTTTATTTAGACTGATTGTGCTCATGAGGACCATCATTAACTTGATTCCTAAGTGTACCCACAACTAATATAACAAAATAGATAATAATTCTGTCTCAGCCGGAATTGAGTATAGGATTCGCAGCTTAGTAGCGCTCAATGAGTTCAAATTTTATGAGAAAAAAAAATGCCTTTTTTTAAGCAATAAAGTACAGTGTAACAAGAAAAATAATCTAGCATTTCCCTGTGCTTTAGCTATGAAAAAATTATCCAATTGGAATCATATTTCAAAAACTTCTTCACGAAATCTTATTATGGCAAAAAACATTGTTTTTTTTAAAGGGAGTGGAGAGGCGCTTTGGTATATTTATTTCTTGATTAAAAGCCTTACCAGCGAAGTAATTAAAAACTTGGAACTATGGCGTATCATTACTGGTCATTATTTTAATAACCGACTGTAAAATAAAAAGGGCAACTATGTAATGTTTGATAAAATTACCGAATGGTTGTTTAACTTCCTTCCAAGAGGGAGATAGTGAACGCTGATAAAAGATGGGCAATGCAACCATCTCATTTCCTCGAGTGCATTGCAAGTTTCCTTTTGGTTAAATAAGATCAATTAAAGTGAAAAGTTGCAGATACCTGCACATGTTGCATAGGAAATATTTATATGATGCTATAGCAATATAGTTCCAATCCGTTTACTGTAATATGTTTAAATTTTAAGGGTATTCATGAGATATATTTTAATGGATATTGTTCATTGGAAGATATATTTAAGGTTGGTTTTAAGGTTTCAGGATTTTTGAGAAAGCATTATCAGCTTCATCCACCACGCAGGAAACTCAATTATTGGATGTAAAACGGAAAAAATACTATACATATGCATGAGAATAACTAAAAATATAAGCTTTTATAATGAATGATAATAATTGAATCAGGAACTATTAATGTACTATATATTGAACCTAACATAACTTATTGTACAAATAAACAAAAAAAAAGGTATTACTAATACAGGTTTTTCGGCTATTAATCTCAAGATGGCTGCCGTTAGGCTGAAAACATTTTTACCCATAAACTAAATGAAAATTTTTATTAAGTATTGCACCAATAGCATCAATGCAATTAAAAAAACTCATGATGTAGATCAAAATTACCAAATCAAGTTTTTATGGAGGTAAGGATGATGGTAAAGTGGTAGGTAGATCGGTAGGTATGTACGTTCTTAAGTCAGAAAGTAGGATAGAATAGAATAGAATAGAATACATTTTATCAGTGACCTGTTACATTTAGGACCAAACTGGTCCTCTCTTACAATGAACAGGAATTGTAAGTAGATATAATATACCGGTTCTGGCGCAGGGCTTCGGTGCAAGATGGCGGCGCCCATGGTTTCCCGCCAAAACTGGCCTTTATTGAACGATCGTTCGCGATCTACCCGTCGTTCGTGATATAGTCAATCCAGCCTGACCTCATATTGTCAGTTTAATTTATCGATTAAATATTCGATAGTAGATAAGAATTGGGCGAGCTGGCGCACCGATTCCTCCATCCCCTCCCCTACCACTCTTAACCACCTATGACGTCATCACGACCTAACCTTAACTACTATGGTTCGCGCCATTGACCTAACCTAAACCACCGAGCCACGCCCCTTTTTAGTCACGTGACCTTTTATTAACCTAACCTAAACCAGTAGGCCACGCCCCTTTTTGATCACGTGATCCCCTGTTTGAGGGTATTAAGTATTTGTAAAGCATGAGTCTACCCGGCGTCCATCTTCTTTTCCCTACGTTTTGGGCTAATTTAGTATTTATAAAACATGAGTCTACCCGTCCGCCATTTTGGTTTTATGACGTCACCATTTACAAAGCATGAGTCTACCTGGCGTCCATTTTGCTCCCCCCCCCCACTCATTCATTAGTTAACCAATGAGAGGGCCTAACTTGAGAGTTCCTCCCGGCTAGGTCCGATGGTCAAATTGTAATGTGTGCTTTTACGAAACCTTTCAAACTGTGACATAACCTTACTATTGTTTACATTTATTGAAACCTCCCTTACTGTTACATAACCTTCTCATTGTTTACATTTTCGGAAACCCCCCTTACTGTTACATAACCTTCCCAATGTTTACATTTTTCTCAACCTCCCCATTGTTTACATTTTATGAAACCTCCCTTACTGTTACATAACCTTCTCATTGTTTACATTTTCCTCAACCTTCCCGTTGTTTACATTATCTGAAGCCTCCCTTGCTGTTACATAACCTTCCCGTTGTTTACAATATCTGAAACCTCCCTTGCTGTTACATAACCTTCCCAATGTTTACATTTTCCGCAACCTTCTCAATGATTACATTTATGAAACCTTCCTAACTGTTACATGACCTTCCTAATGTTTACATTTATTGTAAACTTTTTAATGTTTACATCTTCTAAATTTCTTTATTTACTTTTATTGTCTATTCACATAGTCGTAGTGCACACTCACCTTCTAATGAATCCGCAAGAGCGCAGCACCCACTCTACTTCGTAATGTGTCCACCAGAGTGCATCTCTCCGGAATTTTTTATGTTATCTTTCCAATAATATTTTATACTTTTTTTAAGTAAGTGTTTCCAGCCGCCATTTTGTTTTGAGGAAGCAACCATTGCAATAATTTAAACAGGTATGAACATGTACAAACAGGTTTGGATCATGTTTAAGCATGCTGATAACTGAAACGTAAACATGGACTTTGAACCCTCTTAACGGCTTTAATATAAACATCGTCATAGGGCTTCTTAATCCTATACATATTTGAGCTTTGATACCTTGATCCTTTAATTTAAATAGCGATATAGTGTTCCTTAAGCTTAAACGTAAACATGGACTTTGAACCTTCTTGGTGGATTAAATATAAACATCGTAATAGTGCTTCCTAATCCTATACAGCATTGAACTCTGATCCTTAATCCTACATTTTAAGTTGCGATAAAAAGTTCCTTAAGCTTTCAAACTTTGAACGATTAACCTCTTAAGTATCAATATTGATAATGCGCTTCTTAGAATTATGGGCCGTCAATGGTTAATCCCTGATAACTTAATCGTAAACAAGCTCAATTTAAGACGTAAACATTAACTTTGTGATGAGAATTTCTTAGTGTATAAATAAACAATAATATAAAACTTTTACCTACTTCGGACGGAAATTTATTTTGTTTAAAAATAATAATTTTAACATTTTTAATTGTTTTCTCACCTTATCAGTCCATTTTGTACCATTTTCAAGCATTATTTACTAATAATTAACTATTTTGCTATGGAATTGCAATTTTGCGATGTCTTCGGGGTCGTTCGGCTACTCCCGGCCACCTTCGGTCTTTTTACCCCGTTCAACTTCACTATAATCCGGAGTTCTATCTAAAGAAATAAACAATGATAACGTTAATTCCATTGAAGGTAAACAACTTCCTTATCTTCTCTGCATCTCTTGATAAAGTATAAACAATATTATATTATAGTAAAATAATATAGTACATCCTAAACATTTTATTCATTTTAGTTAACAGCATTATTAGTAAACAAAGTGTTGTACCTTTTTTAGTTCGGCGTTAAGCCTTAAGCCTCTTCACCACGTCAAGGTAAAGGTACATCGAAGAGGTTTTTATTTTATTTATTTATTTTACAACGTGATTTTTACAATAAAAATGTGTACAAATTCAACGAAAAAATAAAGTTTATTGAAAATCAGAATTCATAAAATATAATTTCTAACACAATCAAGAATTAAACTAAATTTATGCTTATAAAAAAATAAAATCATCTCTTTTTTTTGGTAATGTATAATCATATTGAAATTTAATTTTTCACCTCATGGCATAAACGAAATATTTGCTGTTGAGATGGTCGGCAAGGTGCGGTAATGACTATTTAATCTTCAATAAATTAACAACACCATATACTTTATCATTTTTTTTCTTTATGTATTTGAAAGAGAAATATGAGCATCGAAATTATTCTGCAGGTTTATTCTATTCACCTCACATTCACTCACACATTCAAGTTTACAGGTGTTCAAACCATGCCATTGACCTTCATTCAGGGTTTATAGGTGTTCAAACCGTGACAGTGACCCCTTTCATTCATGGTGAATAGATTTAAACAATTTTTTATTTACCCATACAGATAAAACCTTTGGTTGATACTCTGTTCATTTCTCTTTCGAGACATTATGATAAATGCAATGGCTGTCTTGCTGAGATGGATTTATTAATTTTAAGACCGCCAAAATGTTCCAAATTCATTAGTTAACAAACATATTGCCACACCATGAACCATCGTTTTTATTATTTGTTATCTTAGTTTTTTCACACCCAAGACAAAAATGGTTGTAAATTCGCGTTTTGTTTCTTATTATTACCAACATAATCTTTATATTATTTCACTTAATTTAATTTATAATGACCATAGGCCAAAGTATTGATTCCGTCTTCTAATATGTGTCTTTTATCATCAAAGGGGGACAGAGATACCTTATTTATTTTGGAACTAAAAATATTATGGAGCTTAGATTGTATCATTTTCATTGGCGTATGCATAATTTCATTTTTGAACAATACTTTTTCATAATCCTCAAAACTAATATATTGTTTTAATGATGATGTTTTTACGCCTTTAGCACGCTTTTTTACATCATTTTCAGTCATAATAGCGTACATTTTCGCTCTTAATCCCACGTATTTTAAAATTATTTTGGAATTAAGCTCATCTTTGAACTTTCCTAACTTTTTTTTATTTTCTTTCGAATAACATAAATGTGTTTCAGGATAGTCTGAGAAATCGAAATATTGATTACTTTTTTTCATATCTTCATAGACATCATCTGTTAAGACTCTATAGATAAATGAATCTGTATCGGTATACATCATCTTCAAGTTTTTTCCAGTATACGTTTTCACCATTATGTCATAATGAAATTGATACATTACAGTTTTTGATAAATCTAAAATGCACATTCCTATGTATATAGGTTTATTAAACAATACTTTCGATTTTCCCATATGTACAGCCACTATATTCTCATTGTAGATTGTACGGTCAATGAAATTCGGTTTAGCGACAAGCTTCATCAACTTTTTACTGTCAGTTACTAGTTGAATATTCTGGCGGTTCCTGATATTTTCCATCGTTTTACCGAAAACTGCATTATTAAGCAACTTATAAAAATCTTTTTCAAAATCATTGGATGCTCCTTTCCTTAGCTCTGTATTGTATTCTATATACGATCGTAACCATCGTGCTTGTTTAAACTTTAGAACACGGTGAATTTTTTCCAAATTTAGCCCATGCTGTAGAGCTTGAATCAAATTTTTATAATGTAAGACGTAGCGATATCTTTTTCCAAAATGTGTTATTAATTTTTTTGATTTAGAATTTTCTCCCGGTGGTATCATCGCTTCAGGTAAGAACGGTAAATCATCATGGTAATGATGAAGTTCTTGAGGATAACTGATATCAATTTCAAATATGTAACCAATTTCGTCATCATCCTTAAGCTCGGATATGTTTATACGTTCCGGATTTTTCACCCATTCAAATCCTCCGTATGGTAAATTCATGCTCATCGCTTGTCCATAAAGATTATTAGCATCTAAATAAATTATATAACTGGATTCTTCGTTTGGATTAAAATTATTCATATACTTATTATTCGCTTCTGCATACCTGTGCGATACCTGGCACAAGCCTCCTCGAATACCATGTTCTATCATTAGAATCATATCATAATCCTGTAAGAGCTCTATATTCATTTTTGTATATTTTAACATGGCGTCGAAGGTCAAACCAGGAACGGTAAAATAATGAGCTGGATCAAGTTTATGCGTCTTCATCATAACGTCTCGAAAAGATTCGAAGACGTCACAAAGTAGAAGAACATCACTTTTAACGTAAACATCAGCATATTCACCCAAAGATTTACATTTAAAGTGTTCCCATATGTTTTGAGCATGTCTATAATCTTCTGCACTGACATCGCTCTCATTCAATTTATTGTAAAAAGCCTCAATTGGTGGTAACTCTGTTTCATTTAACTTTTCTTCATTGTCTAAATAATCGTATGGAAACACACCTTTTCTGGTAACCAATGCTAATTCCTCATCTCTATAATATTTCGATGTTTCCTTGAATTTATCCAAAGAAAGAGATTTTACAAGGTAGTCCAGGCTTCTAGGCATGAATCTGTAAGAATCTATAAACCTAAGTTTCAGTTTTCCAACATGCTTTGTGAAGGATATGTATTTTTCTTCACTATTCGGTATTACCTCAACTTCTCCAGGGGTATTTCCCAACTCTCTAACTATAAAATGTGAGTCATAATTGCTCAAATTGTGCATTATGACGGGTACAAACGATGGATTAACGCGTTTTAAATTACAATTATTACACGAAGCTCCTAAGTACGTTCCGGTTAGATGGCAGTGGTCTCTAACTTTTATGTTGTTTTCTTTAAATTTGTCTTGACACATATAACAGGTTTTAGCTTCGGCCCAATTTTTTTCTTCTTCCGATGAGATCCGCATTGGTTTGTTCATCTTATAGATTTCTTGAATTTTTTTAGCAACATTGATAATATATTCCATGAAGTGGTAAGCGGCATTGGCACCCCTATAAACGTACGGTTTGTTTATTGGGACGTCTACTCCCTCGATTCCTTTAACATATACACAAAATGATATCGGATCGTGCCTCTGATATTTAGTCGTGTTCTTTGACGATTCGTTTATAGGAACTAACATCGATTCAAAGTCAGAATAGATAACAAACGGTACTTTGCTTTGTCGTTCCACATTTGAAAATCTGATAAAGTGATCTTTCGTCGGCAGCTCTATTCTTACTGGTTTATTCTCAGAGCAGTATATCTTGTGTTCTCCAAGTTTCTCGCTAGCTTTTTTTCCATACAGGTTGTTAAAATGTGTAAAGCAGCGTTTGCAAATCGTCAATTTATGTTCGTATTGACAGAGTTGAGACACAACTAATCTTTCAAAGTTTTTTATGTAAATATAATGCGAAGTATTATCATCGGATATAAGTAGAAGATCTCGGTGGTCTTTCAATTCTGTTTTACAGACTTTCAGTGGATATATTTTATCTTTTTCATCCAGCCCATAGACATTGATGGAGACGTTATTTACCTTTTCGAATTTTCTTATTTCACTCAGAGAAGTTGGAAATGAAACGCAAGTAAAGTCATATAAATGTTCTAAGTTGTTATACTTAGTAACGCGTTGAGGATCCTTTTTCACAAACTTTGCTAAAACGGAATACTTGAAACAGTACATATCATTATTCCGTACATTGATGCAAGCTTTCTTTGATTCTATAGATGACGGGAGAGGAAGATAGGTGCTGCCCCTTAGTGGCAAATATTTGTTGATTCTTAATCTGATTCCATCAACCCCACTCAGCTTCCACCCGCTTTTTTTAAATTGAGACTCCTCAGCTTCAGTTATGATTTTGTTAAAACTTTCCTCTATAAATTTGCTAAGATTGCTGCCTTTAAACACACATTTGTTTCGTGTTTTGAATGCCTTATCCATCTGATCACCTACAGAATTTGTAAAAGTACATTCCAATAGGCAGTTCACTTTCAATGCGCCATGTTCATGTAGCGAATCTCGAATTTTATACACCAAGAGGTTCTTAACACTTTCCAGAAACGAGTTTATATCCATAGAATCGGACGATCTGATGAAGAATGATGCCAATCGGCTCTGAAAAGCTGTCTCATACTCAACAAGTCCCTGCTTGTCTGGTACGAGTGCTAAAATGACATTCTTTTGTGGCTCAGATATTTTTAACTTTTTCATCAACGGTTCCTGGGTGCATACATTTTCATGTCTTTTACCGTTATAAATATTGGGAAAAACACCTCCACACCTCGTGCAAGTATAAGTCGAATTACCGTTACAAGATTTTTCATGTCTACGAAGGCTCTTCAAATACTCATACGTATTATCGCAAAGGTAACATTTAAACTGACTCATTTTTAAGTGTTAAATTTCAAAATTTCTGAACGGAGAAAAAATTAATAATTTATTTATGCACACAACTTACCTTCCGTGAACAAATGGAGAAATATCTACTAGTTTAAAATTAACGAAAAAAAAAAAAAAATCTTCTATAAAAATTAAATAATATAAAAATATTAATGGCACCAAGAAATTAGGAAATATTTTTAAACTCAGATAGCAGCAACAGCAACAAATCAATGTGTTCGCTTTGAAGTCTGAAGCTAAAATGACAGTAAATACAAATGACAAGTAACTCGTTAACTATCAGCTGTTGCTTACCCCCACCACCTCGTGTTTACCCCCACCACCTTCCACTTTACCCCCACTACCTTAAATTTTACCCCCACCACCTTGCATTTTACCTCCCCCCCTCCCTCTTCCCCCTCCTGCCCTTGTAGTGCATCCGAGGATACGCAACTCAAGATGATGGTCAGAAGTGGTTAAGAGTAATCAGAGAGAGTCGGAGAGGTTCACATGTGAGGAAAAGATTATGTCCAATCTGTCCAATAAGTTTTCTTAAAACCATGTGAACCTCTCCGACTCTCTCTGATTACTCTTAACCACTTCTGACCATCATCTTGAGTTGCGTATCCTCGGATGCACTACAAGGGCAGGAGGGAGAAGAGGGAGGGGGGGAGGTAAAATGCAAGGTGGTGGGGGTAAAATTTAAGGTAGTGGGGGTAAAGTGGAAGGTGGTGGGGGTAAACACGAGGTGGTGGGGGTAAGCAACAGCTGATAGTTAACGAGTTACTTGTCATTTGTATTTACTGTCATTTTAGCTTCAGACTTCAAAGCGAACACATTGATTTGTTGCTGTTGCTGCTATCTGAGTTTAAAAATATTTCCTAATTTCTTGGTGCCATTAATATTTTTATATTATTTAATTTTTATAGAAGATTTTTTTTTTTTTTTCGTTAATTTTAAACTAGTAGATATTTCTCCATTTGTTCACGGAAGGTAAGTTGTGTGCATAAATAAATTATTAATTTTTTCTCCGTTCAGAAATTTTGAAATTTAACACTTAAAAATGAGTCAGTTTAAATGTTACCTTTGCGATAATACGTATGAGTATTTGAAGAGCCTTCGTAGACATGAAAAATCTTGTAACGGTAATTCGACTTATACTTGCACGAGGTGTGGAGGTGTTTTTCCCAATATTTATAACGGTAAAAGACATGAAAATGTATGCACCCAGGAACCGTTGATGAAAAAGTTAAAAATATCTGAGCCACAAAAGAATGTCATTTTAGCACTCGTACCAGACAAGCAGGGACTTGTTGAGTATGAGACAGCTTTTCAGAGCCGATTGGCATCATTCTTCATCAGATCGTCCGATTCTATGGATATAAACTCGTTTCTGGAAAGTGTTAAGAACCTCTTGGTGTATAAAATTCGAGATTCGCTACATGAACATGGCGCATTGAAAGTGAACTGCCTATTGGAATGTACTTTTACAA
Source organism: Piezodorus guildinii (assembly GCA_023052935.1). Lineage (NCBI taxonomy): Eukaryota > Metazoa > Arthropoda > Insecta > Hemiptera > Pentatomidae > Piezodorus > Piezodorus guildinii. The sequence continues at coordinate 162,666,373 of CM041295.1, read as the reverse complement.
ATTCTGTAGGTGATCAGATGGATAAGGCATTCAAAACACGAAACAAATGTGTGTTTAAAGGCAGCAATCTTAGCAAATTTATAGAGGAAAGTTTTAACAAAATCATAACTGAAGCTGAGGAGTCTCAATTTAAAAAAAGCGGGTGGAAGCTGAGTGGGGTTGATGGAATCAGATTAAGAATCAACAAATATTTGCCACTAAGGGGCAGCACCTATCTTCCTCTCCCGTCATCTATAGAATCAAAGAAAGCTTGCATCAATGTACGGAATAATGATATGTACTGTTTCAAGTATTCCGTTTTAGCAAAGTTTGTGAAAAAGGATCCTCAACGCGTTACTAAGTATAACAACTTAGAACATTTATATGACTTTACTTGCGTTTCATTTCCAACTTCTCTGAGTGAAATAAGAAAATTCGAAAAGGTAAATAACGTCTCCATCAATGTCTATGGGCTGGATGAAAAAGATAAAATATATCCACTGAAAGTCTGTAAAACAGAATTGAAAGACCACCGAGATCTTCTACTTATATCCGATGATAATACTTCGCATTATATTTACATAAAAAACTTTGAAAGATTAGTTGTGTCTCAACTCTGTCAATACGAACATAAATTGACGATTTGCAAACGCTGCTTTACACATTTTAACAACCTGTATGGAAAAAAAGCTAGCGAGAAACTTGGAGAACACAAGATATACTGCTCTGAGAATAAACCAGTAAGAATAGAGCTGCCGACGAAAGATCACTTTATCAGATTTTCAAATGTGGAACGACAAAGCAAAGTACCGTTTGTTATCTATTCTGACTTTGAATCGATGTTAGTTCCTATAAACGAATCGTCAAAGAACACGACTAAATATCAGAGGCACGATCCGATATCATTTTGTGTATATGTTAAAGGAATCGAGGGAGTAGACGTCCCAATAAACAAACCGTACGTTTATAGGGGTGCCAATGCCGCTTACCACTTCATGGAATATATTATCAATGTTGCTAAAAAAATTCAAGAAATCTATAAGATGAACAAACCAATGCGGATCTCATCGGAAGAAGAAAAAAATTGGGCCGAAGCTAAAACCTGTTATATGTGTCAAGACAAATTTAAAGAAAACAACATAAAAGTTAGAGACCACTGCCATCTAACCGGAACGTACTTAGGAGCTTCGTGTAATAATTGTAATTTAAAACGCGTTAATCCATCGTTTGTACCCGTCATAATGCACAATTTGAGCAATTATGACTCACATTTTATAGTTAGAGAGTTGGGAAATACCCCTGGAGAAGTTGAGGTAATACCGAATAGTGAAGAAAAATACATATCCTTCACAAAGCATGTTGGAAAACTGAAACTTAGGTTTATAGATTCTTACAGATTCATGCCTAGAAGCCTGGACTACCTTGTAAAATCTCTTTCTTTGGATAAATTCAAGGAAACATCGAAATATTATAGAGATGAGGAATTAGCATTGGTTACCAGAAAAGGTGTGTTTCCATACGATTATTTAGACAATGAAGAAAAGTTAAATGAAACAGAGTTACCACCAATTGAGGCTTTTTACAATAAATTGAATGAGAGCGATGTCAGTGCAGAAGATTATAGACATGCTCAAAACATATGGGAACACTTTAAATGTAAATCTTTGGGTGAATATGCTGATGTTTACGTTAAAAGTGATGTTCTTCTACTTTGTGACGTCTTCGAATCTTTTCGAGACGTTATGATGAAGACGCATAAACTTGATCCAGCTCATTATTTTACCGTTCCTGGTTTGACCTTCGACGCCATGTTAAAATATACAAAAATGAATATAGAGCTCTTACAGGATTATGATATGATTCTAATGATAGAACATGGTATTCGAGGAGGCTTGTGCCAGGTATCGCACAGGTATGCAGAAGCGAATAATAAGTATATGAATAATTTTAATCCAAACGAAGAATCCAGTTATATAATTTATTTAGATGCTAATAATCTTTATGGACAAGCGATGAGCATGAATTTACCATACGGAGGATTTGAATGGGTGAAAAATCCGGAACGTATAAACATATCCGAGCTTAAGGATGATGACGAAATTGGTTACATATTTGAAATTGATATCAGTTATCCTCAAGAACTTCATCATTACCATGATGATTTACCGTTCTTACCTGAAGCGATGATACCACCGGGAGAAAATTCTAAATCAAAAAAATTAATAACACATTTTGGAAAAAGATATCGCTACGTCTTACATTATAAAAATTTGATTCAAGCTCTACAGCATGGGCTAAATTTGGAAAAAATTCACCGTGTTCTAAAGTTTAAACAAGCACGATGGTTACGATCGTATATAGAATACAATACAGAGCTAAGGAAAGGAGCATCCAATGATTTTGAAAAAGATTTTTATAAGTTGCTTAATAATGCAGTTTTCGGTAAAACGATGGAAAATATCAGGAACCGCCAGAATATTCAACTAGTAACTGACAGTAAAAAGTTGATGAAGCTTGTCGCTAAACCGAATTTCATTGACCGTACAATCTACAATGAGAATATAGTGGCTGTACATATGGGAAAATCGAAAGTATTGTTTAATAAACCTATATACATAGGAATGTGCATTTTAGATTTATCAAAAACTGTAATGTATCAATTTCATTATGACATAATGGTGAAAACGTATACTGGAAAAAACTTGAAGATGATGTATACCGATACAGATTCATTTATCTATAGAGTCTTAACAGATGATGTCTATGAAGATATGAAAAAAAGTAATCAATATTTCGATTTCTCAGACTATCCTGAAACACATTTATGTTATTCGAAAGAAAATAAAAAAAAGTTAGGAAAGTTCAAAGATGAGCTTAATTCCAAAATAATTTTAAAATACGTGGGATTAAGAGCGAAAATGTACGCTATTATGACTGAAAATGATGTAAAAAAGCGTGCTAAAGGCGTAAAAACATCATCATTAAAACAATATATTAGTTTTGAGGATTATGAAAAAGTATTGTTCAAAAATGAAATTATGCATACGCCAATGAAAATGATACAATCTAAGCTCCATAATATTTTTAGTTCCAAAATAAATAAGGTATCTCTGTCCCCCTTTGATGATAAAAGACACATATTAGAAGACGGAATCAATACTTTGGCCTATGGTCATTATAAATTAAATTAAGTGAAATAATATAAAGATTATGTTGGTAATAATAAGAAACAAAACGCGAATTTACAACCATTTTTGTCTTGGGTGTGAAAAAACTAAGATAACAAATAATAAAAACGATGGTTCATGGTGTGGCAATATGTTTGTTAACTAATGAATTTGGAACATTTTGGCGGTCTTAAAATTAATAAATCCATCTCAGCAAGACAGCCATTGCATTTATCATAATGTCTCGAAAGAGAAATGAACAGAGTATCAACCAAAGGTTTTATCTGTATGGGTAAATAAAAAATTGTTTAAATCTATTCACCATGAATGAAAGGGGTCACTGTCACGGTTTGAACACCTATAAACCCTGAATGAAGGTCAATGGCATGGTTTGAACACCTGTAAACTTGAATGTGTGAGTGAATGTGAGGTGAATAGAATAAACCTGCAGAATAATTTCGATGCTCATATTTCTCTTTCAAATACATAAAGAAAAAAAATGATAAAGTATATGGTGTTGTTAATTTATTGAAGATTAAATAGTCATTACCGCACCTTGCCGACCATCTCAACAGCAAATATTTCGTTTATGCCATGAGGTGAAAAATTAAATTTCAATATGATTATACATTACCAAAAAAAAGAGATGATTTTATTTTTTTATAAGCATAAATTTAGTTTAATTCTTGATTGTGTTAGAAATTATATTTTATGAATTCTGATTTTCAATAAACTTTATTTTTTCGTTGAATTTGTACACATTTTTATTGTAAAAATCACGTTGTAAAATAAATAAATAAAATAAAAACCTCTTCGATGTACCTTTACCTTGACGTGGTGAAGAGGCTTAAGGCTTAACGCCGAACTAAAAAAGGTACAACACTTTGTTTACTAATAATGCTGTTAACTAAAATGAATAAAATGTTTAGGATGTACTATATTATTTTACTATAATATAATATTGTTTATACTTTATCAAGAGATGCAGAGAAGATAAGGAAGTTGTTTACCTTCAATGGAATTAACGTTATCATTGTTTATTTCTTTAGATAGAACTCCGGATTATAGTGAAGTTGAACGGGGTAAAAAGACCGAAGGTGGCCGGGAGTAGCCGAACGACCCCGAAGACATCGCAAAATTGCAATTCCATAGCAAAATAGTTAATTATTAGTAAATAATGCTTGAAAATGGTACAAAATGGACTGATAAGGTGAGAAAACAATTAAAAATGTTAAAATTATTATTTTTAAACAAAATAAATTTCCGTCCGAAGTAGGTAAAAGTTTTATATTATTGTTTATTTATACACTAAGAAATTCTCATCACAAAGTTAATGTTTACGTCTTAAATTGAGCTTGTTTACGATTAAGTTATCAGGGATTAACCATTGACGGCCCATAATTCTAAGAAGCGCATTATCAATATTGATACTTAAGAGGTTAATCGTTCAAAGTTTGAAAGCTTAAGGAACTTTTTATCGCAACTTAAAATGTAGGATTAAGGATCAGAGTTCAATGCTGTATAGGATTAGGAAGCACTATTACGATGTTTATATTTAATCCACCAAGAAGGTTCAAAGTCCATGTTTACGTTTAAGCTTAAGGAACACTATATCGCTATTTAAATTAAAGGATCAAGGTATCAAAGCTCAAATATGTATAGGATTAAGAAGCCCTATGACGATGTTTATATTAAAGCCGTTAAGAGGGTTCAAAGTCCATGTTTACGTTTCAGTTATCAGCATGCTTAAACATGATCCAAACCTGTTTGTACATGTTCATACCTGTTTAAATTATTGCAATGGTTGCTTCCTCAAAACAAAATGGCGGCTGGAAACACTTACTTAAAAAAAGTATAAAATATTATTGGAAAGATAACATAAAAAATTCCGGAGAGATGCACTCTGGTGGACACATTACGAAGTAGAGTGGGTGCTGCGCTCTTGCGGATTCATTAGAAGGTGAGTGTGCACTACGACTATGTGAATAGACAATAAAAGTAAATAAAGAAATTTAGAAGATGTAAACATTAAAAAGTTTACAATAAATGTAAACATTAGGAAGGTCATGTAACAGTTAGGAAGGTTTCATAAATGTAATCATTGAGAAGGTTGCGGAAAATGTAAACATTGGGAAGGTTATGTAACAGCAAGGGAGGTTTCAGATATTGTAAACAACGGGAAGGTTATGTAACAGCAAGGGAGGCTTCAGATAATGTAAACAACGGGAAGGTTGAGGAAAATGTAAACAATGAGAAGGTTATGTAACAGTAAGGGAGGTTTCATAAAATGTAAACAATGGGGAGGTTGAGAAAAATGTAAACATTGGGAAGGTTATGTAACAGTAAGGGGGGTTTCCGAAAATGTAAACAATGAGAAGGTTATGTAACAGTAAGGGAGGTTTCAATAAATGTAAACAATAGTAAGGTTATGTCACAGTTTGAAAGGTTTCGTAAAAGCACACATTACAATTTGACCATCGGACCTAGCCGGGAGGAACTCTCAAGTTAGGCCCTCTCATTGGTTAACTAATGAATGAGTGGGGGGGGGAGCAAAATGGACGCCAGGTAGACTCATGCTTTGTAAATGGTGACGTCATAAAACCAAAATGGCGGACGGGTAGACTCATGTTTTATAAATACTAAATTAGCCCAAAACGTAGGGAAAAGAAGATGGACGCCGGGTAGACTCATGCTTTACAAATACTTAATACCCTCAAACAGGGGATCACGTGATCAAAAAGGGGCGTGGCCTACTGGTTTAGGTTAGGTTAATAAAAGGTCACGTGACTAAAAAGGGGCGTGGCTCGGTGGTTTAGGTTAGGTCAATGGCGCGAACCATAGTAGTTAAGGTTAGGTCGTGATGACGTCATAGGTGGTTAAGAGTGGTAGGGGAGGGGATGGAGGAATCGGTGCGCCAGCTCGCCCAATTCTTATCTACTATCGAATATTTAATCGATAAATTAAACTGACAATATGAGGTCAGGCTGGATTGACTATATCACGAACGACGGGTAGATCGCGAACGATCGTTCAATAAAGGCCAGTTTTGGCGGGAAACCATGGGCGCCGCCATCTTGCACCGAAGCCCTGCGCCAGAACCGGTATATTATATCTACTATTGTATATACATTTATATTTTACCTTGAGTCAAGTCTTTTAAGTCAGTATTTACTATAATAGATATTCCTATTATTAATACTATCTAATGGTTACAACATCATCAAAACAAAATAAAATATCCAATTTGAGATTAAAATAAAGATAAATAAACATAAAAGGAAATTTAACTCTCCATCATTCTATTCGCATAAACGTTTCTAATACTCTTATATAAGCTATATACATTACAGACTTTAACAACACAAAATTTAAAATATATTATTTACATATATTAGTTAAGTCTTTCTAACATAGTAATATATTGTTATCAAACTTAAAATTATTTCTCATTTATTATTTATCTTATATATTTTTTTTAATAGTTTCTAATGATTGATTTAAATTCATTTTTTTATTGAACATATTAAATGTTCTACATGAACTTAATATGAATGATATATTGAAAATCGATGTTTTATGTTTTGGTATCAGTAATGTATATTTAGATGCTTAATTATTTCTATGATGGGAGATAGTGGCTGTAAATACACGTACATTGCAAGATAACCAATTAAGCACATGCAATTGGAGGTTAAAATAAATATTTTTGTTTGAAACCAAAACTTGGATTTAATTAAAATTCCTTCCTTACCTTTACGACAAGTCAAACAATTAACGGTTTAGTTTAGTATCAAGAGTTTTAGAAGTCAGTCTAGGGATAGGAGGATGTTTTTCTATAAATTGTAACAAATTGACTATATGATGCAGTGCTTGATTCAAAACGTTTTTCATACTCAGTTTTTACGTTCCGCCGCCCTGTAGGAATAAATATCCTGCACTGTTCCATATTCCATTTGACAAGAAAGTAGCCACCGTACGTAACCTCTGTACCTCTTTACTTTACACATTATTTTGAGAAATATTAGAGGGTGAATGCTGGCTAAGATTATTGTAAAAGATTATATTCCAGGATCACCAAAACACAAAAGACACCAAAGGCTTAGTGCCAATGATTATTGCAGGAGGGGAAGAAGAACCGTTTGGATGAGAGCTGGGGCTTGGAGATGAATGAAAGATACTATCGGCACTAATGAGCAACGAGCCTTTGAAAGGATAATGTTTGAATGATTTGATTGTCTGTTGTGCTCCTAATGGAATGGCCTGCTCCTAAAACACATAGCGACAGGACAATGCACTTCAAAGCAGCCGCCTAAGTCTCAAGATAGACGCTAAGGCACCATATAGTTATCAACAGAATATCATCCAATCACCGGTACCATTTACAAAAATTATCCGTGCTTTAGCTAAGCTGTCGAAGTTTATATCGCTTTTATTTACGAACAAACTTGTATTAATAGGGTGTATAAAAAAAATTAAGTGTAAAGTCTGATTTGGGGGCTTGGGCATGGACGGTGATCATTGAACGAATCTGTGTAGCTCAATACGTTTCTCGATCTGTGTAGGCTGTATTTGGTGGTATCTGCATCAAACCTTCCGCTTCGGTAGGCCTATTATTATTATGAAAAAAATTACCGTTTTATCAAATTCAAGATTTCAAAGGACTGTAAATATTTTAATCCAATTAATACATACCAATACTTGTTAATCCTTCAATACTTATTTAAGCATTCTCAAAGTATGTCTAATAAAAAAAACACCTAACTTTAGTTGCTTGTTTCAAATGAGAAACATGACAGGGGAGAGCGGGAAGGGGCGGAGGTTCACAGTTGCTGAAGAAAACCGTGAAATTAGTAGCATGCAATTACTCTTAAAAATTAAGTAGTATAGATACGACCCTGGAAATGGAAAATGGCTCCGAGTAACCATTAATAGATTTTGAAGAGCTTCGGCAGAGAGCTTTGAAATACTCAAGTACCAAATTATCAAGTACCCGTGAAATTGCCAAGGAGTGTAGTGTGTCGAAAGATACTGTTAGTCGCCATCAACCCTTCATGAGGAAGTCGAAAAAAGATCACTAGACTGGTTCTTATGGAACTTACTCCTGAGCAATCAGCTTATATCAACTTTATAGGTTCGCCTCATCCGCCAGGTATAGTCCACACCTCGCACCATCGGATTACTTACTACTTCTTGCTCACTTTATTCAAGAAGAAAAGTTAATAATTTTGCTGAAGTTAAAACTGCAGTAAAAGACTTCTTTGATTGGCTAAATGCTGTAGATAAAAATGGACCATACCCTGAGAATTAATTGTATGTTATATAAAAAAAAAAAATAATACAAATATTTGGTTGAAAAAAGTTCGTTTTTTATACACCCTATTTTTTTATTATTATTTTTTTTTTTTATGCAACAGTACACTGATACCTTTCTCATATTCTGGTAGCTCATTAATCCCTTCTTTTCACAAGTGTGATTGGTTTGGGCTAAAATATATTCTGTCCATTCCACTGATGTGCTCCCAAGCATTGAATATTGTTTAATTTACAAAATAACAGGTGCTCCAAAGTCCACTCGTATTGTAGCTATGCAGCTCCAAGCAAGCTTCGAGCCATTGGAGATGCGTAGGGAAGTGAGCTCAATAAGCCTTTATGAAAGCCTATGTAGGCTCCCGGTTAACTACTGGTCAAGTAGAGTGAAACCCCCCACAAGACTCAAGACGCAGGTCACATTTTTTGAAAAAGTTGAAAGCCTTAGAGATAAAACTGGCTTAATGCCTGCTCCAAGATAAAATCTTTATCTACTGCCACCCAGGATTACCCTAAAGACAGCACTCATCACCTTGATCTCATGAGAAAAATTAAAAAGGAAGAAGCTATACGTGATGATTTAAGATCCTTGGCACCCGAAACCATTACTGAGCGTTATCCCAGCCCTCCCTAGCTCCATGTCTACACCGATGGTTCAGTGGAACATGCAAATTACAATGGAGGAGCAGGCGTGTACTCCCGTCTATTTCAAATCTCGAAGCCGGTAGGAAAATGGTCAACAAATTTCGATAGCGAAATTCGAGCTATATTACTAGCTTTGCAAGCTCTCATAAATATAGATGCAAAGAGAATTGTCTTTTTTGTGGATTCACAGGCGGCCATCATAGCAGCTACGCAAATGCATCTCAAGAAAATGACGTTGTGAACTGCCAACTAAAAATTGAACAGCTGCTTCAACAAGGTAGGCAGATGGATTTCCAATGGGTACCCGGCTACTGTGGTATCCATGGGAATGAAGTAGCCCACAAGCTTGGAAAAGAAGGTGCAGCTTTGGAACAGTTGGACAATCAACTTTTCTATCGTAGAGCTAGGGATGAAGTTAAGAGGGCATATCTCTACTAACGGACTCCCAAAGGCTCAGTTCGATCAACAAGTACTGGGCTAAACTCCTTATAGAAGAAAAACGGATACCATTAGATTTGAAGAGAAAAGATGCTGTTTCACAGTTCCGAATGATTACTGGACATGACTACCTCGCAAAACACTTGCATCGGATCGGAGTTTTAGGGTCTCCACTTTGCTGCCTTTATCATGCAAATAGTGAAATGGATGCAGCGCATCTAGAAGTATGCCCCCGATTACAAAAAATAAGAGGTGAAAGCCCATACAGATCGGAGTGGTACTGGGCTGCCAGATCCCTTATGGCGGAAGTCGAAATGGGAAGGCATAATTAAAAATAATATGTCTTGACAAGGTGGGTGCTCTAAAACGCACGATCCAAGCTGTATTGTAAAAGAATAACGTTTTTGCTATCGAAGAGCATAGGTCAGGAGTATTAGAGTATTGCGCATAGGGTTTCTTGTTAATTTCTTTGCTAATTGTTAAGGATCCGCTTCACAAGTCAGTGTGACATGTAAGAAAGTTTAAAAAGGAGACGTTTTTATGTGGATTACGAGGTGCTGTCTTTAATAATGAACTGTTATTCCTCACTCATTTGTATTTGAGTAGAAGCAAAGAAAGAAGCTAAGGAATGAGGAGTAAAAGACTGGCTCGAGGTGGCCTGCAACAAATGTAACTTCTTACAACATACTTAAATGAAGAGGACTCACCTCAAATTATGTATTATTATTTAAAAATCACTACTATACAAAGCATGTAACCCCTATTATAGTACAATGTTTTTTGTTATTTTTGTTTTTTTTACTCCATTTACTCAATTTGTCATCTCTTATTTGATAAATTTACTACCAAATAGCAACCCAAACACATAATAAGATCTTTTATAGGGCAATATTCCATACAAATAAATTAAAGGGAACAAACACTAATGAAATTCATATTTTAATTTCACTCATCAATTTATCATTCATCAGGTTTATTAAAAACATAAATTCTAGAGAAATTTAAAATTCAAGTATATTAATCCTTATTAGGTCTTGAGTTTAGGATGAAGTATAAACTTGTTAAGAATAAAACAGGCTGTAGTTTACTCGCATTTTATTATTAAAATTTTAAATGACCTTTCGGACTTGTGACTTCTAAAAGTAGTAATAATGCATTATTTAATCAGGAGAAGAAATATGTAAACGTCTGTTTAACTGCATTATATCTAAATTTTTACTTAAGCAGTGTTTTATGGTATTGATGAAAAACAAAAATAAATGAGAGGGAACTTATCGTCATAATAATTATTTACGATGAAATTATTTAAATAATATATAACACTGCTGCTATATTTTATAATTTATATTTATGGAAAACTGTTTCATATTCTCACGATTTTTTTTTTTTTTTTCACCTGTCCGTACTGAAGATGTTTTGGAGTATACCAAATATGACTGCTCTAGCGAAAGACCTTATCCCACCATCAAACAGCTAACTGAGATCCCTATTATCTGTTTCCAGGAAATAATTCCAGCTCTAATCCTCCAGCAATTAGGGAGCATTTTATGAGGATATATTTCTTAATAACTGCCCCGGTTGTTGGAAGGTAAACTAAATTGAGCTCGTGTTGAAGAGGGCGGATCGCTCTAATACACCATTGTATCCAACACCACCATTCTCTTGCATAATTATCCAGCTCCGTTTTCTAATAGAGTTATAATTTGAAACTGGCTACTCACTTTGGATGGATCTGGTTTCACAAATAACCTTTTCCTTACACCATCGTGTTATTTATAAAGAAAAAAATAATCGGTATGGCTGTGTTTTTAGAACAAAATTCATGTTCTATTATGTTAATGATAATTACTTTCTGTTGCACTAGACGGTGACACATAACTGTTTTTTTGTTTTGCTTTTCCTGATCTACTATTAGATAATGCATTTATACAAACGAAATCTAGTGCGTATGTCTCACAACTTTCACATGAACAAGAAAATAAATATTAGTATTAGTTTGTAAAATAAGTTGGTTTTTTACTGGTGACTTCAATAAAATCTTCGAATTCTTTAAATATTTTTAATGAATTATGTATCAACCATTTTTATATATTACATGTTGCCATCTTTCAGGTATTTATTTGATTCCGTCCTTCCAGAACCTCTCAGGACGACCTTTGACGCTTTGCGTCTTTCAAGTCAAAATTTCCGAATCTGGACCTAGCAAACCACTTACGGACGGTGCTTTATCCTAAGGCATCGCCAAACACTCTGCAAATTTTGTTACCTGTCTGTGTAGCTGATTCTCCTTTTCGATAATAAGCAATTAGGAAAATGAATTTTTTTCTCTTCCATTTTGATATCCATAAAAAAATGGTTATATACATAACTGATACATTGCCATCAGGTAAATAGACTTTTATGTAACATTGTTGTCTGTTCTAATATTGAATTTTAAATTAGTATATAATTTTTGTAATTATACATGTTAATTTGTCAACGTATTGTAGTGAGTTCTGAAGAGGGGGAAAGCCCCCCGGGACGTCCAATCCTAATTATTAATGGTGTAAAATATTTTTTTGAGGAAGAACAAAGAACCATTTATTTATCAAGAATACTGGATTAAAGTATCACTAATCTTGACTGGACATTTTTATTTCGAAACTGAAGAAGCGGAGAAAGTTTCTCATCTCTCAGTTGAATACATTTTCTATCTGCTGGAATAGGATCATAAGAGTGGGATAATGGAAATACCGCGAGGGCGGAAACAAAAACATTTATTAGCTGCACCTAAGACTTTATCAAGCCATTTTATCTCGATTATTCTCAGTCCGTTTTAGATTGGTGACTTAGAGTTGCCAGTTGATCACATATCAGCCGGAGCCAACTGCTCGACCAAAACACTACTCATTAGCGGTTGTAACCACTTCCTCTGCCCAATTATATAGCTCCCATTACCAGCTATTATATTAATAACTGTCGGTAAAGAAGAGGGACTACGATAATTAATGAATTTAGAAGATTATTGACTAACTGGAATACGTTACATTGCTACCCCTCCAGGACTAAAGTCCAGGCCGGCTATTCATTTTCACTGACAGCTAATTATGTCAGCTATGTTTCGGCACGTAGTGACAACGCTGTCCTTTTTTATATACGGAATCTGAATTACGAGTTGCTAATAACATAAAGTGGTGGCTATTGATGTATCAGTGAATCCGTAATTTATTATATTATTATACTCCTAGCACCGGAAGAAATTGCGCAATATTAGAGGTAGAAAACGTGGGCTGATATATTCGGGATTTTGCTCTCATCCTCAGGACCCTACAAGTAAAAAACAACAATTTGAAATCTCATCAAAAATTTCTTGTGAAATGAATTATCAAAATTTTTTTTTAAAAAGTATTAAATAAATAATAAAAGTTTTTTGAAAGAAATAATATACCAGCCCAGTTGTTATATCTTGAATCGGTGTTTTTGAAAGAAAAACTTCTTGAGGCGCGACTATTGTGTAACTGAACACTAATGCGTTATAATGATAAAGCGTTTATATAGCATGTGCTTTTTTAAATATTTAAGCTGTATGCTCTTAGTAATAATCATTTTATTAATCAATGTCTTACCTACTAAAATATTTTTAATGATAATTATCTTGAAGATGAAAAACTTGTATAGCAATTTTGAAACGTTAGTTCATATATAAACCTAACATGTTTTTTTTCGCCGTTATGGTCCTTGACCGCGCATTGTGGTTACCTAGAATTCCACGCTGCGCAGGAATGGTGGCAGTTTTAGTGAGTGGCCACTAGTTGGCTGGCGAGTCTCACATACCCGGGAGAGGTTGTGAGTGAATCCCCATTTAAATAAATGATAAATAAATAAAAAAACTTACTTTGAACAGCCAGATATCGTCAGACGTTTGATTCTTTTGCTTATCATTATTTACAGATGATGATGTGAAATATTTCTGTGATGCAGACAGGGTAATGAAACAAGGCATTTTTTAGTATCTTTGATTATATTTTAAAAAGGACTATGCCTATACGATCAAAATTTCTACAATAGCTGGTACAATGATAATAGTAGGCTAGAAAAATAAATTAAGCATGTGACTCCTCTGTAACCTTCTTTGTTATAGTGCGCAAAAAATATCAGTTTATGTTAATTTTCGTGATTTTTTAAAACAATTTTCTTGGTTACTTAATAATAATAATAATAATAAATAATTCTTTATTTATTCTTGGACAAGTCCCAAATAATTCAAAATAATGTTACAGACAAATTAACTTAGAGCTTCAGTGTCTTGGAGTAAAAAATATAAATAAAAAGATATAGAAATGACCAAGAAAATGAATAATAGTTATAAATTCATAGGTAGCTTCTTACAATAATTTAGAAAAACTAACAAAACAAATTATACAAAAATAAAAATATGTCCATATATGCATTGCAAAATAAATTATGCATAAAATAAAATTCATAAATCTTTAATATACAAAATAAAATGTGATAAATAATCGTTTCTTTCTGCCGATTTTAATTGAAATTAGCAAATCACTTGAGATCGTTTGTAAAATTGGACAGGAAGTGTTTGAATAAACGGGATTTGAAGGTCGGAAGAGTATTGGAATTACAGATATGAGAAGGAATGGAATTCCATATGGACGAGGATCGGATAAGGAAAGATCTTTTTGTTCCGTTCTTAAATATGCAAATTTACCGGAGTTAATATTTTTTTAAAGAATACGTTATTTTAACAGGAAAAAGAATTCCTCTCTAAACATTTCTAGCAGATAAGGAAGGAATACACTTTGTATATTTTATTTTTATTTATTTTTTTAGCTTTAATACCTTGTGACCGAATGTTGGATTCATTTCTAAATGCGGGATCAGCTATCAGTTATTTTTTTTCTGTCAAACTAGATGCAACGATATGCAAAAATATTTTATAACTGTTCGTATTAAGGCAAAACACTCGAAAATCATGATTCCTCCAATATTATTTTTATAATAATTTATCCTTGAATGAAAAAAAAATAATTAAGCTCAGTAATCCTTCTCTAAATCAATTGGAAAACACAAAAAAAAAACATTCTATAGTTTATTTTAAAATGAGGTTTAATTGTGAATAGGACAATCGACCAGGATTACCGAAAGAAAACATATAGGTCATAGTAATCAGGATTAATGAGAACAAGTACACCGGCAGCCTGTACATAGCGCCATTGTTAAAAAGTCTGGTGCGCACAGCACACCACTTTCACTTACCTCCATCATTTATATCAATTTAAGAATTTTTTAAACAAATCTAGAAGCGAAAATAAATAGTTAAAGAATTATTTCATTGGATTTTAATAAAACATGTGTTTTAATTAATAATCTATTATATTCTTATCTACGACAATCAGTTGGTTTTATCGACTTTTGATCAATATCCGTTAAATTTTACAATAGTATGTATAAGATAATATTTTGTCTAAAATCATTATCTATCCAACGGTATATTATTCAATCCTATTCTTGTGCTCAAAAACACAAAAATTGCATTAAAAAATATGTTTGCACTTTTCTCCTTTAGTTGTTTATCAAATTCGCTCAACTTTCATGGTTAGCAGTTATTTAACAATGCTGACTAGTTGATGTGCCTAGTTTTTTGAAATCTATAAAATTAAAGGTACTTTAGTTGAAGAAAATTATCGGCATTTAAGCCCGGTCAGACTCTTTCAATCAAAATAAAACCTACATCATTAAAGCCCATCAAATTTTACATCGATATAGCGAGTTTAATCAAAATCGTTAGAGCCATTTTTGAGAAAATCGTAAAAAGGTGCAAAATGCATGGTATAAAGTGGCTCTTCTGGTCAGCCGATTTTTATGAAAAAGTTTTTGTAACATCTCAGGTGTATAGATGCCTTAAATATGAAGTTTCATAGGATTTTTCGTTTACGCGCGGGAGTTACCACACACACACACACATTTTTCAGGGACTTGGTCATATGGACTCAGTTGGCCCTAAGTCATGTATTTCCGTTGAAAACTGGAATTCGAAAATTTCACGATCGCAATACTTTCCCTTACTAAATATTTCATTTATAGGTAAGTAAAAAAATGCTCTACAAGAACACTTATAGCACGTCGTACCCTAGAAGTATAACCCAGATACTATGAAGTGTGCTCAATGAATAAGATGTGACTACCCTAAAACTTTTATTTCGAAAAGAGCTACTAATCATTAATCCTAGCTAATATTTATTGGGTTGATGCAAAATTAATGCAGGTTTCCTCTATTGCAATATCTTAATTCCAATTGTGTAAACAAAGCTAATCCTAACATTGATCATTATTATACCAAAACAAACCTTATCTAATACCCTCTCTTTCACCATGAATTTGTTTAGTAAAATCGTTTTGTTCAGTGTGTTCAAAGGTCTTGAATCGAAAATGTCAAAGTGCGATTTTCGTCAAATTTTTTTTACGAATTTAAATTAGGGCGCAGCGCTGCGCAAACGGCTCGTAATATTAATGAAGTGTGGGGTCAGGGGGCTATTAATGAGTGCACGGTGCAGCGTTGGTTCCAGAAGTTTCGCAGAGGAGATTTCGACCTCGAAGACAAGGAAGGTCGAGGCCGTCATCTTGCTCTGGACAACGACCAGCTGAGGTCAAAAGTGGAAGAAGACCCAACCAAAACCACACGAGAAATGGCGGCGGAACTCGGAACTCAAAAATTGCAACGTCTTTGCCCAGCATTGATGAATCGGAAGGGGCCGATCCTGCTCCACGATAACGCCAGACCACACGTTGCACAACCAACGCTTCGACGACTGCACGAGTTGGGCTACGAAGTTCTCCAACATCCGCCTTATTCACCTGACCTCTCTCCTACAGACTTCCACTTTTTCAGGCATCTGGACAACTTTTTGAGGGAGAAAAATTTTCAAAACCAGGACGACATTGAAAATTCTTTTCGTGATTTCATTGAGTCCAGGGATTCGGATTTTTTTTCTGGTGGAATAAGAAAGCTTGTTGAACGTTGGCAAAAGTGCATTGATTCAGATGGAAATTATTTTGATTAAATATATATGGTTAAAGTAAAGATATGGCGTATTTACAATACCTACTAAAAACCTGCATTAATTTTGCATCAACCCAATAAAAATGAAAGATACAAATAAGATAAATTTTCAAATAAGGCCATGGTCTGATATACTTATGGCTCAGCTAAGAAAGGAACTCCATGTATGAAGTGTTTGGATTAAAATGTGAAAAGACCCAATGGGATACGGTCTGGTGAAATGAAATATATAAATACATAGAGGGGCTGAAAGCCTTTAATTCCTGTAAGATCACGTCACTTCTACTTTATAACTGCCTCGATATCCTAAAGCAATTAGCTGGAGGTAATAAACTCACCCCAATATGGACTCCAAGACACTAAAAGAAATATCTAGAAATGAGACAGTTGATCACTTTGCAGGAATGGCTGCGTAACAATATTAAATGACCTTGCCGGATATCATACAATATACACATTGGTTTAGCAAGAAACTAAATTGACTCTTATATTACATTGATGAAGATTAGATGTAAGGCTTCAAAACCTTTCATAAACTGGTTCAAACATGTTAAAAGAAAAGGCATATTCACCTAAACCTCACAAATGGTTTAAGAACAAGACAACAAGATTCTTGAGAAGAAGAAATGAGTGGAGGGCTCCCTATGCTGTCTGAGGCCTGAAGAAAAAAAACTTCTTTAAGCATGTGAAGTCCTTCCTTTCTTCTACCTACAGTAGTATCTGACAAAAGCAATACCTGAAGATATTATCAGAGTGCACTTATCCAGTGCTTCTTGAGAAGCATAAAAGTTCTATAGATATGTATACGATGTGGAAGCTTCAGAAGGATTGGGTTGAATAATCAAAAGTCAGGAGAGGATAATTGGAATGGTAAAAACAACGACCCTTCAATTGGCCTTTAAGGATTTCTCGAAAATACGAAAGAATGAAAATGAAGCTTAATATAAAAAGATTGAATGGCCACCATTGCCTAACATATACAGTAGAAAAAAATAATTTTACAACCGTAGGATCGATAAGGAATATATTGTATTTGTAAGCTACGCATCAAATTAGAACATGTGTCACATCTTAACTAAACGAATGTTCATTTTAAAAATACAATAAATACTTACAACTTCCGGGCTTACCTCAGAGTGTGCTTCAAAAAAGGTTTATTTTATAGATCAGATGAGGAAGATGGTTCTGGGTGCGGTCATAAATTAGAAACACACATTTAAAACAAGTGCTATTTTAATTATGTGCCGACATTTCGGCCTACAATGTGGGCCTTCATCAGGGCTAAAAGAAACAAGATAACAACCAATGTAATTATAGACTTAATAATGCGTTAGGTATATAATAATAATATGACAGTAAGATAATATGGGAACATAAGATAAGATAAGATAAGATAAGCCTTTATTTACACATATTTACAATATTTGTTGGTACATAAACTTTTATATATTTATTTTTATTTTAAAAACACTTTTAATAATTGATGTAAGTAAAACAATGTGACCAAATATTATATACAACTTTTAAATAAAATTTGCTAACATCTTTTTTACTAAAATTGCCAAAAAAAAAAACAAACAAAAAAACTTGATTAAATAAAAATTTGTATCTTTAGATAAATAAAAATAAAATGGTTTTCTACTAATGTGTAGGCCTCTCCTGAAGGAGGAATAGTCTTGATCGGTGACCAGCCGTACCTTCTGGGTTTTGAGTTCGCCGCTGGTTTTTCAATAACTTGGCATTTTAATTCCCAATATTTTCGATCTTCTGTTTTCCTATGCCAAGATATTCCTTCTTGTTTCCTAATTTCGTCCGACCATCTTTTGAGTTGCCCTCCTTGCTTACGTTGCTTTCCGAGAGGTGTCCATTCGGTAATTGCCTTGCTCCATCTGGTGTCTTTTATCCGCATTAAATGGCCAGCCCATTCCCATTTCAGCTTCCTTATACAACCCACAGCATCCCTCACCAAAGTGGTCTCTCTCAGAGTCGTATTTTTTACTTTATGCTTTAAATTCACATTTGTCATACTCCTCTCCATTCTTCTTTGCCAAACGTTAATTCTTCTTTCCTGGGATTTAGTGAGAGACCATGTCTGGCTTCCATAAGTCAAAGTTGGGAGAATGCAGGTATTGAATACTAACCTTTTCCATTTAATTTCGGTGGAGCTTTTCATTAAGTTTTTAAAAACCCAAAATTTTTTCCAGCAAGAGGCAATCCGTTTTTGAATTTCTTTGGAAAGGCGGTCATCGAATGAAATGGTCTGTCCTAGGTAAGTGGTGTCTTTGACTAATTCTATTTTTGCGAGAACATTTTCTATTTTGGATATATTTTCTGAATTTGTCATTATTTTAGTTTTAGATAAATTCATCACAAGACCAACCTGACCACACACTCTCTCCAAGTCTTTCAGCATTTCTATTAACTCGTCCTGGGTACTTGATATCAACACTATGTCGTCTGCAAAATTTAGATGATTTAATTTGTTTCCGTTGATATTAATTCCTTTGGTTTGCCATTCCAAATTTCTAAGAGCGAATTCTAGGACCGCTATAAAGAGAGTTGGAGAGAGAGGGTCGCCTTGCCTAACTCCCTTTTTTACAGGAAATATAGGTCCTTTAATATCTGTTTCAACATAGGCGATGTTATCACTGTATAGTTCAGTAATTATAGAAATGTATTTTTCTGCCACGCCTATGTGTTTTAGAGCTGAAAATATACTGTCATGCTTGAGGCTGTCAAAAGCTTTAGTGAAGTCAACAAATGCTAGATACAGAGTAATATTATACTCTTTTGATTTTTCTATTAACTGGTTCACAGTGTGAAGATGGTCTATGGTTGAGAAACCCTTCCTGAATCCTGCCTGTTCAACTGTTAAATAGTATTCAATTTGTTTCTTTATTCTATCATTTAAAATTTTTGTGAATAGCTTACCAATAGCCGAAATCAAAGATATGGGTCGATAATTTCCAATTTCTTCTTTATCCCCTTTTTTGTGTAAAAGAATTATTTTAGATCTTTTCCATTGTGCTGGGACTTGCTCTTTAATCAGTACTTCGTTAAATATTGTGCACAAAGCCTCGACTAGGATGCTGCCTCCAGCTTTTAACATTTCATTTGTTATACCGTCTTCTCCTGGACTCTTTCTTGTTTTCAGTTTATTTATAGCGTTCTCTACCTCTGATTTAAGAATATTTGGTTCTTCATCTTCTTCATTTTTTCCAGTATATTGTTTAGATGCTTTCGATGAATGCTCTTCTTTGTAGAGGTTTTTGTAGAAAGATGTTGCTATTGAAATCATCTCTTGTCTATTTGTTGTGCTTTGTCCTTGTCTGTTTTTAATTGAAAGGATCCAATGTTTGCCTGGGTTAAGTTCTTTTCTTAATTGTTTAGTTGATTTGTTGTTTTCCAAAATTTCTACAATTTTTCTTTCTCGGAATATTTTTAGGTCTGTTTTTATTTGAGTCCTGATTTCTCGATTGAGCTGTCTGATTTCGCTCTCCTCTCCCGAGTTTATTTTTATTTTTCTTCTTTTTTCTAAAAGAGAAAGCGTATTTTCTGATAGTTTATTTACATAGCCCTTTTTCTTACCCACTTTATTTTTTACTTCTATTGCACTGTTAATTATGGTATCTGTTATTTTATTATATCTTTGTTGGATATCTGGAAGTTTGTTTTGCTCTTCTATATTTAAATTGGATATCAATTTTTCTTGAAACATTTCCATCTCCATGTTATTTAGGGTTGTGAAATTATTTTTCTTATTTTTAAATCTTCTTTCTTTCTTTAGCGTGTCAATATTTAATGATGTTCTGACAAGGCGGTGATCTGAATTGAAATTAAATTTCGTTAAAACTTCTATATTCTTAACTGAGCTTAAACTGTTTATTAAAACGTAATCATATTCATACGTTTTTTTGTCTGGAGCCATCCATGTCCATTTGTTTTTTAGTTTATTGTTGAAATAAGTATTTCCTATTTTTAACTGCTGGCCGTATGCAAAATCGATTATCATCTCGCCCCCTTCGTTCCTGAAGCCGTAGTTAGATGCTCCCATTATCGCTTCTTCCCCATCTAAGCGCTGACCAACTCTTCCGTTCCAGTCACCCATTACTACCACCGTGCTTTTCTTATTCCTATGTGTTGTAAGCGTTGTCACTAATTCTGAATAAAATAATTCTTTGACTATATTAGAAGATCTAGCAGTAGGAGCGTGTATTTGTATTAGTAGCAATTCTTTTCCCTTATTTATCCTTAACTTCAAAAGGGCTATTCTTGAGTTAATTTCTTTAAATTCAATAACATTATTTTTCCATATTTTATTTATGATAAAACCGACACCATACTGTCCTTTTTCAGAGTATGTATGCATAAAAATTTCTCCTGTTTTTGTTTCCATTATTTGCGTATTTCTTCTTCTTATTTCACATAGACCGACTACATCCCAATTAATATTGTTTAGAGCCTTTTCTAATTCAATCCATCTTTCTTCCCCTAGTAAAGTTCTTGTATTAAATGTACATATTCTGATGATATTTTTAGTAGTCCGATAATTGATGTTTTCCTGATTTGAAATTTCCTCTGTCTGTCGAATAGGTTTTCCGTCGGTAATTTCGGTTTTTTGTCAGCCCTCTGTTTCACTTGCGCTATCCTGTATTTTTTTTGGGTTTAGATTATGAACTTTAGAGTTTTTTTTAAAGAAAAAATTATCTAAGCTATTGCTCCTATGACGCTTCACTTCTGTTTTAATTGTTGCAATACTAACACCATTCCTATTTTTCAGTTCTTTTGGTTTAGGAGATTTCTCTTCACTTCTCTGTCGTTTTCCTGTTTTTTTTGGTTCATTTCTCAGATTTTCCAACGAATATAATTTGTCATTGATCAACAGTTTATCGTATCTGTAAACGGCTTTATCCCCTCTTTCTTTGTGAAATTTTAGAAACGGGAATAATTCCTTTCTAATTGCTCTAATGTTCTGAGGTAGATCTTCTTTAATAACAATATGTTTAAAATCTTCGTTTTTCCTTAATATGCCTTTTTTCCTGATTATTTCATTTCTAAGATATATTGAATTAAATTTTACCAGTATTGGACCAGAAGCATTTTTTTTGTTTAGCCTAATAATATTATCGATGCAATAATCTTTACATGATAGCTCGAGTGATTTTAAGATGTTTATTATTTCATTATAAATTAAAGGTAGTGATTCCGTTTTCATTCCGAAAATTATAATATTGTATCTCCGTTTATTGTTTTCCTCCAACAAGCGGTTTCTTTCGTAATTATTTTTTAGTTCTTCTACCTCTTTTTTTATAATAGATATATCTTTAAAAATTGTTGTTTCTATTGAGCTTATTTTTTCTTCTAATATATTTAACTTGTCAAGCTTAAAAAGAATAGCGTCTAATTTCTCTTCATTTGACATTTTGATTGTTATTATAAATATTATTGTTATTAAATTATGTAAATATTATTGCGAGTCCTTTCCGTCGAACAATAATCCTATGACGGACGCACTGTAGCTTTTGTTTACAATCAAGATGTTAACAATAGTTGGAGAGGGGTTAGATACGCATGCGTATTATTAGAGAATAATGGCTATTTTATTGTCTAACCTGGGTTTATCGACTATCAATTTTTATTAATATCTCCTCTTCCTTTACACTTTTTTCACTGAAACTTCTCCACTGTGATGGTTTGCTATTAATGTAAACTATTGTAAATTTTTGTCACTGTACGGTTTGTTAAAACCTTTATTTAATAAAGTAACACGGGACTTGATCTGCACTCAACCGATTCCAGCACCGAACTCCCAATATGGGAACATAAATAAAAATAAATGTAAAATGATAATAAAATGACAGTTATAAAGTATGAAAATAAACAAAATTAAGATGATAGTTATAAAGTATGGAAGTAAACAGAACTGAGATGATAATATTGTATTTTTTTTTTTTTTTTATATATATCCAACAATTTTTATTGAGTAAAATACAGTCTGTCCCAATTTGGACATCAATAGTAGTGGTGAAAGATATCATACATACTACATTCATACAATATTTACACAGCATAAAAAATATTGTAATAAGAATATATTAAGAGAGACTAAGCAAATAAAAAAATGACAAAGGAAAAATATGTGAACAATTAAAATTTTAAATATGAACAATATTTTTATTTTTTTGAAATTCACTGTAAAAGAAAAATCACATGAGACAGACTTGTAGAGGAACAACCCAACGGTAGCACTCCAGTAACTATTTTAAACTAGAAGGTCTCGAGGCCATCTTCTTTTCAGACGCCTCGGAGGATTATCAGGAATCGAGCAGGAACCCAGGGTTGAAACTAATTGGTTGGGGTGGGAAAGGAGTTTGTCATGGAAGGATTGATATCTGGTTCGGGCCAAATCAGCAACATATGAAACATTTAGGTCTTTATGGATGATTTCATTTGTGACAAAGTAAGGAGCGTTGATGAACAATTTTGTAGTGATATATTAAAAAATTTTAATTGTTCACATATTTTTCCTTTGTCAATTTTTCATTTGCTTAGTATCTCTTTATATATTCTTATTAGAATATTATCATCTCAATTCTGTTTACTTCTGTACTTTATAACTATCATCTTAATTTTGTTTATTTCCATACTTTATAACTGTCATTCTATTATCATTTTACATTTAATTTTATATATGTTCCCATATTATATTACTGTCATATTATTATTATATACCTAACGCATTATTAAGTCTATAATTACATTTGTTGTTATCTTGTTTCTTTTAGCCCTGACGAAGGTCCACATTGTAGACCAAAACGTCGGAACATGATTAAATACTTGTTTTAAATGTGTGTTTCTAATTTATGACCGCACCCCCAACCATCTTTCTCATCTAATTTCTCAACGGTCAACATAAACTCCATCATTATTTTATAGATCAGCCATCAAAAATTTTACCTAAGAAAATAGTAACAAAATTTAGTCTTAAACAAATTATCATGAGTAGTGTATAATTGTTTGTCTTTCATTTAATTCGATTTGGGATTTGCAAAGATCACCACGTTAAAATTATTCAATTCACTAAAAACTATCAATACTAAAAATTATTAAACTTAAATAACATATTTCAAATCTAGTCAATATAAAGATTAGAAGTATTTTACCACGATAGGATTTTAAAACCATTTGCTTATAGACTTGAGAAATAAATTAAAGTTATTTAATTACAAGGCAATTAAAATAAATATAATATATATTTTTTTTAAATAGATATAAGAGAGATGGGATAACAATCAACAATCAATTAATCAAACTAGCTAAGATTAATGATAATTCCGCTTAAGCTTAGCTACTCGTGAAATACAACATTTAAAATTTTGGCGCCAAGCCGCCATATTTATGATTAGTTTTAGTCGCGTCCGCAAGTTACTCTGCAGTCACAAATCGCGGTCATTGCTAGAGGTATCTTCAAGAAGATGAATATGCAGGGATTTCATGATGAAGTGGATCAACATCCAGTTGATTGTATATGTGAGGACTGCCAAAACAATGGACCTGGCTTAAATGAGGTATTTATACACATATCTTTATATATATGACGTTCTAAGGAAATAATAAGTTATTGTTGTTTCCCCTCTAATAATCGACCGTACACTCGCTTAGAACTCTTATAATTTTTATTTAATTTAATAATGGATTAAGTATTGTATATGAATAAAACATTGTTTTTATTTATATTACATCATCATCTTTAAAAAATATCGATATACAAATTGAGCGCTTTATGTTGATTTAAACCATTCATTGTGAATGAATGATTTTTTTTTTTTTTTTAATTTTCCTTTTTATACACACAGATATATATATTATATATATATATATATATATATATATATATATATATATATATATATATATACCGTTGTATTATATTGATAGGACGGAATGATCTGGTGAACACTAGACTACTACATGTTTCCGGGTTCGAATCCCGACCAGTGATATAATTATTATTTCTTATGTTATTTCAGCCGTAGAACGACCCTGCGCAGAGACGCCTTCCTGGGCACACCCAGCCTACATAAATTGGGTATCGAAAAATGAAAAATTCTCTGGCGGCAGAGAGTGTCTTCGTACTAACTATTTCCTTGTATGGCTAAAAAAAAAATACGAATCTCTATACAAATGAAACCTTGAGCCTTCATGGATTTTAGAGGTATTGTATCATTGTTACACACTTATGCCTGTCTACAAGTTGTGGACTCCGAAGCCATTTTTGGGGGGAGGAAGGAGAAAGTATGGTTGTGGGAATGGAAACTTTTTGTTTTAGAGGGAGGTAAGATGGAATGTTTAACGTAATTCTAAACTTTAATATATCAAAACCGGGTTATATTTCATAAATGGGTGTAACCAGTGAGGGAGAGGATCTTTCCCTGAAATTAGATTGGACCATAAAAAGTTATAATTATATAAGATATATTTAGAAATTGATTTTACTTTCATGCATGTATTATATGTAAGTCATTCATATTGGCACATACGGTTCTATATTATAATAATTATTTCCAGTTTTCAAGATTTCGGATTAACCTTTAGTTACCTACATTCCGAGTAAAGTTTCAGAATAATAATAAAATTAATTTATTTAGCAAAAGTGATATTATCTTTACATTATTATTGGTATACAAATAGAATTATAATTTAGACCATTCACAATTAGGTTAAAAAAATATTCATTGCACAAGTAGATGACATTTTAAACAAAAATAACATAATGTTGTTTGCTCAAAAATATTATTTTCCTTGAAATCGTTTGATAATATATTTTTCTTTAAATATTCTTTTAATAAGTTAAGATTTTATGTTCTGCTTCCAAGAATGTTTTTTTAATTAGTGGAACCAGAAGTTTTTTTTAATTTAACCTGGTTGTGTAATATTTCCGTATCTATGAAAGCCCTCCTATCATCATTCTGTATCAATAATAATGATTTCATCTTATCAGCCTTATTCATGTTCCGGTCTGGCGCCGAGATGTCTCCAGTAGCATAATGGTTTTGTATTCTGAGAAAACAAAGAAACATTGTATATTACATCCAGCCGTTTTTGCAATATAAAAAAAATATTCCAAGAGGTCTTTGTATAATATTATAAACAATAAACGGCCTCTTAATCAACAATACTAATGAAAGATGCCTTTGTGCCCATCATAATGAGAAGTTAGGAATTTGCTGTTTCACAAAGGCGCGCTGTAAAAAAAAAGATATGTATATATTTGTGTGTATAAATATATGAATTTTGGATATCTAAAATTACTTTAAAAAATATTTCTTGGCTACCAAATTAGCCTCTTTCAGTGTTAGATTATTATCTCTAGAGTTTTTTTTTTTTTTTTTTTTTTTTTTTTTTTTAAACTTATATTTTTATAACTGTATTGGCTAAGGTGCGAACAAGATGAACTTATGTAGTTCGTGAAAATGGTTATATTAAAAATCTAGAAGCGTTAAGACGATGAGTGCCCCTGAAAAAAAATGAGAAAAAGAAAATTTGGAAAATGGGTAGGGTCTAGAAGATTCAGGAAACTGTCTTCTTCTTTCTCTTCCTCCTTGTACCTTTCAGCGTGGAGGAGCCTCTAGCCAATTGGTCCACCCATCTTGGACCCTAGCGAGCAACTTCATCTGAGCCAGTGTTTTCCCTCTTCCCAGACCAGCCGTTGGTTCCATGTTCCAAATAACTCCTTCTAGGTTTGCCTCGAGGTCTTCTAACAGTTGGGCTCTTCTCCATACATTTTCTTGGTATTCTGTGTTTCCCCATTCTACATACATGCCCATACCAACGGAGTTGTCGGTGTTCTATGACTGATTTCACTGAGGGGATCTAAAGCTCTTCTCTTATTCTTTCATTTCTTATCTTTTTTTTCCAAAAGATATTCATATTTTCTCGATAGTCCTTGCCAAGGCATTTTCCAAATTCCTCCCGCTTATTCTTGGCCTCTCTTATGATACGTTTAGCATCTTTTCTCTATTTAACATACTCTTCCCATTTCTGCGGTGTACGATTCAGCAGGTGTTGCGGGAGTGGACGGAGGATTTGAATGAAAATATCTGTAGTGTAGTCGACAGGAACTTTCAGCTTTCACTAATTTCTCTTGTTGAAATATATTTTATACCTATTAAATATAGTGGAAGTCAAAAAAAGATTAGAGATAAGTTTCGATGGAATATTTCTTTTAGATAAAAACATATTTAATACAATAGAACTTATGATAAACAACAATCACTTAACTCTATGCAAATTTTGTCACTCTTCATAGCCTTCTACAACTTTTTATGTTAGAAAAGGTTTTTCCTCAAATATTTAGTTTTCCAATGATTCCACAATACATCTATAATCCTGATTTGCAACATTGATATCACTAGTTTTTTTTTTTGTGCAGTTAGTGATCAGTTTTTTTTTTTTCATATTTACCCATTTTCCATCTATGCTAACTATTATAATGGATTAATTACTTTATAGTAGCAAAACTCAAAGTACTTTAGAAGAAAAAGGTAAGTTTTTCAATGCAAAAAGAAAATATTATTTATTTCTCAAACCTAACTTAATTTATTAATCTTTTTAAATTTAGTTTTGTTCAGCAAATGTATGTTTCTGAAGAAGTTTATTTATTTTATTATTTTGTTTTATTGTATAGATATATTTCTTTTTTTTAATTTTATTACTTCTTACTCCATTGTAAATAAGAATTAATCATGATCATTTGGTCTTTTGGTCAGATACATTGTATACCTTAATTGTACATATTTGTTGTTGTTCTTAAGGGACTATGTCCCAGAATGAAGATTATTTTCTAAAAAAAAAAAAAAAAAAAAAAAAAAAAAACAAAGTGCTTTAAAGCTAGATATTTAAGCCTTGTTGAAGTAGTATTCAATCATAACAAAACCTATATGAGTTTAAAGCACATTCAATTTTGCATCGATTTAGCGAGATGAATCAAAATCGTTTTAGCCATTTTATAAAAGATCGTGAAAATAACTAAAATGCATAGTATTATTTGCCAATGTTGAAAAAGTTGCTGTAATATCTCAGGCAAATATATTTAATGAAATTTACAACTGTATGATAAAATACATTCAGTAAATGTGATACAAGATTATACTGTCATGATACACATTTAGAGATACTGCCCATTGGCCAAACCAGAAGGTCTCGGGGCCATCTTCTTTTCTGAAGCCTTGGAGAATTATCAGGGATTGTAGAGGCAGCAAGGTTTGAAAATCGTGGATTAGAGTGGGAATGGAGTTTGTCATGAAAGGAGTGGTACCTGGTTCGGGCCAAGTCAGCTACACAGGGAACATATAGGTCTTTATGGATGAGTTGATTCGTGACAAATTAAGGATCCACAAGGCTCTACGCCGTAAGTCCATATCGGCCTTATGTTAGTCATATATATGAGTCTTTTGTAGTTAAGCGGAAAGTTTGAGCGTTTATTCAGTAAGTGTTGAAGCAGTCGAAAACGCCGGGCAGTTTCTTGTCGTTTCAGTCTTGTGTGATGATTCCTAAAATATGAAATGAAATTTTAGTTTTATACACTAAGTTGTATTAAATACGATAAGTTGTTTTTGAGCTAGAGTGACTAAAATACACACAGACCTTTTTGCCTGACCGTCATTTGGACTCAGGGGAAACTAAAACGTGTGGGAGCGGCGTGGTCTAGTGGGTAGAGCGCTAGTCTACTGTGCACCGGGTTCTGGGTTCGAATCCCGGAAGTGGCGGAATATTATTTGTTCTGTTATTTAGGCCGGGGGCGATCCTGGGGTATGGAAACCCTCCTGGGGCACACCCAGCCTCTATAAAGTGGGTACCCAAAATGGGGGGAAAACCTGGCGGCTGAGCGTGATCTCGTCCGAATCACCTCATTGCACGGCCGTTGGCCTAGAAACAGTACGAATCTCTACATGTACTGAACCCAAAACCTTTCATGGGTTGTAGTTGTACAGGTTTATATTCTAAAACTAAATCAACCTCTGCTTCTTGTCGTACCTTAAGAACTCACTTTGTTCCAAGTCTGGCTCAATGCAATAAAATAATTGCTTATTCTAACCGAACCTCTATCTTGGGCCTAGTTCCTGATATACCTATTAACTCTGATTGTGACTCTTAACTATTTTTATGCTCTTACATCCTCCCATAATAGCTCTTTTCCTTCATCCTGAGAATCCTCCAAAAATGATTTCTGCCTCCACTACATCCCTTTAAATGTAATAATACAAACATAATTACACACCATGCTACCTGTAACATTACATATTTTATAATACTTTTTAAATTTCAACTTTCTCATGAACCTGGAATCATTTACATTTTTATTAATATCTCTATGCCCTCCGGTGCAGCACATTTAATAATCTGAACCTTAATGTATCCCAAATTATTGATTTACTTGTCTAGTTTTTGTTCTGGTTTATTTACTTACTCAGTCGGCGTTGCTAAAATTCATCTAGATACCTTTGCTCTTGTAATATTTTCAATATAAAAACATATTAATATATATTTAAATATCGTTGTGAATTTCATGTATGTATTGAAAGTATAGCGAAAATAATAAAGAGTTATATTTTCAGATTGCTGTTGGAAATCCTCTTTCTGGTTTGCAAATCCAGGAATTAGGTGAATTCATAAGACTTCAGGTAATTTCGAAATTGTTAAGATACGTCAATATATCTTACTTGTGTGATTAAATGTTGTTGACCTGCTTTATAAATGTGTCAAACGTATATGTATGAAAATTAATAGTGAATTTTATTTTCAGGAAATGGCAGAGAGCCTCCAGGTAATTTTTTTTAATTCCAAAAAATTAATAAAATATGTTTGGACATTAGTAATACTTTCGTCCCTCCAGGCACGAAGCCCGATAATTATTATTTAATAATTTAAATTAATGTTAGAAATTTCTAATTACTCTCCAGTTTTTGAGTTGTTTTTTCATAAATAAAAAAAAAATATACTAAGAAAAGTCCAGGAAAAAAAATTAATTTCAAATGTTTTCATATTTACTATTTACACACTCTGCATCATGGTGGTATGCTTTATGCATGTGTTATTTATTTTCAGGCAGGGGACCCTGATTCTGGTTTGCAAATTCAGGAGTTAAATGAGATCTTAGGAGTTGAGGTAAATTTTCCTAAATTTTTTAATTTATATTTTATTGAATTTTACAACTGTATATTACATAAATACAATAAGTAAAAGTGATTAATTATAATAAAAGGCTTGTGAAGAAACTACTCAGCGGTAATACTTCGATGTTTATTTAAGCTTTAACCTAAACATCCCGAGGCCATCTTCTTTTCAAACCCCTCGGAGGGTTGTCAGGAATATGTGAGGTATATAGGTTGCGGACAAGAGGGTTTATATGGGTTGGGAGTTTGGAATTAAAAGTGGTATATCTGGTACGAGAAAGGTCTGCCACAAATGGGATATTAAGATCGTTATGGATGATTTTATTTGTGACGAAATAAGAAGCATTTAGGATTTTGCGAAGGATTTCGGATTGTAAGGATTGGATAAGAGAGGAATTAGAGGGCTTAGTAGAGCCCCAAAGCTCGATTCCATATGTCCAGATGGGTCTGATGACAGTAATATAAATGAGCTTTTTGTCTAGTAAGTGTTGTAGTAATCGGTTTCAACGGGCAGTTTCTTGTCGTTTTAGTCTCGTGTGAGGGTTCCATGTAAGACGTTTGTCAAGATGGAGTCCTAGGTATCGGATTTGTTCAACAGGTATGAGTGGCGTATTATTAAAGGATACGGTAGGGGAGGAGGTCATCGGTTTTCGACGAAGGGTAAAGGTAATTTGGTGAGATTTTTTAGGATTTGTTTTAATCCTCCAGTTCTGAGACCATTCCTTAATGGCTGTGATGTGGGACTGAAGGATTTGGGATGCAGTGGTTGGATCATTATAGACGGATAACACACAAGTGTCATCTGCGTAAGTTGTGAGGACAGTGCTAGGATGGAGTGGGATATTAGCTGTATATACCGTATAAAGGATGGGACCTAAGATACTATCCTGAGGTACACCTGCAGACTGAGAAAATGTGGAAGAGTAGGAAAGAATATGATTTACTTGAAAGTTACTATTAGTGAAGTAGGAACGGATTATGAGGAAGTATGTAGCGGGAAGGAATTGACGGAGTTTATGAAGGAGACCTGGGTGCCAGACTCCAGGTCGAACGCTTGTTCAACGTCGAGAAAAGCACCCGTGCAAAACATTCCGCGCTCCAATGTGGAGGATATAACATCCACCACACGGTGGCATTGATGAATTGTAGAGTGGGATGTCCGAAATCCAAACTGGTGGTCAGGAATTACGTGATTCATTTCTAGGATCGGATAAAGGCGCTTTAAAATGAGTTAAATAGGTGGTTCGGAGGGTGGCATTGAATATATATGTGAGGTAGAGGATCGCCTTTCGAGGTAGCTGTTTAAGGATAAAGGATGTGATGAGATCATCACCAGGTGCTTTTTTAATACGTAACTGATGGATAACGTTAAATATTTCAGAAGGATGAAAGGCTTTAGAAGGAGGGGACATTTGGAGTGGAATAGTTAGTTCTGCTTCAATATGGGTCGGATTAAGGATTTCAGGATGTGGATTAAAAATTTTGGAAAGGTGTTCACCAAATATCAGAGTTTTTTCTTCATCTGATCGAGACCAGGTAAAACATTCGGTAAGGAGTGGGTGATTAAAGGTTTTGAAGTTGAGCAGATTTTTGGTAGTTGTCCATAAACATTTGTCAGTTTGTCTTAGGTTTTCTATTAAGTCCTGAAAAGTTTGCATTTTGAATTTTCTAATTTCAGTTTTGAGTTTCCGTTTCTCTGTTAATAATTGTCGAATGTGAGGCGGTAAGTTAGAGTCGCGGGAATAATTATTTTTGGGATGTGATGAGTTGTTACTAATTTCAATACGTATTGTTCTTGTCAGTTTTTCTATAGCAGAGTTAATTTGTTGTTCTGTCTTTATTGGAATCTTTAAGTCAAGTTTTTTAGATCAGAGCGAAAGTTGTCCCAGTCAACATGTCCTGTAATCAATGAAGGAGGGAAGGATTTTTTCCTAAATTTAAATTATTTTTTTCAAATATCTTTTTACTTTAGTGTCTCAAAGCTATTGACTATACAACGACTTTATTTACTTTTTATTATTATTTTTATATTTGCATATTGTTCAGTTACTTTTTGTATGTACAAGTGCGAGTACACTTGGCAGGAACAGCAATACATTTTATTCAGACTATTGCAGGGAATCCTCGTTCTAATTTGCAAATTTTGGTGTTAAACTAAATCTTAGAAGTTGAGGTAAATTGTTCTAAATTCAAAGTATTTTATAAAATATTTTTGGACTTCACTAATGCTTTTGACATTCCAAGCTCAAATCCCTTTAACTCAATCAATGCTAGTAATTCCTAATTATTCTCCCATTTTTGTGTTGTATTTCATAATAAAAAAAATGAAATTAATACTCTTTAGAATTTGTATATACTTAATGTTAGTGTTGGAAATATAGAAGGCAGAAATAAAAATGATTTATGTTTTCAGAATATATCAGAGAGCCCTCTTTCAAATTTGCAAATCCAGGATCTAAACGAAATCTTAGGAGTTGAGGTAAATTTTTCTATATTCAATTTTCTTAAATAATAAATATTCTTAAATAAAATCTTCTTAGACTTATGATTTCCTCTCTCCATGTTAGTAATTCCTAATAATTATCCTGTTTTTTGTTTGTTTTTATTTTAAAAAAATATGATCTTGAAATATCTCTCTGAGAAAAATATTTCAAAAGTTTCATATTTACCTTTTTATTACTCTCTATAATGTTAATATGCTTTATGTATGTCTTAGAAGTACAGATGACAAATAAAGTTATAATTTATGTTTTCAGAATAAGTCCGAAAACCCTAATTCTAATTTGCGAATTCAGGATTTGAACCAAAACTTAGGAGTTGAGGTAAATGTTTCTAAATTCTGATTACTTGTGTTATTTAATAACTTTTATAAATATTGGTAACTCCTAATTACTCTTCTCATATATAAAAAATGAAATAAAATATGTTCAGACATATCTCAATAAAAAAAAAAAAAATTAAAACGTCTTCATATTTACTGTTTAAATACTCTGCATAATTTTTGATATACTTTCATGTGTTAAAATTTTAGTTGGCAGTAACCATAATGTGTCTTATTTTCAGGCTGTTGCTAGGAACTCACGTTCTAATTTGCAAATTCAGGATTTGAACAAAAACTTAGGAGTTGAGGTAAATTTTTCTAAATTCTGATTATTTATGTTATATAATAACTGTAATGAATATTACTACCTCCTAACTACTCCCCTGTTTTTTTATAAAAATAAAATATGTTCTGAGATAAATCCATAAAAAACAAAATCAATTTCAAACGTTTTCATATTTATTGTTTAAATACTCTTCATAATTTTTTATATGCTTTCATGCGTTAAAATTATAGATGGCAGAAACCATAATGTGTCTTATTTTCAGGATCTTATTGGGAACCCTCAATCTAATTTGCAGATTCAGGTTTGGAACCAACACGTAGGACTTGAGGTAAATTTTTCTAAATTCTAATTATTCAATAAAATCTTCTTTGGATTCGCTAATGCTTTTCTCTCCCCATGCTCACAGGGCTTTTACTATAATAATAATAATAATAATAATAATAAGCATTGGCAGGGAGAGAATACCTTATGAGGCATAATAACTTGGCAAAAATTATTCACCAATCGCTGGCATTATCATACCAAATGATAGCAGACGAGGTTCCTTATTACCGATAGGAACCAAAACAGGTACTCTCAGGTGAAAAAAACAAAAACAATATACTGGGATCGTTCCATTATTACCGATCACGTGATATTAAACAACAAGCAGGACATAGTGGTTATGGATCTATATGTAAAATGCGGCTATGTTATTGATATTGCTGTCCCGAATGATGACAATATCGACAAAACTATTGCTGAGAAAAAACGGAAATATCAAGATTTGTGCCAGGAACTACGTCAAGTCTATAAGCTGGAACAAATCAAGGTATATCCGATAATTATCTCATGCAACGGTCTCATTCCAGATGACACCATTTTAGCAACTAAAAACTTAAAACTGCCCGAAAAGGTTCTGGAAGAAGGACGTAAAGCAGTTCTCCTCGGTACAGCCAGTATCATCAGACAATTTTTAAATATAGTATAGTATTTTTTGCCTAGCCCTTGACTTTGGTCCGGGTAGGTAAATATTCTGGTAAAACCAAGAAAATGTGCAATAAAAATAATAATAATAATAGGATTACCGAACCCGAAGGTTCGATGCCGATACCACCAAATTCCGCCTGGACCGATTCGTCCAATGTTCACCGTTCCAGCCCAATCCCCCGTGATCAGCCTTAAAGCAATCCTCCCATCGACGCTTCGGCTTACCTTTCGGACGCCTACCGGTCGGATCAGCGAATACCAACTTTCTCGGAATCCGTTCCTCACCGAGCCCAGCAACTTTACTCGCCCATTTAAGTCTCTACGATGCTATCAACTCAATTATATTTACAGGATACAAGTTCCGTAATTCCGCTTTGTGCAACCTTCTAAACTCCCCAGTGGCCTCATCTCTCTTCGGACCAAATATTTTACGCAATACCTTATTTTCGAAAACCTTAAGCCGTTGTTCATCCTTCAAAGTAAGCGGCCACGCTGCATATTCATAAAGAATCGTCGGAAGAATAATAGTTTTATAAATTCTAACCTTTAAGTTTTTAGATAGAAGCCGCGAGCTAAGTAACTTAGCAACTGAATAATAACACACATTTCCCACCTTTAACCGGGACTTTATTTCTTCCTGGATTTCATTTTTTCTTGTTATCATTGAACCTAAATACTTGCATTTCTCTACGTGTTCAAAAGTATGCCCTGATATATCAATATCACCAAGATCGCCACCGTTTCTGCTACTAATAATATATTTCGTGTTATCGGTATTTAATTCGAGTCCTATTTCTATACCGGTTTTTATTAGCACACTTGTATTTAGTTGTATGGTTTCCGTGTCTTCACCTAGCAGTATCAAATCATCGGCATACCCCAAAACCGGAATCTTGTCACCCATATTTAAACCTTTCTCGGTACACATCACTTTTTCTATGACATATTCTAAACCTATATTAAATAAAAAAGGTGAAAGGGAGTCACTCTGTTTTAAACCTGATCGCACCTCAAATCACTCGGAGTAATATGACCGATTCTAACTTCATGGAGTTTTTCTGACAAACACATCTCTACTTGGTTTACTAACTTTCTAGGTATTCCCTGTTCAATCATGGTGTTATATACCTTCTGATGGTCTATTGAATCATAAGCCTTTTTAAAATCGATATAAAGTTGATGGACTACATCGTTGTATTCCAATTTTTTCTCTAATATTTGACTATAATATTAATCTAATATTTTACTATAATAGGTTATATATATTATATTACTAGATATATTATATTTAGTATATTACTAGATAGTAATAGGGCTATTACTATCTAATAATGTTATTTAATGTTTTCATATTTACTATTTTTATACCGTACATAATGTTGATATGCTTCATACATTGTATCGTACAGAAAAGATAATGATGTTTTTTTGTTTTTTTCAGGCTATCCTAAGGCATCCTAGTTTTAATCTGCAAATTCAGGGGTGCAATGATGCCATAGAAATTCAGGTAAATTTTCCTAAAGTCAAGATATTAAATAAAATCTTTTTAGACTTCACTGATACTTTCCTTTTTTTCGGGCCTGATTAATGCTTTCGACACTCCAAGCTCAAAGCCCTATTTCTGTCCAACCATGTTATTTATTAGCTTGAATTAATGTTAGTAATTCCTTATTATATGATAGTAAATACATAAAAAAATAAATATATGACGCCCAGCAAAAAAGATGGAGGAAACTGACCTATTGAAGGGAGTGGATATAGGTTCAAAAGGTTACAGCAGTTTAAGTACTTGGGCACTGTTATCCCTGAGAATAATAAGATGAGAGACGAAATTAAAGCAAGAACGACAACTGGTAAACGATGCTATTGGTCACTTTGGAAGGAGATTGCTGGCGAATGGTGAAATAAGAAATCTCTACCATACACCTGATATAGTTACTACGATTTGGCTGCCATGATTAGATGACAAGGAATGAAAAGTGAGACAATGCCAAAATGATGATGGAGGGACACCCTAGTGAAAATAGGCACAGAGGGAAACCTAGACTTTGTTGGCTGCAGGATGTAGAGGACCTTCCGTCGTTGAATGTAAGCGGATGGAGAAGAGCAGCCGAAGACAGGTCAGAGTCAAAGAGGATTACTGAGTAGGCCAAGCTCCTCCAAGGACCATAGCGCCCTTAGATAGGACAGGGATTCCTTATTAGTCTCCAACTTTTTTTTTAGTATTGAAAAAAAAGTAATGTCTTGAAATATCTCTATAAAAAATAATTTCAATTTAAAACGTTTTCACGTTTAAATACTTTGCATACTCTATGTATGTCTTTAAAGATGTAGATAGCAGATACAATAATGAATTTTATTTTCAGATTATTGCAGGGAACCCTTGTTCTAGTGTGGAAATACAAGTGTTTAACGGAATCATAGACATTAAGGTTAATATTTTTAAACTGAAGTTTTTCAATAAAATCTTCTTAGACTTCACTAATGCTTTCATCTCTTTAAGCTCACAGCCCTATCACTATCCAAGCTTTTAGCGATTCCCAATTTGGGTTGTTTTTCATGAAAAAATATTTCTTTTATTAAATTTTTAATACTCGTACTTAATACGTAATTTTGATATGCTTTATTTATGTATTGAAAATATAGATGACAGAAATATTTTTATGTTTTTAGGAAGCTGCAGGGAATCCTTGTTCTAATTCACACATTCAGGAATTAAGTGAATTCTTACAATTTGGGGTAATTTTAACACAAAAATTATTTGTTTACATAGGTTGTCGTACCTATAGTTATTTTATTTTTTTAATACAATTTTACAAATCGCCTAATGCTTTCGACTCACAAAGCTCGAAGCTGTGAGTTTCTATCCAAGAATGCCATTAAATACTTACAACTTTACCTATTCAATTCGCAGGAATTCCTTATTTCAGTTTTACTTTCACTTACGTATATATGAAATATATAGAAAGGAAAAGTATTGCGATCGTGAAAATTATCAAATTACAGTTTTCATTGGAAATACACGTTTTATGATCCCCTGAGTCAAAATTGATAAGTTCCACAAAAAATGCTGTGTGTGAGGGGTAAGACTGTCTCGATAACGATAAGTCGTATGAAACTGAAATTATATATTTTAGGAGCGTATATGCCGGAGTTGTTACAGCCAAATGTTCATCAAAATCGGCCAACCAGAATAGCCACTTTATACCTTGAATTTTTAACATTTTTACGATTTTGATCAAACTCGCTCGCTATATCGATGTAAAATTTGATGGGCCTTAATATCATGTAAGTTTCATTTCGATTAAAATAGTCTGACACGGCTTAGATGCCGATTTTTTTTATTTTCTTCGCCGAAAGTACCTTTAACATTATATATTCTTAAAAACTAACCGTATCATTTAATTATTATTAATAAAAATGGATTAATATACAAGTTGAATTAATTTGATAACAAATTAGAAGAGAAAAGAGGAAAAAAATGTGTTTATGCAATTTTTGTGTTTTTGAACATATGAACAGTTATGAATAGTATACCGTTGGAAAGCAGATTTTAGAAAAAATGTTATCTTGTTTACAAATTAGTAAAAGGTGATGTAGAGTGTCGAATAGAGTATAAATATCTGTGTTCATTTTACATAACAATTTTAGGTTGTTATATCATTTAATCTAAAACATATGTTTCCAACGAAACAATATATTTTTTTTAAATAGTTTAAACTCTATTTCCTAGTTCTTAAATTAATTTTATCAACCGAGGTAAGTGTTGCGCTCACCACAATTTTGTTATAGTTTTCAACAAAAAAAAAGTTACACCTTGCATAATGTATTTATGCTTTATGTAATCGAAAAATAGGTAACATAAAATAATAATGTGATATATTTCCAGAATGCAGCAAGGAACCCTTGTTCTAGTTTGCATACTCATGAAGTAAGTGAATGCGATAGAGTTGAGGTAATTTTTACTCTAAGATTTTTTTTAATAATATCGTCATCATAAATTTATTATATTGCTCAATTGGTCTTAACGTCTATGATATAACATAAACATTGATCTCACATGTATGTTTTTGTTTTTGTAATACATTTAATGATAATCATATATTTAATGATATACATATGTTTTTGTTTGAGTGGTAAATTTAATGATATTCAAATACGTTTTTATGTTTGTAGGTTGGTAATGCAAATGCGGCCTCTAGCTCAAAAAAAACCGCAATTAAAAAAAGAAAAACCAATAGAAGTAAGTCATTAGTCGTTTTTGTATATCGAATTAATATTTATGAAGTTATCTAAAATATTACTAGGATTAAATTATTAGATTCTTGGGCTATGTAAGACATGAAAAAAAATGTATTTTATCATAGCTTGGTAGCAAATTTTAAAGAGTTAATATGTTTATGACTGATTGAGTGTGCTTTGGTGTTGTGACTGATGTTATGTTTCAAAATTGATTACTTGGAAATAGAATGTTTAAGAATTTCAGATTTTATTGTTGAACTAATTTATTTAATTAAAAAAAGATTTTAGGTGCCCATGTAAAGTTTCAAAAAAAAAATATTACTATTGATCGCATTTCTAATTATTTAACTTTCGTACTGTTAATTTTTTAAATTGGTGTATGTCTTATTAGAAAATTAGTCGTCAAGCTCCCAAGTGGAAGACGCTAGATAAATACATATAGATATATTTATATCTATATTATATATCTATATTATATTGTATATTTAGATTTTTCATGTCGGTTTTCCCGTTGAGGGTCAATGTTTCGTTGACATATGATATTTTTACTTTAATTGTTGTGTTGTAATTTTCTAATTTTTGTATATAGATAAACACTTTTTTATTTTTTATTTATTATAAAGGTTTTGAACCAATCCTAAGCATTTACGATCTTTTTGTATTCTTTGCTGTAGTGGATATTTTTCATAGATTATTTCTCCTAGGTATTTAAAGTATGGTACCCAGTTATTTTCTCAATATTTGGTTTGCAATCTGGAAATTGTAGTCTAGCTATAGAGCTTTTCATGTATATATATATATAAATATATATATATATATATATATATATATATATATATATATATATATATATATATATATATATATAATATATTATATATATATATATATATATATATATATATATATATATATATATATATATATATAGAATTAATATCACATTTTCTTAAATGACGATAACATTTTTGTAAAATATCAATTATTCTGACAATTTTAAGTACAATAGAGATAAAAAACGTTTTGGGTTTTTTAAAAATAATTTTAACCCTTAATTCTAATTTTTAAAACATTTTAGCTACTTACATTTTTTTTTTGTTTTTTTTTATTGTTAAAAAAGGATTATTTTTCTATGCTAAGCGTTACTACCAAAATAATTAATTTTTAATTCTGATAATAATGACAGTATGTTTAAAATGTGTAGTATTTTATAAGCACATAATTCTGGTACAATACATAGTTTTGGCTTTTAAATATTCCGAAACAAGTAAAAAAATAATCTATTGCGGATTGATTTTAATTTAACAACTCATAAAAGGAAGCATCTAAAACTTTAAATTATCCACTAATATTTATGTTTATAACATATTAAGAAAATAAACGACACATTTTGGATAGCCTTGTTTCTAAAATTATTTTTATTGAGGAGGTACAGTCGACTGTAGAAACATTTATAGGTGGAATAATCAGGAGTCAGTCATTTTTTGAAGTTTTTAATTTTGCCAACGTTTCGGCTCAAGCTTGTGAGCCATCATCAGTGCATTACTGAGCCATGTCCAAGAATAAACTCTTTGGCCAATTAAAAAACTTCAAAAAATGATTGGCTCCTGATTATTCCACCTATAAAATTATTTTTGTTGTGTAATGGTTAAAAAATCTACTGCTTAGGCCATCTGAATTGGGCAGTTTCCTCTAAAATATTTTATATTATATAATTTGTATATTTTCAGCTCGTAATATTAATTTTTATTTGAAAATTTTAGATAAAAGTTGAATTCGAACCGCATGAGCTTAGGGCCTTTTACCAATCTCGAGGAAGGATCGTCGGAAAACTCATTGGGCAACCTGCAGTAAGATTATTTCTATTCTCAATTAAAACTAATTATATGAAAATTAGATAATATATATAATTATTTAGATTATATATAATTAGAAATATTAAAACAATCTTTTTTTTTTTAATCATTTTATTGGTATTTACAACTGTATTAACAAAAAAACATCAAGTAAATGGGATGTGTTATATAATACAATGACATGATATACATGTAGAGAAGCTTCCCGCTGGAAGCACTCTAAAAATATTCTAAACTAGAAGGTCCCGGGCTATTCCCTTTTCAGGCGCCTCGGAGGATTATCCGGAATTTAAGTGGGAGAAAGTATTGAAACTAGTGGGTTAGAGGGCGAATGGAGTTTGTCATGAAAGGATTGATACCTGGTCCGGGCCAAATCAGTAACAAAGGGAACATTAGGGTCTTTATGGATAAGTTTATTAGTGACAAAGTAAGGAGTGTTGTGGATTTTACGAAGGATTTTGGATTGTAAGGATTGGAAGCGGGAAGAATTTGATGGTCTAGTAGAGCCCCAAAGCTCTACTCCGGAAGTCCAGATTGGTCTTATAATAGTCATGTAGATGATTCTTTTGTAGTTCAGAGGAAGGTTTGACCATTTGTCTAGTAAGTGTTAAAGCAGCCTAAAGCGGCGAGCAGTTTCTTGACGTTTTAGTCGTGCATGAGGATTCCAAGTTAGGCGTTTGTCAAGAAGAAGTCCTAGGTATCGGATCTGTTCAACATGAGCTAGTTGAGTGTTATTAAAGAATACTGTAGG
Organism: Piezodorus guildinii; assembly: GCA_023052935.1. NCBI lineage: Eukaryota > Metazoa > Arthropoda > Insecta > Hemiptera > Pentatomidae > Piezodorus > Piezodorus guildinii. The sequence goes on along the minus strand of CM041295.1, from coordinate 162,625,683 downwards.
GCAGGAAATCAAAGGTTTACGACGAAGGGTAAAGGTTATTTGATGGGATTTGTTGGAATTTATTTTTATTCTCCAGTTCTGACACCATACTTCTAGGTCTTTGATGTGGCCTTGAAGGGTATTTGAGGCAACAAATGGATCTTTATGAACTGATAACACGCAGGTGTTATCAGCATAGGTAGAAAGGAAAGTGTTGGGATGGGTTGGGATATCAGCTGTATATACTGTGTATAGAATGGGTCCTTGGACACTGCCTTGAGGAACACCAGCAGTCTTTGTGAAAAGGGATGAATAAGAACTATTGTGATTTATTTTGAAGGATCTATCAGAGAAGTAGGATTGAAGAATCAGGAAATATGAGGGAGGAAGGAATTTATGGAGTTTGTACAACAGTCCTGGGTGCCAGATTCTATCAAAGGCCTGTTCTACATCGAGAAAGGCTCCCGTGCAGTACAACCTGCGCTCCAAAGCAGAAGAGACAACGTCCACCACACGATGACATTGCTGGATAGTGGAGTGGGATGTTCGGAATCCCAGATGATCTGGAATTATATGATTAGAATCAAGGATGGGATATATTCGTTTCAGAAGGAGTTTTTCAAGGATTTTACCCATAATAGGTAATAAAGAAATTGGACGGTAAGTGGGTGGATATTCGAGCGGCTTTGAAACAAACTTAATTTTGAAATTTATTTGTTCAAATAAAAGTTTCATTAGTAGTTATAATCTTCCACAGATTAAAAACTAGTATTTCATTTACATAAGAAAGTCACAAGATAAAGTATTATGTCACATTTCCAAATTGCTTAAAAAAAAAACTTATTTGTAATGTAATTTAATGACTCACTGAATAGTATATTCCTTAGTGAATTAATGAATTTATTTTATTGTTAATGGAGTTATAATTTCCATCTGTCCGTTTAAAAAATATTTCAACAACAATTTGTATTGTGTAATATTACAATTTGGACATCAATAATGGTTGTGAAAGATAACATTCATACAATATTTACACAGCAACAAAATTATAATAAAATATATACACAATATTGAATCAATAAAATGTTTACAAAGACTAGAAATCACTCCTACCTATATTCACGTCACACATACAGCACATTGAGTGGAGAATTTAGCCAGTGCTAAAACTCCAATATACACATATTTACAAGAGGTCTCGGGGCCACTACCGTTTCAACCTTCTAGGGGGGTAGTAAGGATGTGTGGAGCTGGAAAGTGATTGTGCTAGAGGATTGGGGTGATAGATAAGGTTCTGATGGAATTTGGAAAATTTGGATGGAATAAGATCTAAAATAAATGAAATATTAAGGTCGTGGTGTAAGGTATGGTTGGTGACATAATAAGGAGCATTTACTATTGTTCGGAGGACTCTTAGAAATATTAAAATTGAATTTTCTGCATGACGCTTACTTTCTTATCTTGAGGATTCAGGATTGTTTTTCTGTGCTTGCAACTCAAGTGGGTATATTTGATTTGTTTCTGATGAAAACCATGGATGAGAACATGGATAAGAACAAATCACTTTCAACCTGATTAACCACATAACCGTTAAGAATCGGACTATGTGTCATATCAACGTTTTTTTTTTTTTCACTTGAGATCTTAGCATCTGCTTTCACAACACCAAAAGAAACACTGTAAATAATATTATGTCGCAATTCTTGGTTTCCGGAAACTCCTCCTGAAGCCATGGAACGGATTTACATACATTTTTACTATCATTTTGGTCTTTCTTTTCTGAATATTTATAAGTAGAATATATTGCAATTAAGTCTTTAGATGAGAAATTTGATTTTCTTCTTGAAAATTTTATCAAAGTAACAATCTTTCCCGAAATATGAGAGGTGGTACAGTAAACCCTCTTTTTAACTAACACGGTTATAACGAACACCCGTTTATAACGAACTATCATTGCGGTCCCTTGAAAAATGAATAGAAAACTATGCTTTTTCCTCGTTTATAAATAAATACCGTCTTATAACAAATTAAAAAACTACTTTTGTGGACCTCAGAATTGAATTTGTTCGGTTATTACGAAAAATAAAGAAGAAAAAAATTACGAAACGTTTTAATTCCCAGTAAAGAGCGGCGCCCTTCTGTCCAAATCCTTACCTCTTCCCTCTATTCAGCTCAATTCTGTAACAGTCTGAGACAGATTCTGGTTTCTAGTGTTTCAGCTAGTTTTTCTATTTTTATTACTTGCTTTAATTCGAGTTTCTTACGAGGTCAAGAGGAAATCCATTGATTTAAATACAAGGTTTGCGATTCTCCAAGAAATGGATAAAAAAATTGAGTCGAAATCGAAAATTGCGGAAAAATACGGGATATCAAAATCTCCTCTATCAACGATTATCGCTAATAAAGATAAAATCGATGCCTCCGTTGCGTCTTCATCGGGATGTACAAAATAAAAAAAATAAAAAATATATATATATATATATATATATATATATATATATATATATATATATATATATATTTTTTTTTTTTTTTATCATTTCAACTTTATATGAATAGCTGTGATTTTGACATTGTAAGTTCCTTTTTAAGTTTTGTATTTTGAATGATGGTTTATGTTAATCTTAAAGTATTATGTAAAATGTGAAATAAGATAGATATATGTACATAGTGCATAGGTTTAACTGATTTTGTAGTTTCTAAATAAACATGTGCCTGAAAGCGAATGCTGTATTGAAAATATTTCTTTTTAACGACCTGAATTTATACCAATACATATAATATGCATACAATATATTTTTCAGTTATAACGAACAGAGAATATTTTGATCCCTTGTAGTTCGTTAAAACGAGGATTTACTATATTACAGACGTATAATATACTGTTGAAAAGGGCAATATTTTATAAAAGTTAATATACAACAAAAGAAGTCTTAAACGTTAATAGAAAGTTGTTTTATCTCCATAAACTTATGGACAGATGCTATTTGTAATGATTTGATGAGGGAGGATATGGTGAGTCAGTGATGCCACCGTACAGTATCTTGCTAGTTTTATTCCATGCAGTAAGCAATATTTTAGAAAAAACAAAAACTCCTATGTCAGTTGATAAAATAAATGGAAAGTTGCTGTAAATCCATGAACTAATTTTGTTATTAATTATTTATATTTTTGTAAAGTCACCTGTACATAGTTTAGATAAAGTCATTCCATAATAACTAGACGGAGATTAATTTCTAGAAATAATACAAAATAAAAAAATAGGAAAAATCTGTTATATTGTTTGTCTTACCTAAGCGTTAATGCTAACTGGATACATTCACTCAAGATGTAAGTTGGTTAGGGTTAGGGTATTGGAGTAGGTGCTCAACATCTTGGTTATTAGCACCGAATAAATTTGTTTTACTCTTTTTTCTTCTTTTTATTTATTTATTTTTCCTTCTATTTTTTTTTATTTATTTATTTTTTTAAAATTTATTTATTTATTCTTTTTTTTATTGTTTATTTTATTTTTTTCATTATTCTTTTGTTGACACATTCTGAATTAGTGAATTTATTCCAATTTTTTTCTTTATTTATTTATTATTTATATATATATATATTATTACTACTATTATTTTTTTTGTTTTCTTTCTTTCTTTATTTTTTTTTCTTATAGTTCCGGGAGCAGAGAACATTCTTTGACGAACCTAATCAGTGAACTAACTGTTTCACTAGAGTCCTTCAAGCTCTCACTCAACGATCTAGCTAGGTTAAGTTTATCCATTTGTACATGAAATTTGGGGCAGTTCTCAATTATGTGCTTTATTGAGAGAGGCACTCTACACAAGTCACACATTGGTACGGGCTGCCTGAGGATGAGATGGAGATGTGTGAGTCTGCTATGTCCTATGCGAAGTCTCGCCAAAGCAGTTTCCTCGCGGCGATTACTTCGCAATGATGTATTCCATGGATCAGGCGATTGCTTGATATTTCTTAATTTATTGGTGTTGTCAAGTTCCGACCACATCTGTTCCCATGCCTGATATATTTTGACCTTAAGGTAATTTTTTACGTCTTCCTTGATGTAAGTTGGGTGGATTTGGACGTTTGACAATGCAGCTTCTTTCGCAGCCCGATCCGCTTCCTCATTGCCATCAATGCCTACGTGGGATGGAATCCACAAGAACACTAGTTCTTTTTTCAGTATTTTTAAATCTCCCACATATTTTCTGATCTTATTAATTAGTGGGTTATCAATGCAAATATTATGAAGGCTCTTAAGGGCGGATAGGGAATCGGTGCATATAACGAACTTTGACTCATCACGTGACCTAATGAATTCAAGTGCATTTAATATTGCTACAAGTTCCGCAGTATATACGCTACTTAGGTTAGGCAGTTTGAATTTAAGGATACTTACGGGTGTAACAATAGACAGCCCAACTTGATCATTTATTTTAGAGCCGTCTGTAAATATTTTTGTGTAATCTGAATGATCACATATAATTTCATTGTATTTTTCCCTTAGTACATAGTGCGGTGTGTCAGTTTTGTTATACTTTGTCAGAGTTAAGTTTGTTCTTGGTACTGTTTGGTCCCATGGTGCTTCTATTGTTTCTGTTGTCTTATTGAGATGCATGTGAATAAGTTCTTCGATGTAAGCCCTCGATCTTATTCCTAATGGTGCTGGTTTGCTCGGATTATTCTGATAAACTATTTTGTACTTGGCTTGGTATATATATTTGTAGGCAGGGTTATCGGGTTGTGTGGCCAGTGATGAGATATAATTACATGCTAATTGCAGACGCCTGAACTTAAGTGGTGGAATTCCTGATTCTGCACACAGGCTAAGCACTGGACTTGTCCTGAAGGCACCAATAGCAATCCGGAGGCCTGTGTGGTGGATTGTGTCCAGTTGTGTTAAAATTCTTGATTTTGCTGACCCGTACACAGGACTGGCATGATCAAGTTTGGATTCGACGATACATTGGTATATCTGAAGTAATCTAGTTCGGTCAGATCCCCAACTTGTTCCTGCAAGGACTTTCAACACATTAAGTCGCTTCAGGTATTGTTCCTTAATGTTTTTTATATGTGAGCCCCATGTCAGCTTGGAGTCGAGGATGAGTCCTAAGAATTTGCACTCATTGTGGAAGGATAGAGCCTGGTCATATAGCTTGATTTCAGGTGGAGGGCTTGGGTGTCTTCGCTTTGAAAATAGCATACACTTAGTTTTATTTGGTGAGAACCTGAGTCCTGATTGTTGTGACCAGGTTTGAAGTTGATCTAGTATGGATTGGACAAATGCTTTATCTCTTGTGGAACCAGAGTAATTTATTAGGATCCCTAGATCATCTACAAAGAGGAAGGATTTTAAGGATCTGTTGGTGAGAGCTTTATGGATATTACTAATTGATATAATAAACAATGTTCCACTTAAGACACTGCCCTGGGGAATACCATTTTCAATAAGTCTTTTGGATGATAGTTTGTCTGCAACTCTAACTTGGATGTACCTTGACAGGAGAAAGTTTTGAATAACTTTAAGAAATAAGATGTAAGTTGTTCCTTGCGGTTTAGAAATTAATATGTATGCAATCTTTCATTCTTATTTATTTGGCGCGACAGGCCGTGTAGGTCTTTGGACGCGCGGTGTAGTCTCCTAGGAAAATACACCATAATTCTCGATGATAAGGTATTTATCATGACTCTACTTTTGTGAGTGGCAACCAGTTAGCTAACGGGCCTCACATCCCGGAAGAAGGCTGTGAGGAAATCCCCATTTAATTATATGCATACCAGTCCTCCCGGGACTGGTATTCGAACTCTCAACCTATGGCGTGGTAAACTAGCGTGCTAGCCACACGACCATGGGCTTACGTTCATAAATTTAGACAATAAAAAGTTTGTATAAGTAAATAAATCTTGTGTCCATGTTTTAAAAATCTCGTGTTTTCAATAGAGTTAAAAATAAATAATTTCAAGATCGTCACTTCTGGTATTAAACTTGGCATATCCTATTTTTTTGGGCACCTTAATTAGTCAATTTTTCGATGCTAATATGTGCAAAGGTACTTATTAAACTCTGGACTAGGTTTTGCAAAAGTTTTGGGCTTGATTTCGGGAACCCAGCATGTCAGGGTAAATCAATGTGATATATTTGCTCTAAGAATAACTACTATTATATTTTACTCTATACTATACTAATTTTATATACCTTACTATCATATCAGATATGTAATTTTAATCACACGAATTGTGAGAAGGATGTGTGTAACAAGGAATAGGAAATCTGTATTCGAAGAAATAAAATAAAACTATTAAATGATAAATATTTATTTGTTAAAGATATACATTTAACATATTATAGCATTCATCACATAACGGAAATACAATTGATTGGAAACAATTCTGGAATACATGAAATGCATTTTGTTTTAGTTAAATAAAAGTAATGGAAGATCTGTTACATATCAAGTACAGGATATTTTAAGAAACGTATTACAGTATAACGCAAAAGGACTGCAGGATTTTATTTCATAATGCCAAAAGAATTTTTGCAGTTGGAAAGCCATTACACAAAATCGCACAAAACAATCTACCCGGTCTGTCCAATCTAAATGTACACTAACAAGCCTACGCCGGATACTAAAAACTTCTAGTATTGTGTCACACCTTTCAACTACATCTGTAAACACTAAAAGCATTGTTATAGGAAAAACCTCACTGTACTATGAAAACATTTACACGACTATCGGCAGTAAAGGAAGCACCCTCAAACCTGAATCCATAGGAACATTCTCTGTCGATGTATAGCCATCAACGATTTACTTCTTGATTTATTTAAAGACAGGAAAAAGTGAGAGAACACCGTTTATATACAACCGGGGATAACCTGGGCACACCTTCACAATACCGAGTATCTAAATTTTATAAATCGTTATCTTAAAAAAAAATGAGGTTTGATTTAAGGTTAAGGATTTAGCTTGGGAAAAGTATCAATGAGAGAAAATGTATGATCGGCCCCTACTAGCTAAAGTATCAACACTGGGATTTAGGAATCAGAGACTGAAGAAGATTCGATGTATAGTCTAACACTGAATATCCTTCTAGGAATTTGGTCTAAATCAAGCCCATCAAATCTAGGAAGAATAAAATGTAATGTATATCCAAGAGAAATCCACAAACGATCTGAAATCAACATTTTATTGGTATTCCAGGTTAGGATAAGTTAAAAATTCTAAAACCTGAAAAGAATACCTTTCAAAATCTCTAGAATAAAGAATCCGTTTTGGAATATATGATTTCTTGAATCACAATATATTTACCTTTCTCATACATCACTCAATACTCATTACCAGAGTAAAATTAAATTAAAAATACATAAATATATACAATTTGGAACTCTAAGGACTGGAACAGAGGGCATGAGTGACGTTCACGGGATATTGTGGCCGATGGAGAAACCCAGGTGCAGTTGGCTCAGATCCGTGAAGGGGTAGAAGTGGTGGAGGAAGTGAGGTGGGATCGTCGGTCGCTCGTCCGTCAAGCTGCTACCTCCGCCGCTTGTCGCCACTGAAACAAAGTATATATATATATATATATATTCAATGAAATATTACCATAAAAACACTAGGCCTATCGCCTATGTTATTCACCAAAGGCATGATTTATAAAAAGAAATGTTATTCAATACTGTTATATATCACAGCGATTTTATGATGTTTGGAGCATTTTTACTGAAAGTGGAGACCCTCCTTATTTTATAAACCTATACCATTTTCCAACAATGTAAAATATTTGGATATAATATTAGATCAAAAACTCCAATTTAAATTACGAATTAAATCATTTGTTATGAGTAGAGACCAGATTTTGTCAGGAAGTTTTATTTGTTTGCGTGTATCAGCTTCAAACCCGGACAGCTATCCTCTTCCGGAATAATATTTTACAATTTTATACTGCATGCTTTTTACATTTATTACATTTTTGAGTTAAATTTCGATATCACAATTAATCGAGCCAAGTTTTCGGTAATAAAAATATTATTCTATCATCCTTCTCTGGCTAAATCTAGAATTAAATTATTTGTTAGGAAGAGAAAGAATGAACGGAAATATTAAGACTACTGAATCCAATAAGTAAACACATCCGTCTAATATAATGAGTTTCATAGTTAACGTTCTTTAACGTCACTTTTATTCATTTAACGTTACTTTCGAATTAGCCACCACAGGGGACGTTAATTGTTGTTGTTGTTATGTTAAATCCCCTCTCCGTTTACAAAAATTCAGTATTCTCTTTGAATATTTAGTTTAAATGCGATTTCAAATCTGAGATTTTCTTAAGAATTTGTAGAGGTTAAAAAATTTGGTTAAAAAAGTTGAATATCAATGTTTAATTAATGCAGAAACGAAAACATGTGTCACGTCAAAAATTAAAACCTGGATGTCAAACTACCCTGACCTTTGATTTGATAGGAAAATTGTGTTTTGTATTGCTTGTGTTAAAATTCAATCAAAATTAATGGGGTGTGAAAACAAATCTCGAACTGACGCTAATTGTGAAAAAGTTAACAACAAATTCTTCCTTGTTATAATTTAGAGTGTTATATATAAAAATTATTATTATTTATTTTTTTGTAAGCAGGACACATATATGCTTGAATGTATGCAAAGCAGAAAAAATAAGGCTTTACAAAAACAGCGGTCAATTACCATCGAATATTATTATAATTTAAATTATATATATATATATATATATATATATATATATATATATATATATATATATATATATATATATATATTTAATTAATTACCCCTGTCTACATAACATACCTCTATTTATTATTCACAAGCATTTTTGATCAATTCTTCATACTCGAGTTCTTCTAGATTGACTTATTACATGTTTTGTAAACTTACAATGTAATTAACTATTGAAGGGACGAATCAGAAAGGTTAAGTTCTTCTTTTATATAGATTTAGGTGATTTTATTTTTTGGACGTTTAAGGTATAGATACCTGAATTTTATATGTTGGTGTTTTGCTGAACTATTTTGCACGTTTCGAGATTTTTACTGCACGATTTTGCACGTTGCTAGGTTTTTACTGCACGAAAATCCGGTCTCCAGTTATGAGATTGAGGAAAACTTTTCTACAAATTTACTATATTAAAATCTATATCAAATAAGCAAACATTAAAAACATCGTATTACTCTATTGATTCCTACACATGAGATTACAACTTCGGGAAGTGCTACTAAATATATACTCCAACCTTTAAAAGTCTCCCAGAATACGTTGATAAAAATAATTTTGAGCAAAAACAGAAAATACAACACAAAATGTTGAACAAAATAAAATCACAACAGAAGATCAAACACATAGTTCCAAGTTCTCAATATTAGGCAATTGTTTATAATGTGTTTATGTCTTCATATTTTAAATAATGGACTTTTGCCGGAACTAAGAAATAATGTAACTAATTTTGATTTACCATTAATTAAAACAACTCATAATTATAAACATTCTTATAATGTTGGCATTAGATTTATTTTTGATAGTAAAATTAATATTAGAAGTTACTTTTCTTTTTTAATTTTTTTGGAAGTTTTCTTAATTGGAACTTTTAAAACATAGGACAAGTAGCAGTGGCTATGAGATGTGAAAAATGTTGTAGCAAGGAATAAGTCTTGAAAATGGGGAAACAACCCCGAAACGTCGACTTGGATAAAAAAATGTTAAAGGACTAAAGAAATAAAAGGATTAGATGAAGAATGGAAGGTATTATGTGCTTTTTTAAAAGTTTAATATTAGAAGATTTTGCAGTTTGACTGTTTTTGAAAAGAGATTGTTCGGGTTTTCTTACGTTTTAGTGGTTTGTAGATTTTTCCCGATTATGTAGGGTAATATTTCTGTTGTATAGAATTTGTAAGTAAATAGTTATTAGGGAAATCACAGAAAAAGAACTACCCATTGACATAATTCCAACAAAATTTTTAAATTAAAAAAATCTCGTAATTTTCTTGAAGAATTTTATGACGAGATTAAGAGGAAGCAAGGATTGAAACCAATGGGTTTTATGAAAAATGGGGTTTGTCAATAAAAGAAGGTTACCTCCTTCGTACCAACTCGGCAATAAACGTAGCATTAAGGTTATTGTGGATAATTTTATCTGTGATAAATTTAGGAACATTGAGGATTTTGGATTTTAAGGATTGGATGAGTAAGGAATACAATTGTTCGGTGGAGCCTAATTGGCCTTAACACAGTCCTGTTTATTATGAGTTATTTGTAGTTCATTGGGAGTTTAGCGCGTTTTTACTAGTAAGTTTTGAAGTAATTATGTAGTGTGAATATTTAATCGAAATCATACTCAAAATACTTGATATGCAATGAAGCTTTGAGAGCAAGAAGTAATCTCACGACCCGACTAAATGAGATGTACCTCAGGATCGATTGATGCCATTCGCCACTGAAGTAAAGCATGCCATGCCATAAGGAATTAAAGTGGTTATTAAGCATATCCAAGTAATATTTATATGACAAACATTACCTTAATGTCACAAAATGGGAACACATTATTCCAAGAGTGTCCTCTTTTGAATGGTGGCACAAAGAAATGTTGGGTGAAGAAAACCCTAGAAGTGAGCACTTATTTTAATTCGTTTCATGCAAACGAAGAGACCTTACGCTAGCGATTTTGTTTGTTTAACTCTAAACATGTAGGTGTTGACATATCATAAATCTATGATAATCCGTTTACCATCGACAATGGATAGTATTTCTCTTCAAGTCCGAGGAAGTTACGGAATCAAGCAGGTATGGGAGAAAGACTAGGACTACACTATATGTCCAGTAGAGACCTCAGATGTTCCAAACATTACCTAAATGTCAAAAATGGAAACACGTAATTCCCAGAGGACAATTTGGATAGTGGAACCAAGATGGGCTTGGTGGATGAAACCTTTGAATTCTGCATTTATTTTAATTCATTCCACACGAACTAAGAGAGTTGGCCATTTAGTTTGTGTAAACTCTAAACATGGGGACGTTGACATTTCATAGATCTATGACAATCTGTTCACCATCGATCGTGGATAGTATAAGTCTTCAAGCCCGAGAACGTAATGGAAGAAAGCAGGGATGGGAGAAAGACTAGAGCTAGACTACCTGCCTAGGAGAGACCCACCCCTGAGGCTAATAGATTTTTAATAGCATGAAATCCGAATCATAAGTGATCACTAAATTACTTCGGCCTCTCACAAAAGGTTGGGGCTCGTCCATCACTCACTTATCCTACCTCAGCTTTGTCGGCCGCTCTTCAGACATTTCACGCTTCCTAAATACCAAAGCTATTTCCATTTGGTTTCTCGCTTTGATTTTTCTTAAACTTTGGATCTCAATAGGGCACAACAGTTGTAGGTCAAAGATGACTTTAAAAAATTTCTATCTTTTTGAGTCAAACTTTGTACAACGCGGAGTTGCGAAGTTTGTACCCTGTGAATATAATTGAGTTGATAGCATCGCGGAGACTCAAATGGGCGCGTAAAGTTGTTGGGCTTAGTGAGGAACGGATTCCGAGAAAGTTGGTATTCGCTGAACCGACTGGTAGGCGTCCGAAAGGTAGGCCGAAGCGGAGATGGGAGGATTGCGTTAAGGCTGATCTCGGGAGCTTGGGCTTGAATGGTGAGCATTGGACGATTCTGTGTAGGCGGAATTTGGTGGTATCGGCATCGAACCTTCGGGTTCGCTAAGCCTATTATTATTATTATTATTATTATTATTATTATTATTGAGTCAAACTATATCTTTAACTTTTTTTTTTTGGGGTGGGCCAGGACAGCTTTTTGGGTGATTCCTATTCCATATGAATGTTTATAATTGGTTATTTCTGTATAGAGCTTTTGTCTCCGAATCTATCGACAACTCCTGACATTTTTAGGACATTTGTTGTGCTAAAGCTATGCTACACGGCGAGAGAAGATGCGGGTGAAAGCGGATACTTGTGAGAGTTAACGAAAATAGCTAGAGAGTGGGAAGACATATTTTTTTATTAAAGTCGGATAATAACATTAACTATTAAGTTTTAAAAAATTAGTTCAATAATATACCTAAATGATAAAGTTATAACTAAACAAACAATTGTAAAACATACATTATGAAAATATGTTTTTGTTTTTTTAATTTATAAACATTATTTAAAATAAAATTTTATAGACAATACAATTAATTTATTTATTAAAATACTTTGAAAGAGTATGATATTTCACTATCGCCGACTTCACATCACATCACCCATTATTATATTTTACTTTCCTCTACTCTCGCCGTGTAGCGGGTTGTAAGGCCTTGTTTATGTTGTCTATAAAATATTTTTATAGACGTTTATAACAATCCAGATTTCGGAGTTAGTTATATTAAATTTAATGAACACTCAGTGAAAATTGACATAATGATACATTGCATTAACTGTTGTTCGGAGGGCTTTGAATTGAAAGGATTGAATGCGTTTGATGTTAGAAAATTTGTCTGCCCACCACAGTTCCATAGGTCCAGATATGTTTCAGTACTGTCTTGTAAATTAACAATTTGTTTTAAAAAGAAAGTGGAGATTTTCTGCTTAACGTTGTGTATAGTTGGGCCTAATCTTCGTTGATTGAGTTTTTGTCGTTTAAGGCTAGTATGCGGGTTCCAAGTAGGTCTTTTGTCTAGAAGAAAGTCAAGATTTCGGACTGTGTCTGGTAAAGGGAGCGGAGTGGAGTTAAACTGAATTGGAGAGGAGGAGGTGTCAAGGCTTCGCTGGGCTGAATATTTAATTCTCCTATAATGCGTAGAGCGATATTTATAGGCAAAGAAGAGTTGGGCGTCAAAAAAAAAAAATCCAGCTTGGTCTGAGAAATTGCAGGGCAGCAGCAAAAAATAGAGAAGGATGGAGATCTTTGTTAGGGCAGGCTTTAACTCAACACCTGGGTCGTAACGCCAACTAATAATATTTCTGGTTAATTAAGTACATTATGTTGAGTATTTATTACTTACTTGGAAAGAAAGGTAGTCCAATAGCTTTCTGCTGCTGACTGAGCTCTTGCACACCGACCATCGGTTCCGGCCACTCTCCTGGTTCCTTACATTGGCTCGTCAGGTCCCAAGGCTTTCCTGCCAACGTATCAAATATAAAAAATTAATTATTTCATAACTCAGTAATTATTTCATAATTAATTATTCCGATAATTCATACAAATTATGAATTCAATAATCTATTTTTTTTTATTGAAAAAAAACTAAAATAATGCATTACTGTCGGCTTAGTGATGGGTATTTGTTTTTGTCAAGTGTCAAGCTGTTATAATTCGTATTTTGCCTCATAAAATATCATTAACATATTATTATTTCAAAAATGGAATTAAGTAAATGTAAAGGCAGAAATCTTTTCTATAAATGTATAGAATATTGAATATTCCGTATATATCCACCGTATCCACATCACTGTCCCAATATTTATCTGTATGCATCCTACTTCTTGTTATTTTTTACCCCTGATGAAGACCCGTAGTGTAGAGGGAAATTTGGTTGAACATAGAAGTTATTTTTATTAAATTCTGTGAAAATTCATGAATTCCAAAGTCATCTACGTGCTTGAAAGGAGAAACAGTCTCCAACCCCACCTTTATTTTATTTAATTGAAATAATTGAATTAATTTTAATTACTTTAATTTATTTTTATTTATTTCAATAATTTATAGAAGGGAGCGCGCCATGGGTTTGCCTATGAAGCACTTTATTTCCATTTAATTGGATCTTTATTTTATCCAGTTTAGATAATACATCCCAGATATTAAAAAAACAATTATAAAATTAGTAAACAAAAAAAAATCTTAAGAGCTCAACAAAGGACTTTCACATCTGTTGTTAAAATTAGTTTAAGAACATTTAAATAAAATTTGAGTTAAAAAAAGTTTCATCGAGTTTCGGTGGAAACATATGTTTTAGTTTAAATAATGTAACAACTGAAATTGTTATGTTCAACAATCACATAATTTTATAGCATATTCGTCAGTTTAGACTCATTGCACAAATTTGTACATAAGATTTTTCCATATTTATTTTTTTATCAAATCATAAGTTTTCTAACGATATATTATACTTCTAAATAACTATGCTTACGTTGGGGGGGGGGGGGAGGGGGAATTATCTAGAATAATATATTTACCCTTTACTACGTCGGCTATCAAATGTTTTCATCTTGTATATTTACCCGTTTTTAGCATTGTTAACAACATGAAATGGTTAATTTTTTCAAACCTACAAAATAAAGGTACTTAAGAGGAAGACAATTATAAATATCAGCATGCCCTATCAGAATATTAAATTTGAAATCGACTTAGCGAGTTTGACCAAAATCATTAGAGCATTTTTTTAAGAAAATCATAAAAAAGATACAAAATGCGTGGTCTAAAAAGAAGCTCTTCTGGTTGGTCAATTTAGTTGAAAAAGTTGCTTTAACATCCCAGATATATACGCTGATAAATTATGAAATTTCAGTTTTATACTTATCGTTTTCGAGCTCACTTACCACATACACACCCAGAACATTTTGCGAAACTGTGTAATCTGAACTTAGGGGACCCTAAAGATGGTATTTCCGGTGAAAAACAATTTTCAAAACCGCTATACTTTTCTTTACTACCTATACATTTCAAATATACGTTAGTGTGAGTAATAAATTAGAAAAAGCAGCAATTAAATGTGAAATTGGATGAAGTGTAAAGGTGCAAGAGGAAGAAATTTACCAATGAATATTAGAGCAATTAATTTCGTTGTTCTAAGGAGGGGGGGGGGATACTATCTAGGCGGCTGAGAAAATTATTAAACGATGAATAGCCACCAAGCCTCATTGCCCGCTTGTTAATTCATATTCAATGGCTTGTTAAATAAAACTTATTTCCTTCGAAATGTTATATATAAACATCGTGGGCGTTCCAATGTTCACTAAACTTTTGTTGTATTCACCCTCGTGCATTTCAGAGTGACTTATAACTAGGAGATTCAACCGAGTTATCCATTCGATCTCGCATAATCAGAATTCCTATTCAGATCTCAATTTTAAGGGATTTTAAAAAGATCTCAAGGCATCATTCTTTTCTGATGCCTAGCAGGGTCATAGCCGTTTATGTGTGATTCCTATTTATTCTCGTCACATCTTAGTGACAAAATCCAGGAGATTTAGGTTTTCCCGAAGGAGGAGAAGAAGAAGGAAAACCAAGTTTACTCTGAGACTAAGTCCCCTAAGAATAACATGAAATTGGACATGATAGCTACATCAGGATTCATCTACATCAAAGACACGAAATTAATGAGAAAAAAAAAGAAAAGAAACCACAGTCCACTGATTCTAAAAGTATCCCTAACACCTATTCCGAAACCCATTCCACCATCATTCATCCGAGGCCCTGTCAATTGGAACCTTTTCCGCCAAATCCTGACCAATAATATTGACCTCAGAGTGACCCTCGAAACCCCAGCTGACCTAGATAATTCCGTCTACTCCTTTACCACCGCCATTCAACAAACTGTCTGGACTGCCTCCTCTCCTAAACACTCCAATATAAATCCTCACCAAAATCATTTACCATAACATATCATAGACCTTATCCACACCAAACGCCGAGCAAGATCATTATGGCAACGCACCCGACACACAACAGATCGCCGCACACAACCTTCCGTACCCAGTCCTTCAATTCCTTCCTCTCCTCTCTATCAGTTCGTGATGATTCTCTGTGGAATGTCACCAAAAAGACCCTAAAATACCATCAAGTTTCCCATCCTCTCCGACGTGGTGATGACTCCTGGGCTGCGTCTGATGAAGATAAAGCCGAGGAATTCGCCACACACCTCTACAAAGTATTCACTCCTCACCCGGAATCCCACATCAATCATACCGCAACAGTGCAAGACTTTCTTATGCTACCAATTCCACTTTCCCTACCTTCTAAAGCTATTAATCCCTCTAAGGTCAAATATCTTCTCCCAAAACTGACCCTTCGTTAATCCCCTGGACACGATCTCCTTACTCCCTAGATCCTCCGTCAACTTCCCCAGAAAGCTGTTATATTCCTTACTTATATTTACAACTGCATACTACGTACCACTTATTTTCCTATCTTATGGAAATTTTCCATTATCATTCTTTTTCTAAAACCAGGCAAACCTTCCAAAAACACTTCATCCTACAGGCCTATTAGTCTACTCCCAATTCTCTCAAAAATCTTCGAAAAGCTCCTTCTTAAACGTATCCTACTCATATTAGAATCTAAAAATCTTCCTTCCCATCAGTTTGGATTCCGTCCTCAGCATTCCACAGTTCAGCAAGGACTCCGAGTTGTAGACCATATTTCCTCAGCTCTTGAATACAAAGAGTATTGTTCTGGTGCGTTTCTGGACATTGCGCAAGCTTTTGACCGGGTATGGCACACTGGATTACTCTTCAAGCTATAAAAACCCATTTACTCCAGTCTCTATACCTGATCCTACGATTCTATCTCTCAAACCGTTCCTTCTGAGTTCGCTGTGGTGTAGAATTTTCCAACTTTTATCCCGTTGAGGCTGGTGTTCCTCAAGGCAGCGTCTTGGGACCCGTCCTCTACATCTTTTACACTGCTGTTATTCTAACACATCCTGATACCTTTCTGGCAACATTTGCAGACGACACCGCCATCCTATCATCCAGTTCCAATCCTGAAACAGCATCTAAACATGCAAAGACACCCTTTCCTTATCGAACACTGGTGTAATACCTGGCGTATTACGAAGTTAAATGTAAACATGTAACATTCACTCTTAGACGAAAATCCTGTCCGCCAGTTTATTTCAATTCATTACCAATTCCTCCCTCAGATACAGTCAATTATCTTGGGTTACTATTAGACAAAAGATTGACATGGAACCCACATACAAGACTTATAGACAAGAACTCAACCGACGATTCGGACAGTTATACCGACTAGTCAACAGAAAATCTGAACTTACAGTCGACAACCAATTACAAGACAATACTGAAGCCTATCTGGACCTACGGCCTTGAACTGTGGGGGACAAATAAACGTTCCAACATCAAACGCATTCAATCCTTTCAATCCAAAGTCCTCCGAACAATAGTGAATGCTCCTTATTATTTCTCCAACTATACCTTGCACCACGACCTGAATGTTCCATTTATTTCTGACCTAATTTCATCCAAATTTTCCAAATTCCTCCAGAACTTCATTCATCATCCTAATCCTCTAGCTCAATCCCTATTTAGCTCCGCTCATCCATACAACCCACCTAGAAGGTTGAAACGGCAGTGGCCCCGCGACCTCTTGTAAACATATATATTGGAGTTCTAGCGCAGGCTAGAACCTAGATCCTCCACTCAATGTGATGTATGTGTGACGTGTATATATGAATGAGTGATTTATAGACTTTGTTACCATTTTATTGATTTATTATTGTATATATATTTTATTGTAATTTTATTGCTGTGTAAATATTGTATGAATGTAATCTTTCACCACTATTATTGATGTCCGAATTGAGACAGATTGTAATATTACTTAATAAAAATTGTTTAAATTAAAAAAAAAAATCAATTTATAAAAACAATTATAGATGAAATTTTATGTATAATATATTATTTTTATGAAAACTTTAGCTTTCCAACGGTATATTATACATCTACCATATACACGTATTACTGTTTTCATGTTCAAAAACACAAATATTGCATTAACAATTTTTTTGCTCAGTTCTCCTCTAGTTGTATATCGAATTTGTTCAACTTATATATTTATCAGTTTTATTATCAATGGAAAAAAGACGATATGGCCATTTTTATAAAATCTACAAAATTTAAGGTACTTGATAGAAAGAAGCTATTGGCATTTAAGCCCTGTCAGAATATTTCAATCAGAATGAAACCTACATCATATTAAAGCCCATTAAATTTTACATCGATTTAACGAGTTTAATCAAAATCGTAATGGCCGTTTTTGAGATAATCGAAAATATGAGAAAAATGCATGGTATAAAGTGGCCCTTCTGCTTGGCCGATTTTGATGGAAAAGTTGCCGTAACATCTCAGGTAGAGACGCTTTTAGAATATAAAATTTCACTTTCATACTACTTTTCATCATCATTCATGCTCGTTTTTGTGCTAGACTTCCCACATATACACACACACTGACATAAAGGCACACAGATCTTTTTTTAGGACTTGTTTATTTGGACTCAGGGGTCCCTAAAACGTGTATTTTCGTTTAAAACTGAAATTCAAAAATGTTCACAGTCGCAATACTTTCCCTTACTGTATATTTAAAACAAATTATTTTAGTGTCAATATAATTCAATACAATTTTCTACTGCTGATAGAACCAAAAAATAATTCACAAAAAAGAAAAGTTGAAATAATCTAGTATCTTGTGAATGAATTTGTCCATATTGTATGTTGGTAAACAGATGAATCTCTGAATCCCCTATGTCCAAATAGGTTTGATGATATTAACAGAAATGACCTTTTTGTAGTAGATTGGAAGTTAGGATCGTTTACAGGTTAAGCGTAGGACAGGGTTTCTACATGCAGATTCTTAACTCAAAAAACCAAAGTATGTATATATATTTCTTAACACTGTCTATATACAAACACCTTTGAAAATTAAGTGCGTGGTTAGAAGAACTAACCATTTTTTTTACCCTAATTTATTTATTTCATCTTTGTAATTTTTATTCGTCTAATTTTCTTTATTAGAACTGAGTTTTAAATAGTCCTAATTCCTGAACCATCAGAAGCAGTTGTGGTAGTACTGTTTTGAGATTATATGTTCATAAAAATGATTTAGTTGATAAATTTAAATAGTTGACATTTTTAATCATTTCCTCCATTCTGTTTCTTAGTTCAAAATTATGAATAATAGCAAAATTTCAAAAGCCGTCTTTTCTCCGAGCCGATTTATTTTTATTCTGAGGAGACAGACCGCTGGAACACGACTTTACCATTTTGTTTTAAGACAGCAGTCCATTACATAATTTAGAAACCTTTAATTCGGCAGCTTACACAGATAGGGACAAATTAAAAAATATATATGTTGGGTTATCCGGAAAATAATGCAGAATTTACGATTTACTTTGAATACTCCACCATATAATAAACCGTTTATAGTTACTGGATTATTTATTTGTATGAATGTCAACACTTACTGATCCTCTTTCAAAAGAAAACGCTTTTTGGTCTTTGTAGCGTTTTGCTACTAGGAGATGATTCAATCTTTTGTTTTGTTTTTTTAGAAAAAAAAATGTTATTCTGGGACAACAGAATGAGAAATAAATTAATTGACAAACAATATATACATTTAAACTGTATGCTTTTTACTTATTTTCTTCATTCAAAATTTAATGCTTCTTCACTTTCAATACTTCGAAATTCAATCAGTCGTTACTCATATGTCAGAGCTTGATTTGCGGAAACATTTTACGAGTTTAAACTCGGCCAGAAGTGTGGTACTAGACCAGTAATACTATGTGCACCATTCAACGGTGGTTCGAAAATTTCAAGAGGTAGACTACAGCTTGGAAGACAAAGAAGGTCGTTTGTTTACGCTGAGCTATCCCAGGAAGAAGAAAACTTCCGAATGATAGTTAAAATTCAGGGTAGTTCAATAACATAAATCTAGTTAGCTATATAAAATTTAAAATTAATACAAAAATTATGTAAACGAAGAATCACAATACATTTATTTTAACCAAATTAAACTCATTAAGTTTTTTTTTTATTAAGAAATAAAATTAATATATTCACAAAAAACATTTTTTTTTTAAATAATCTTCTTTAGAAATAAAATAGGTTTGAAAAATTAATAAAAGTGAAATATCAGTGATATTCACGTAGCCGAAGTCGAAAATGATGGAAGTTGGTGAAAACAATGGCGACGCTTCCAGATTCTAAGATGAACGATGAGAAGATTATTTTAAATTTCAATAAAAACTCAGCGTAAAATATATATATATATATATATATATATATATATATATATATATATATATATATATATGTGTGTGTGTGTGTATATATACGTTTGCAAACGTTAATACTTAGTTGAAGTATGACTTCAGGATATAATCGGCACAACTTCACCGCTAGATGCAATTATACTTCAACACTAACTGGCGTTGGCACGGGCACGAGCTGAAGTCCAAACACTATATTTGTACAGAATTATCCCACTTAACAGAACATTTAACTTATCCATAAACTATTATATGGCAATGCCTTTATTTTTAATTAAGACAACTATTACTTATGACAGTTGTCTTCCATTACATGACGAAACACTAAATGATTTACATTAAAATAAAATAAAACAAACTATTTCTTAAAACTAAGATAAACATAAATATTTTTAAAAAAGATCGAATTTTATATTTCCAATTTAACAAAAGAGATTACCAGGCCTGAACATCGTGGAAGGACTTCTTCCCTTGATGACGATATTTTGCGTGCTTTGGTAAAATAATCGCCTTGTGTAATCATCGACGTCTATTTGCTTACGATTATTTCTAGTTGTTCTAGGATTCTATTCTCCAAAAAAATGTTGTCATTCAACGAACGATATTTCTAATTTATGGTAACCTGGGTTTTTGGTAATGGTGGGGAGCCCATTGCTGGGTGGCTAGCGCGATAGTCTCTCATGCCTAAGGTAGATAGTTCGAATCCTAGTCCCGGCTGAACTTTTATAAGTATACAATAAAATGGAGACACCCTCTCCCTTGTCTGGGAGACCCGTCAGCTTACTTGTTAACTGGTGGCCACTCGCAAAAATAGGCGTAGGGAGTGATTACCCTATCGTATAAAACTTCATCGAGAAACGTGCGTATATTCTTCTTTCTGTCATCACACGACTTTATCCATATTGCATATAACCTACCTGTCAAATCCTTTACACCAAAAGTTATATCATATCGTAATTTGGAGCTTCTTTCCCATGAATCCCTTCAACCTGATCTGGACTCTATCCACTGGGACTATCTATACTCCTACAACTCCATTGATCTTAAAGTCTCCTTTCTCACATCAAACCTACGATCCATATTAGACACCCATGCTCCTTTAAAAACCAGAAGCTTACGCCGTCCTACTGCGCCTTGGCTAACCCCAGAAATAAAGACAATGATGAAGAGAAGGGAAGCGGCAAGACGCAAATTTCGACGTACTCTTCAGCAAGATGATTATGCGTCTTTCAAGCAGCTCCGAAACGAAACCAAATCCGCAGTACGATGTGCTAAATCCCTCCATATCCATTCTGCCTTTCCGAAGCTCCCGATTCTAGATCTAAATAGAAAATTCTTCGTGAATTCTCCTTCCCTGAATCCAATAACCTCGGTTCTTTCCTAGTTACCCCTGAGGAACTCAACAATTATTACGTTTCCTCAGCTTCTAATTCCTCAACCACTCCTGACATTACTTACCGGAGCTTTGATCCAGACAG
This sequence comes from Piezodorus guildinii, assembly GCA_023052935.1. Classification (NCBI taxonomy): domain Eukaryota; kingdom Metazoa; phylum Arthropoda; class Insecta; order Hemiptera; family Pentatomidae; genus Piezodorus; species Piezodorus guildinii. The sequence goes on along the minus strand of CM041295.1, from coordinate 162,604,199 downwards.
TTTCTTTTTTCTCGTGTTTCATGCGACGAACTATTTGCTGCAATGTTAAAATCCCATACCAATGACTATAGACCTGACAATATCCCTGTGAAACTAATAAAATCCAACCTCCCATCCCTCATACCGATACTCCATCATATTTGTAATTTTTCTCTACAAAATTCAATTTTTCCTTCTTCCTGGAAAACTGCCCTTGTCCGACCACTAAATAAAGTTCCAAATCCTACCTCACCGCAAGATTTCCGTCCTATTTCTCTCCTCTCCAATCTTTCAAAACAGCTCGATCGCCTTGTCAAACGCAACTCTTAAATTTCCTAGGAGAAAACCTTAGTACTCTCCAATCCGGTTTTCGACCTGGTTATTCTACCCAATCCACTCTCCTTAAAATAACACAAGACCTCCAAACTGCCATCGATCACCAACAAATAACAATTCTTATCCTCCTTGAGTTCTCAAAGGCGTTTGACACGGTTGACTATAGTATCCTTCTTACCAACCTCCAAAATCTTCCAGTATCCAACAGTGCTTTGCGCCGGTTTCAATCCTTTTTCTCCGATCGTTCTCAGTACGTAGTAGTGCCAGTCCATCCTGCATCCTCATCCTTGCCCCTTTCCTGCGGTGTCTCACAGGGGTCGTCTCTATCTCCTACCTTTTTCGCTATTTATATTAATGGCCTGCTTCTCCATATTAATCACTCTAAATACCACCTCTATGCTGACGATTTTCAAATTTATTTTCCTTTCCACCTTCCGACCTATTACTATCTACAAAAAGACTACAAGAGGACTTAGATCGAATAAGTCAGTGGGCTGTAGTCAATAAGCTGAAATAGATGTTGAAAAAACAAAAGCCATTGTAATAGGATCCCATCACTTCTTGAATACTGTTCCACATATCCCAACCCTCTTCCTAAATGGTAACCCTATAAAGTTTTACCCGAACGTCAGGAATCTGGGAGTAACCTTTGATCAAACCCCCTCTTTTAATAACCATATTTCCGAATTTTCCCGCCGCACCTTTTTCACCTTAAAGCGACTGAATTCCCTTCGTCACCTCTTCCCGTATGAAACCCAGAAGCTCATCGTCACGTCTCTAATATTCCCCCACTTCGACTACTGCTGTACCGTATACGGTTGTGTTTCTGGGGATCTCGAAGTAAAAGTAAAACGCCTAATTCATTGGTTTGTTCGATTTATCTTCGGGGTCCCGAGGTACACCACCGTCTCCAAGCTTTATAGCGAGTTGAAGTGGCTTTACCCTTCCAATCGTCGCAATTATTTCCTAGCATCATTCCTGTACCAAGTTATCCAATCCCGCCGTCCATCATACATTTTCAACCTTTTACAATTCAAATCCTCTATCTATTCCCGCTGTACACGCTCTAGGCCTTCAGATTTATACACAACGGCCCACCAATTCGCACATTTTGACAGATCGTTCCTTATCCGATCCTCAGTCCTATGGAATTCTATTTCTCTTTCTATCCGTCACTCCAACTTTCTTCCTACAATCAAATCCCGCTTATTCATTCATCTCATGGCCATCCAGTCAGAACAGAATTGTAATTAAGACTCTATTTTATTTTATTCTCTACATATTTGCGTATGTCTGTTTTTTATTGTTTTTGTTAACTTGCTTATAAATAATTAATTACTTTAAGACTCTGAAGCCCAATTTATATATTATGTAAATTTTATTCTAAAGGGACTTGTAGAAGAATAATAAAGAATTTATTTATTATTATTACTCTCTTAGAAGATTACACCTCGCGGATTTTTAAGTTTTAAAAGAGGGATTATTTCTAAACCATGAAATGGCAGAATATGTGATACTTAAGAATTATATATCTATACAAAGTTTTTGGCTTATATTTTTCAATAATGGACAATTACAATAATAATAAAAAAAATTATATACCATCATTACATTTCATTAAATTTTCCATTTCAAGTTACAAAGAACAAGATAATCAATAAAATTAAACGTAAGCCTGCATCTTTTTTCCAATAAAAACTGTCCTATTTTTCGTCGTCCCTGGATGATCTCGACCGTACGCCAATTTGTTTTAAGACAGCAGCCCATTAGAGAATTTATAAGCCTCTAATAATAAGACCATATAACCAGATAGAGGAAAAAACATTTTATTTTGGAATCAGTTTTCCAAGTTGTCACTACTACTGACACATCTTTGAACAATTATCAGGTAGTATGTATTTTTTTTTTTTGGAATAATATACTTATAAAAGGGATTTAGCTTATAATTTTCAAGAAATAAATTCCAATTAAGATAAAAATTTCAGGTTTTCCACTTCAAATTACTAAATAAAAATAAGATTACGCTTGCATCTCTTCTCTAATAAAAATTGTCTGATTTGTCGAGATTTGGTTCTAAAATCACAGATCATCCCAGGATTAACTCTACCGTACGCCAATTCATTGTAAGATAGCAGCACATTAGATAATTTATAATTCTTTAATAATAAGGCCATATAACCAGATAGAGGAAAACAAATATTTTATTTTGGAATCAGTTTTCGAAGATGTCACTACTACTGGCACTTTTTTAGAAAATTAAAAAATATCGCATATTCCTAAACAGTTGATTGCAGAACAGGTAGTTTTGGGGGAATTATTAAATAGATTAAAACAGATTTAGCGTATAATGTTCAAGAATGGGCATTAATAATAATATTTAAAAAAACACCAGATAAGAATTTCAGGTTTTCCACTTCAAATTACGACTAACCTAATCAATAAAAATAAACGTACTCCTTCAACTTTTCACTGATAAAACTTTACCGATTTTTTTCTAGATTTGGGTAGGAAATCACAGATCGTCCCAGGATGATCTCAACGGTATGCTAATTCGTTTTAGTAGACCAATAATTTATAAGACTTTTATAATTCGGCCATATAATCAGATAGAGGAGAAAAAATATTTTATTTTGGAAACAGTTTTCCAAGTTAGCTCATTTACTTGTTGTACTGTGTACAGTTGTAACTATCAATAAAAGAATTTAAAAAAAAAAAAAAAAGTTTTCCAAGTTTTCACTACTGAAATGAAATGAAATGAAAAATAAATGAGATGAAATAAAAAGTAATTTTTTTTGGGACGAGAAGTCCCCTAAGAATTACAGGAAAAGTACAATATAAATGATAATTGTCAGGACGTTTAAGACTTCAGTTTAGCAATAAAAGACAGATTTTGTGACAATGAATAGCTTATAGCTATAGCTCTACTGTTGCTACTTCTTTGGAAAATTAAAGAAATAAATATCGATTTTACAAATTTCTCATATGAGGTTTTTTCTCACTATTCCTTCATGAAAACTTGGCATAGAATACCATGTAATTATTATAAAGAATCATTTAAATTGGGTAATTAGATGGATATATCTCATTATGAACATTTTACAGCCAACCAGAATCATCAAACAGCTTGAGCATCCAATCGAACTCGACAGACCAACGACTTCTGGATCTCATCGTGTCGATATTCCCATGGGGGTTCAGGCTCATGGCTGCAAAAGGTATACTAATTCTTACTTATATAGTATATCTATATATTATATATATATATATATATATATATATATATATATATATATATATATAATCGTTGTCAATTATTGTAATTATAATTATGTAATGGAATTGTAATTATAGCAATCTATCTCTATATTAAATGTTAAAGAAATTTTTTGTTTCCGCAAACTCCTAAACCACGCGTCAGAATTAGATAAGATTTTCATTATTGACATTCTTCCTAAGGTTTATTAGTAAAATACATTTCAATAAAGTTTTCCTTTGGAAGGGAAAATTAAATTTTCTGTAATTAAGAAATAAAAAAATATTTCTGTATTATTTTTAGTCGTATAATATAGACGCATAATATACCTTGGGAAAGTACAAGATTTTAGATGAGTTAATATTCAATAAAATAAGTCATACAAGTTAAATAAAGCCATTATAAGCGCATAGTCTTATAAAGATATGTTATTTTCAATGTTGTCATGAGGGAGGTTTTGGTGGTTCATTGTTGTCATCGTACAGTATCTTCCATACAGCACTCAAGATATTAGAAAAAAAATATTACCAAATCGTATTTATTTTTTTTTAAATAAACGGAAAGTTGTTATAAAAACATAAACTATCATGGTTGATAATTATTTCTACTTTAAGATCATTTTATTTTGCATCAACATTACTTTGTTTATTTAACGTCACATTATACTACTATGGCTAATCGGACGGTGCTACTGTGGGAGTCATAAATTTTGCCTATCCAGGTTTAATTCCCATAGGGAGTGCCTAATATCGCACAGGCTCGGGACCACTTCTTTACGTCCCCACCGAAGGACTTCATAACTAAGGATTCTTTACTCCCCTTAAAAAATGTTATGGTCAACTGCCATATTCGAACCCGCAACCTTGTTCGTAGAAAGCTGTTATGCTAGTCACTACGCCACAGGTGACCCCGTTTTTTTTTTTTTTTTGTTTTTTTAAATATAATATCATTTTTTCTCAATGAAGACGATGATTATAGTTATTAGAGACTTCACACAGACAATCTTTATAGAAAAATAAAACTAAGCATAATTATAGCAAAACCAAAAAAATAAGCTTCCTTCTCATTTACTCAAATACTTTTTTTTCGGACAATCATGGGACACTACGACCCCGCCACTCCTCCCTTCAGCATATAAATAACACGAATATACATTGGCTAGTCTAATTCATACAACTATTGGTCAACAAATATTTTAAGTTGCATTAGTCAATTAAAATTGGAGTAATTTAGAATGAGTAATGGAATGAAATGGTGGAAGAATTTCTTCGTTTTTTTTTCTATTATTATTATTATTATACTGGTTATTAAAATCAGTTGTAAGAGCCATAAAAGCCTCCTTTCCCCACATATGGAGGAAAAAGCAGAACTCAGGAGATCCAATCACTCCCTCATCCAAGTAACTGGCTTAAAAGCCAGGTAGGAATGAGTATTGGCGCCAAAGTGGGATTAAATAAATTAAATCGTTTATTGCTGTATAAGTCTGTCTTCATTTTTTATAGGATTAAGAAAAAAATGTTATTTATATTGTATTCAGTTTCATATGTTTTATATGACTCATTTTTTATTCAGATCTGCTTCGGGAAAAAATGAAGATGAACCTCCTTTGCAAAAACGTAGATTCAAGGAAGATTCAATGGTAAGTAAAAAAAAAAGAGTTCTTTCTTTTTATTATTTGAAATTTACTTATTGTTGATTTAGAATTGAAAGTTATTTTTGTCTCATAACTGAGTTGGATTTTATATAAATATTCATGTTTTTAGCATACAATGTCAAATGTGAGATGTATTCTCTTGAATGTCTACCTGAAGAAGGTCGTAAATTAAGATCAAAACGTCAGGACTCTGTAAAATAACTTTCCCTATTTAAGTCTGATCCCTATAATGAATGACCTTTAAGAAAATTTTCCTATGAAAACATTATAACATGTGTGAATGTTTTTTGTTTTAATGAAAACGGTTTTTAAACGTTTTTTTTTTTTTTCATAATTCGCGGTTCAATCATAATTTAGTCATAATTATTAAAATCAAGTTTGTTGTTTTTAATTTTACGCTGAAAAATTACTAGTGAATATTATTTTCTTCAAATCTTTATTAACGATTAATTTTTTATTTTTACAAGTATAACAAAATAAAAGGAATAGTAAAAATAAACAGACTTAATTAAGATCATAAGTATAAAGAAATAAGAAGGAAGAAAAAAAAAACTTGGTATTTATAATAATATAGTTAATAAACACTCGATGAAAATGTTAAATAAGCTAAAATAAACTAATATAGGCTTGTTGATCTAAGATCAATATCTCATAATGTTTAACTAAAAAAGAAACAAATATATATTTTTTTTTTTTGCTCCCTTTATTTAGCATTCCGATAAGTGAAAAAAGGTCAAACAATTTTTTAAATGAATTTTTAACAGAGGTCATACGAAGTATTGAGAATTACTAATTATTTTTTATGTTAGTCGTTCAATTCATAATTATCCAAGATGTAGCTTGCTTGCCATATATTAATTACATAAAAATAGTTAACTAATTAAAATATTTTCAAATATAATTAAACTAATTCTATACATATTGCAAGCCAATGTAAGCTTATTCATGGAACTTCGTATTGAATCTTCCCGCTCTCCAGTTTCTTTTTCTCTTCTCTATTATATATATATATATAACATCATTGCGCGATTTTTGGTTTCTGCGATAAATTCTAAATCGGCCAAACAGTGCATTTCTATACATAAATGACACCACATTAAAATTGTGTACTCTAGTAATAGAAATATTTTAACAAAACTGCCTTCTAAAAAATAAATTCATAAAAAATAAAATATATATAAATAAAATAAAAAAAACCTGTACCACTACAACCCATGAAGGGTCTTGGGCTCAGTACATATAGAGATTCGAGATTCGTACTGTTTCTAGGCCAACGGCAGTTACCAATTAATTTGGGTGCCCACTTTATAGAGGCTGGGTCTGCCCCAGGAGGGTCTCCATACCCTAGGATCGTCCCCCGATTGAATTAACAGAATAAATAATATTCTGCCACAGGCGGGATTCGAACCCAGGACCCGGAGCACAGCAGACTAGTGCTCTATCCACTAGACCACGCCGCTCCCTTTATATATATTATTATAATATATATATATATATATATATATATATATATATATATATATTATATATATATATATATAAAACACTAGCTCAAAGTGAAATTGATACACCCAAGAAAGAATGTTTCAACCTTAATTTTAATCCCATAGTTATTAAAAGAAATTAATTTATTTAACTATTTATTTTTATTAACTTATAAAAACTTTATTATTATAACAACAGAAATAGAAATTAAATACTTACATAAAAATGATGGGTTAAATGATAAAATTTAGTTAAAAAATACATCAAAATGAAAACGATACACCCCTTATCACTTACATATTTAAACCTTTTCTTCACATCCTAGTATCTTGTTGGTAAACCGTTACTTCTAATTACTTCCGTAAGCCGATTCGGGATGGATTCAACCAATTTGTTTGTGTAATCCGGAGATATTTTACCCCATTCTTCTAGTAATGCTTTCTTCAAGTCTTCCTTGTTGGATTTTTTTGTTTCTAGACCAGAGGTTCTCAATCACATTGTGGTGGGGTTTTCAAGACTTTTGGAAAGTTGAATGTCAACCATTCCTTCACTAATATTTCGGATAGTTATCCTGATAAAAAATAAAATTGGCTCTTATGTTCAATTTTTCTACACTTTCTCTTAAATTTGTCCTCAAAATGTCAATATATGAATGTTTATTCATTATATCGTCAATGAAACGTAAGCTGCCAGTTCCAGCAGCTGACATACAGCCCCAAACCATTACCCCACCACCTCCATGTTTAACAGTGGGCTGAAGATTTTTTTTTTTTTCAGTTCTTCTCCTGCCTTCCTCCACACATAGCACCGTCCATCTGATCCAAATATGTTAAACTTCGATTCGTCAGTAAACAAGACCCTGTTCCAGAATGTAGTATTCTTTTTTTAATGCTCTTCGGCAAATTCAACACGTATTTTTTTTGCTAATGAAAGGTTTTTTTCCTGCAACCCTGAAATTTATATTTTCATAGCACGATCCTGACAGTTTCTGGATTCACTGTTTTATTTAAATATTTTTATATTTCGGAAATTAGTTTCGGGGCACTAATTCAGGGATTTTTCTTCACTTGATTAACAATCCACCTCTCATCATCAATTGTAAAAATTGTTTTTGGACTTACTCGAATTTTTTTTTGAACAGTTTTGTTTTTCCTGCATCTTTCTATAATAAGCTGAATCGTAGAATGACTTTTCTTGACCATTTCAGCTATTTGCCTGATCGACTTCCCATCCTTATGGTTATTAATAATCAGTTGGCGCTCTTTTAGAGTTGAGTGAGCTCCCATTGTGTAATTTTAGACTTAACAGAATGAAATCTGAATCAAAACTAAAAGGATTATTCCTTCCGAGTATACAAATATCAATTTTAATGAATAGATGAGTCAAAGGTCAGATTAAAAGGTAAACAGTAAGGTGTATCATTTTCATTTTGATGTAACTTTTAACTAAATTTAACATGTAATTTTTGTTTAAGTATTTAATATCTATTTCTCTTGTTATTTATAAAAAAGTTAATAAAAATAACTAGTGATTTAATTTCTCTTAAAAATTAGGGGAATAAAACTAAGGTTGAAACATTTTTGCTTGGGTGTATCAATTTCACTTTGAGCCAGTGTATATATATATATAAAACTATTTTAATTATATTTGAAAAAATAATTCGTTAATTATTATTATTTTTTAGAGTTAAATTATTAAAAGCACGCTAAAGCTGCCCCAGAAGGGTCTCCATAATCCTGAGTTGCTCCGCGGCTTAAATAACAGAATAAATAATTCTACCTCAGGCGGGAAATGAACCTGGGACCCGGAGAACAGTGGTTGCCAACTAGTGGTCCGCGGAACACTGGGAGTCCGAGTGATGTCATCGGGATATTATTTTAAATTACCTAGACGTCAAATATATGTGAAGTCTTGACTTATAATAATACAACACTCTTCTTAATTCGTGATATTTTTGTACATTTTTCAAAGCGGAGATAATAAAGAGCCGCCTACAGGACAGGATGACCTTTCTCAAAGACAAGTTCCCGTACGATGACCGTCGAGGGAGGAAGGTGCTAGTCATAACATCAACTACGAGGAGCAGAAAACTGATGGGGATCGTTATAGGAGGAAAGCAGCGGCACTTTGTACACATAATAAGAGGGTGATTAAGAAGGGACAAGATTGTTTTCTCTGTAGCAGATTTAGAGGGAATAATGGAGCCGAGGAGGGTTTGAGACAAAGGAAATTATAGAGTCGGCGCTAGTTAGAGAGCGGGGAGGTGTTGATCATCCTTTGGCGGCTCGTCCCTCCCTCACGCCCCCTCCCACCTCCGCCTCAATATAACAAATACCTCTTAGCATTCCTAAACCTCTCTCTCTCTCTCTCTCTCTCTCTCTCTCTCTCTCTCTCCTCTCTCTCTCTCTCTCTCTCTCCTTCCTCCACAAAATCATCTTCAACGCTCGTCATATTAGCCAACGTCAATATTTTCTCGGCAAGTTTAAGACGTTGTTTATCCGCATATTATTTTTTGGGGAGTAGCGGGTTACCTGGCGGGAAACTGATAATTGGTAAAGTATTACTTATTGTTGATATTTATAGAGCGAGAGAGAAGTGATAGACGGAAATAATTTTAAACTTGAATCGAGCAGCTTAGGTGGGCTTTTGTAATTATCATTCTCACTTCGTAAGGTAGGATTTTAATGTAGACAGTTATATACATTTTTGGATGTCTACTGTTTTTTTCTTGCTAGAAATAAAAAAAAAAAAAAAAAATTCCTTTACAACACATAAAAGGTCTTGAGTTACGTACATATAGATATTTGTACTTCTTTTTTTTGGGGGGGGGGTGCACGGCTTCTAAAGAAAATGATTATAAAATGACAGCCGCCGGGTTTTGTTCCCTAGTTTTGGTTACCCACTTCTAGAGACTGAGTCAATAATATATAGCTGCTTACCCCAGATCACCTTTATTATCCCTTCACTCGAAACCTGGAGAACAGTAGTCCAGTGTCTTACGCTTGAGCCGTACCGTTCTCCAGCGTATTAAGTTGAGAATAATTAGTGTTGTAAATAAAAAAGAGAATAAAATATTTTATTTATTCATTAAAATTTGCTACTGTATTAGTTCATACATCAAGTAAATTAGCTGTCAGATAAAATACATGAAGAGAAAATTCCCATTAGCAGCACTCCACAAGATAATCAAAACTAGAAGGTCTCGGGGCCATCTTCTATAATATTGTTTTTACATTTAAATTAATCATTTAATTTTTTTTTTATTACTCGCTATGTAACAATTTAGTTACAGATTATAAAAGGTTGGTCCAAATTTGGAATTATCAATCTTGATCATTTTTTTAGTCCAATAATGAATCCCGTTGATTGAATTATAATGGTTGGGTTTATGTTTTTTTTTTCTCTCAGTCTTATATTTATATGTTTTTGAACCTTTAATTTTCATGGCCATATTTTATTAAATAGCGAAATAAACCGTCTATTAAAAATCATTTTGCACCAATGAAGCGTTAAAGTACAAAAATAATCGTTCGCTAAACCTCTAATTGCTCCAACCACGGTCACATAATTATCGTGAAGAATTATATAACGGAAAAAAAAACAAAAAAAAAAAAAAACCATATGTCCCAGATGGCTTAGGCACTTGGAATAGGTTACCGTGGTTAAGAAAATTCAAGCGTTGTCTGTAGTCGGCTGTGTGACCGCTGGAATCGTATTTGGTAAATCAAAGCTGCCCGAAATTGCGGATGCGTTTGTACTCTATCTTTCTTGAAGCTCATCTAACGAAGAGAACACTGTATGATTGATACCAAAGGGACTGGTTATAGAATCACCTGCCTCTACACTATGGCCAGTAGGCCGTGGGTTAGGTCATGTCTTGGCGACATAGTCTCTAATTTAGTATGGTCTATTTAGCCAACGGTGAAAATAACATATGTAGGGAGAAGCGTCATAGAGCACAATTTTTTTGTTTTCCGGTCCCCAGTTCAAACCTCGGCTGTCAGAATATTTTTTATGTTATTTCAGCCTTCCATGGGCAACATACAGCCTCTATAAAGAATAAAAATGGCGGGGAAAACCAGACAGCTGAGCGTGATTCTTCCTAACCACCTCCTTGCACGATCTTTGGCCCAGGAACCGTACGAATCTGTATATGTACTGAACTTAAGACACTTCATGGGTTGTAGAGGTACAGTTTTTTTTTTTTTTTTTACATAAAAGGATAAATGTATTATTGTAAAGTATTGGAACCACTCTGATGTAGTCAACTCTTCATATTCTTACGACAGTGAAACAATTAGACTGAACAAGAATACTGAAGCTTAAAATGTAAAGCATACATCGTCAATTGGAAGAGGTTCTTCGTCATGAAGGTTCTGTTAAGATATATGAACCTTGACAAAGTTAATTTGAAAGGAAAAATTGTTAGTGGAGGAGATGACCTAAGTATAGGAGATTGTATTAATTTGGGGGAGGAGGGGCTGAGGAAGGAGGTAAATAAATTGTGTTGTGTAGATGCGAGGTAGTTAGTAGTGTGGCGGGGCTAACGACTGCTCGGGAGCCAGGCTGTCTACCCGCTCGGCTATCGTCCTTCTCCCCCCTCTCTCTCTCTCAGTCCTTCTCACTATCTCTCTCTCTCTCTCTCTCTCTCTCTCTCTCTCTCTCTCTCTCTCTCTCTCTCTCTCTCTCTCTCTCTCTCTCTCTCTCTCTCCTCTCTCTCCTCTCTCCTCTCTCCTCTCTCTCTCTCTCTCTCTCTCTCTTCTCTCCCTCTCTCTCTCTCTCTCTCTCTCTCTCTCTCTCTCTCTTCTCATCATCTTCTCTCATCTCTCTTCTTTTTTTGCTTTCTTTTCTCATTCCTTTATTGCCCTGCCTCTTTCTCTCGCTCACCTCTCTGGTATCTTTGAACATTTTCTATTAATAACTGCTGAAGGACCTGAGCCGACTCGCATCCATCCTAGTAGAAACAGCATTTTCATCATTTCCGGCCGACATTCCTCTTTCTCTGATGGCCCAGGGAGATGTTATGATATAACCTAGTTGTTATGATATAACAAATGATGAATATGTGTGTAATGTAAGTAACGACAGAATGTACCACCAGAAAAATATTTGCTTCGTACTATCATATGCATGGGCTAAGGAATTTATTAAACACTTTATTTTTTGTTATAAATTGTTTATGGAATTTTCATTACAAGCCTTTATCTAAGGCCACATCGAGGGACAAAATAATTCTGCTGCTTATTTATGTAAATTATATTAATGTTTATATTAAGTCATTATTTTAGCATTTTATTAGTAAGTTTCATTCTAACCTATACATATATAAAAATGAATCCCTTTTTCCATTGTCATGCATAGGTGAACGGCTTGACGATTCGCTAATTTTTTTGTTCGTTTATACAGTCAGAGAATTTTTAAAAGAAAAAGTTATATGGTCGTTAGGTTTTCTTTAATTTTCTAAGGTAGTAATAATCTTTCTATATTTATATATAAAAATGAATACTCAAATAATTTTATATAATCGAATAATTTTTTTTTTTTTTAATCACCTCCAAATATCCTCTACTTATTATGTTAGGGAGCGATGAGCTTGAATGGTAGGTCACTGGACTACTGTTCTCTAGGTCCCGAGATTGAACACGGTTGTGTCATGACAATTGTTTATTATGTTATTTCAGCCGTCTAGCGACACTGTAGATACTCCAGTATCTAAAGTGTATACCAAAAAAAAAACAAAAAAAAAACGTTTCTAATTATCTTCAACCAGTTCCATTCCGAGAAAGTTGGTATTTGCTGATGCGACTGGTAGGCGTCCGAAAGGTAGGCCAAAGCGGCGATGGGAGGATTGCATTAAGGCTGAACTCGGGGGCTAGGGCTTGACAGGTGAACATTGGACGAGTATGTGCAGGCGAAGTTTGGTGGTATCGGCATCGAACCTTCGGGTTCGGTAAGCCTATTATTATTATTATTATTTCATAAATACATAAATTGTCTTTAACTCAGCTTAAAATACTCGTAGTCTTCATATTCATTCATAAAAGAAATAAATATACGAATAAAATGTTGCCAATTTTAAAGTCAATCAAACTAATTTCGTCATAAACAACAATAAAATATGTTCATGTAAATTATGTTTAAGACAAATTAATTCGGCGAAATTTTGCCAATGTGAAACGCATATTTGTACTATATGTGTTTATAACATTTTAGTAATTTTTTAAATTCGCATAGATATTTAATATTGTAATTTACTAAAGAACAGTAAGATAATCACAAATTAATTTAAATTTAAATTTATCTTTAAGAATCAAAACATATTATTATAAGTTTTTCTACAGTAAATCAAATGTAGACATCATGGATATTAATAACAGAGGTAAGTGAAAGTAGTGTGTTGCGTGCACCAGATTTTTTGTAGTTCTCTTTGGTGGTTGTATTAATTTTTATATCGTTTAGTCGGGAAAAACATTGTAAGTTCGGTTGTCTCATTAGATCGGCTATTTCATCACCAAAGGACATAAAATTACTAATATTAGAAACAAATACTGGACGTGACTCGGGATCAGAAAATCCTTGAGGCTGGTTTGCATTGTTGACTGAGGCAGAATTATAAGTAAAAGAAGACGGTGCGGAAGAAAATAGTGGGGCGGTTGACGTGGACGGGGCCGGAGACTCAAGTTGGTTGGCTACAATGATGTTGCGAGGTTTTGGTGGAGAAGGAATTGATTTTGGCGGTTGTTTGGAATAGGCAATTTATTTTATTTTTATTTTTTGTTTGGCGGATTGCCGCCGGACCCAGCGTTGTTCCTGTGGCGTTTCTGGCGTCGAGTTAAATACTGGGAATCTGATTCGCTAATCTCAGAGAAAGGCGCTTCTTCCCCCAATTCATCATAAGATAGAGTCTTATCTAAATCCATGATGAATACGATTGTATGGATAAATACAATAGAAAAAAACAAACCAATATATATATATATATATATATATTTTATATATATATATATATATATATATATATTATATATATATATATTGTGTGTGTGTGTGTGTGTGTGTGTTTAAAGTCCTCTTATATTACATAATGAGCTAAAATAATAAACTAAGTTATATAGACTTATATAAATTACTAATAATAGAAAATTAACGTAAAGGTCTTAAAACTAAACTATTTACAAAATAAAAATATACATAGAAAACATAAACAAAACGAACAATTCTGATTTAGTAAAATATAAAAAATGTCTCAGAGAAAGAGAAAAAAACACAAAAAAAAAATCTTCGAGGAAGAAAAATTTATGTTTATAATGAGGTCTAGGTTACGAAGTCGGAAATTACAACATTGCCGACCGAGACCTTATAAACAAAGAAGAGGATTAGTAAGTCCTAGCGTAGGCGTTATCTCCTGCCTAGGACGGCCACCAGTCTCTTACTGTCTATCGAACTAATTGCCACTTTGGTATCCTCTAGACGTGTTAATGTGTGAGTGCAACAACTCACGATTTATAAAGTTTGAAGCATTTTCAAGCAGTATCACATAGATGAGAAGGAAACTAACAAATAAGTAATAGGACTGAGCCAGCGGCCATTTTAGAAAACACTGAAATATATTTAAAAAAATAAATGATGGTTTTACAATTTATTTCTAAGGTTATGTTTTTTTACATTTCACTCCCCTTTCCAGGCGGGACAACTTTTTTATATCTGATATTCTGTTCCTTGTTCTGAAGGCCAGTCTATGAATAAGTCTCCCAAAACGAAGGACGAAATATGAAAAAAAAGAATACAATAAACCAGTAGAAAAATGACAATATAGTGTCGTTTACTAACCTTGGTCGTTGTCCAGGCTGAGTGAAAGGTGAGGGAATGTCGGTTCTGACGGGACTGGTGGACTCGCTGGCCGTGCTGTCGGGCTCACTCCACTACCTGCAACAGGAAACAGTTTCAAATAAATCAAAACTAAAAAGAAAAAAAAAACTTAATCTACTAAGAAAAAGAGAATTATCCGTGTATTAAAAGCTTCATTTACGCTTAGAAAAGTTCAGTTGGACCAAATCTTTAGAGGACATCTAAGAGTAAGACTTCATAAAATGGATAATTTTAAAAAATACGACTGAGTTACCCTGGATATGATGACTGAGAGTGAAAACGAAGATTGAAAATCAATTCAAAATGTTACCATTATCATCATATATATATATATATATATATTATATATATATATATATTATATATACCCTGCAATGGATAGCGTCGTTTAACATAACAAACAAACAATCTAAACCACTTTTGATGTTTTGGCATATTTATCGTAGGTAGAAATAATCGGGTGCCAGTCTTTTTTAATATTTTAATTTTGCCGACGTTTCAGCTCAAGCTTGTGAGCCATCATCAGGGCATTACAGAGTCATGTCAAGCATAAACGTCGACAATATATCCTCAATATTTGGCATATTATTTATCTGCCGATCATAAATATTAATAGGAATAGACGTTATAATAATTATATATATATATATATATATATATATATATATATATATATATTATATATATATATATATATATATATATATATATATATATATATATATTATATGTATGTATGTATGTATTTTATTTTTTTCTTCCCAAGTGGACTATTCAATAAGACAAACCAATAATTTCTAACTGATAATCTCTGCATTGATCAATCTGAACTTTTCTAAATATAAATGATGTAATTTTTAAATTGTACCCGTGCGGAGCAGGGACAACTGGCTAGTTTCTTTTGATACAGCTGCAGATATATTTTTTTAAATTCACAAATTTCATCTCTGGTATTAAGAGTTTTCTTAACTAAATGAATATACTGGGGTTTAGATGGACTCCAACTTGTAGTGGAAGATCGAAGTGAATATCATTCTTTAAAAAAATTATTTCCAAACCTTATGTTTTTAAAAGTGAAATCCTTCATGTCGTGTCGACGATACCTTGTGATCTTGTGTAAAAGGATGACAATAATCCGTTCGTAATTCGTAACAAATAATAGATAATGTTTTAGTTTTGAACACTCAAGTCAATTGAAATGGAGATTTCCGAAATTCCGGATTTCGGCCTCCGAATAATAACCTTGTAGTTCAACCCGGATCAGGCAGACATCTCTTTTATCTTATTCTGTAATCCTTCCACACTAAAATAGTTTTTCATGACAGTAAACAAAGTGGTTAAGGAAATGACTGAAGTAAAAAATGTTGAAAAGCTTACGTCATTTCCATCGGCCGTTAACAGCCGTTAAGGATGACTGCTTTCTTAAAGATTAGCTTTATAGCTTTGGGATATAGCTTCTGGAATAATGGTCTTTGCGAATTTTTTCCGCTTTGTTTGATTGTTCTGACGATGAATAAATAAATCATGATCATGGATAGTAACTTGATATATGATTTAAATCAGTGATTAGTTGATTAATTTTTAGATTCTATATATATCTAAAAAATTATAAATCTTGTTAAACAATTTTTGAACAAAGAAGGGTTTTTACAGTACCACCTTTATATTATGAAATACATATTAAGATAAAGTATTCCGATCGTGAACATTATTTAATTCGATTTTTTACGGAAATACACGGTTCTCAGTGTCTAAATTACCAAGTTCCACAAAAAGGTCTGTTTTTGTTGTGGTCAGTCGAGCTGGAAAAATGAGATAGTACAGCATCATTTTCAACAAAATCGGCAAAACAGAAGAGCTACTTTATACTTTGAACCCTTTTACGATTTCTCTACAACGGCTTAAGTGATTTTAATGAGACTCGCTATATCGATGAAACATTGAATGTGCTTTGAAATTATTTAGATTTCGTTTTTATTGAAATAGTCCGAAAGGGCTTAAATACTAATAATTCAAATTGTAACAATAAATATATTAAAATATGAGCGCTGCCAATAGGTAAGTCCTCTAAAAGTGTTTCATGTCATCGTTAAATATTTTCCTCTTAATTACTAGGTGTATTAAATAATACAGTTGTATATTTTGATAAATATAATTCAAAACAAAATTAAATTGGTCATTTTAAGTAGCTTATACGTTTTTTACTTTTATTGATTTATTTCTTTTTTTTTAACTAATATATACATATATATATATATTATAATACTGTATTTCTTTCAGGAGTGCGAGGAATGCATTGAAATTGAAGATAGCCCCATGGAAGAATGAAATATTGAATTATTTTTTATTTTTTTTAGATATTATTTTTAAAGCTTTAAAGGAAGTTATTTTATAGCTTCATGATACATAGTTACCTATGGAATGGAGGTAGTACCTTAACTATTGATTTTATGTAATGAAATATTTATAAAATATATAGATATTGTTATATATTAAAATATATATATTGTTATTCATATAACATTCCATGAATTATAGTTTATAAGTAATTTTTTATAGTATATAACATTTGAGATATATCTTTATAATTTAAATAAACTTTATAAATTATACTATGTTCTGAATTATTTGTTGATAAAATGTAAATACAAACCTTTAATAGTATCAATATGATAACAGCATATGTGTTTTAAAATGAATTATTTCTTTATTTTGTTGGTTAATTCTACAATATATAACTTGTGTGATTTTTAGAAATAAATTACCTTTCAGATATGTTCATGAATTTCTTCAATATTTATAAGCATATATGAAAATTATGGTAAATGACTATTTTCTATAATTATTCTGTCTGTAAAATTCCCTAGATTTATGGAATATATATATATATATATATATATATATATATATATATATATATATATTTATATATATATAAAGTAAATTATTAATGTTTCATATTGGTTCACGGTCTCAATTTGTTTCAAATTTCAGACCTTGTGCCCTATGCTTATTATTAAATAATTATTCTATTTAAATCATATAGCTGTTTCTCCACTGTTGTTATGATATTGTTTTCTGATTTATGTTTTTATAACTTTACACAAAAATAATTACAATGACATGCAACAAAAATATAAGATGATTGTTGAATAAGATTGAAATTGAACTATGATAATATGAGAAACACAAGTTACTTCAGATAAGTTAATCATAAATGAATGTTGACTTAAATTATTTATTTATTTCTGTTTTTTTATGATGGAGATATTTTTGATTGTTTTATTAAAATAAAACATACTGCAAGTAAAATAGTGCTTATTTACCTACGTTTTAATTTAGGTAAAGAAAAAATCGGTTTCTGAAAAGTGTTCGCTCTGTTAAATAAAATTCAAGAACTGCAAAAATGATAAACAAATTTATTTATTTTCTATTCTATTATTAATTTAAATATTATTGATAGGTAAGTTTAATGGGTGTACTTGTCTTCAAGAATTAACACATTAATATGAAATACTTTATATATATATATATATATATATATATATATATATATATATATATTATATATATATACAAATATTTGTGTGCCGGCTTTTCGGCCTTCATTGTGGGTCTTCATCAGGGCTGAGAGAAACAAGATAATAACCATTACAATTAAAAGAAAAATAATCATAATTCGGTTACAATCATAACATGCCAGTAATAAAATATATATACAAACATAAAATGATAATATTGAAAATAAGATGACAGTAATAAAATATGAAAATAAACATAAAATTAAAATGATAATATAGGAATGATAATATTTGAGGGCTACAATTGGAAATTAAGTAACTAATTAAAGTTGAAGGAAGGACAATATGTAAACGATTGAAGTTTTAAAGAACAATTTTAAAGTAGAAAATACAGTCAAATATAACTTCAAAAGTGTGTTCTTCTTTAAATTTTTTTTTTTTTTTTTTTTTTATTATTTATTTAAAGAAATTTACAACTGTATTTATACAATACATCAAGTAAATGGGATAGTCTTTAAATTTAAAGATTAATAGCTTAGTTTCTCATTATAGTCTTCAACTATTCTCATTTCTATACTATCATTTTTATTACTTTCACTTACTATATATAGAAAGGAAAGTATTGCGATCGTGAAAATTTTCGAATTCCAGTTTTCAACGGAAATACACGTTTTAGGGTCCCCTGAGTCCAAATAACCAAGTCCCGCAAAAAGGTCTGTTTCTGTGTGTGTGTGTGTGGTAACTCCCGGGCGGAAACGGTAAGTCCTATGAAACTGAAATTTCATATTTAAGACGCCCGAGACGTGACAAAACTTTTTTCATCAAAATGAGTTTACCAGAAGAGGCACTTTATACCATGCATTTTGCACCTTTTTTCGATTTTCTCAAAAACAGTTCCGACGGTTTTGATTAAACTCGCTATATCGATGTAAAATTTAATGGGCTTTAACATCATGTAAGTTTTATTTGGATAAAAATGGTCTGACAGGGCTTAAATGCCGATATTTTAAATTTTCTTCCCCTAAAGTACCTTTAATTTTTTAGATTCAATAATAATAACTAGATTATCTTGTTAACGCTGATGAGAAACAGGTAAATATATACATTGAATAAATTGGATACCCAACTAAAGGATAAAACAGAAAAAATATTTTTCGTTTTTGAACATAAGAGCAGTAATATACATGTATGATATACCGTTGGAAAGCTAAAGGTTTTAGAAAAAATATCATCACATACACAAGCTTTTAGAAGTTAATAGAGAGTGTTGAGAAGAAGATAAAACTACTGATTATTTTACATAATAATATAATAGATTTTTTAATAAAACACATGTTTCTATATAAATTCAATTTAATTAATTCCTTAATAGTTTCACGTATTTTTATCTCTAACTGTATTTGAAAATTCTTTCATTGATTTTAAAAATCGAGGTAAGTGAAAGTCGTGTGTTGCCCGCACCAGATTTTTTTGTTTGTTTTCAAATATTATTACAGTCATCTTATTATTATACCCAACTTATTATTTTCCTTTAATAATATTGGTTGCTATCTTGTTACTTTTAGCCTTTATAAAGGCTAACTATGTAGGCCGAAGCTTCTGCACAAAAATATAAAAAGTTTTCCATATCAGTGTGTTATTTCTTGATGACCGCACCTCCCAACAAACTTCTCCATCATATAGTCTCAACGGTCAACTAATAATCCATCGTATTGATATTATCGGTTAGAAAAACAACCTTTTGAAGTATAGTTTTTCAATGATTTAGTTTAAAAGCTTTTAAAGAGTCCTTTATCCCCTTTCCCTTGTTCGGAAACGTAGCGTAGAATGGAAAGAAACAGATACCTCTTTTAAAAAATGCATTTTGAAAAGGAGAGAAGATGCGAGCCGTGTCTTAAGATAATGAGGTGTCGCTAAGGTAGTCCGCGCCGAAAGAATATCCTTGTTATTTTTTCCTGATTAGTTTGTCTAATGGAAAATCAGCTGATAGGCGTAGCGAGCTGAAGTAACGCCATCGAAGGCTTTGTAATCGTCTTTGCCTTTCCGCGGCCTTTTAGTCCCTTAGACCCGTGTTCCGTACTTCTTCGTTAAATCGTACTTGTCACAAGTTGTTGCGGTAGGTAAATTTATTCATCCTAAGTATCTTAAGTAATTGAATTTATAAAAAAAAATACTGTTTTATCAAATTAAAGATTTCAAAGGACTGTAGATATTTTAATCCTATTCGATACTTACCAATACTTAATAATTCCTTTCGAATATTGTCCAAACTTTTTTTAATCCCATTTGACTTCATAGAAAAAAAAGCTTCGGTTTAGTTGTTTGTTTCAAAGAAGCGACATAACATCTTACACACATATATCCGTGGCACTACAGTCCGATGTGGTCCTTGGCCTCCTTAATAAGTCTTCGCCAGGTGGTTCGGTCTTGTGCAGTCGCTCGCCAGTTGCGGGCTTAAGTAGGCGTAGGGCATCCCTGGAAAAGGTGTTCTCCCATCCAAGCCGAGGTCTTCCTCTTCCTCTTGTCCGGTGGAGCTCCCCATCCAGCAGCTTTTTGGGAATTTCATCGTCTGGCATCCGCACAACGTGGCCAGCCCAGCGCAGCCTTCCCAAGTTGATCGTTCTCATCACGTCTGCTTCGCCATAGATCTGGTAGATTTAAATATTTGTCCTCCTCCTCCAGCTTTGCCCGATCTTAACAGGCCCTAATATCTTAGGATCTTCCTTTCAAATATGAGGATTTCCCTCTCCCTTTTACTAGTGAGGGTCCATGTCTCAGATCCGTAGGTAAAGACAGGCCTAATAAGGGTCTTATACGAAAGGCACTTTGTTCGGCGGGTGAGGTAGGAACTTCTCAGGTGCTTTCTGAGGCCAAGATAGCACCTGTGGGCTTTGACGAGACGCTGACTTGTTACCCTGAAGTTCCTGTTTGAAAAATTTACAATTGATCCGAGGTACGCAAATCGGTCAACGTTCTGGAACGTAAATGGGCCCATCGCCACAGGATGTCGGTGTGATGTATCTACTCCCGGCCCAGCTATCATATATTTGGTCTTGTCCTGGTTAATGTGCATCCCCATATCCTCCTCTATTCCGCTAACCTGAGAAACGCATTTTCTAAAGATTCAAATGACCTTGCGACAATGTCCAGGTCGTCATCAAAGCCGAGGATTGCGACCAGCCGGTTGAAGATGATGTCCGAAGTCTGTATACCTGAATCGCGCACTACCTTCTCCAAAGCCAAATTGAACAACAAAAAGGTGAGGCCATCACCCTGCCTAAAACCTTTTGCAGTTTCAAACTGTGGGAAGAGGTTCGTTTAAATCAGTACAGTGCACTACCTGTCATCCATTGTCATCTTGATCAGGCGTACTAATTTCAAAGGAACCCTAAGCTCTACCAACGCTGCATACAACTTTTTTGCTATCGTACGCACTCCGGAAGTTCACAAATAGATCATCATCTATCATTCTATGCCACGGTAGTTAGAGCATTCCAGAATATCACTTTTCTAATGGGTTGGATATATAATGGCTTTCTTCCACTGTTCAGGTATTTTCTCTTCGATCCAGACTGTGAGGATTACGTTGTAGAGGGATCTCTCTGATAAAGGACACCTTCCCCATCATATTAAATAGTTTCATGAGTTGCTTCAGCGGCTGTGCATTTATTTTTCTTGTTATGCCTTATAAGTATGAGAACTTCGTAGGAATATGTCATATCTCTCATAAACATTCTCATGCTATTAAGGCATTACAAGAAAAAAAAAATGCACAGCCCCTGAAACAACTCATGAAATTATTCAAAATGCAGGGGAAGAAGTCCTTGATAGTCCTTGATGAACTAAGCGATGTTTATTTGAAAAATTTATGAGTAGAGATACGACGTTTGAAACGAAGAAGGGCACCGGGCGACCATTATGATTATCAATTGCCAATTATTGATATTGATGAGGTTCTGCAAGAAGCTATTGAGTCGAATACATCCACAAGTACCTGCAAAATCACCAGTACTGTGTGTCGAAAGACACTCTTAGTCGCAATACACTTTCCATGGGAAAATTAAACAAAAGTTTCAGCCTGGTACCCTCACGGTCAGCAATCAGCTAAGAGATTATAAATTAGTGATAATTTGATGAAAAACCTTTCTGACTTGAATAAAGATTAAAACAAAAATACAATGTTTTTCAAATATTACTATACTATTTTAGGGGTGTTAAGGGGAATTAAATAATTAAGGGACAAAATGACTAACTTTACTATATGGCTTTACGGTCTATTAAGAAGCCTCCTCAATTATTTTTCTCCATTTAGCTTTATCAACATCATTAGTGGGCCACCGTTTAACGTTTATCTGTCATAAATCTATCGTGATAGCGTTTGCAAAGCTTAACTCTTCTTCTAGAACCACCGAGATGGCCATACAGAATTTATCCTCCTCTGGCACAGGGCCAAATATCTTCCACAGTACCTTTCCTTCCATCCGGGCATTATACAAGACATACCGACACTTATCGCCAGCAGCTATTCGTGCCTCTATGCACTTTTTGCCTCTTTACGACAAAACGACTAACTTAATATAATTATTAAAATAAAATAATTATTGATGAATTTAATTTAATGTTTTAAAATACGAATAAACTACGGAAGTAAACCTAACACTAATGAAATTATTTGAATTAGGAAATAAGCTTTTCAATAGTACATTGAAGTATTACATCTACACAACCTCTATACCCAGGTTACAACTCCTTAATACAAACTAAAACTGAAAGTACCTATTTAAAAGTTTTCTAGAGTACAGGATGATTATTATAGCCAAGGGAAGACAATCTCTAAGTCAATATTTGTTGAATGAATATTGCAAGGTATTTCTGGCATAATACACTAGAATAAAATTATTATAATTATCACATTTTCAGATTCTATCGAGAACCGGTACCTCCCATCAATGAAGAAATTTAGGAAATATCTCATCTTATTTGAAATTAGACACTGATTTATTTTTTTTTAAGAAATCACCGTTTGTTTATTGTTTTTTTTTCTTTTAGAAGAACTGTAATTTCCAAACCCATTTTTAAAGCTAGGTTCTTTAAATAAAACCGGATTACGGGTTTCGAAAAAACTAAACAATTAGAATTCAAATACAAAGTATCTATAACGTGAAGTATGTCTTTTTGGAAAGAAGCGACTCAGAATATATATTTTTTAAAATTATTTTTCTATATATCTAATTTTGAACCCTTTTTTATAATATTACTGTTTATAAAATAGTTTGATCTGATCAAAGTTAAAACAAAATATGTCACAGCAAACTTTTTTTTTTATTTAGCCACTTTAAGGTAGAAAGATCCTCCTGGGGCACACCCAGCCTCTATAAAGCGAGTACCCAAAAAAGGGGCGGAAATTCTGACGGCTGAGCGTGATCACGGCGTAATAATCTCCTTGTTCGTCCGTTGGCCATGAAACAGTATGTGTGGAAGTATACATTAATTGATAATATTTTTGGGAAGAAATTCTTTGTAATTTTCATCGATTCGTTGCTTAATTTATTCAACAACCTTCACGAATTAACTAAAGAAAATGAGAAATTACTGAGTATCTCAATGATAAGTACCCCCACTTGGGCTACTGCTGTACCGTTTACGGTGGTTGTTTCTGGGGATCTCGAGGTAATAATAAAACGCCCAAATAATTGCTTTGTTCAATTTATCTTCGGGGTCCCGAGGTACATCTCCGTCTCCGAATTTTATAGCGAGTAGAGGTGGCTTTGCCCTTCTAATCGTCGCAATTATTTTCTTGCATCATTCCTTTACCAAGTTATCTAACCCCGCCGTCCATCATACATTTTCGACCTTCTACAATTCAAATCCTCTGTCCATTCCCGCTATACACGCTCTAGGCCTTCAGATTTGTGCACTACGGCCCACCGAACTGCACATTTCGACAGATATTTTCTTATCCGATCATCAATCCTATGGAATTCTATCCCTCCTACCATCCGTCACTCCAATTCTCTTCCTACCTCCAAATCACGTATATTCGATCACTTAATGAATACCCAGCTCAATAGAATTGTAAATAAGCTTTTTTATATATTATTTTTTTTATTGTAAATATTGTATGAATATTATCATGTAGCACTATTATTATTGTCCATTGCGACAAACTGTAATATATCCGAATAAATAAATATAATATATATTATTTTTATTTTATTTTATTTATTTTTTTGTTTTTATCTCATTGAAAAATGTCTATTTTATACCAGTAATTATCAACTTGTTTATATTCATTTAATTTACTGACATAAATTTAAATACATACATAAATAAATACTATGGTAAAGAAAGAATAATGACAATATTTTTAGTTTGATATTTTTTAGAGTAAAATATGCCTGGTTCTTTTATGCCTGTATTTAGGTTTAATGAAATGAAGAATGATCTATTATTTAGAAAAGAATGAATTGTTAAGATGAGATATTTCGGGATGTTGAGTTGGATTAATTTATAGATGAGGAATTGGGGAGGAATCTTGTCAAATGCTTTCCTATATCTAATAAGATCATGCCTGCGTGTTTTTTTAAATTATAATTTTCTGTGATTATGTCAATTACTGGAGCTAATTGACCAGTTGTAGAATGACCTTGCCCAAAGCCAAATTGTTCGTTAATAAGGATATTGTTTTCAGTAATGTCCTGAGCAAGGCGGTGTTTTAATACTTTTTCGAATAATTTGGATAATATGTTGAGTAAACTCATTGGTCTGTATTCGATGCTATTTCTAGATCTTTACGCGGTTTAGCTATTGCAACAACTTTAGCTTTTTTCCAAGCGTTCGGAAAATAATGTAATCTGAGGCAGCTGTTGAAAATTTTGGTTAGGTGTATTATTGTTTTCTTGGATATATTTTTTATTAGGATTGCTGGGATATTATCTGGTCCGGGTGATTTGTTAATGCTTATGGATTTTATTAATTTTGAGAGTTCTCGGGGTGAAGAGTGTTTGAATTTTGGAGGCTGTTCGATAAATAGTTTCTTATTGTTTCTTAAAAATTCCTTTTATGATACATTGAAAAAAGTACATTTGGAGAATTTCGTATGGTTTGGAAATGATCTGCAATCAGAGAAAGTTTTTGTTTTATACCGAATGCGTAATTATTGTGTCCTATTTTTAATGGAGGAATGGTTAATTTAGTTTTGGTATATAGCTTATGCTGGGGACCATGTGGCTTAGTGTCTAGCGCGCTAGTCTCTCATGCTAAAGTTGAGAGTTCGAATCCCAGTCCCGGCGGAGCTTTTATAAGGATGTAATTAAATGGGGATTCACTCACAGCCTCTCCCCCGGGTATATGAGACACGTCAGCCAAATGGTAGCCAATCACAAAATTAGGCGTAGGGAGTGATGACCCTACCCTACAAATTGCATCGGGAAACGCGAGTGTGATCTCCCAGGAGATTACGCCGCGAGGCCCAGGGCATGCACGGCGTGTCGCGCCACTGAAGAAAAAAAATATAGCTTATGGATTTTCCATAATGCTTTATCGCATGTTTTAAACGATTCAAGCGCTACGTTTTTACGGATTAAATTGGTTATTTACCTGTATTTTTTTTTTAATATCACTTGTGTGATTCTGAGATTTGCGTCCGAATTTATTTTTAAGTTTAATGAGATATTCTTGGTGCTTAGGGATCTTATCTGTATGTGTAGTAAGGTATTTTTTGGGAATTGACATATAGCTTGCTCTATTAATAGTATGGTTTAATTCATCTATTACAGAGTCTATTTTGTCTGTATTAGGAATTTAGGATTTATTTCTAAATTGTCATCCAAGTAATTTTTGAATTAAGACCAATCTGCAAATTTATAATTATATTTTATGGTTGCTAATAAGTGAAAGTTGTGTCAGGAAAGCACCTGATATAAAAAAAAAAAAAAAAAAAAAAAAACTATATTCACTACTGGTTTTTCTACTTCAGATATACAAGCTCAATTTTAATATTATTCTAATCTGTTACCAATAAAAAATTGCAATTAAAAATCTGTCATTAAGCTTTCCATAGTGAGGGACGAAATCTATTACGCAAGTAATCAAAGGATAGATATATTGATATAATCTCTTCACCAATTAGCGGATGAAAGAGGAGGATCTATCAGCTGGGGGATCGAACTAGTCTGCATGTAAATGAAAGGAGATAGGATTAGAATAAGGTTTATCGTTGTTTATATCCCCGATGTTGGGTGGGGGGGAGCTTTCTTTGGACAGGTGTGACTAGATAATTGATGAAGCTGAGGTAGAGAGGAGCCGAATTGATCGCCCTCTCCTTCCATTTCAGCTTCTAATTCCTCCATTAAGAGCCATCTTTTATAAATCAACATTTAAACGTTAACACATGACACAAGTGATGATTACCGGCCAGGTAAAGAATTTTCCAGTCAGAAGAGTTTTAGGGTATTCACCATCCAGGTTCGACGTTTGCATATTGTTCATAGTTATGCTCTATACCAGTTGTTTTTAACAAGAAAATTTCGCGGACCGCTTCATACTATCATTTCATGATCAGGAACCCCTAAATGTTAAATATTATATGTAAATTTAGATTTTGCGACGATCGTCTCTCAGATTTTTGCTTTTTTCAGTAGGAATTCGCTAGAATTCAGTCTGGAGAACATCACTAGACCTCAGGAATATTACGGCAGTGAATATTGGAGAAGTTTCGGTAAGCAAAGTTATAATTTACTTTGTACAATCACGAAAAAGTGAAAGAAGGGTCACTGATCAGCTGATTGCCGCTAGCTCGGCAAGCTCGGGCTTGCTTTTCTTTTAATTATCTTTCTTTTATCTTTAATTCTTATCTCATTATTTATTTATTATTATTATTTTCTTAATCAATGAGATATTTTCATCAAGTCATGTCCTCAAAGTCTGCAAGTAAAAGATCTAGATCTGCAGGTTCTAACTCGTCTCCCACAAAACAGAGACCCCGCCGTGAACAAAATAAAAAAATGATTCCACCAGCGACCGCGTCAGCTACCTCATTAGGTTCTGAACCACAGCCCAGCACATCATCACAAGGAATAACTGATGAATCTCCGTTTTTTACACCGAATCCATTTCAGATCCTCCAAAATGAAAAAGAAACCATGGAATCTTCTCCTATACCCAGAGAACCACTACCTCCACCAATATTTGTTAAAAATATTAAAAATTTTAAACTGATGTGTGCGCATTTAAACAAAGTAACAGATCCTAATAGTTATTATTGTATAAGTAGAACCAATGATACTAAAATATCTCCGACTACTGCTGAAACCTACAGAAAGATTGTAAAATATCTGACTGAGACCAAAGCTGACTTTCATACTTATCAGCTGCGCCAGGAGAGAGCATTAAGGGTCGTTATCAGAAACCTACATTCCTCAACACCCGTTGAAGCAATCAAAGAAGAACTGACAGAATTAGGATTCCAAGTGAGGCAAGTCACCAACGTTCTAAAAGATAAAAGTCCACTGCCTCTATTCTTCGTGGACTTGGAACCATCAGCAGGAGTCGAAAAAATCTATGACCTCAGCAGACTGTACTATACCCGTGTAAAAGTTGAAAAACCTTACACAAAGAAAGAAATAGTCCAGTGCCATAACTGTCAGGCATATGGTCATACCAAAAGTTATTGCCATCACATACCACGCTGTGTGAAATGCGGTGAACAGCATAAAACAGAAGAATGTACAAGATCAAGATCAGCACCCGCTGTATGTGCTCTGTGCCTCAAGGACCACCCGGCTAACTACAAGGGATGTGAAATCTACAAGAAACTCAGAACCAGATACCAAAAACCTCAGGATCCGAATGAAACAGCTGTACCAACCAGAAGCAGAAGAGAACCATCAAAACTTGTAAATTCTAACATGTCATTTGCCCACTTGCTTGGAGGTGGTAACCAGAATCATGAAGTCGAGGCACTGCCGGAACAACATTTTCCTCAACATTCTCAATCTATTGTACAAGAATCTATCCCTCAAAGTTTACCTAATCTTCAAAAAACTCCTCAACATCAAATTTCTCATATCCCTCCACCATCAAACGTCACAGATCTTACCAGTCTAATGACATCGTTCATCTCCGAAATCAAATCTCTTGTTATGCCGCTTATATCACTCCTTACAAATCTAGTATCGAATCTAATCCCTGCCTTGAAAAATCCTTAAATGACTTCACCTAACTCCTTATCCATTCTCCTTTGGAATGCGAATGGTGTTAGAAATCATACTGACGAACTGACAGCGTTGTTGCAAGACAAAACAATCGATGTTGCACTTATAACTGAAACAAGACTAACGACTAAACAGTACTTCAAAATACCGCAATACATGACATACCGTACTGACCACCCAGACGGTAAAGCCCATGCCGGTACTGCTATCATTGTCCACCAATCCCTCTCTCATCATTTACTCCCACTTCCCACCTATGATTTCCTACAAGCCACATCCATAGTAATCAAGACTTTTTCCTTTCCGGTAACCCTCACATCTGCATATTGCCCTCCTAAACATTCCATTTCCAATTCTGAATTTGTATCCTTCCTGGATTCCTTAGGAAATCGTTTCATTCTGGGTGCAGACTTAAACGCCAAGCATCAGCAGTGGGGTTCCAGAACCACGAATTCTCGGGGACGAAATTTGCTGTCTGCACTCAACTCCCGAAATTTTAATATCCTGCCTCCTGACTCCCCTACCTACTGGCCAACCGATCCTAACCGCAATCCTGACATCCTCGACTTCTTTATCCACAGCGGATTAGGCTCTCTCAACTTGTCTTTAACTCGCCTTGATGAACTATCCTCAGACCATAGTCCACTGATCCTAAAAGTATCTCTCACTCCAATTCCAAAACCCATTCCACCATCATTCATCCGAGGCCCTGTCAACTGGAACCTTTTCCGCCAAATCCTGACCGATAATATTGACCTCAGAGTAACCCTCAAAACCCAAGATGACCTAGATAATTCCGTCTATTCCTTTACCACCGCCATCCAACAAGCTGTCTGGACTGCTTCCTCTCCTAAACACTCCAATATAAATCCAGACCAAAATCATTTTCCACAACCTATTATAGACCTTATCCACACCAAACGCCGAGCAAGATCATTATGGCAGCGCACCCGACACCCAACAGATCGCCGCTCCTATAACTTCTATTGTAGACAATTGAAGAGGGAGTTGGCGAACTTCCGTTCCCAGTCCTTTAATTCCTACCTCTCCTCTCTATCAGCTCGTGATAATTCCCTGTGGAATGTCACGAAAAAGATCCTAAAATACCATCATGTTTCCCATCCTCTCCGACGTGGTGATGACTCCTGGGCTGCGTCTGATGAAGATAAAGCCGAGGAATTCGCCACACACCTCTCCAAAGTATTCACTCCTCACCCGGAATCCCACATCAATCACACCGCAAAAGTGCAAGACTTTCTTATGTCACCGATTCCACTTTCCCTACCTCCTAAAGCTATTAATCCCTCTGAGGTCAAATATCTTCTCCAAAAACTGACTCTCCGTAAATCTCCTGGACACGACCTCCTTACTCCCCAGATCCTCCGACAACTTCCGCAGAAAGCTATTATATTCCTTACTTATATTTATAACTGCATCCTCCGCACCACCTATTTTCCTCTGTTATGGAAACATTCCACCATCATCCTTTTTTTAAAACCAGGTAAACCTTCCAACAACAGTTCATCCTACAGGCCTATTAGTCTACTCCCCATCCTCTCAAAAATCTTCGAAAGGCTTCTTCTTAAACGTATCCTACCCATATTAGAATCTCAAAATCTTCCTTCCCATCAGTTTGGATTCCGTCCTCAGCATTCCACAGTTCAACAGGGGCTCCGAGTTGTAGACCATATTTCCTCAGCTCTTGAATGCAAAGAGTATTGTTCTGGTGCGTTTCTGGACATTGCGCAAGCTTTTGACCGGGTATGGCACACTGGATTACTCTTCAAGCTGAAAACCCATTTATCCCAGTCCCTATACCTCATTCTCCGATCCTATCTCTCGAACCGTTCCTTCCGAGTTCGCTGTGGTGAAGAATTTTCTAACCTTTATCCCGTTGAGGCCGGTGTTCCTCAAGGCAGCGTCTTGGGACCCATCCTCTACATCCTTTACACTGCTGATATTCCTACACATCCTGATACCTTTCTGGCAACTTTTGCAGACGACACCGCCATCCTATCATCCAGTTCCAATCCTGAAACAGCATCCTTAAACCTTCAGAGACACCTTTTCCTTATCGAACACTGGTGTAATAACTGGCGTGTAAAGGTGAACGAAGCCAAATGTAAACACATAACCTTTACTCTTAGACGAAAATCCTGTCCGCCAGTTTATTTCAACTCATTACCGATTCCTCTCTCAGATACAGTCCGGTATCTTGGCTTACTGTTAGACAAAAGATTGACTTGGAACCCACATACAAGACTTAAAAGACAAGAACTCAACCGACGATTCGGACAGTTATACCGACTACTCAACAGAAAATCTGAACTTACAGTTGAAAACAAATTATTAATCTACAAGACAATACTGAAGCCCATCTGGACCTACGGACTTGAACTGTGGGGGACAGCTAAACGTTCTAACATCAAACGCATTCAATCCTTTCAATCCAAAGTCCTCCGTACAATAGTAAATGCTCCTTATTATGTCTCCAATTATACCTTGCACCACGACCTTAATGTTCCATTTATTTCAGACCTAATTCCATCCAAATTTTCCAAATTCCACCAGAACCTCATTCATCATCCTAATCCTTTAGCTCAATCCCTATCCAGCTCCACTCATCCATACAACCCACCTAGAAGGTTGAAACGGCAGTGGCCCCGCGACCTTTTGTAAATATATTGGAGTTCTAGCACTGGCTAGATTCTCCACTCAATGTGATGTATGTATGAGTGTGTGTATGTGTATATAGGTATAAGTGAATTATTGACTTTTGTATTGATTCATTATTGTGTATATATTTTATTGTAATTTTATGTTGTGTAAATATTGTATGAATGTAGTATGTTTGATATCATTCAGCAATACTATTAATGTCCAAATTGGGACAGATTGTAAAATTTTCTCAATAAAAATTGTTATTACTAAAAAAAAAAAAAAAAAAAAAAGATTTTGCGACACCTCATCATGCACCTTTCAAGAGAAATAACTCTGCTACCCTAACTCTGTATGCCAGAAATGACCGAGTAGGGGGTATGGAAATAAAGATAAAAGAACCAAGCTCTAAGAGTTCATATTAATCCGCAAAGCATTGAATTATTAAAATTCTAATATTGGTGACAGCCTAATTTTCTAGCATTAAATTCTTCCAATCCAAAGTCCTGCGAACAATAGTTATTGCTCCTCATTATGTCACCAAGCATACCTTACACCACGACCTAAATATTCCATTTATTTTGGACATTATTTGATCAAAATTCTCCAAATTCCATGAGAACCTTATCCATCACCCCGATCCTTTGCTCAATCCCTATCCAGCTCCACACACCCTTACCATCCTCTAGAAGGTTGCAACGGCCGTGGCCCCGGGACTCTTCTCTAGCACTGACTAGATTTTCCACTCAATGTGCTACACGTTTGAGGATTATATGACTTCTAGATTTTGTACTTGATCACTGTTATAAATGTCCTAATTGACAGATTGTAATATCATTCAATAAAAAGACTAAGATTTAAAAAAAAAAAAAAAATCTAAAACTAAGATAAGTATTTATTCAAATACCCATAATGAAATTAAACATTGTTCATTATCTTATGTGATATTTTTTTCCTTTAAGCTTATTATTTTCGAAATACCTGAAAATGGTCATTTTTAAAGTTGCAGTTGTGTAGTAGCAGACTACTAGTCAGTGATCACTAATAATATATCGGTTAGAATGTTTGATTTCTTAGTGTAAAAGTCACGGCTTCACAAATATTTAACGGTAAGGTAATTAAAAATTATTCCCCAATGATATCTTAAAACCCCTGAAGATCGTTTTTCGGCGTTCCGCGGACCACTAGTTTTGAGCTACTGCTCTACACAAACTCTAGGTGACACCGCATCTCTCCAAGAAGATGACTTTATTACTTTCGCTGATCTAAATATGAGATGTTTCAAAAAGAATATGGGTATTTCTAATGGATATATTTAATAAAATTTAATACGCACGAATATGAAACTTTACACGCATATTTACAAATCTCTCAAGTTCAGATTACAGATCTTCAACGTGTCCTTCATCGACGACACGAACAATATCACATCGATACTCGAATTTCTCCCATACTTGGGCAAGCATTTCCTTTTTTCATTGGTGTTATGGCAGTACGAATCCGATTTTTCAACTCTCCCAGGTTCTGTGGGAGCGTTGGTACATAGGCGTTGTCTTTAACGAAAGGCCAACGTCACTGGGTGTCAAACCTGGTGACCGTGGAGCCCAGCTGAAACATGCTAAGTCGCCAGATCTCTAAATAGGGAGGCTCGGACTCTTTTCTGTAAATACACATCCTGTATCTACAAACTGTCGACGCCATCTGCGAATGTCCCACCCAATCGAAGGATCGATTTGGCACCTCAACCTGACACGTATTAGCACTGTAATCACGGAGGTTCCACTTCGCAAACTCGAGAGCCCAAAATTATATGTAATGCGGAGTAGCCATTCCAAATATATGACGGTTACCAAGCAAAACAGAAGACAGCTAACATCTTGTGGCTATTAATATAAACTGTATTCGTTTCTCCAATAGCCGAGCCGAGGCGCACCGATCGATAGTTTAAATAAAATAATACTTTGTAATACTTAAATTCTTTTTGAAACATCCTGAATAGTATTGCGACCCTGAAAATTTTCAAAATCGAGTTTTTACTGATAACACACGTTCTCTGAGTCTAACTGATCAAGTTAAGCAAAAAGGTCTGTTTGTGTGGTAAGTACAGTACAGAACCGATTAGTTTTATAAAATTGAGATCTCATATTTGAGAACTGCAGATCACTTAGATGTTTCAGCAACGTTTTCAGCAAAATCGACTTACTAGAAAAGCAAAATTATACCACGCATTTTTCACCTTTTTACGATTTTAACAAAAACGGCTCATACTTTCTCGATTAAACTAGCTATATCGATATAAAATGCAATGTATTTTAATATCATGTAGGTTTCATTCTGATTTAAATTGGTCGGCAGGGCCTAAATGCTGCTTTTTAAATTCTCTTGTCTTAAGTACCTTTAATTTTGTATATTTAAAAAAAATAACCATTTCATGTAGTTAGCATGGATATGTATTCAAGTTGAACGTATTTGATATATATGATTTTACTTTATTCGTGGTTTTTTGATGATTTAAGGTTTCTTTATGCTACTGTGGCAAATCCGACGAAGCTATAGTGTGAGTCCTAAAGCGAGTACCTGATATCGCATGGGCTCAGGGCCACCATTTTACGTCCCCTCCTAAAGATGGCATCCCTTTTAATCCCTTTAATGAATCGTAAGGGACGTCTGCTGGGTTCGAACCCGCGACGTTGGGCATAGAAGGCTGTTATTCTAGCCACTATGCCACAGTTGACCCCATCTACTGTATTTAGTTTAAAATTAGAAAAGGAAGTAGGATCAACTCCTTGGAGATTATTTAAAAGTATATAAAGTATTATCATTGAGACAGAACATCAGAAGTTTGTGCCTTAACTTCTTACTTTCACTATCCTTTCTATGAAATATATTACAAAAAAAATATGGTAAGAAAGTTTTTAGATGGAGTTCATTAGATATTTGATTTAATGATTGATCATTGTTACATAAAGGTAACATCAATAATTCATTTATTCCATTCTTGTTATAAACAACAATAAATAAAACATTAACAAACAAGACCGGCACTTTAATCTCGAGAAACACGTTTAATGAATTATGACGTGATAAGGAAAAATATATTAAGAGGGAATGCACAATGATTCATTAGTATTACGATAAAGGTTAAAATAAAGTATATACCTCTAGTGACACGAGATAAAATACCGTCCTACATGAACCAATATTGATCAACTGATAAGGACGTGCCATTAAGGCATGTAAATCATCATGTATTTATGAGAGTTTAGCTCCGGTTCTTATTATTTACTATTGTTAAATGTCAACAGTTATTTATTCATAAGTAAATATTAAAGTTTTTTTTTTTTTTTTTTTTTATAATCCGGCCTGTGAATTTAGACTCTGACCTGCATTGAAATAGAAATGATCATTTTCAACATCATTAAAAATCTGAGTGATTATTCAATTTAAGGAAACAAAAACACATTAAAAATCTAGTGCACGCCATTCGTATTTCACAAGTCTATATAAACTTCTTGGTCTACAACCGATGAGTTTTAGTAACCTACACTTCTACTATGGGTTTTACCCACTTTTTAGAGGCTATGTGTGCCCTGTGAAGGTTTCGCTGTCGTTACACGGCTGAATTGACAGAATATTATTAATTAATTAATATTATTAATTAATAACAGAATTATTCTGCCACAGCCGGGGTTCGAACTCAGGATGAGGAGGACAGTTAAGTAGACTAATGCTCTAGCATGAGTGATGACTCTACCCTACAAATTGCATCGAGAAACGCGAGTGCAATCTCCCAGGAGATTAAACCGCGAGGCCCAGGGCCTTAGACCTACATATAAATTTTCCGGATTGTTTTTTATTTTTTCAGATTAACAGCATAAATTATATATATATATATATATATATATATATATATATATATATATATATATATATATATATTTATAATATATATATATTTTATAATTATTTCAATGTTTTAATATTTTTATATTATTGTTATTATTATGATGAATGCATTCCCACATTATATTTATCAATTTTTCATTAATGCTAGCAACATAATAATAAAAAATAAACTAGCAATGGTTTATTATTTTGTATCAACAAAATTAAAGGTACTTTAGAGGTGGTACTATGTTCCACATTGCTTATTATATAAAACATATATATATATATACTTTTTTTCTACTGTATTAAATAAATACAATACTTTAGTATATGTATAGAATAAATTTAGTAGTTTATAATAGTTTAATAATACACGAGTAAAAAAAAAAATTAATCTAGATAGTTGCTTTGCTGTTTTCTCCTTTACTTGTTTATCAAATCTTTCATTTTTTGCATATGTTTTTATGAATGTTAACCAGGAAAAATGTTTGATTATTCCAAAACAACAAAAATTAAAGGTACTTTAGAAAAATAAATTTTGAAAATCCGGCTTTAATCCATATCAAGTAAAACTTATATGCCATAAAGGTTATTATATCAATATAGGAGGTTTAATAAAAAATCGATGGAGCACATTTAAAGAAAGTAATAAAAATTTGTGAAACGCATGGTGTAAATAAAGTGGCACTTCTGAGAAAGAAATTTCAAAGAAAGATTTATGTGAAAAATGCATTTTATAGGAAGAGAGTTTTTCGTGAGAAACAATAGTAACTTCTGCTTTTGGTCGAAAATATTTGACTACACTACCTTGGAATTATCCATCAACTCATCTATGAAAAATTAATAAATTAGATAATTATTTTTAGGTTTATTAATAATTTTGATCCAAATTTTTCATCGCAAAACTTTTCTTTTTTTGAGAAAACACTAAAATACACCTTAATCTGTTCTGCTAGTCACCTTAGCTTAAGGAAAAAATATATAAATGAAAATTATTAATAAACCTATGATTGAAATAATTCACTCAAAATTTATATATTGTTCACGTCATATGTTATGGCCTGATAAGGTTTTTCATGACTGTATCATTGTAACAGTATAATTTTTATGATATTTATCATAAGATCATCTTTTCGTATTAATCTTATTTTTTATTTGTATTAAAAATAGTTATTTTAAATATAATTAAAAGTTTTGGCCACGAAAGTGAAGAATAACAGTAGAAGAAAAAGACAGAAGACGATCGTACTTTAATTGTTTTATTACTGCCTCGTAGCGAGTCGAGACTTAATGTAGGGTCTAAGCGGTGAAGATATGCCGTATACAGACCCATGACACCTCTCCAGAAATTTTGAGCGTTTGCAAACGTATTTCTTCATCTTCTCATCGTTCCCCTTGGAGCTTGGAAGAGACGCTCTGCGGTAATTTTCTTCAACACTCAAGAGAACTTCGTTCAAGCCGCCCTGCAGTCGTTTTCTTCAACACTCAACTGGACATCTTCGCGTGAATATAATCTATCTATATCCATTATTGGAACATTGAATTTCCTAATTTCCATTCTTAAAACTGTTCAATTTCGATTCCTATATTTTTTACATCTTTACGTATTTAATTAATTTACGTTTGTTTCCCATAGTTTCTTCAATATTTTAATTAGATTTATTTTCTTTCCTACATTTTTCTTACAGCTGTTTAAGTTTATAATTAGGTTAATTTGTTTCTTATATTTTCTTATATCAAGTTATTAGGTTAATTTTGTTTATATGTATTTCAGTCTATATATTGTTTATCTAATTTTTAATATTTATTCATTTATTTTAAAGGTTATTGCAATTATTATATATTCATATTTTTTTTAATTAGTTAAAAATTAAAAGAAAGAAATAATTGTTAACTTAAAATAAAATGTTTAAAAAAAACTATTATTTATGTATATAAAGTAATAATTTATTACTTTGTCACGAATAAGCTCATCCATAAGGAACTTAATGTTCCATATGTTACTGTATTATCCCGAACCAGGCATCAATTATTCTATAAAAAACTCCATTTCCACTCTAATCTACTTGTTTCTATCCTATCATCCTCTTCGATTCCTGATAATCCTCCGAGTCTTCTGAAAAGATGGCCAAGAGACCTCGTAGTTCAGAATCTTTTTGAGTGTTGTCAATGGGTAGTGTCTCTACATGTATTTCATGTCAGTTTACTATGTCTATAACATTTATTTGATGTATATAATACAGTTGTAAATATCGATAAATATGTTTAAATAAAAAATGTATGTATAATTTTAGAATGATAAGTACGCTTTGTACAATGTAACAACGGAATGTATCTGAAAAGCAAAATGCGGACAAATAAAACATTTCTCTATTTTTTACATAGCATACTTACAGGAAGACAGCATGTTATCACCCGGCCATTTTTAATGTTTGCTTTTTATTTCGGTTCTCTTTTTTTTATTTAATAATTCATTCGACTCTAAAGATGAATATAAATACTACAATCTGAGACTTCCGTCGGAGCAATAGAAAAACAAACACGGCTATTAATTATTGCAAATTGGCCGCCTCGCCTAACAGGAAAATAAGTTGGAGATCTACTACGCCTTGGGCGTATCTAAAAATAACTACTGCAATCCTCGGAGAGGTTCAAACCTTAGAAACGGCCATATTAAGGCAGTTGAACGAGGACCAATAAAAATCCAGTTTACTTTAATGTACCTCTAATATTAACCAGAATAAGTAATAGAATGTATATTGTCATCGTTCACCAACAGTGATAAGTTAAACTCTTGGGTCAAATATGTATTCATGAAACATGGTCAACTTTCATAAATGTATGTTTTTATGGCGATCAGAACATACAACTTACTGCCTGTTGATTATTTATGCTTTGTGTTATAGTTACATTGTCTGTTGCTGTATCTAGTTTATATGATGTTCGAGATACTTTGAAGTATACAATATTTCAAAGATCAAAATTCATTTAATTTAATGATAAAGGAAAAAAAACTGCACCTCAAACCGTAAAGGCTTTTGGACTCATTACATACACACACACACACACACACACACACACACACACACACACACACACACACACACACACACACACACACATACACACATATATATATATATATATATTATATTTATTATTTTTCGTACTTTTTCTCGACCGACAGCCGTGCAAGGAGATGATTAGGCCGAGATCTTGCTCAGCTTCCAGGTGTTCTCTCGATTTTTGTTTGGGTATTCAGTTTATTTATTTTTGTTTGGGTCTACTCTCAGGAGGGTCTCCATACCCCAGGATCATCTCACGGCATAAATAATAATAATTTTAATTTTGTTTTTTTTAATGCCCTTGATTTTTCTTTTGTGCCCGAAATAACTATGTTTTTGTATACTACCTTTATTCTTAGGGGCTGAAATTCTCAGAACAAAATTTCCTCTTTATTCTTCTGCAGTTCTGTATCATAATGCGATTTTCGGAGTTTAAAATTATAAGAAGAATGTTAAAGACAAACATGATACATTTCGTGTTTTTATATTTATATAGTTATTTACTACAGTAATAAATCAATTTATTATTCTTGCCATTTTCTAATTAATTGAGACCGCTCAGTTTTAAAGAGATATATCTTATGAACCAAAACAACACTAGCACAACTTACTGCCCATTGATTCGTTAATTATAAGTGTTCGCTACAACTCGGTGCTGGTGGAACTGACGGAGGATTTTGTGATTTATACAAGGTAACAGCCGGGGTAAACTAGGACCAGTCGAACCGGCTGTAAATCTATCGGTGAAACTCTTTAATCTCTTAACAGGGCCCATGTAAATTCAAACACAAGGAATAAATCTGGCTGAAAAAAGATTCATTCTGCATTTTACATAACGAACCATTGTCCGCCTCTTTTAAAAGTAACTTGCGAGCGCTCCTTTCACATAGTTGAGTTATACCAGCTTCACTTTAATTATCTTCCCACACTTAAACAGAAAGTACATATCTTTTCCAGAACGAGTCAAAAGAGTCCGCGATTCTCTGATGGAGTGCTTTCTGCCCACCTATTGGCTTATAGAATAATTAATGTTGAATTTTCAATGTTTTGAACATTGAATTGTTGGACAAGTATTTCTTGCAGCACTAGACACTTGAAAAGGTGTTTCTACGTGATCTCCATATTACGAACTCAAAAAAAAATTTCTTTCACTTCGAATAATGTACCCGTTATAAGCAATTCAAAAATTCAAGCTTTAGAAATTAGGTGTAGGGGAGAAGTGGCATGAAAGAGCCTGGTTTTGAAAGAGCTACTTAGATTATTTTGATAGTTTTGAAAGAAATTTGGTTGGCGATTTTATTTTTAAGTGACTGCACTGATTTCCCGTCACCCACAAAGATTTGACAGTTCGCCATAACCAACTGACACTGCTGCATCGAGTTAAAGTTTATGGCACTAAAAAGTAAGCATTTTGCTTCATTTAAGTTATTTTTTAGTATTTTATTGTAAAAAAATATATAGTTAAATGGATTGTAGATTGGGTTTGTACATACATTTGGCCTTTTAGCTTTATAAAAAATGAGCCACTAAAGTTAAGATATTGTTGTTATTTTGTAGGTTATATTTATTTAAAAAACAAGTCATGAAAGAGCGGGTGAATAGACCTTGACAGAGCCGTGCTCTTTCATAGCCCAACACTTGAATTTTGCAAATAAAATAAAATTATACTAAATATGCAATTTTTTCATATGTTATTAAATTATTTGCTTCAGATATTTCATTATGAAAAAACCTAGTCAAAAAAACGAAGAAGACCTGAAAAATAGGTATTTGAAGAAGCAGTCAACGAAGTTCTAGAAAAGGGTCACTCCATAAACAAAACGTCTTAAATATGTCAGGGGCATATTCAGCTAATATAGTTAAAAAAGCAAAGACTACTGGTGAATTACCTTACAAACACTGTCCTAATATAGGAAATAGGCGTATTTTCACAACAGACCAAAAGAAAATGCTTCCGGATTATTTAAAGACTGCTTCTAAAACGTGCTACGGATTAACAAAACGTCAAACTAAGAAGCTAGCATTTGCTTATGCCATGGCCAATTATATCTGCCCAGATAAATGGAAAGAAATTGAAAATGCGAATGATGATTGCAAGAATGACTGATACAATTAAAAGTTCTCTTTAAAATTTAATCATTTACTACAAAGGATTCGTTAGAGCTGTGTTTTTGTTTTTATTATTGTTCAATTAATATTATTTTTCATAATTTTTACTTTATATGACTAGTCCTTTTATGACTTCTAGTAGCTCTTTCAGTACCGAATTATTTTGAAAGAGCCAAAAGACTTTTCTTTTAAAAATGAATATTTCGTTGACTTTTTTATAGTATTTATAATTTTTCCGTACTTAAAAAAATAAAGAATCATTATGAAAAAACAAATCGTCATTTCTTTCATAAAAAGTATAATTCTTTGCTCCGTTTAGTAAACTGGTTCTAGATACGCTCAGGTGTATTAGGTGACTATGACGTGACTACTCTAAAAAGAAGAAGAAATCTAATTTATTGATAAATTTGTCTTTCCATACACGCTCCACTATTTAACTGAAATACAAGCCCAGAAACTAACTTTCCTTTATTAAGGGTATATATATGTTATGTTTAGTTGATACAAAATAATAGAAAAAGGAAATGAATAACTCCTACGATTTCAGAAACAATACTAAAACTTTTTTATTGATCGCAAATAATAATATGTGTTTTTTCGTATTATTAATGTTTACTATACTAAATGGTATCAAAGCTAATAATAATGGACTCCCGTCCTTAACTCCCCACTACCAGTTTACAAATTACATTTTGGAAACATACCAATAAGTCAGAACGGGGCGAGCAATCCTTAGCCTTGATACCTTACTATGGTTCTTACAAACAAAATAATGGGA
This sequence comes from Piezodorus guildinii, assembly GCA_023052935.1. NCBI lineage: Eukaryota > Metazoa > Arthropoda > Insecta > Hemiptera > Pentatomidae > Piezodorus > Piezodorus guildinii. The sequence goes on along the minus strand of CM041295.1, from coordinate 162,563,390 downwards.
AAAATAACCTAAAATAACGCAATAGTGTTACCAATACAAAATAGAAAAAAAAATAATAACCGAAAATCCATATAAAAAAAAGAACAGGAACCATTCACATGTACACATTAAAATAGAAAGCTCTAAAGAAACAAAAATAACAACCATTAAATTAAAGGATTTCGAACTAGGAAAAAAAGCAAAAAAAAAAAAACAGATTGTACCACCTATGCTGAAAAAACGTACACACGTACATAATAATTAAAAACAATGTTTCTGTACAACAGAAAATATGGGTTGGCGAACCAAGGCTAGCGCGATGCTACCATCGGAAGTTTGAGTTGTTCGATATGAACGGTCTTTTTAGGCTCCCTAACACTATCGATCGTAACGAGATTATGTTCCTGATCGCGGTTACCCTGAACGGGCCTTCGTACCGGAGCAACTCTTTCCCTCTATTCGTGCTCAGTTTACGGTAAACGATAGTGCCAATCTTGATGTCGCCCATCTGATCCTTCACTTTAAGATTTTCCCGCTGTACGCACCTACTCTTTTCCCGCTGTATTTCCCCCCTTACCTTACCCCACACATTGCCTACCTCGACCCGGTTAGCAATTATGTCACCCAAGCATCGTTCATTGGTAGTGGTACCCGTCCATTCACGACGCTGCCCTCGCAACCCTCGTCCAAGGAAAACCCTGTGACGGAGTGTATAGAGTGATTGTAAGCAACAATGGCCTTTTTCATAGCCACACCCGGTTCCAACCCCTTCTCGCTCTGATACACGCGGAGGTGGTCGCTAAGAGTGCTATGCAGGCGCTCGATGCTACCCTAACTTTTAAGGTGGCTCGGGGTGGTGAAATGCCACCTAATCTCCAGGCGTTTCGCCTCTTCCCGGATTGCAACATTGTCGAATTCTCGTCCCCCATCAGACGAAATGCTGTCGGGCACCCCGTAAAATTGCATCCATGTATGAAGGGCCTCTCTCTAACACTGCCTCCGCGGACTTATCCATCACCTGATACCCCATAGGCACCTTGATAAAAAGGTCCATAATAGTAACCCACTTGTAACCCATTGACAGGTCTTGACGAGGCGCGTCACCTGTAGCCGTTTCTTCCTGCATACCGCACGGGGATGCCTATCGTATTTCGTGCGCAGACAGACCTCCAATCGCACCAATCGTGGTCTGTATAGTTTTCTTCATCCCCCACAAGAAGTACTTTCTACGCAAGGCCTGTAGCGTTTCATGAACCCCGCGATGATTAGTCTTCCCCTGGTGGTATGCGAGCATTACCGCGTTCTGTTGCTCTTCGACTCTGAGCGTTTCGACCAAATATTTACATCGGATAAAAGAACGATCGACACCTATCCGCTCGGACCGCCAAATCAGTCTAATCTTATTCCAGATCGATGCGTTCCCCACGTAAAGGTGATGAATCTTTCCCGGTTCCGATGCATCCAGTAACGCCTTGCAAAGCTAAATAAATCATTATATTGGCATAATGAAAAATTGGAATACGCTAAGACGTATACATATTTAGGAGTATTATTTAGTTCTTCATGCAATTTTTATATCGCTTCCAAAGCATTTATTCAAAAAGGTTTTGTCGCAAGTGCCAAAGTGTTAGAAATTCTCAGGAAAGGAAGAAGTAACAACTGGGAAACGAAAACAACTCTTTTTAATTCGATGGCTGTGTCAACATTTTTATATGCTGCAGAGGTTTGGGCTCTAAGATACTGGGAAGCAATCGAATCGGTGCAACTGGCATTTTTTAAACATCTTCTTCATTGACCAAGGAATACAGTTAACTGCATTGTCCGCCTTGAAACAGGATGCTATCCTGTCAAGATTATCATGATCAAGAAAATTATTAACTATATGACGAATTTGTTACTAATGTCTGAAGAAAGGTTGCCTAAACAGTGTTTAAATAGGCTGATTTGTCTTGATTCAATGAAAGCGGATGGTAAATACAACTGGGTATCCCAAGTAAGGCTACTAGTTGCACCTTTGGGTTGTACACAGGATTTTATTTGCTTGTCTCCGATAGAAATAAAAAGACAAAAGTATGACATAATAGAAAAAATGATAAATCACACCTTATCACTGGACATTAGCCGTGCTCTGAACTCCAACAGACATCAATACTCTAGACTTATATCAAATTTTAATATTAATACTCCAGAAAGCTACTTGTCTTACAGGGTCAATATCAAAAACGTAAGATATGTCAGTCGGTTAAGAATCAGCAGCGAAGAGAACATTAAACTTTATTCGGACAATAAAACATTATCACTTACAGCAAATCAACTCTGCTATAACTGTGACCAATTTATATCCAACAGTTTGTATCATATACTTCTCCACTGTACAAAATTTAATAAATATAGAGAGAAATATCTGAGACAGTATATAACAAGTGCTTGGGACCAACGAAACATAGAGACCATTCTTAATATTGATAATGTTGAAAAATTAAACAAAATATATTATTATATATCTCAATGTATTTATAATTCTTTGTAAGAAGTAGTTCATTTTTATTTTATTTTATTGTCATATTATTTTGTTCACTTTTTTCATTGTCACAATTATTGTTTCTATTAATATCATTTATTATAATTTATCATTGATTTATTTCTTTGATTAAATAATTAATATTTCATTAGATATGCCAGACTCTTAAAGTGTTGTATGAAGTTTATTTATTATTGGTTGTGTATCTGTACAAGAATATTAATTTGACAAATAAATTCAATATTTATCTATCTATTCTTTCTTGCTATTCCCTCGCTATCTCCTCTGTGCTACTAAGCGTGTAGTAGCCACCACCGACCATACTGAATACCCACTGCTATCAACACTCAAGATTTAGTACAATAAATTAAGGCATCTTTTTTGTCCTGTACCTCTACAACCAAAGATGGGTCTTGGGCTCAGTACATATAGAAAATCGTACTGTTTCTAGTCCAACGACCGTGCAATGATGTGATTAGGCCTTGATCACGCCCAGCAACCAGGGTTTTTCCCCAATTTTGGGCACCCACTTTAAAGAGGCTGGGTCTGCCCCAGGAGGGTCTCCATACCCTAGGGTCGCCCCCAGGCTGAAATAACAGAATAAATAATGTTCTGCCATAGCCGGAATTCGAACCCAGGACCCTAGACAGGACAGTAGACTAGTGCTCTATCCACTAGACCACGCCACTCCCTCATAATAAGGTACCTATTTGGCTTAATTATATTTGATAAATACATTGAACCTTCTCCCTCTCAGCCTCTAAATAAATAAAAAAGAAAAGAAAAGAAACTGTCCATGGAATCTTCCACTGAGAAATAGTAGCGGGAGATTTTGATTGTAAGTAAATGGCTTATGACTACTAAAATCCAACCTTTCCTTGCATCGTTGAATATAGAAAGAGATGGGAGATAGCAGTTGATATTTCCCCTAAATACATAAAGGACGCAGCTCGTCTTCGTTTAGAACCCAAAAACAAATATACAGTGAACTTACCTGTTATCCTAAATACACAAGCGAACTGATCACTACACATAGATGACAAACTTTGGAAGACAATTACATTACCGATGGACAAACGGACATTAGACTTAATATAATGAATTAAAATGTCAAATACAAACATATAACAAGACAAATTATAAATATTACATTGATAATTTAGTTACCAATGACGGAGGCTTATGGAGGCACACAATGTCTTAAATAATCACCGTATGTCGGCACCTGTGAGGAGAGATTCTTATGCAATGGCGGACAAAAACTAATTTGAGCACTTTGACCAGATTCCATCTCTTTTAACTCTACATACTGATGTCACTGATAAAGAACAAGAAGAGTTTGTCCTTAAAACTTTAGACCACTACAACTTTCACATCACAATTCGCGGAACAGAATAAAAAAACACAAAAAAAGAAAGTCGCTGACCACGATCTTATAAATGCGGTACCACTCGAACAAATGCCAAGAAAGACTTTGGTTTCTATCACGAATATTTAATATGTATTACTTAGGGCAAAGTAGATTCCGGCACAACCAGTTAACTCGTACATCATAATTAGTCTACTAATATTAAACAAGGAAAGAAACAATCCCTTATCACACTCTCCAATTACTTTCTCTATTTGCTCCAAAATTGATTAAATGACATTATACAGAATAATAAGCAACCATCAATTTAGATTTAGTGAATTTCACTTAAAACTCACCAATTATACTGAGACTTCGTTTTTAGGGCATGAGAACAAAATTTTAATGCCGAAAGTGTTTTTCTAGATGATGCTCAAGCATATGAAAAGTATGCTACCAAGTTCTTTTTTTTTAAACTCAACTTTAACTTTATAACTTTTCAATTTTTGCCTAAATGTGGAAAAAAAAACAAGCCAACTTAAAAAAATTAATATATGACGAGAAACCAGTATACATAGATAGTGTAAAAATACTCCATTCAGATGTAAACTATTTAAGACTAACTTTTGAAAAAGTTCTGCGCATGCGCAAGAGTATAGCGGTCATCCTTCAAATCGGCTCTTGGATTTCTTCCTTTTTCAGTTGGATATCACTTCAGAACAGTCTTGAAAACATCACCAGGCTTCAGGATAACAACAACAGTAAATATTGGAGCAAAAAACGGTAAGTTGGGTTACAATTTACACTGTAAAGTGAATGCTGAGTCACCTCTTCATATCAGCTGATTGCCAATAGCTAGGCAAGGCTGGTCTTGCTTAACTTTTCTCAAGTTATTCTTTTTCCCCCACATCTGGTTATTATTTAATTATTTTCCTTACATGAAATGCGATATTATCATCAAGTAATGTCCTCCAAAGCTTCAACTAAAAGATCTAGATCTAGTGGTTCAATAAAAGATTACAAGATACATATCTACAAGCAACCCCTTCAGGTACTAATTCAGAATCTGAACCACAACCTGGCACATCGTCACAAGGGATGACTGACGAATCACCGTTTTTCACTCCAAATCCTTTTCAGATTTTACATAATGAAAAAGAAAACATGGAATCTGCTCCTATACCTAGTGAACCACGACCCCCTCGCATATTTGTCAAAAATATTAAAAATTTCCAGTTGTTGTGTACACAATTGAACAAAATTACCGATTCTACCAGCTACTACAGAATGAGTAGAATTAATGACACCAAAATATCTCCTACTACTGCCGAGACATGTAGAAAAATAGTGAAATATCTAACTGATACCAAAGCGGATTTCCATACCTACCAGCTACGCCAAGAGAGAGCTTTAAGGGTTGTAATCAGAAACTTTCCCTATGGAATGTCACGAAGAGAATCCTAAAATCCCACACCATTTCCCATCCTCTCCGGCGCTGTGATAGTTCCTGGGCTGCTTCTGACAAGGATAAGGCCGAGGAATTCGCACAGCACCTTTCCAAAGTTTTTACTCCTCATCCAGAGCTTAATCCAACCCATACTGAAGCAGTCGAAGAGTTCCTTACGTCACCAATACCACTCTCCTTACCACCTAAAGCAGTTAATCCCTCTGAGATCAGATATCTTCTTAAAAAGCTTCCTCTCCGTAAATCCCCTGGATACGATCTCCTTACTCCTCAAATCTTGAGACAACTTCCACCTAAAGCCATTACATTCCTTACATATCTCTATAACTGTATCCTACGCACTACCTATTTTCCTCTCTTATGGAAACATTCAACTATGATCCTTTTCCTAAAACCAGGCAAACCTTCTAACAACACGTCATCTTACAGACCTATCAGCCTACTTCCGATCCTCTCAAAAATTTTCGAAAAGCTCCTACTAAAACGAATCCTAGGCAAATTTCAAAATTTTCCTTCACATCATTTCGGATTTCGTCCTCAACATTCCACGGTTCAGCAAGGACTCCGAGTTGTGGACCACATTTCCTCCGCCCTTGAGTGCAAGGAGTATTATTCGGGTGCCTTTCTGGACATAGCTCAAGCTTTCGACCGGGTGTGGCGCCCGGGATTGCTCTTTAAGCTCAAAACCCATTTACCCCAATCCTTATACCTAGTCCTCCGATCCTATCTATCAAACCGCTCCTTCCGAGTTCGCTGTGGCTCAGAATTTTCCAAACATTATATTATATTGTTGAGGCTGGTGTTCCTCAAGGCAGCGTCTTGGGACCCGTCCTCTACATCCTCTACACCGCCGATATCCCTACCGATCCCGATACCTTTCTGGCAACATTTGCTGATGATACCGCCATTTTGTCATCCAATTCCGATCCTGAAGCAGCATCGCTTAATTTACAAAAGCACCTTTCCCTTGTCGAGGACTGTTGTAACGCTTGGCGTATTAAGTTGAACGAAAACAAGTGCTCACACGTCACATTCACTCTTCGACGCAAATCCTGTCTAACCGTTTATTTCAATTCCCTACCGCTTCCTTCCTCTGACACAGTCCGGTATCTTGGCTTTTTACTAGACAAAAGACTGACGTGGAACCCACACACAAGACTTAAAAGAAAAGAACTTAACCGCAGATTCGGCCAGTTATACAGACTTTTAAACAGAAAATCTCATCTTACAGTTGACAACAAATTACTAATATACAAGACAGTACTGAAACCAATATGGACCTACGGACTTGAACTTTGGGGGACAGCTAAACATTCTAACATCAAACGCATCCAATCCTTCCAATCCAAAGTCCTCCGAACAATAGTTAATGCTCCTTATTACGTTACCAACTCTACCCTACACCACGACCTTAAAATTCCGTTTATTTTAGACCTGGTACCATCCAAATTTTCCAAATTTCATCAGAACCTTAGTGATCATCCTAACCCTCTAGCACAATTCCTATCCAGTACCACCCATCCCTACAATCCTCCTCGAAGATTGAAACGGCAGTGGCCGCGAGACGTATTTTAAACGTTTAAATTGGAGTTCTGACACTAGTCAGATCCTCCACTCATGTAATGTATGTTTGTGTTTATCGCGCCCTAGTTCGGCCTCCACTGATTCACACCAGTGACGCGGCTGAGAGCGAGAGTCTAGGATCTCTTGGATTCCGCTTTTTCCTCCACAAGTGGAGGGAAAAGCCCAGTCTGGGGTCCCTATAGCACTTGTATATTTTGTATATAGTTATGTTTGTTTGAATGATGTTTGTTTATTTGCAAACTTTTATTTATCTCAATTATAGGTTATGTTTTGATTTGTTTTGTTTTTATATTTATTATTATTTAATTCTATATATATCATTTATTTGTATTTATCTCAGTTATAGGTTGTTGTTTGTTTTCTTATTTTGTACATATATTATATTTTATTTATTTGACTTTATCATTGTATACTGCATATATTGTGTGAATGGGATCTTATATCACTATTACTAATATTCATATAGAAACAAATTGTAATATATCTCAATAAAAAAAAAAAATAAAATAAAAAAAACTTTTGAAAGAGCCCACATAATGCAAAAACAAAACAAAAATTATATAAAAGAAATCGAAGTTAAAATTAAGACATAAACTCACTGCAAACACATATTAGAACTAATATGGTCTTACTCCTCCCAAATTTTCGGGAATAGAAATAAAGAAACCTTACGTAAGTATCTAGGCATGTATCAACACAACTTTACATTCTAATTTATTATAATTATAATTCAATACGCTATTACACATGGACTCATTTCATCTCATTCCATAACAAAGTACAAGGACATCACAACCTTCTAATGGTTAAAAGAGCAAATCCAAGCATGTCAGACATCAGGATAAGGAAGGAAATGTCGTGGATGAGAGCATGAACGAAGCATAGAAGAACTAAAAGTTCGTGAATCAAATTTAAAAAAAATAAAATATAATATAAACAACTAAAATAAGGTATTAGGATAAAAGGTGTAATTAGAGATTGTTCGTGCTTTCAAAAATGTACTAAATTTTTAAATAAATATGCGTACAGACAGTGATTGAGACAAATAACGATTACTTTCGACTGCTTGTTCTCCCTTCCCCCAAATAAAATCCTACCTGCGCCTTTGGATGAGAGACTTTTATTTTTTTTTCATTCAGATTAAGTTAATATGCAGGGAATACTGCAGGGTATAATCATGTCTTAATTCATTGCTGATTTGTACAATCTTACAGACAATCCAATGATTTACTCCTAAATGTATCAGACAGGGGTGGATATGTTCATGATGGCTATCTTCCTGATAGGTCTCCTACATAAAAGTAGTAAGAGATTGGAGGTAGGCCATTCTTAATCCATGGCACGTCCAATCATTTCTAAATTCTTGAGATTTGAACCACAGTGTTAAAATATCTATTTAATATTACTAACATTAAATACTTTTTACTCAAACTTAGCTAATGCAGATAATTAAATTTAAGGAGAGAAAGGGTCATACCTGTTTGTGAGTTTACTAACTTTAAGGGTTAAGGGAGCATTTAGATCCTGTATCGTCAATTGATTTTTTGTTAGTAGTGCCTCCTGCAGGAGCTTACGGTGGTGGTAGGGCCAGGTCTCATCTACATACATTAGCCCAGTCCATTTTTATCCTCATCACTCTCACTCACTCCCATCCCTCTCTGTCCACGCTCCCCATGCATACAAAACAGCCTCCTCCTAATATGAATATACTTACGATGTTATCTCAAGATCAGGATATCATGTATGAGCGTTTAGTGTGCGAATTTGATATGGGCGGGTAATTGTATGTTTGTTTGTAGACCAACAAACACTTAGAGCTTGGTTGATAATGCATATTCCTGATGATAATTTTCAGGTTACTATTGAAGGAAACTACACGAAATCGTACTACATTTAGTGGTCAATTAATAGCAACAAAACTTCATATAACGAGGGATCTATACCAAGTTATCATCAAAGAATTGGAATCTTATCCTTATGTACATAAAGCCAGGAAATTTGAATGCGGAAAGAATTTGATGGTTTAGTAGAGCTCCAAAGCTCAACTCCGTACGTCCAGATAGGCCTTATGATGCTGATGTAGATAAGCCTTTTGTAGTTAAGAGCGTCTTTCCAGTAAGTGTTGAAGTAAGCGAAAGCGGCGGGCAATTTCTTGTAGTTTCAGTCTTGTGTGCGGATTCCAACTTAGACGTTTGAGGAAAAAATAAAAATAAAATGAGATTTGTAAGCGAAATAAATACTGTTAATGTAAATAACTAAGAAAACTGTAAATAATAGAAATTGAGTAATTATAAATATGCAGCGTAACAAGCAACCCAATGTATTAGAGTGCGTTGTCAATAAATATATAATATTTCTCTCCTAATCTTTAAACCTTTCTGTTGAAACACACTATAGACTATAGAAAAGATTACTATATTTGACGGTAATATTTGATTTTGAGCTTTGGAGCTCCACTAAACATCCTTGCAGTCCTATATTCTTCGAAAATTCCTGAATATTCCTTATTTAGTCATGAATAAAGTAATCCATTTATTGACTTTCAGTCCGAAACAGATATACCCCTTTTAATTCTAAACTACCAGCTCACATAAGCCCACTGGTTCGTAACCTCTGATCCTTTTGCATTCCCAACGGGCCATCTTCCAAGACTTCTGAAAAGACGATGGGACCTGCTACCGTCTAAGAAAACATTCAAGTGCTACTATTGAGTATACCTCTCATGATTTTATCAACTCCATAATCGTAATTTTTCAAATTTACTTGTTGCTTTTATTTTTTTAGTTGTAAATTGCTAAAATAACATAACAAAATCATTGGTTTGAATTACAACGCCAACTTGGATTTTGTATAAAACGATGATTGCTGAGAAAAGTTGGAAGCTAACGAAATTCCCTAAAATTTTCGGATCAATCATTATACATCAATGTTTCTTATTCGGATGACTCAATATGAACTTCTAAGTATATTATAAACTCTGCGCTAAGACTTTTATCAAGAGCGTTTATACTTTTTTAGTTGTTTTTTTTCGTTCAGTAGGGGGGCCAAAAAATATGTGGCTAAATAATATTCAATTTTATAATTGTTTTTATATTATTATGTATTTTAGCATCCACTCCTCTCGCTCAGCCCGTGACCAAGAGCGGGAAATATTTTAGTTTGACAAAATTATGAAAATGGATACTAGGATGATAAATAAAAGAAACCCTTAAATTTGAGACTTGTCAAAGTTGGTAAAGGTAAAGATGTAACGTAAGAAAATCCGGGAGAAGGTGCGGGGACCTAGTAGTCCAGGAGCCGAGGCCGAAAAATGCGAATTATAAGAAGAAAATTTTCAATGTGATTTTCATATTTTAGCCAACTTGCACGACAAAATTTTTTTTGTCTGCCAGCTCAAACTGGTCGGAATCAAAAATGGCGGCCATTCAAAACGGTCACTAAAAACCGAAAAATATTATTATTTGAAGACGATTCTTTCTTTTCATTTATTAAACTAAGTCACTACCTGATACAAAAAAAAATTGTCTGCCCATTCTAGGTGGTCGGGTTCATCTGGCAGACATGATTCAAAAAGCACGCTCTAAGAACCAAAATTTTGTATTATTTGAAGACGTTTCTTTCTTTTCTAATATAAAACTAGGTCTTTACCTGATACAAAAAAACTTTGTCTGCCCATCGTAGGTGGTCGGATTAGCAGAGCAGACAAAATCCAAAAACACGCTTTAAGGACCGAACTTTCGTATCATTTGAAGACGTTTCTTTCATTTCTAATATGAAACTAGGCCTTCGCCTGATACGAAATAACCTTGTCTGCCCATCATAAGTGGTCGGATTAGCAGAGCAGACAAAATCCAAAAACACGCTTTAAGGACCAAAATTTCGTATCATTTGAAGACGTTTCTTTCTTTTCTAATATGAAACTAGGTCTTCGCCTGATACGAAAAAACTTTGTCTGCCCATCGTAGGTGGTCGGGTTCAGCTAGCAGAAAAAATCAAAAAACACACTTTAAGGACCAAAATTTTGTATTATTTGAAGACGTTTCTTTCTTTTCTGATACCAAACTTAGACTTCACCTGATCATAATAAACTTTGTCTGCCCATTCTAGGTGGTCGGGTTCATCCGGCAGACATGATTCAAAAAGCACGCTCTAAGAACCAAAATTTTGTATTATTTGAAGACGTTTCTTTCTTTTCCAATATAAAACTAGGTCTTTACCTGATACAAAAAAAAATTGTCTGCCCATTCTAGGTGGTCGGGTTCATCCGGCAGACATGATTCAAAAAGCACGCTCTAAGAACCAAAATTTTGTATTATTTGAAGACGTTTCTTTCTTTTCTAATATAAAACTAGGTCTTTACCTGATACAAAAAAACTTTGTCTGCCCATCGTAGGTGGTCGGATTAGCAGAGCAGACAAAATCCAAAAACACGCTTTAAGGACCGAAATTTCGTATCATTTGAAGACGTTTCTTTCATTTCTAATATGAAACTAGGTCTTCGCCTGATACGAAAAAACTTTGTCTGCCCATCTAAGTGGTCGGTTCAGCTAGCAGACAAAATCAAAAACACCTTTAAGGACCAAAATTTCGTATTATTTGAAGACGTTTCTTTCTTTTCTGAATACAAACTAGATCTTCGCCTGATACATAAAAACTTTGTCTGCCCATCGTAGGTGGTCGGGTTCATCCTAGCAGAAAAAATCAAAAAACACACTTTAAGGACCAAAATTTTGTATTATTTGAAGACGTTTCTTTCTTTTCTGATACCAAACTTAGACTTCACCTGATCATAATAAACTTTGTCTGCCCATTCTAGGTGGTCGGGTTCATCCGGCAGACATGATTCAAAAAGCACGCTCTAAGAACCAAAATTTTGTATTATTTGAAGACGTTTCTTTCTTTTCCAATATAAAACTAGGTCTTTACCTGATACAAAAAAACTTTGTCTGCCCATCGTAGGTGGTCGGATTAGCAGAGCAGACAAAATCCAAAAACACGCTTTAAGGACCGAAATTTCGTATCATTTGAAGACGTTTCTTTCTTTTCTAATATGAAACTAGGCCTTCGCCTGATACGAAATAACCTTGTCTGCCCATCATAAGTGGTCGGATTAGCAGAGCAGACAAAATCCAAAAACACGCTTTAAGGACCGAAATTTCGTATCATTTGAAGACGTTTCTTTCTTTTCTAATATGAAACTAGGTCTTCGCCTGATACGAAAAAACTTTGTCTGCCCATCATAGGTGGTCGGGTTCAACTAGCAGACAAAATCAAAAAACACGCTTTAAGGACCAAAATTTTGTAATTATTTGAAGACGTTTCTTTCTTTTCTAATATGAAACTAGGTCTTTGCCTGACCAAAAAAAACTTTGTCTGCCCATCGTAGGTGGTCGGGTTCAACTAGCAGACAAAATCAAAAAACACACTTTAAGGACCAAAATTTTGTATTATTTGAAGACGTTTCTTTCTTTTCTGATACCAAACTTAGACTTCACCTGATCATAATAAACTTTGTCTGCCCATCGTAGGAGGTCGGGTTCAACTAGCAGACAAAATAAAAAAACACACTTTAAGGACCAAAATTTTCTATTATTTGAAGACGTTTCTTTCTTTTCTAATATCAAACTAGGTCTATACCTGATGCAAAAAATCTTTGTCTGCCCATCGTAGGTGGTCGGATTCAACTGGCAGACATGATGCAAAACCACGCAATAGGTTAAAACCCTAAATTTTGAATTATTAGAAGACGCTTTTTTCCTTTCTTATCTGAAACTAGATCTTCACCTATAACAAAAAAATTTTGTCTGCCCATCCTAGGTGGTCGGAATCATGTGGCAGACAAGAACCAAACAGTAAGCATTGAGACTTTTTTAATCGTTATTTTGTTAGATACGGGGTTTGATATTAGCATAGATGAAATTGAAATTCGTGATTTCTAGGAACCAATGTGTGTTTATGGTGGCGGATCCGAAGGGAAAAGGTCTAAAATGATCTAGTTCTGTTTTTGGAATAGATGGGGAGAAGTAATAACGTAATTCCTATAACATTATGTATAATATGGACAAATATATCACGGTACCTATAATACCTACAGACATCTATCAGATCTCGAATTGATGCTTATTAAATTTCCATTAATGTATATTGTAATGAGTATTTTCGTATAATGAGTGGTTTCGGTGATATTTACCTTCAAACGTTAATACGTTAAAAAGAATTATCGTATTTAGAACACAATACATTATATGGACAAAGAAATCTTGGTATCTATATGATCTACAGACGTCAATCACTTCTTATCTTAAAGCTTATTAGAAGCTTGTTTATTTTTATTATTTTGAGTAGTTTAGTCAAATGAACGGTTTCTATGATATCGGGCTGAAGACTGTTAAAAGTCGATCAATTCCTCTGCTTAAGACACAATGCATCATATAGACAAAGATATCTCGGTACCTGCAAGACCTACAGATATCTATTAGCTTTCAAATTGACGCTTATTAAATTTCGATTGATGTATATCGTTATGAGTATTTTCGTATAATACGCGTTTATTGTAATATTTACCTTCATGATGCTGAAATGAGGTCAATTCCTGTATTTCGGACCGAATGCATTCAATGGACAAAGAAATCTCGGTAACTATAAGACCTACAGGCGTCTATCACCTCTTATATTAAAGCTTCTTAGAAGCTAGTTAATTTTTAATATTACGAATATTTTGGTAAAATGAGCGGTTCCTATGATATCGGTCTGAGTACTGTTAAAAGTAGATCAATTCCACTGTTTAAGACATAGTGCATTATATAGACCAAGATATCTCGGTACCTGCAAGACCTAGAGACATCTATCTGCTTTCAAATTGACACTTATTCAATATCCATTAATGTATATAGTAATGAGTATTATTCCATGATAGGTGGTTTCTGTGATAACGTTAAAATTGGGCCTATTCTCGTATTTAGGGCACAATCTATTATAAGGAAAAATATATCTTGATACCCATAAGACCTACAGGCGTCTATCACCTCTTATATTAAAGCTTATTAGAAGCTTGTTAATTTGTATTATTACGAATATTTTGGTAAAATGAGCGGTTTCTATGAAATCGGGCTGAAGACTGTTAAAAGCAGACCAATTACTCTGTTTAAGACACAGTGCATCATATAGCCCAAGATATCTCGATACCTGCAAGAGCTAGAAACATCTATCAGCTTTCAAATTGACGCTTATTCAATGTCCATTAATGTATACTATAATAAGTATTCCTGTACCATGGGATGATTCTGTGATATTAACTTGATGAAGTTAAATTTCGGTCGTCTCTCGTATCACGGACACAATGTATTATATCGAAAAACTTATATCGATACCTAAAAGACCTATAGACGTCTCTTAGGTCTAAAATGTAACCTTATTAGATTAATGTTAATATATGTTCTTATTATTTTTTTGGTAAAATGTTCGGTTCCCATCATTTTGGGCTGAATAATGTTCAAAGCCGATCAATTCCTGCGTTCGAGAATGGACGAAGTGAATGAAGATTTTTTATTTAAGAACCACATTATGAGAAGTAAAATCAGTATTTTTGAGTACGCGTTGTTTCTATGATTTTGGCCCTTTATAATATAAATTAAAAAAAAAAGCGGTCATTCTAGAATTTAGGACACTGTCTGTTTAACTTAGGCGAACCTATTAAGCCTACATTTGCCTTTGACCTTAATAAAAGCTGATTTTACTTTTCATAATGTGGTTCTTAAATAAAAAATCTTCATTCACTTTGTCCATTCTCGAACGCAGGAATTGATCGGCTTTAAACATTATTCAGCCCAAAATGATCGGAACCGAACATTTTACCAAAAAAATAATAAGAACATATATTAACATTTATATAATAAGGTTACATTTTAGACCTAAGAGACGTCTATAGGTCTTTTAGGTATCGATCTAACTTTTTCGATATAATACATTGTGTCCGTAATACGAGAGACGACCGAAATTTAACTTCATCAAGTTAATATCGTCGAAACCGCTTATTTTACAAGTACTAATAATAATACAAATTAACAAGCATCTAACAAGCTTTAATATAAGAGGTGATATACGCCTGTAGGTCTTATGGGTATCAAGATATATTTTTCCTTATAATAGATAGTGCCCTAAATACGAGAATAGGCCCAATTTTAACGTTATCACAGAAAGCACCTATCATGGAATAATACTCATTACGATATACATTAATGGACATTGAATGAGCGTCAATTTGAAAGCTGATAGATGTCTCTAGGTCTTGCAGGTACCGAGATATCTTGGTCTATATAATGCACTGTGTCTTAAACAGAGGAATTGGTCTGCTTTCAACACTCTTCAGCCCGATATCATAGGAACCGCTCATTTTACCAAAATATTCGTAATATTAAAAATTAACTAGCTTCTAAGAAGCTTTAATATAAGAGGTGATAGACGCCTGTAGGTCTTATAGTTACCGAGATTTCTTTGTCCATTGAATGCATTCGGTCCGAAATACAGGAATTGACCTCATTTCAGCATCATGAAGGTAAATATTACAATAAACGCGTATTATACGAAAATACTCATAACGATATACATCAATCGAAATTTAATAAGCGTCAATTTGAAAGCTAATAGATATCTGTAGGTCTTGCAGGTACCGAGATATCTTTGTCTATATGATGCATTGTGTCTTAAGCAGAGGAATTGATCGACTTTTAACAGTCTTCAGCCCGATATCATAGAAACCGTTCATTTGACTAAACTACTCAAAATAATAAAAATAAACAAGCTTCTAATAAGCTTTAAGATAAGAAGTGATTGACGTCTGTAGATCATATAGATACCAAGATTTCTTTGTCCATATAATGTATTGTGTTCTAAATACGATAATTCTTTTTAACGTATTAACGTTTGAAGGTAAATATCACCGAAACCACTCATTATACGAAAATACTCATTACAATATACATTAATGGAAATTTAATAAGCATCAATTCGAGATCTGATAGATGTCTGTAGGTATTATAGGTACCGTGATATATTTGTCCATATTATACATAATGTTATGGGAATTACGTTATTACTTCTCCCCATCTATTCCAAAAACAGAACTAGATCATTTTAGACCTTTTCCCTTCGGATCCGCCACCATAAACACACATTGGTTCCTAGAAATCACGAATTTCAATTTCATCTATGCTAATATCAAACCCCGTATCTAACAAAATAACGATTAAAAAAGTCTCAATGCTTACTGTTTGGTTCTTGTCTGCCACATGATTCCGACCACCTAGGATGGGCAGACAAAATTTTTTTGTTATAGGTGAAGATCTAGTTTCAGATAAGAAAGGAAAAAAGCGTCTTCTAATAATTCAAAATTTAGGGTTTTAACCTATTGCGTGGTTTTGCATCATGTCTGCCAGTTGAATCCGACCACCTACGATGGGCAGACAAAGATTTTTTGCATCAGGTATAGACCTAGTTTGATATTAGAAAAGAAAGAAACGTCTTCAAATAATAGAAAATTTTGGTCCTTAAAGTGTGTTTTTTTATTTTGTCTGCTAGTTGAACCCGACCTCCTACGATGGGCAGACAAAGTTTATTATGATCAGGTGAAGTCTAAGTTTGGTATCAGAAAAGAAAGAAACGTCTTCAAATAATACAAAATTTTGGTCCTTAAAGTGTGTGTTTTTTGATTTTGTCTGCTAGTTGAACCCGACCACCTACGATGGGCAGACAAAGTTTTTTTTTGTCAGGCAAAGACCTAGTTTCATATTAGAAAAGAAAGAAACGTCTTCAAATAATTACAAAATTTTGGTCCTTAAAGCGTGTTTTTTGATTTTGTCTGCTAGTTGAACCCGACCACCTATGATGGGCAGACAAAGTTTTTTTCGTATCAGGCGAAGACCTAGTTTCATATTAGAAAAGAAAGAAACGTCTTCAAATGATACGAAATTTCGGTCCTTAAAGCGTGTTTTTGGATTTTGTCTGCTCTGCTAATCCGACCACCTACGATGGGCAGACAAAGTTTTTTTTTGTCAGGCAAAGACCTAGTTTCATATTAGAAAAGAAAGAAACGTCTTCAAATAATTACAAAATTTTGGTCCTTAAAGCGTGTTTTTTTGATTTTGTCTGCTAGTTGAACCCGACCACCTATGATGGGCAGACAAAGTTTTTTCGTATCAGGCGAAGACCTAGTTTCATATTAGAAAAGAAAGAAACGTCTTCAAATGATACGAAATTTCGGTCCTTAAAGTGTGTTTTTTGATTTTGTCTGCTAGTTGAACCCGACCACCTACGATGGGCAGACAAAGTTTTTTTTTGTCAGGCAAAGACCTAGTTTCATATTAGAAAAGAAAGAAACGTCTTCAAATAATTACAAAATTTTGGTCCTTAAAGCGTGTTTTTTGATTTTGTCTGCTAGTTGAACCCGACCACCTATGATGGGCAGACAAAGTTTTTTCGTATCAGGCGAAGACCTAGTTTCATATTAGAAAAGAAAGAAACGTCTTCAAATGATACGAAATTTCGGTCCTTAAAGCGTGTTTTTGGATTTTGTCTGCTCTGCTAATCCGACCACCTACGATGGGCAGACAAAGTTTTTTTGTATCAGGTAAAGACCTAGTTTTATATTGGAAAAGAAAGAAACGTCTTCAAATAATACAAAATTTTGGTTCTTAGAGCGTGCTTTTTGAATCATGTCTGCCGGATGAACCCGACCACCTAGAATGGGCAGACAATTTTTTTTTGTATCAGGTAGTGACCTAGTTTAATAAATGAAAAGAAATAATCGTCTTCAAATAATAATATTTTTCGGTTTTTAGTGACCGTTTTGAATGGCCGCCATTTTTGATTCCGACCAGTTTGAGCTGGCAGACAAAAAAAATTTTGTTGTGCAAGTTGGCTAAAATATGAAAATCACATTGAAAATTTTCTTCTTATAATTCGCATTTTTCGGCCTCGGCTCCTGGACTATAGCACATAGCGGCTGAGGATGGTACTGCTTCTACTGAGTGTCCTTTCGAACACTGCTAATTGTTCCATCTCCAGGCGGTATGCCGTCATCTTCACGGCCAATGACAGATTTCCAACAATTTTCCCAAACTCCTGAGAGGCAGCTCATAGCTCACGACGGCCATCTAACCCATCGAAATTTCTAATTACAGTTCTCGCAAACCCTTCACTCACGTAACTGCCCGCCAACTGTCCGTGCTAGTCCCCTAATGGCTCCGTTCCATCTGGACCACTTCCCTCCGGCTAATGGCATCATTGCGTCCCCTTTTCGATGACATAGGAATCGAGATACGCCGGAAAATAACGTGTTTTTTCCCCACTGACAAACAATATGGCGAATTGAAACTGATTAAGATGTTGAGAAATAATACAATACTTTGCAGTTAATAATGCTACCGAATTAATACATCAACGTTACACCAAACCGAAATAAAAAACATAGCTGATAAGCCATGCTTTTGTTGACTTATCTGGAAAAAAAGATACATGTATTTATCTTTAGGATGCTGAATGGCTGTTATACCTGCTATACCTCTTTCCACTAATCAAAAAAATATGAATGCTCCTTTCTAGCCCGTTCTACTAGTTTCTGGAATTCCCTTCCATCAAACATCCGGCATGTTCCCTCCCTCTCTACATCCATATACCTTCTAGCATCCCAAAATGACGCTGCCTGACAATGAAATAGTTTAATTGGATTGTATTCAATATTTGAATTTTTTCACATGTATGTGTATATGATATTTCAGCTTTTCTATTTAGTGCAATTTTCTTTTAATTTAATCGATGCAGGTTTTTTTTATTTATTATGTTGTCAATGGAAGAATTAATTTCTAATTATTGTACTATATTATTTTAACTTATGTTAGAATGGTTTATTTTTCATTAATTCTTGGTCAAATAAAGATCCTATATCAATCAGATATTGTCAAATGCATTGTTATTCTTAAGAGACTTGTAGTGTTGTTTTTTTCCTTCTTCTTCCCAGATATAAACATGCAAAAATCCATTTAAACTATTCTAGAAGAACAAATCTTTGAATTTTATTAATACTTTTTTCAATAAATTAATTAACTGGTATTTAAATAAGCGAAACATAGACCCATAAAACATTATATTCGAAAACATCAAGTTGTGGAGCTTTGCGTTAGTAGACACGCAGATATATATTTTCTTTTAAATATTGTATATATGAAAATATTTATACAGTATGTAGTATACTGAACTAGGTAACCCGTTACATATAATAAACTCAAAATATGATTGTAATAAATTTACATCAAATTTCAAAAATATTCTTGCCAAGTATACCTTTAGCTGGATAATGTTGTTAAGTGGCACAATGCTTATTTTAAAATATACAGTGACAAAAGATTAAGAAATTTACTATAGATAATTAAAAATTCACCCTAAGCTGTGGTAGTGAGTGGAGATAGTTTGTTAGCTTCATCCCATTAGTCTCTCTGTAAAAATAAACATATACTTTATTATTATTTTTATTTATCTCTTTTTTGCCCTTGAAAAATAATCCAATTTATTTCTACAGCATCTCATATTTCAATCGATGACAAACAATTTATTGAATTTCAGCTGTGGTAGAATATTATTTATTCTGTTATTTCAGTCGTGGGATGACCCTGGGTTATGGTGACCTTTCTGAGGCACACCCAGCCTCTATTACGCGGACAACGAAAAATGGACGGAAAACAGGCGTCTGAGCGTGATCTCGGCATCAAGTATAGACACAGAACGAATCTCTAAGTATTCTATGTAAGTCCCATCGTGGGTTGTAGAGATACATGATTATTATATATATATGTATATATAAAAGATACACATTTTAGATTATCAAATCAGCTAATAAATATAATTACATTACTTATAAAACGTTTTAAATCATTTTACTAGAAAATGATTAAGCAAAAGCTATGTTTTTCAAAACGCGCGCCAGGCTAGCGCTCTGTAACGCCGCCTATTTAGCCACTATCAATCAATTCTTCTAAGGTCTCGCTAATTCAGGTATTCTCTATGGATTTCTCTAAGAAGGATGTATTTTCAGTTAAAAAAATAATTTTATACACATTTTTCGATAATCTAAAAACTACGAATTTTTCAAAACGCAAGATTTTAGTGAAAAAATCAGTTGTTTTTTTTCTTCATTTTTTTCATATTGCGCGCGTTTTGGAAAACAGCTTTTATCCAATTATTTTGTTGTAAAATGATTGAAAATGTTTTATAAGTATTGTAATTCTGAATTTTTGGTGAGAAATAATTGTTTACCCATTTTTCAATTATTATAGGAGATATAAATTATAAGCAAGATTTCAGCAAAAAAAATAACTTTTTAATTTTTTTTATATTGTTCCACCATTTCAAAAAATACTGTGTATAGAGGAGTAGAAAAGACGTTTTCTGGAAAAATCGGTGATTGACACTTTTCAAAAAGGTATAAAAATTACACATTTTGTTTTTCTGTTTTCCTCTAAAAATTGTTTTTTCATTTAAGAATCATGATCATATAATTTTTTCATGCCTTTGACTTCTAAAAATCACAGAAAAAATCATCATTCATTATTTTCAAATTTGACTATTAAAAAAAATAAAAACGGAAGAAGAGGTTTTTAAATGTTTTTCGAAAACCGTTTGAATTAAAAAGTTACAAATTTAGGTAAATTGTTTTTATTCGACACCAAATTGATCCCTTAGTTTGAGTTTAAAAAGCCGCGGGGGAGATTTACCATTCTAACCCGGTTATACCCTTTATAAAAGTCCTGAAATATAAAACAAAAAAGTCTTACATTTATAATTTTTAAAAACTTTAAGTTATAGCTTATATAGTGCGGTGTTGATTATAGAAGCGGTAATAATAAATCAAAGGAAATGAAGGCTAAAACTGGCGGTGATTACTAACAGGTGTTTTCTCTAAACAAGCACCTGCCTCATTGAAACACTGTCAAAGATAATTAACATAACTCGAGGGAACTGACGTGTCTAGTCGGGGAACAACTATTGTACATGCGCCGGCTCAGTGCCTAGGCATTAATGTGCTCCCGTCTCTTTTTCTTAAACTAATACACAACTTTAACCCGAAAGTCGTTAATTTTTATCCCATTTTTCAAACTAGAACTTTAATTTATTTAACCATAAATAGCTGAACAGTTTTTCGATAATCCATTCCCTAGACATTATCCTTCAGCGTCTAGCTTCCTCAAGGCCGTCTAGATAATTTAACTTCCTACCGGTACGGTAAGATTTGAGTTGTAATCAGGTCAAACGTTTGACTTCTCTATTGACAAAGCGTTTCAGAGCCCACTAGATAACAAAAATAAAAACTGTTGAGCACAACAAATGACTTTCACTTAATTAAAATCGTTTGAAGAACTTTTAAATGAAGTTAAAGCTGAAAAAAGTTTACAATTATATTTAGAACCAATAGAAATTATTACCAACCATATTTCTGCTGTATTCTCATCGTATTGTTACATATTCCATATTTGATAGTGTTTCATCAATGCTAATATTGAGGAATGGTAAGTTATTAGAAATCAACAAAATCAAAGATACTTTAGAAGAAGAAATTATAAAAACTTGAGCCCTCTCCAATCCGGTTTACGACCTGGTTATTCTGCCGAATCGCCTCTCCTTAAAATAACACAAGGCCTCCAAAATGCCATTGATCGCCAAAAATTAACTATACTCATTCTCCTAGAAACCTTAAAGGCGTTTTACACGGTTGACCATAGTATCCTTCTTACTAAACTCCAAAATGTTCCAATATCTAACAGTGCCTTGCGCTGCTTTTAATCCTTCCTCTCCGATCGTTCTCAGTATGTAGTAGTGCCTGATCAACCTCCTTCCACCCCCTATCAACCCTATTCGCTATCTACATTAATGACCTCCCTCTCCATACCCATTACTTTAAATACCTCATCTATGCTGATGATTTCCAAATATACCTCTCCTTCCCAACTTCCGACCTATTACCATCTACAAAAAGATTACAAGAGTACATAAATCGAATGAGCCACTGGGCTGAAGTTAATAAGTTAAAGTTAAATGTTGAAAAAACAAAAGCTATTGCAATAAGATCGCATCACCTTCAGAAAACTGTTCCACATATCCCAACCCTCTTCCTAAATAGTGATTGTATAAATTTCCACTCGACTGTCAGGAATCTGGGAGTAACCTTCGACCAAACTCTATCCTTCAAAAATCATATTTCCGAAATCTCTCGTCGTACCTTTTCAACCTTAAAGCGACTGTATTCCCTCCGTCACCTATTCCCGCTTGAAACCCGAAAACTCCTCGTTACCTCTCTAATATTTCCCCACTTCGACTATTGCTGTACAGTATACGGTGGTATGTCTGGGGATCTCGAGGTAAAAATAAAACGCTTAATTAATTGCTTTGTTCGATTCATCTTCGGGGTCCCTCTGTATCCGAATTTTATGGCGTGTTGAAGTGGCTTAACCCTTTCAATCGCCGCAAATATTTCCTTGCGTCATTCCTTTAGCATGTTATCCAACCCCGCCGTCCATCATACATTTTTGACCTCCTACAGTTGAAATCCTCTGTCCATCCCCGTTGCACACGGTCTAGGCCTTCAGATTTATACACTACGACCCACCTAACTGCACATTTCGAAAGGTCATTTCTTATTCGATCCTCAATCCTATGGAATTCTATCCCTCCTTCCATCCGTCAATCCCATTCTCTTCCTACCTTCAAATCCCGCATATTCAAACACTTAATGAATACCCAGGCTTAATAGAATTGTAAATAAGCTTTTTTTATATATATTTTTTGTTTTGTTTTCTTCGCATTTAAAAATGTCTATTTTATACCAGTTATTATTAACTTGTTTATATTCATTTAATTTACTCCAATACTCTAAAGCCCTTTTTGTACATTCTGTATATTTTATTCTAAAGGGACATGTCCCAGGATAATATAGAATTTATTTATTTATTATTATTTATTAATTATTATCTACCACAAACAGTTACTTTTATTCGTATTTCTTCACACTCCATTACCTCATACAACTCTGCATAATTGATAAAGTTTTTTTTTTCTAGAATCTTAAGCTTCCCAACGGTATAATGAATTTATGTAATTTCGGTAATCGTACGACTATTTGTTTTTGAGCTAGATTTACCCCATGTGTACTCACATACAAGCACAGACCTTTTTGGGACATTTCGGCTCAAGGGACCTTAAAACGTGTATTTCCGTTTAAAGCTAGAATCCCAAAATTTTCATGTTCAAAATAGTTTCCCTTACAATACATTTCATTTATAGGTAAGTGAAAATGTTGTTACTTGTTGCATTTTCTGTGATCGGTCTGTGCGTTTAATCTTTAGAAAGTTGATTTGTTTTTTTCAACCTTATGCGTAATAAGTTTCCCAGCAAGCATAACAGCCTTCAAAATGTTTCTTTCGTAGGATATAATGCTAAACTAGTTCAAATTCTAAAGTAATCAATTTATCGAAAGTTAATTAAATTTCATAAAAATAGATTAAAAAAATTATCTTATTTTTTATACTACCATTTTTTATACTATTAATTTTACACATTCCTACGGTTTTCTAAAAGTCTTTAAAGATTTTAATTAAAACTCGGCACATTTATGAAAAATGAAATGGGTAGTAGTATCTATTATGAGTTTCTTAATAGACTTCCTAACATTTTTTTTTTTTTTTTTTTTTTTTTTTTTATACAATGCATTTTAAACATTTCTACGATTTTCTAAAAAAAAAGGCTTGAACGACTTTAATTAAAACTTGGCACATTGATGAAAAATGAAATGGTTGGTAGTATCATGGGATTTTTATAACCATTAAAATAGTCTGACGGGGCTTAAACGCCGATTCTTCTTTTAAAGTTCTAAAATTGATATTAACAGGAGAGTTACGTGAAAGTCGTTATCGTCTCAAGATTTGTAGTTTTAAAGCTAGTTCGGTAATTGCAGATCTCCCGAGAAACGCATTCGTTAGAACGTTAATTAAATTTAAAATAGACCACAATTTTCCAATTAAACTTCTGAAACCAGCATATATTTTAATTATTTTTTTACGTAAATTGTTAAATAAATGAATTTGGTCCAAAATCATTCGTCTTGTTATGTTAATTTCTTTATTAGAATTAATTATGAATTATAATCCATTATTATAAAAGCCGTTACGAGACAGTCCCCATGTTCAGGACAAATCTCTACCATATTCAATGTCCGCTATTACCATTATTAATACCATTTACATACGATATGTTCATATTATTTCATTTCAATGATCACTGTCTCATTTCCCTTGTCCATGACATGAAATGAAAGATTAAATGCTGACACAGAGGATGTGTGTAAATGATATTTATAATGGTGATAGTGTGCATACAAGCGATTTGTCCTGAAGATAGCAAAATAATTAATTCTCAACATGAACGGATGAGCAAAAGATCACATCCGAATTTCACTTTTTTTTTGTTTCTATTATAAATTGTTGAAGTTCCTTATATCATAGTTATCTGAATTTATGAAATATTTAAATTTTTTTTAAAACTATTGCAAAAACTACGCTACACTCTCCCAGTCAACTGATTTAAACTTTAAGAAAATATTCACCTGGTTATCGCTATTATGAAGACAAAAAAATAAATATAAATTTGTATGTGCTTGGCTATTTCGACACTTACTAGACAGACGATCCAACCATCTATTTAACCACAAAAGCCTTATTTATGTGACCTTCATAAGGCCTGTCTGTACTCACGGCTTGGGGCTCTAGCAAAGTTAAGAATTATTTCCGAATCCTAAATCCTTCTTACTTTGTCACAATAATCTAATCCACATGTCGCAGATTTGGCAGCAATCTTGCCAGGACATACTCCATTCCCACTCCAAACCATTAGTATCAATTCTTGGTTCCTTTTCAATTCCTGATAATCCTTCAAGACGATGATAAATAAGATGACCACCCTTCTTACGTACAATTTTAATTTAAGTGCTACCATTGGGTAGTTTAGTATATGTAATTTGTCGAGTAAATATGAGCTGGATCATGGTCGTATGAGAAAAATAAATAAAAAATCTTGTGTAAACATACACTTAACATTAAATAACAGAACAATATAATAACGATAAGAATTTAAAATAATAACAGGGCTACCGAACCCGAAGGTTCCGATGCCAATACCACCAAATACTGTCTACACAGACTCGTCCAATGATTACCGTTCAATCCCAAGCCCCCGAGATCAGCCTTAACGCAATCCTCCCATCGACGCTTCGGCCTACCTTTCGGACGCCTACCAGTCGGATCAGCGAATACCAACTTTCTCGGAATCCGTTCCTCACCGAGCCCAACAACTTTACTCGCACATTTAAGTCTCCGCGATGCTATTAACTCAATTATATTTACAGGATACAAGTTCCGCAATTCTGCGTTGTGCAACCTTCTAAACTCCCCAATGGCCTCATCTCTCTTCGGAGCAAATATTTTACGTAGTACCTTATTTTCAAAAACCTTAAGCCGTTGTTCATCCTTCAAAGTAAGCGGCCACGTTTTACATCCGTAAAGGACCGTCGGAAGAATAATAGTTTTATAAATTCTAACCTTTAAGTTTTTAGACAGATGCCGCGAGCTAAGTAATTTAGTAACTGAATAATAACACGCATTAATTAATATTAAGAATAATAACCACCTTTAACCGAGACTTTATTTCCTCCTGGATTTCATTTTTTTTTTTTTTTTTTTTTTTTTCGTTATCATTGAACCTAAATACTTAAAGTTCTCTACTTGTTCAAAAGTATGCCCTGATATACCAATATCACAAAGTTCGCCACCGTTTTCGCTACTAATCATATATTTCGTCTTATCAGTATTTATTTCGAGTCCTATTTCTTTACCGGGTTTTATTAACACACTTGTATTTAGTTGTATAGTTTCCGTGTCATAATAACGATCACTTAAGTTAATGCGCTGGTACTCCATCTCTAATACATTCTACAGCTTTTCATCTAATCTGAAATCTTTGGGTTTCCAATATTATTCATCTAAATTACCTATTCTTATTTCTTAAAAAAAAAAAATCTAATCAATTTGAAATACAGTTTTTTCTGTTTTCTCCTTCAGTTTGTTATCAAATTCTTCCATGTTTTTTCTTGGTTTTCTTTTTTCCCACTTTCCATAAATTGGCAATTATTTTAAATCAACAAAATTAAAGGTACTTTAGAGAAATAAATTATAATAAATTGACATTTGAATCATGGAAGAATTTTAAAAAAATAGCAGTTTTTCACATCTAGCTTTTAAATATAGTGGTAAAAAAGGGACTAGCGGAATAAGCATGTGAAATCTGCCCCCGCGTATATCAGAACCAAATTTATACCATTGATTCATGCTTATGAGAAACCACTTTATGCAAATTTTTTTAGCCGCTTAATCCTAATGAGAGGGAAGTTATGGAGAGGAAAGAAAAAACAAAAACAGTGGTTTTCTCCTGAACCGCGCAACCGATTTTTACGAGAAAAAAATTTATGTTATGGATCTTACAAAAGGATTTCAAAAACTATTTTTGAAAATTTGTTTCTCAAAAAAAAGTTAGTAAAAAAAAATTAGAATTTTTCAAAAAAAAATTTTTAGGTTATGATGGTATGGTACACCTCCAATTTTTCGCTACTTTATTTTATTGAAGGTCCTCCTTAATATATATTAACCACTTTGGTAGGGTAGGTTAATATTTCCGTTAATAGCCAAGGAAGTGTGTAATTCAATAATAATGTAAGCGCATACTGCCATATATCCCAATAAATATTTCTCGTTTTAAAAAAATATCTGTAATTTTTACAACCAACCCTTTTACAATCAATGAAGAATCATTCTTATAAGTTTCAGAACTTCGTTCGTACTCTCAGTAAAGTTTGACAGAATAAATAATACTGCCACAGCCAGGTTTTGAACCCGGGACACGGAGAACAGTAGACTTTTGCTCTAACCACATACCACGCTGGTCAAATAAGTATTAAATGGGTTAATTTTGACAAGTTAAATTTTTAAAAAATGAATAAAAATGTAAGTATAATATTTTTTTTTAAAATCAAGTACGAGCACACGACTTTCATTTACCTCCCTTCTTAAAATCAAGATTTAATAAAACATTAACTTGATGAAAGCTTCGTTTCCATGGGAACATGTATGTTCTATTAAATAATATTATCGTACAATAGAAATGATCATTATAACAACCACTTAAGTTTATCGCTCTTCATTACTTTCTTTTTATGTTAGCTAGAATTTTTTTAGCTTTCCAGCGATATATTTGAAATTGAAGTGTATATTTAATGTACAACATTGTTATTCTTAAGAATATATACTTTATATTATAAATATATTTTATTCAACGATGTCGTTTCAATTCTAACAAGCTGAGGTGGTTAATTATTTCTAATTAATATAATTAAAGGTATTAGAGGGGAAAAAATGTCAAAATTTAGCATTTAAGTCCCGTCACAGTATTTCAATCAGATTTTTTTTTTTTTTTACGATTAAGATTTTTATTTTTCATGATTTTACAAGTGACCACAAGCCTCAGATTTTATAAACGAATCAGGAGAAAAGCTTCATGAAACTAAAGCCCATTTATTTTTGCTCCAACGTAATGAGTTTAATTAAAACCATTTCTTGTAATAGAAATGAAATGAAAAAAGTTTTTATTACCCTGAGACTTTCTAGTATTTCTAGCATCGGGGGTTTGAGGTTATTGTCTGTTTGACTGGGAAAGGAAAAGGTAATTAAAAAGTAGCGATTTAAAGAAGGAAGCAGCTCTTGCATGACGGATCTCAGAAGGGATAGAATTCCAAAGAGATACGGCTCTGGACAGAAAGGACTTCTCAAACAGTGAGGAGAAGGGCATAGGTCAGAAATACGCGATCTGGTAGAACGGGAATGGCTTGAAGAATTAAAATTGATAGTTTTTCAAGATATAGCTGGGGCGCTGAGTTCTGATAACCTGAGAAAGGAAGCTAGGAAATACTGGCATCTGTAATGACAATAAAGCCACTTTAATTCGACGAATATCATATGCGTGTCTCTGGGGATCCGGAACCTAAATCCTATTTCACAGTTCATAATACGTTTTTACTTCGAGTACACCTGAAAGTCCGCTGTAAACAACGAGGGAGGAAACAAGGAGTTTTCTAATATTGAATGGTAGGAGACGACCGAATCGCTTTAGGGTCACTATGGTTCGGCGGGGAATTAAGGAGATGTGCAGTTTCCAGGAGAGAGTTGGAGTGAAAAGAGATAAGAGTATTGTTTAGGAGAAATGGTCGAAGAATCGGTATCGGTTCCCATGAATCAATTATGACTCACTTTTATCATTGATAGAGTAAATAGCGGGCATGTTGAATAAACTTATGTATTTATAGTGCCCCTTAACGGCCTTTATCGCCATGATTATATTGTAACTGCGGTTGTTGCACGCACTCTGCGTGAGATCTCTCTGATTTAAAACAATTTATCTCTGACTCCATCTCAACACGCTACTTTACATAGCCGAAATAAAAAACGCCCCCCCCCACTAATAAATGAAAATAAAACATGAGTGATATTTACGTTTGCCTATTTTTAACTAGGGTAGAAATAAAAGCAGAGATGAGTGACATTAGGCGAGGCATCCAACGCTAAAGAGCCGGGCGAGGTGGCGTGTAATTACAGGGCCTTTGAGGCCGGCATCCCCCACCACACCACCTAAGGCCTCTCACTCTAGCACCTCGTCAAATAGTGCCCTTTCATAATCTTTTCCCCTTCAGAAAGGTTTATTTAAATTCACCTTCTTTTTAATACTTCTCTGAATTCTTAATACACAGCTGGGATGATTTGTTAATCGTATTGCCTCGTCTGGAAATTTTTTTAAAAATTGAGACGTTGATTTCCAAAAGGTACTAAAGGACATTTTTTACGAAATTGATTTTTTTTACATATTTGTATTCTCATCATTTAGTTTTCTCTAATCATTCTATTTGATGTTATCTAATGAATTCTCAAGTCCTTAAAAAACGCGATTTAGAAACGCGGTAATTTTCTAAAAGTACTAATTACGAATTTATTTTCGTTCCAAATCATTCTAAAAAAATTCATTTCATAAATTTAATATGATGTTGAGTGCCGAGTGTCATGGCTGCGACTGATGTTATACTTTGTTGTCGATCTCCGCATATTATCAATCCGTAGTGGTATTTGCTAATGGATTACGATAAAAACTCATAAACATTAACTCTATAAGTGTGTGAACATTTTACGCAATTCTTGAGTTGGGTGAGTCCCTCACATATTGACTATTTCTAGTGAAACAGTGTGAGCTAATCTAAAGTGTCGAGCACGTGGGACGGAAGCCCCCTCCCTACCTGCCCGCTCTCATACTGAGGCTACTAGGCTCTATAACTGTCACTGAACACTAACGTTCTTGGCTCAGTCAGTTGGGGCGCTGCGTCTGCGTCTCCTTATGCCCGAGTTCAACTTCGACTATCTTTTTTTTTTTTGTATTTTCTTCGTAGAAATGATTTATTTTATTTTTTTTGTGCATAGTGTAAATATTTAGACAGTGGGTTTAATTTTTTTTTTTTTTTTTCTTTTTTATAAACATTATTAATTATTTTATTTATTTATTTATTTTTTTTAAACTATCGTTACATATTTTTTTCAAAATGTCCTCTGGCACAATTTCATGCATGGAGACTGATGAGGATACTGCCATCTCTGAAATAAGTGAGACTGACTCACAATATCTTAAAAGAAGAACCCTACAGAAAAGGCAAAGGAATATAATACCTGGATCTCCGAGCAAATCACCCCAAAAAAAAAGAAAAATAAAACTGCTAAGCCAACCCAAGTTTTACCGCCTGAATCTGCAAATCTACCTTCAACAAGCAAAACTGAAATAAATACAACTGCTTCAGCAATTCCTACCAGTAATAAATTTCAAGCATTAAGTAACCTTCCTACTGAATCTTCAGTGAATTATCAATTCAATGAACCAGAACCATCGCCAATCTTTGTTTCCAACATTCTTGACTCCATGTCGTTCTGTCAAGAAATATCAAACTTAATTGGAAAAACGAACTTCAAGTGTTTTTCAAGAGTCAAAGATATAAAAATTTGTACTACTGGCAAAGATAATTATAAAAAACTTGTCAGTTACCTAGCATCTAAAAAGTATGATTTCCATTGCTTCCAAATCAGAGAAGAAAAGTCTTACAGGGTCGTCTTGAGAGGACTACATAGTACAACCCCCACAGAGGCAATCAAGGTAGATCTCGAAGAATTAGGACACAGTGTAAGGAACATTTCCTGTGTGCTGCATCCGCGTGAAAAATATCCACTACCGCTATTTTTTGTGGATCTTGAGCCTGCCCCGAATAATGCGGATATATTCAATATCAACCGATTGGTATACTCTGTTATCCGCTTTGAGGAGCCGAGAAGGAGAACAGAAATAGTTCAGTGCACTAATTGCCAAACTTTGGGGCACACGAGATCTTACTGTCACCACCAGGCACGATGTGTCAAATGTGCAGGTTTGCACTCAACAGATGCCTGCCCTAAGCCTCGTGACACTCCAGCAAAATGTGCTTTATGCAACGAAGAGCACCCAGCAAATTACAAAGGCTGCATAGTCTACAGAACTAGACTCAGACAAAAAGAACTTTACTCAGCCTCAATATCGCAAACCCAGAAAAGTTCTGTTCCAGAAGAAGAAAAACCTGGCCCTTCAGAGAGGAGCGTTCCTATCGCCCGGAGGACTGCAGGAATCAATCCAACTCAACGACCTTCGACCTCCTATAGTTCTTCTTCCAAGACCTACTCTGCAGTAATGTCACCTCGCTCTCAGCCGCCTCGACCTTCCTCATCCCAGCCTCAGACTTCCTCTCATCCTCAACCACAGACCTCCCAACCTCAGCCTCAGACCTCTCATGTACTTTCTCAGCCTAAATTTTCAAAAAACAATTTCCCCCCTAAAAATGTCTCCTCGAGGGTTGAGTTACCCCCTGTTATTCCTCCTCAGAACGCTCCTAAAGTTCAAGTTTCATCCCTTCCTTCTAACCACTTCGAACCCTCAACAGAAGTACCATTGAATATTCAACCCTCACAACGTCCCCAAAGAAAGATCCAACCCCCTCTTGCCCAAATTAATCCTCCATCCTATGACACCTACTATCCCTATCCCAGCCAAAACCCATCTGATATTAAATCTATCCTCTCATCCTTCCTACTAGATCTCCAAAACACGATAAGACCTCTCATATCTCTCCTTACAAATCTCCTGTCACAATTCCCACTTAATCTCCCACGATGAACAATAAGTCCCTAGCTCTTCTACTGTGGAACGCAAACGGACTGAACAATCACCGAGACGAACTTGACATATTTCTTCACGACAATCACATTGACATTGCACTGATTACTGAAACTCATTTCACCACTCATTCTCACTTTTACATACGTGACTACATTATATACAGATCAGATCACCCACACAACACATCACACGCTGGCTCATGTATCCTCATTCACAAATCCTTACCTCACTCACTGATTCCCTCCACTCCATCAGACACCGTTCAGTCAATCTCTATTTCCTTATCCTGTCGTCCATTCAATATGTCAATCTCAGCTGTATATTGCCCTCCTGGTAATTCCCTCAACCTTAACGACCTTGAATCCTTATTCCAATCCTTAGGTCCGCGCTTCATTGCTGGGGGAGATTACAACGCCAAAGACCAACGATGGGGATGCCGAACGTCGAACACTCGTGGCAGGATTCTTTCCCGTCTCACAACCTCCAATAGCTTTTCCATTTTATCACCTCCTAATCCCACATACTGGCCAACATATCTTAAAAAACGTCCTGATATACTTGACATCTTCATCACTTCCCAAATCCCATCTGCCCAATCTATAATTAAATCCTTAGATGACCTCTCCTCAGATCATAGCCCGGTTCTGCTTCTCATGCCTTCAAATCCTATTCTTAAACCATCTCCTCCCTCCTTGATTAAAGGACACGTTGACTGGGAAAATTTTCGTTATGATTTAGAGAACATACTCAACTTACAAATTCCGTTAAAAACTAAACAGGACATAGACTTCGCCATTGAAGAACTTACAAAATCAATAGAAACAGGCCATAAACAACAACACATCTCACTTTACAAATAGGAAAGCTCATGAAACAAAATTGCCAAGTCATATCCGTCTCTTACTAAGAGAAAAACGCAGAGCTCGAGCAAAGTGGTATAGAACTAGATACCCCTCGGACAAAACCCATTACAGTAAACTGACTAACAAACTCAAGACAGAAATGAGAAAACTTAAAATTCAAAACTTTCAGACCTTCACAGAAAACTTAACTACGTCAGACAAATCATTATGGACAACAACTGCAAAACTACTGAAATACAAAACCTTTAATCATCCACTCCTCACTGAATCCCAGACCTGGACAAGAACCGATAATGAAAAATCCCAAATCTTTGGCAAACACCTATCCAAAACTTTTCATCCTCATCCCGATATCATTAACCCACTCCATAACGAACATGTTGAAGCGGAACTAAATGTTCCACTCCAAATGTCTCCTCCTCCTAAAGCCTTTCATCCATCAGAAATCATCAACATCCTTAACAAATTACCTCTTAAAAAATCTCCAGGCCACGACCTTATTACACCCAACATCCTGAAACAGCTCCCTCGAAAGGCCATCCTTTTCCTTACTTATATCTATAACGCCATTCTCCGTACTACCTATTTTCCTGATACCTGGAAATTTTCTATTATAAAATTGATCCCTAAGCCCAAAAAGCCACTTGAGTACCCATCCTCTTACCGTCCTATATCCCTTTTGCCCATTATGGGCAAAATTCTTGAAAAACTTCTCCTAAAAAGATTATATCCTATCCTAGACTCAAATCACGTCATTCCTGACCACCAGTTTGGATTTCGATCATCCCACTCTACTATTCAACAGTGCCATCGTGTGGTGGATGTGATATCCTCTACATTGGAGCGCGGAATGTACTGCACAGGAGCCTTCTTGACGTGGAACAGGCTTTTGATCGAGTTTGGCACCTAGGACTACTCTACAAACTCCGCGAATTCCTCTCCCCGACATATTTCCTGATAATCCGTTCCTACCTTACAGATAGAACCTTTAAAGTTAATCATAATCTCTCCTCTTCCTCAGTATTCACCCAGTCAGCCGGCGTACCTCAAGGTAGTATCCTAGGTCCAATCCTCTACACGGTGTATACCGCTGACATCCCTATCCATCCAAGCATTGTCCTCTCTACTTACGCTGATGACACTTGCGTGCTATCCGTGAATAATGATCCTATTGTTGCCTCCCAATTTCTACAGAACCATGTATCCGCCATTGCAGAATGGTGTCACAATTGGAGAATCAAAATAAATCCCACCAAATCACCTTCACTCTACGCCGTAAACCTATGACTTCCTGTCCAGTTGTCTCCTTTAATCATACCCCACTCATCACTGTAGAACAAATACGATACCTTGGACTTCATCTTGACAAACGTCTTACATGGAATCCTCATACAAGACTTAAACGACAAGAAACTGCTCGTAGATATCGACTATTAAAACACTTACTTGACAAACGATCAAAACTCTCTCTATACTTCAAAAAACTGATTTACACAACCATAATTAGACCTATCTGGACTTATGGCATAGAGCTATGGGGCTCCACTAAACCATCGAATTCCTCCCGCATCCAATCCTTGCAATCCAAAATCCTTCGACAAATCCTAGACGCTCCATACTTTGTTACCAACAAACTCATCCATAGAGACCTGAATATCCCACTTGTTGCAGAAATTGCCCAAAAAAGATACTCCTCCTTTCATTCCAAATTACCAGCCCATACAAACCCGCTTGTCCGTATCCTCTCATCGGCATCTATTCCCGATAATCCTCCGAGGCGTCTGAAAAGACGGTGGCCTCGAGACCTGCTTACCAAATAAACTCTGAAGTGCTACCACTGGGTAGATTCTTCTCAAGACTTTTCCAAGCCAATGTTCTGTAAATAGCTCATTTACTTGTTGTACTGTGTACAGTTGTAAATACCAATTAAAAAAAAAAAAAAAAAAAAAAAATATGATGTTATTATTAAAATAAAAAATTATTCTAAATTTTAAGGCAAAAAATTAGCTAGTTTAATAATATAGTATGAGAGATTTTCGCGCTTCCTGTAAAATTTCCTAGAATGGATATAGTACCTTTTGGAAATCAACGTCTCAATTATTTCTTTCACTTACTTAAAAAGGAAAAGTACAGCTAAAAAAAAAATATTCTTACACCTGGTTTATTCGGTAAAAATCGTTTAATTAACGCATGGTTCACGAAAAAAAAATTTAGTAATTGTGGTACATATAATTTTTATTAATCAATGTGACGTACAATGTACAATAACAGTAACAATAAATTATAACTTTATTTGCAAAAAATCTGGTGCGCGCAACACACTACCTTCAATTAACTCGTTGTAAAAATCAATTCAAGAATTTTTAAATAAATTTAAAGATGAAAATCAATGTTTAAATAATTACTTACTTAGAACTTCAATAGAAACATGTGTTTTATTAAATAACCTATTACATTATTATCTACGACAATCAGTTAGTTTTATCATGATGGAGTTTTGTTGACCGTTGAGAAATTAGATGAGGAAGATGGTTGGGGGTGCGGTCTTAGTTTTATCGGCTTTTTATCACATTCCGTTAACTTTTACAACTTTTTCTAAAATAATTTTTTTTTTTCTTTCATTCCTATATTCTACATTATTCTACATGTATATAACCGTTTTTATGTCAAAATACAAAAATTGATTGAAAACATATTTTTGCTCTCTTCTCCTTTCGTTGCATGTTGAATTTATTCAAGGTTAACAAAACGATATGGTTAATTTCTTCATATCTACAAAAGTAAAGGTACTTTAAAGGAAGAAAATTTAAAATATTGAGATTTAAGCCGAGTCAGAGGATAAAACCTATATGATATTAAATCACAGTCAATTTCACATCGATATAGGGAGATTAATCGAAATCGTTAGATCCGTTTTTTAGAAAATCGTGAAAAGGTACAAAATGCATAGTATACCTCTTTAGTTCCTCCGATTTTAATGAAAAAGTTGTTAAAACATCTCGGACACCATAGTTGTCTTAAATATGAAATTTCAGTTTCGTGCTACTTTTCCTGCTAGAATTACCACACACACGCACACAAGGGAGCTTAAAACGTGTATTTCCGTTGAAAACTGGAATTCGATCATTTTCACGATTCACGAGATTATATTACTGTTTTTATTTCCAAAAACATAAAAATTAGATACAAAAATAATTTTGCTCTTTTTTCCTGTATTCGGATATCGAATTCGTTCAACTTATATATTTATATGTTTTTTGTCAATGCTAAGATGATATGGGTATTGTTTTTTAAATATACAAAATTAACCGTACTTTAGAGGAAGAAAATTTAAAAAATCTATTTTTAAGCCCTGTCAGACTACTTCAATCAGAATAAAACCTACATGATATTGAACCCCATTAAATTTTACATCAATGATGTCATTAAAATTAATACATAATCAATTTTTTTTTCGACAATCCAATACTATTAATATATCATCCCGTTTGTACATTTAGACTCTAAAGAAGGTTTTTTAGTTATAATACATTTTGTCCCAATAATGGATGATGGTAATATTGAAATGAGAAAGTTTTCGTACGATATAAATTTTAATTAAAAATAAAAATATTCCTTAACTAAATGAATTTTTAGGACAAACTGAATAGAATTCCTTTTATTTATTTTAATATATAAATAACTTTTCTAATTATGGAAAACAACAAATTAGCTGTCACAGAAAAATATTCGATCTGTTTTAATGCTAACAAACCTTCAAAAATAATTAAAAGAGTCCTTAAAATATGAAATAGTAAAATTAGTCCTTTTCGGGCTTAACCCATCTCACCCACCTTAATATATAGAGAGTTAGACTTATGTTATTTCGGACCGCTTCTTGCATCGGAAAGAGAATTTCTATATTAAAAAGTGTCATTTTTAGTGTGGTAATCCTAGTTACCAGTGAATTATTTTGATTCTTATCCTTATAAAAGAAGAATCAAGTCAAAAATCGTTGTTCTCTTCCATTTTAAATCGTATCCTGGTTAAAATAAATGTTATTAGCTAGGAATCCTTTCAACGAGAATGGCGACTTTAACTTTAACAGTCCTTAAAATATTAAATAGTAAAATTAGTCCTTTTCGGGCGTATAATAAACTATATAAAATAAAATATAATAAACTCATGGAAACCTCTTGCAGCATATGGAATGAATACTACTTATCTTAAGACCATGATGGCTCAATGAACTTGGAGGTGAATGAACTGGTCATTAGTGTTGAGAAAAATGATTGGGAGTGGCTAGTAGCTGCTTCTTCGCCCATCTAATGCTTCAATAAATCTATTTCACACTTAGGCTAATTAACTTGGTTTCCTTGGCTAGGAACCAATTGAATACCATGAAACCACAGGGCCTGATCGAGGCTAAGCGGGCAAGCCTCGTGTAGCAAAGGCTACAGATGGAGCCATAACGCTTTAAATTAACTTATGAAGTAAACTCAAATACTTCAGAAACACCGAAGAAGTTTTTAAAACTTGGCCAAAAAATAATCAAATAAATTTAAACTAAATGTTCCAATAACATGAACATAATCTCTCAAATTTCTACTTCAGAGATTCTGTCGACTGTAATAATTACCTGGTCGGTAACAAAACAAAAAATTAATATATAAACCTTTATCAAATAAACAATATAACATTACAGTATTTCACCGGCTTCTTTAGAGTTCTAGATAAGATTACATAGGAGTACGCACGATTTTCGTTTGAGAGAAGGCAAGTAAGTTGTAAATATAATTTAATTTTTCCAAACATATGGATATAAATTGGAAACTTGAGTATGCACCTTGGATGAAAAGCTTTCCCTAACGATACCTTTTACCTCAATACCTTACTGTATATTTTTATTTTTCCCAAAAACTTTTAGGACTACTCTCCCTTTCCTTCGCCCATGTATTCGCCCACAGAGTTTGGAATTTATTGAAAAGTTAGTAAAAAAATTGAAAACATGAAAGAAAGGAGAAAAGGATTATGAAGAGAGCAAAGCTAATGTAATTTATTATCCTTTACCATAGTATTGTTTTTACATTCAATTATTTATATTCTAAATATATAGTAAAGGAAAGTAATGCGATATGAAAATTTTCGGATTCTCATTTTTAACGGATATACACATTTTGAGGTCTCCTGACTCTAAATGACCAAGTCCCGCAAAAAGGTCTGTGTGTGTGGTAAGTCAGGCACAAAATCGAAAAGTCGAACGAAACTGAAATTTCATATTTAATACAACTATAAGCCCGAGATGTTACAGCAACTTATATTTTCGACCTCAATTCTTTACAAACAATTTCAAGTTAAGGAAGCTATAATGAACCGTTGTATAAGTAGAAAATAATCAAATTATTTAAGGTAGAGAAGGGGTTAATATAGAATCAGTAATTTCTCTGAAATATTTTGTTTAAAATAGACCTGTGATTTTATTCTTAGAGCATAACTGGCACAATTAATTATTATTTATTTTAAAGTAATTACATTATTAAGTTAAAGTAATGATCTAGTACATTCTGAATAAATAAATAATTACTATATCAATTGTTAAAATATTAATGTGTCAACGGCCGAGTGAGGGTCATACCACCATTGGGCACTTTTCAGATGAACCATGCTCCACTTTCTGACGCCAAGGTTAGCTAGTTGACAAACTACAATGTTTAATTTGGTGTTTTTAAAATCTAAGACATTTCTCCAAAATATTATGTATTCAAGCAATATTTATCCCAGGGTGTTAATGATTTCTGTATTGCAAATATATGCACAAGCTTTCTCCATGTTGATGATAAACGCCATAAATTTCATCCTGGTTTTCAATCTCGAATTTATTAGTTCCATAGGCTTCATACATGTTACCAACATGTGCCATAACCAAGCTGTAAGCATCTGCGTTACCCATCTTACTGATATTTCCTATGGATTTATTCACTTCATTAGTTATTGATGTTGAAATTATTAGTTTGCTCTATGTTGCATACGTTATCTTAACGCTTGTCAGGTTTTCTTTATACAATTCAATATAATAGATTTTAATTGTTTGATTTTTTACAATACCCAAACCAGGTTCTAAAAAACCATATGAATGGTCTTTTAAAATAACATCATAAATAAATAAAATACAGAATTATAAACAACATTATATACTTAATTGAATTTTGCTTCTTTCGAAAGTAATCAGAATTTTTACATAAATGCTATGGCAATAGCAAGGAGTCTGACAGCTATATGACCATAAGCAAGTTTTTTTGTTGTCATAAATGTGGTATAAATTGAAATTAAATGAATACTTTCTTTGTACTTCAAATATTTTCACTTCTATTCTA
The DNA here is from genome assembly GCA_023052935.1 of Piezodorus guildinii. Classification (NCBI taxonomy): domain Eukaryota; kingdom Metazoa; phylum Arthropoda; class Insecta; order Hemiptera; family Pentatomidae; genus Piezodorus; species Piezodorus guildinii. The sequence goes on along the minus strand of CM041295.1, from coordinate 162,524,899 downwards.
AATTTTTTAATGTTTATTAATATTGTTAAAAGCTAACTATTTTCGTTTATATCACAAATATTTTATTCCTGTAAACAATAAAATAAAAATAAAACCAACACTACAGAGTACAGTTGTCAGTGATGCTGCTAGTGAGTATAAGATGAAGTGCGTATCTAGCTTTTTTCTTTTATGATCTATTCAAATCTGATTTTTGAGCGTAGGCATTAAAAAAAAAATCTGGTGCGAGCAACACACGACTTTACTTACCTCCGTTTTTAAAAATCTATTAAAGAATTTTCAAATACAGTGAGAGATAAAAATGAGTGAAACCATTAAATAATAAATTAAATGGAATTTCTATAGAAACATGTATTTTATTAAAAAATCTATTATATTATTATCTAAAATAATCAGTTAGTTTTATCTTCTTTTCATCACTCTCTATTAACTTTTAAAAGCTTGAGTATAAATTAATATTTTTTCTAAAATCTTTAGCTTTCCAACGGTATATCATACATGTATATTACTGCTCTTATGTTCAAAAACAAAAAATTGTATTAAAAGAATATTTTTTCGGTTTTCTCCTTTAATTGGTTATCGAATTCATTCAATTTATATATTCACCTGTTTTTCATCAGTGGTAACTAGATAATATAGTTATTTTTATAGAATCAACAAAATTAAAGGTACTTTAGAGAAAGAAAATTTTAAATATCGGTATTTAAGCCCTGTCAGACCATTTTAATCCAAATTAAACCTAAATTATATTAAAGGCCAATAAATTTTACATCGATATAGCGAGTTTAATCAAAATCATCGGAACCGTTTTCGAGAAAATCGAAAAAAGGTGCAAAATGCATGGTATAAAGTGCCTCTTCTGGTAAGCTCATTTTGATGAAAAAGGTTTTGTAACGTCTCGGGCGTATATTTGTCTTAAGTATGAAATGTCAGTTTCATAGGACTTACCGTTTCTGCCCGGGAGTTACCACACACACGCACACAAAAATTTTTGCGGGACTTGGTTATTTGGACTCAGGGGACCCTAAAATGTGTATTTCCGTTGAAAACTGGAATTCGAAAATTTTCACGATCGCAATACTTTCCCTTACTATAAATAGTAAGTGAATGTAATAATATGCGTCACTGCGGTAATTTAGGCATTTTCCCAATAGCCTACCGTAACAGCTTCATCTATTTGTATTCTTCTTGATTACTAGATATTCCATTTATTTCTAAGTGGTTCTTGCTAATTTCAAATGTCTATTATCTTCAATTGCTGCATATGCCACGATCGCATCACTTTTCATCGCCTTAGATGAAGGCGTCTCTTGTTCAGGCATCTTGCCGCTCCGGTAACACTTAGACAGGCATGCTCATTCATCGTAATTACCATATCACCAAGTAAAAGCTTTTTTTTTTTTTTCAGGATACCCTCTATTGTCTAATAGGATGAAAAGGAATGTGAGTGTTGAAGGTGATAGGATTCTTATTGAGTACTCTATTGAATCACTTATACTGGATCAAGAAAATATACTATCTAATCCAGTCTGCATCCCTTTAGTTCTCCATTCCTTCTTATATCCGGGACTCCAGAATTCACTCAAAATTAAAACCTTGGGAATAATTTTCAAAATAATGCATTTACTGTCCAAAATAGTATTAGAATTTCAGTGCAATACATCGACATGTAAAAATTCTGAGGATTGCGACCACTTGTAATAGTCAAAGAGCTGGGAACTAAAAATGCGTATTATGAAAAGAAAATTCTCAATGTGATTTTCACACTTCTTTTAACCTGTACAGCATAATGTTTTTTGTTTGACTGACCTCTGACTGGTCAGAATCAAACATGGCGACAATCCAAAACTGTCCAAATCCAAGGATTGACCTCATTTTAACATTATAAGGTAAAAATTACAGAAACCAAGTATTGTACGAAAATACTCATTATAAAATAAATTGACGGGCATTAAATAAGCTTCGATTGGAGAGCTGATAGACGTATGTAGGTCATATAGGTATCGAGATATCGTTTTCCATATAATACATTGTGTCTTAAATAGAGGAATTGTTCGACTTTTAACAGTGTTCAGCTTGATATCATAGAAAGCACTCATTTTTACCAAAATAATAAAAATTAAGAATCGCCTAACCAGCTTTCACTATTTACTATTTTTTTGATCGTCTTCCGAATCATCTTATCTTTTATATCTATCTTACGGTTAACTATTTTATAATCAATTATGGTTCGTGTTTCTAAATTAATTCGGTAATTTCAGAAATCTTGAAGTATAGTGTCATGATTGGAGAATTAAAATAAATTCCAACAAATAACCTGTAGGCTTCGTCGTAAACCTATGGCACCCTACCCCACAGTATCCTTCAACATTCCTCTTATCCCGATTGAACAGACCGATATCTAAGACCCCACCTTCACAAACGTCTTACTTGAAACCCTCTAACAATACTGAAACGATAAGAAACTGATTGACTTTTTCGACTACTTCAACACCTACGAGACAAACGTTTTTTAGACAAAATCTTTTACTTAACTACAAGAGGCTCATCTACATGACTATAATAAGGCTAATATGGACTTACGGAGTTGAGCTTTGGGGCTCTAATAAACCATCGAATTTTTCCCTTATCCAATCCCTACAGTCCCAAATCTTTCGTACAATGCTCCTTACTTTGTAACGAATAAACTGATCCAGAAAGACATCTTAATGTCTATAAGTTTCTGACTTGGCGCGAACTAGATACTATTCCTGTCATGACTAACTCCATTCCCACTCTGATACACTGGTTTCCATCCTTTCTTCCTCTTCGATTCCTGATAATCTTCCAAAGCATCTGAAAAGAAGATGGCCGCGAGACCTTCTAGTTTAGAATATTTTTAGAGTCCTTCTAATGGGCACCATTCATACATATTTATCATGATTTCTTTAATTTTACTCACATTTACTTGTAGTATTCCTTTATATGGTTGTAAATAGCAATAAATATATTTCTTTTTAAATTTATATATATTTTTTTACTGCCACCCAAATTTGGCAGCTGCTTATCAACTCTTGCCTTAAACCCTCAACGTGGGTAGAAACGTTGGTCAATAAATAATTTTTCGCTATGTTGTAATATATTTTTACCGCGACCCAAATTATCTCATCCTACTTGATCCGTAATTACATTACCTAAAAATACAGAATTCTTTCAAAGTCCTTTGCTTCTATGAAACTTTATCTTACTTTGGATTTAATCTTGGATAAATATTCCCGTATGAAAAAATAATACAGTTTCATGGAAGGAAATGACTGTGAAAGAATTCCACATTTTTAGTGAATTCAATTCCATAATTATATAACAAAATCCATATTTCGTTTGTAATTTAATTATTTCCAACTAATTGTAATTAATATACAATCTCATTGAATTGAAATGAGAACTAATCCGAATATCAGTCCGTAGCATCTATGAAACTGTATCTAACCGAGATTAACCTCCCTCGATGAAAAAAAAAACGTATCAGAACATGACAGCATAATCATTAATACTAATATACTCAATTATACATGCAGAATTAAACTTTCGTAGAGCGTTTCAGTTTTAAGGTAAACTTAGGATAAGTTGACACCACATGTTCTGAGAGACTTGAGCAGCACAAGAACCGTGTATTCCTAGTTAGTCTGGCATTTAAGTAAGAAGCACCTTCTTATTAAACTTAGGACTAGCTTAACAAAATCTGTTGATATGAACTATTCAATAAAGTTGATTTAGAAGGGTAAACAAAAGACGCGGGCCCTCGATTATAGGAGTCTCAGGTCGGTCGGGACGAAAAGAGATTTTGGCTGTGGTTACCTAGGCTCCTAGAAAAACCACCAAACTGCCAAAGCTATGGTAATTGGTTCCTCAGCTAGCCTCAGCTATTTCCTACACAATAATACATATCATTAAACCTTACTTAACACTAGAGTGAGCAATATCCTTTTTATTACTTGACCGTCATCTCCAGGCGGTATCCCTTTACTGCTGTAATTTCTTCAACCGCTCCTTTCATTTCGTGTTGTTATTAAATGCATTTTTAAAATTTTGTTTGTTAAATAATTAAATTTGATTAACCCCTTATTTAAATGAGTTCAACATTTAAATTAACTTAGTCCCAACATTTAATCAGACGTTTCGAGTGATATTGAAATAAAGAGTTAAAAAAGGTTTATATTGATTATTTATTGAATTTTCTGGAACAAGTATCCAATATCGCTGCTCAACTGAGGAAATATTTTTGTGTATTTCACAAGTTGAGGGTACTTTGTCGTTGGGTAAACTAAGATTAAATTATTTTACATAATCAGGCACTGATTCAATATTTCAATTTAATCCTATCTGTGTTTATAAAATCATGTTAACTTGGTCAATAATGTTTACATATATTAAAAAAGTATTAGTTAAGGCCCTTTTATGCATCAGTTTCTACCGAGATTCCTGATATTCAAGTGGTAAATTAATTTTCGTCATTTAAGGTTTTTTTTATTCCGGCACAACACAGTATTCAGGTTAATCACCAATTTGATTTTGAAAAACTTACAATTTTGGAAATAGAAAAAAATAGTTTTAATAGAAAAACAATCAAATATATATATATATATTATATATATATATATATATAATATATATATATATATATATATATATATATATATATACATAAAAGATAACATAAATTTTAGAACAGGTTCAAAGCACCTTAGTTCTCACTATGCAGATGCAATATGGAAAATAAAATTGTAAACCATACCTTACTGAATTACATTTAATTATATATCAGTATGTACTTTCTGCAGTAAATAGGATGGCCCTAATTAAGGGACCAATGAGTATGTCAGTTTAGATGGGTGATTTTCCTTAGTGTTAATTTAAAAAAAAAAAAAAAAATTATTACATAAATTATTGACCAAATTTTAATTTTTAAATGACTTTCAGGTAAGTATAATTTTATGTAAAAATGTTGAATATATGTTTAATAATGATTTTAATTCTTCTTCTTCTTCTTCTTCCAGTGGCGCGACAGGCCGTGAAGGCCCTGGGCCTCGTGGTGTAAACTCCTGGGAGTTTACACTCACGTTTCACGATGCAATTTCTAGTGAAGGGTCATCACTCCCTACGACTAATTTTGTGAGTGGCCACCATTTGGCTGACGGGTCTCACATACCCAGGGGGGAGGCTGTGAGTGAATCCCCATTTTTTTACATCCTTATAAAAGCCCCGCCGGGACTGGGATCGAACTCAGAAACTGTAGCATGAGAGACTAGCGCGCTAGCCACTCAGCCACGGGCTCCCCTTTATGATTTTAATTAGTATATAAAAAAGTTATTTTATAATGTTAAATGATAATTTGCTAATGTATTTTAGTGAGTCCTGATGATGGGGAAGGCCCCCGAAAGGTTTGATGTTTATGTGTAATAAACTGTTTTTGGAAGATTAAAAAACCAAATAATTATTCCATATTTAAATTTAAGACTCTTTATATGTATATTTAATCGACTTTGTTTATAGATAATCTATCTAATTCATTTGTATATTTTAATAAAGTAGGTTTTTGCAAACATACTATTCCGCAATATATGCGAATGTGACTTTGTTTTGCGAAGCATTTTTAACGATTACTGGAAGGAATTAGTCCGGGTGGCGGTCATTACATGAAACAACTAAATATAAATATCTACTTATAAATAGTTTAAACTATTTAGTTTTTTCATTTAATGACCCCCACCCGGACTAATTCCTTCCAGTAATTCTCAACGGTCAACTAATTATATCCACATTTTTAAGGATATGTATAATTGTGGATTATAATTGTAATATTGAATAAATCATATTTTTTTTTACCCTATTCCGGTAGAATTATTTTAATAGGACACGCAGTATGCTCGTATTAAAAAGTAAAGTAGGTTAACTGTCATAAAACTGGCCATTCTCCAGCAAAAATATAGAAAATATTGATAAAGACACCGCGGCGGTTAGTACCAATGTATCTATCCCTAAACAGGTTTGATTGGAAAGGCGGATGGAGAAAAACATTGCCGTATAACGAGAACCAGTTCCAGCGCCCTTTCTCATCAGAGCTGAGGGTGTGAAAGCTGAAATGGAATCCAATTGGGACCACTCGCCACTTCCAACCAACTTCTTCATCATACCCACTAAATTTACCCCTTAACATGATATTTCATAATGATAAAAAAGAAAAAAATGTGGGGGAGGGGCGACACACATTTGCCACGGCTGTTAAATTCAATTTAGGAACTATGAAATTATCTTGGCTTGAAAAATGTTCTTTAATAATTATTAACGTTTACGAACGAAACACAAATTAGAATGATGATAAAAGTATTTTCTACGTTTTTAGTCCTTACAACAAATTACCTCAATAGCGAGAAAAATACGTGAAAATGTCCAATAAACGAAACTATTAGCGCGCTATAAAAAGAAAGGAGTCTCACTTTGTTGTTGTTTTTTTCCCAGCGTATAGTCATATCATTGCACTAATTTTTATAGAGATTTCGATTTTTAGAGAATTGTCCTTTTTTATAATAATTCTTAAAAACATAAAAGTATAGTTATCGTAAATATGAAATTTATATTTCGTACGTCTTCTCGTTTTTGTTCTGGATTTACGACACAGACCTTTTTGCGGGACTTGGTCATTTGGACTCTAAATAAATATATTATTGAATACATCTAGAAAATTTGAGAAAAGTTTAGAACAATATGATACACATTTAAAGAAACTATGCAATGGTGGCACACGAGAAGATCTCGGGACTATTCCCTTCTTGGACTCGGAGGATTATCATGAATCAAAGAGGAAATCAGGATAAAAACTAGTGTCATATAGAAAATAATCAGATTTCTCGAGAATCCTATCTTTTTTGTGCTTATTTTTATTTCACCAATCAAATTAGCCATAAAGACCTTAATATTCCATTTATTCTTTACTCTTAAAATCCTGGCCCAACCTAATCCACTAGACTTGTCACCCCAAACCATTCTAGACAATTCACAGAGGCTTCTGGAAATAAGACAAGACTTCCTTACATGGAATTTCCCAAATGATCCAAGTCCTTTAAAAGCGACTGTCAAGATTTGCTTCATAGATAAAATTTATTTGAATATATTGTTTGAAATTCACAACTGTATTAAAAATAATATATCAAGTAAATTTGGGAAACTATCTAACAATTATATGACACACTTATAGAGAAAGTAGCCATTGGCAGCAATCAAAAACGTGTTTCCGGGCCATCTCTCCTCAGATGCCTCGGAGGATTATAACAAATGGAAAAGGAAGCAATGATAGAAACTATTGGGGTTAGAGTGGCAATAGAGTTTTTCATAACATGAATGGTACGAGTTTCTTCCTAAATCAGCGACATATGGAACCTTAAGGTCAGTATGGATGATTTTATTCGAGGAAAATTAGGAGCATTGAGGATCTTACAGCAGATTGGCCTTAAGATAGTCAAGTAGATGAACCTTTGTAGTTTAGTGGAATGTTTGAAGCACCCGAAAACGGCGATAAGTATTCAAATTACCGTTAATTACCGAATCTAGGTGAAAACTGTAACTAAAAAACATTGAAGATAGATGCATACTGGCACTGGCAGAAAATATAATAATGTTCTTATAGTGTTGCTCATGTTCCTTTCATTTGAATCCATAGTTTTTTAAAATTAGTACTTATTGAAATTAACATAAATATTTATTAATATATCAAGTAAATACTCTGATAAAAAAATTACTTGAAATAAACGTGTACAGAAGAAACTGAGTGTTGAAGTAGCCCAAAATGTACAATTATGAAAAAATATATATAAAGTTTCATGTATCAATTGCTCTCATTCCATTGAAAAAAATTACAAAAAAAAAAATCTTATTCATCTATGATATAAACATAAAAGTTCACATATTATCAAGCATATGGAACCCGATTAAACACACTTTTTCATAGACAAGTATCTGAAAACTTAAGTGTTTATTAAATATTGATGAATACTTAATACTTTGTTATTATATAAAAGTTTATGAAAGCCATTCTCTCTTTCCCTTTTAGTCTCTGAACGTTCATTGAAAACACAAAACGAATTATAGAATATTTCCTATCTTTCAACATATTGTAGACAGAGTTGGGCGTTATTCGAATAACGAATAACATATAAATAATTTATTCGTTATTCGAATAAATTTTTATCTGTGGACAAATCATCCGTTATTCGAAACTTTCGAATAACGAATAAATCATCTACAATTTATTCGAAACTTTCGAAGAACAAATAAATCATCTGTTATTCGAAAATTTCGAATAACAAATAAATCATCTGTTATTCGTAACTTTCGAATAACGGATAATTTTATGTCGTTCGCAAATAACGAATAAATTGAATTTATCTTTCATATTTTAACTTAGTTATTTAAATAAGAAATTCTTTAACAAATAAAAATTGTTCGAAAATGCAATAATTCAGCAAATAATATTATTTAGTAAATCTGTATTTAAAAAATTATTATATTTCTAAAAAAAATAATTGGTGTTTCAAATAAATACATTTTTGTATCTATCTTATAAATAAATTTACGATGAATTATTAGGTTTAGTATTTTATTAATAGAGGTATCTTTTATAAGGTTTTCAAGGATGCTACTCTCAGATATGCCATCAGATTTCTGATGGCGCATGTGCGTTTCGTTTATCTATTACTTCTATAGTTTTTATTAATGGAGGTATCTTATATAAGGTTTTCAGGGATGCTACTTTCGAATATGCAATCAAATTTTCGATCGCGCATGGGCGTTTTGTATTTCCATTTCATTTATAGTTTTATTAATTTTACTAATTAAGTAGGTACTAATTAATTACTAATTAGTATGTATTAATTAATTACTAATTAAGTGAGCACTAATTAATTACTAAGTAAGTAATTACTAAACAAGTCGTTACAAATTAAGTAGTTACTAATTAATAACTAATTAAGTAGTTACTGATTAAGTAGTTACTTATTAATTATTAGTTAGATCATTATTGGTCGATTAATTATTAGTTAGATCATTATTGGTCGATTAATTATTAGTTAATTACTTAATCACTAATCCTAATTTATATGCATATCACCTTCCAAATTTTAATATTTTTAAATAATCAAAACGCCTAGTTAAGCGTAAGATGTAAAGATGAAACAAGTCAATACAATTCAGTCTAACATTAAAATTAAAATTCTATAAATATATAACACATAAAAGCCCAACAACAATCAATTAATTTCTTTTTCTTTTTTTATACTTTTAGTTCTATTTCTGATATTCTGAAATAGCATCATCGAAACACGAAAAGCGCATCCGCGATCGAAAATCTTATAGCATATTCGGAAATGGCGTCCATGAAAACCTAATGAAAGATACATGTATTAATAACAACTATAAAAGTAACCGAAACATAAAACGCGCATGCGCGATCGAAAATCTGATAACATATTCGGAAATAGCGGCCTCGAAAACCTAATAATAGATCCATCCATCAATAATAACAACTTAAGTAATCGAAACACAAAACGCGCATGCGCGATTGGGAATCTGAAAGTATTTTCGAAAATAACATTCTTAAAAGATACAAGCATTTATTTATTTGAAACACTTATACTTTTTTTTGAGAAATTTAATATAATTTATTGGTATATATTTAGTAATTAATATTTATAATGTTTGTGTTTAATTAAACTTTTATCTGCAGAATATATTTTTATTTAAATAATCATCAATGATGACAAATAAATTCAATTTATTCGTCATCTGCGAACGAAAGATAAAATTATTCGTTATTCGAAAGTTTCGAATAAATTTTATAGATGATTTATTCGTTATTCGAAAGTTTCGAATAAATTTTAGATGATTTATTCGTTATTCGAAAGGTTCGAATAACAGATAATTTATTTGTTATTCGAAGGTTTCGAATAAATAGTAGATGATTTATTCGTTATTCGAAAGTTTCAAATAAATAATAGATAATTTATTCGTTATTCGAAAGTTTCGAATAACAGATGATTTATTCGTTATTCGAAAGTTTCGAATAACAGATAATTTATTCGTTATTCGTTATCTATTATCTATAGATAAATTTTGCCCAACTCTGATTGTAGATAGGTACATTATTTAAAGCTTAATTTTTGTCAAATGATAATTCTGAGCTAGTTTTTCAACCTAAATACTGTAGGTAGGGGATGACTTAAATTCATGCAAGAATTCAATTCTAGTTTATTTGAAATAATTGACCAAATCTATATTATTTGCAGTAATAAAAATAGAAAAGTATAAAGTATGAAAGACTTTGGTAATAAAAAAAAAAAAAAGATTCCGAAATCAAGTGTGGTAGACACTACATAACAGATTTTGTTAATATACATAACACATTATATTTTATATATATATATATATATATCTAGCAAACTGAGCTTTGTGTGATGCACGCTCCGCAAATCAGTCTTAGAAGCACCAAAATCGCCAGTAACGCGGTTAAATTAAAGAAAAAATGTACATATTTTTTTTTTATAAATAAACTATAAATCATTTTGAAATGTAATCAGTGATGTCCATACAAAAGTTTTTCAAAACTATTCTTAGAAGATTAAGCATAGTATTCGAGGAGGCTGAGAGGCATTAAGAAGGAAGCAGCCGGTATACCCCTGGATTCTCGGTATAACAACTAGGAAGTGAAGAATTCGTACTCGGAAAACTGCAACAAGTAAATCAGACACCGATTTTGTTCTCATTTGAAGGGAACAATGATATGGGTCATGTTTACAGTACCCCCTAAGAATAAATCACAAAAAACCTACTTGAGGAATAGGTTAAACACAACTCGAGGAAAAAGAAAACAGATTGAGAATGGTGTGAGATGAGAAGATAAGACCAAGTTATTGCAGGATCGTAGTTTGATGAATCAATAAAAGATTGATTCATAAAAAAGTGAAAGGTGAAATTGGATACGAATGTTATGTATAAAATATAATGTCATTTACACTTTTATTTTTTACGCATTAAAAGGCAGTATTTTTCGCCCTTGTCTTTTCCATTGCCTTTTCCAAGAGCAATTTACCTAAAGTATTGTACAATACTGAGAGCCCCTTGTGATATGTCAAAATTCGTATTATTGAACCTTTACGATATTACCTCCATGAAACGATTTATTTTTAGTTATCAAAAGCATTTTTAAAGTAGAATTTAGTGAAACTATAATAGAGTAAGGGTAGTATCGGTTCATGTACGTTGCTGCATACCCCTCTGCAACTATAATAGAGTAAGGGTAGTATCGGTTCATGTACGTTGCTGCATACCCCTCTGCAACTATTTCAGGGTCGTTTCCCTTGCCTTTCTTGAGGACAATTTATGTGAGGTTCCGAATAGCGGGAGATAATATTATTGTGGCTTGTGGTCCCGGATCCTAACTGTCCACTACGTCCGCCAAGTGAAAACCGCACAAATAAACGCTCGTTAAATTTGTCTTTATGGTTCCGGCTGAGCGTAACGCGGTCATTTTTCTTCGGCATTTAGTCAGCTTCCTACCTGGCTCAAATGTTCCTACCTCCATTTCGCCCTAGCTTCAAAGTGGGATTAGACCCATATGGGTTAGGCTTTATGGAACGTTTTTAAGACTTCTCACTTAAGAATGGAGATACAAATTGTCTGACATATTAATGTTTAATTTTTAAGGGAGGTGCATGCTAACGCTCTCTAGTTCACGTAAATCTAAATAACAACGTTCAATTTTTAAGTCGTCTCAGAAACGCAATAATACCTTAAAGGAGATAAACCACTCCCCTCCCAATACCGTTTACAGAAAAAATAACAACATATATTTATATTAATTTAAATAAACACATCAAGTAAATTTGAATATATATTAAAAAATGGCATGATACACGTGTAGGGAAACTAACGATTGGCAGCACTCCAAAGAAATAATCTTAACTAGAAGATGTCGTCACTACCTTCCTTCTAGAAGCCTCAGAGCGAAGGATCGAAGCTAGGCAGAGAGAGTGGGAACGGAGTTTGTCATTGAGGACTTTAAGAAGGATTTTCTTTTGTAAGGAGAAGAATTCGATGTTTTAGTAGATCCCCAAAGCTTAATTCCGTATATAAAAATTGGCTTAGTTATAGTCATAATGAGCCTTATTTTAGCTAATTGGAAGATTTGTGCAGTGTCAACGACAACTGAAAAATTCAATTCAATGGGCCGAGCTCGATAAGATGGCTCCTGACATTGCTGAAGTGGTAGATTTAAATTTTCATGGGTCCAATGATACTACCAACGGCAGACTTTGGTTACTCATATTTATAAATTTACTCTGTGCATCATTTTAACTATCGTTAAGTTTTCACTGATGAAGAAGACTGAGGTAAACTGAAAAGAAGTCATCAGGTTAACATGGGAGATTTTACCTCCAGTTGTGTTGTACAAATGTCTTGTTTTTTTGTTTTTTTTCTGTTCCTGGTCAAGGCACTGACTGAATAGGTGAAACATTAACAGGTAAGTTATTAATTGTAGTTTGAGAGAACACAGGTTTGAATAAAAACCTGGGTTTTTATTATAGCTTATAATTACTTTTTTTTCTGGCTTCTGAAAATGTTATTGTTTTATTAAGCTCATAAAATAGTATGCATCATAACAAAATATCTACCCTTTTTACTATGAAAAAGTAAAAATATGGTAAGTGGAGCCAATGACTTTCACTCCCCTCCCTTCTTGAAGCCATGTTTATAATAAAAATTAAAAAAATAATTATATTGTTTTGATAGATATATTTATTTCATATTAAACCATATAACAATAGAAATTATTAATCGTCAACAATCTTTTATTATTATGTTACATAGCCTCGTACAAAGTTGTATTACATGTTAGATAACATGTTTTATAAAATCTTTAGCTTTTCGGAAAAAATAAGTTAGTAAAAGTTCTTCTCTATTTCATATTCGCCCATTTCATATCAATCCTAATTAGCAGAAATGATTAATTATTTCTAACCAACAAAATCATCACATATTTCATGAGTAGGTAAGTGAATAAAAAAAAAAAAAATAATAGGATACATATAATTCACGAAGAAGATTCCAATCTTCCAAGATTTCTTCATTACAACTAACATATAGGTTGTATAGTTGCATAAGTGTAAAACTGAATAAGTGGATTCAGCAAAACTATTTGTTACACAAATTAAAAATAAATATAGCTGGCAAACGAATAAAATAAATTTATTTTATTGGGGACAGATTGATATAACTCTCCACTCCTTATCATACACACCGTTGGGAGATTTTTAACAAACTGCTTATCCACATTTATGCAACATAGTACCGTAGAACCATGAATTAACAGAGTAGAAGCAGAAGTGAAAAGTAAGAAATGAAAAAAAAAATAAAACATATACAAAACAAATATTATTGGTTGAATTTAATTAATGAAAACCATTAAGAACGTCTTCCTTCAAGAAAAATCGATTCTAAATGAGTTTTACATTTAGTTTATTAAAATAATGAAAGTATATTTTATTTATTAAACTAAAATTAAAAGTAAATTTAATTTAATGTTAAGATAATGTGTTGCAGTCGGTCTCAGTGGTCTGTCACGGACTCGACCTTCGGCGTCACCTTCAACCTCTAAGACTTTATGCAAGACATTTTTTTTTTTTTTTTTTTTTTGTCTTTATTAATTTTAATTTATTATAGCTTAGCTAATGTAGGCAGAGAAAATTAAATTGGATTTAATCTAGTATTAACGACTAAAGAAACATATATATATATATATATATATACATACACAGAGGGTGTGTCTCGTCAGTACGAGAGCAGATACTAATTGGAAGACAAAAAAGCATATGACCCATTGAGATTTTTGCTGTCATCCATGGTTTTCATAAAAAAAAAAAAAAAAAACACAAATATATCTATTTGATGTACACGCACTGAAAAAAAAAATGGTACCGAATGAAAGAAGAGAAAATTCCGCAGAATGTTGAGATGTCAAGCTCTCCAAATAAGAAAGTAAGTTGCACAACGTCATGCTGAAAATTAAAGTTGAATATTCGGACATTACAAGAAGCTATACTCTTCTACTGCAAGGTTTTAGATTTTTCGGATCTCAGAAAAAAATTCTTCATTTAATTAGCTTTAAAATGGTACAAAACAAACCTACTTTCATAGGCTAATCAAAGATACGAGGAGGAAAGAATCGAAGAGAAAAAAAAAGGACTATAAACAAAATTTTTGTTTAATGTGTCTGACAAATGTCTAGTTATATTTTGGGAGTCGATAATAGACACTAGGAGAAAAAAAAATTCATATATATTGTCAACGGTTTGGAAGTAAAACCAAAATTTAAGATTTTTGCTGTTCAATGAAGACCATGGGATAACAGCTGAACACTCAAAATTTGGTTTTTCTCCCTAACCGTTGAGAGTCGGACCATGTTTAATATGAACTTTTTTGTTTCACTCAAGGTTTTGTACCTCCTCTAACAATATGACAAGACATTTATGAGAACCTAATAAATGGTATGTATACCTGCTCCTGCTATTGACTACTGTTCTTCAAAAGTTATATTGAAATCTATAAATAAGGTATGTTACAACTTAGTAATTTTAGAATTCCGATTAGAAAACAGTTAAACTATGGTTTAGAAAAATATCCATAATTTTATGTCAGGACATAGTGTGCACATCCGGTGCTGCCCTCTACGATTAATACGGAAATGTTTACTTTCAAAAATAACATATGCTCGTTGTTGGTCACGCATTTCCCCCTCTTACACGCCATTATCGAATACTCAAGAGGTCTAGTTGAATGATCATGTTGAGGCATCTCCGCAGCAATATCGTATCAAGTTTGAATCCAGTTGAGTGAGTAAAAATTTCTAATTTATTTTATATGAATATGAAATATATAGAAAGGGGAAGTGTTGTGTGATCCTGAAAAAAATTGATTGTGTGAAGAAAATCCAACTATTCAAAATGGCCAACCTGAGCGTGTGTCACAATGCTTCTTTATGTAGAAGGCATTGATCCAAAATGGATATTTTTACGAAACTGACATTATGTTTTTAAGGTTATTATTTTATAATTAAAAAATAAGTTTTCTTCTAAAAGGTTATAGTGTGTAACTGGTTAATCAAGCTCGAAAACGATATCGGAGTTCAGCTGGGTCCGCCGGCGGAGTCACATCGTCTCCATATCGATCATATAGAACTTTTATAATAAGAGTCCTATCGGCTTCGAAATTTACATACGAGTTAATGTACAGTTTTAGTGCGTATGTGTAAAATTTGAACAAATTCGGAGCGCGAACTTGGCCACACGAAGAGCGGCAAGTTGGGCTTCAGATCCCGAGAGGCGCTCTCTTATCAGGAGGAGGTTGAGACAGGTCCATCCCCACCATCTCCAAGTCGCCGTACTCAGCTAAGCCCTTTGTTTATACTTTTATTTCATTATTAATGTTCACTTTTATCAATGGCATAAACGGGTAATGACCCGGTTGTTTGTTATTATGTCAAGTTATTTTAGAATGTGGACGTTCTTTAAATTTCTATTTATTTTCTAATGTTTTATTTATCCTTGCATTAATGATCAAGTCAATTAATACATGAATCACGTAGGCATGATTTCTATATAAAAGGATGCCATATGATATGAATATCTTCTAAGTATACTTTAAACTTAATATATTTTCTTAGACTTTCTACGTGATTATGTAGTTTTTTTAATCCTATTATATTCATATACTGTTGATGTAATTATAACAATATGCTTTTAGTTATTTATAACAAATAATAATCGATAAGCTATATTTTAAACTATTTACTAATTTTAATTGCATGTTTTTTCTCTAACAATTTTAGCATTTAACTATGTTTTTTTTTTTTTTTTGTTTTGTTTTTTTAGCCTTTAGAAATGTTAGAGCAAATAATTTTATAGCTATGAATCATGCTATGATTTATGTTTTTTGACGTCTTACTATATTTTAGACCTAATATGTTTTCTTAGTCTTTTACGTGATAATATTGTGGGTTTTTTTTTTTTTAATATTATTTTAGTCATAACATCTTGGCATATTTATATTTATATGCCTATATATATCTTAGTTATTAATATATAAGTTGTTTTAAACTGTTTACCTAATATTGATTGCATGTTTTTCTATAATGATTTTAACGCTTAACTATCTATATATATTTTTTAAATTATAATTATTATTATTTTAATTATTTTAATGCACTTTTACTTATTTATAACAACTAATAATCGAGAAGCTATATTTTAAACTATTTACTAATTTTAATTGCATGTTTTTTTTCTCTAATAATTTTAGCATTTAACTATGTTTTTTTTCTTAGCCTATATAAATGTTTGAAGAAATAATTTTATAGATATAAATAATGTTATGATCTTTTTTCAACATCTTACTATATTTTAGACCTAATTAAATATATTTGCTTAGCATTTTAGTGATAATATTGTGTTGTTTTTTTTTGTTTTTTTTTAATCTTATTTTAATCATAAACTCTTGATGTATTTATATACTTTTACCTATTTATATCTTAGTCATTGACCTGTGAGTTATTTTGAACTACTTACCTAATATTAATTGCATATTTTGTTCTAATAATTCTACGTTTTACCATTTATGTTTTTTAGCCTTTATCAATGTTTGAGCAAGTAATTTTATAGATATGAATAATGTTATGATCTTTTGAATTTCCTAATGGAATGGCTATATAAAAGCGGTCATTTTTTTTTGTCTTCTTTCTTTTTTTTCGCTTTTTGTAGAGATAGAGGAGTAATTCTAAATTTTGCCACTATTGATGTTATATATTGGGTACTAAGTTGTTGAACTAGTCCTAAATAACAAAATGGAAGATATATCCGGAACTGGGAAAAATATAGATGTTGGCCAGCAAGTATGGATTCGAAGAACATGCGGGTTGCTTCAAGAGGCCTTTATTACTAATATAGAAAAGAGTGATAAGAATAACTACCGAATTGTGTCCGTTGAATGGGAGGAGAATACCTGCATTTTTTCTGGAAAAACTGTGATCGACAGTGAGCTTTTCATACGAGACCCGACAGTGATTATGGAGTCACATGCAAAAGACAATGACGTAGTCTCAGAAAATTGTATTCAAAAGGGCTCACATAAAAATGATGAAGATTTGGATCCTAAACAGCAATGTTTAACAAAAGATAACTCTTGCCACATTTGTTCGATTTGCCATCAATCATTTAAGAGTAGTCGTGGGCTTGTAATTCATACATCAAAGAAGCACCCGATAGAAGCGAATAGGATTAAGTTGGGAAGGATAGAAAGGAAGAATGAAGGTGAAAAGGTCGAAAGCTCAACTGAGAACAACATTGGGTTAGATGTTAAAAAGTGGGCGGACACATTTAAAGATCTGCTTAAGGCTCCTTTCAATTCTGAAAATTTTGATAAAAACATGAGGGACTTTCATTGTTTTCTAAGAGAAGCGAATAAAACTCTCCCAGGTCCAAAACATCCAGCAGTACGTTTTTACCAAATGCGTAAAACGAAAAAGCTTGCGATGGGGGGAAGGGTGAACGAAAGGCTAGCAATCCTCAAAGATCCAACAAGGCCGCAAGGGAAAGGAGGCGTGAACAATACGAATACGACCTGGCCCAGTACAAATACTACAACTGCAGGAAGAAAGTGGTTCAGAGTGTAATGAATGAAAATCGCCCAAAGCAGTGTCCCATCGCCATTGAGAAGGTTGAGGATCCATTTCAAATCACTTTTTGAGATAAAAAATGATAACGAAAAAGAAGACTACCCTTCATCACCAGGTATTCCTAACGTGCAATCAATTGATTTGAAAACAGTGCACAGGGTAATAAAAAATATATCTTTGGACACATCAGCCGGTCCAGATGGAGTTCTTATAAGAACAATTAAAAAAATAGGAATCGCACATATAATGAAGACAATAGTAGAAATAATCCTGAAAGTCGGACACGTCCCCGAAATTCTCCGCTGTGGACGAACAGTTCTAATTTATAAAGGAAAAGGGGATAGCAAGGAAATATCCTCTTGGAGACCGATTACAATTTATCCCATCGTGAGGCGTATCGTTGAAAAGGTTCTCGACTTCGAGCTTCGAAAGCAAATTTCATTTCACCCAAGCCAGAGAGGTTTCATTATTGGCCAACCGGGTGTCATGTCAATGCCAGAATAATTGATGCTATTCTCAGGGATGCAAAAAATAAACAAGAAGACGCGGCAGTCGCGTTCTTAGATGTGACTGGAGCATTTGATAACATCGGACACGGCCATATCTTGAGATCTTTGGAGTCGAGAGGAGTTTCGAGCGACTTAAGAAAAGCGATTGAGGGCCTATTGTGTAAAAACACGATAAAGATCAATCTTGGGATCAATAAAACAAACGGTATCCATGTTTTGAGAGGAGTACCTCAGGGTGGGCCACTTTCACCGGCGCTGTTTAATCTAAGTATAGATTCTCTATACACCGAGCTCTGTGATCCAAAGGTAGCTAATGAGTATGGATACAAATTACTTCCAAACCACGACTCTGTTTTACTCACAGGTTTTGCGGATGATCAAGCCGTGACCTGTCACAATGTGGAATCTGGAGAGAGAGCCATCAACTGCGTCCGTAGAATACTTGGAGAGATAGGATTATCTGTTAATGCAAACAAAAGCACAGGTATAATCTTGAAAAATGGAAAGTTGGTTGGGTCAAAGTTTTGTTTGGATACGGGAGAGGAAATCCATTCTATTCAAGATAAAGATTTCATCAAATACCTGGGTTGTAGATTTTCGGGGGAATTAGAATTTGATGAGGAATCCGTCGGTAGGCTGAATCGAGATATGGAAAAGCTTGTAAATTCTAATCTCCTAAAGCCTGACCAAAAAATAAACATTGTAAATAGATATGTTTTTCCTTCCGTGATATACCCGCTGCAGACTGCACCACTAACAAAACTGCGCCCATCTTTGTTAGAGGCAATCGACGTCATAATTCGAAGATGTATAAAGGCTATCATAGGATTGCCAGCCAACTCCTGCTCTTCTATGCTGTACTCGCCGCGACGATATAGGGGTCTTGGGCTTCTGCGTTGTCAATGGGAAGCTCCTCTTCAGCATTGGGCGATTTCTCAAAGATTGGCCGGAGTAACAGACGCCCTGTTTCAAAATATCTTCAACTTAACGGAGGAGATCCGCGAGTGCACCGAACTACTGCGAATTGAGGGAAATGCTATAGAGGCCCCTCTCACGGTAAAGAGAGTGAGGCAGTTCTTGAGGGAAAAGTCTTTTGAGGAGTGGAGCCAGTGCAAGTGGCAGGGTGTAGGCGTGGTACATTTTAAAGCCAACCCGAGCGTAAACAGGTTTATGTTCGATCGACAAATGTTAACAGGATCAGAGTGGACAAACGCACTCAAATTGAACATAAACTACGCACCACTTCGTGGAGTCCCTGGATCGAGATGCCAGGGTAACAAGGCTGTTGGACCCCTCTGCCGCAGATGCGGTCGAGAGTTAGAAACCCCTTCACATGTGTTGGGAAAATAACATGCTTCTCGTTACCCGCCGGCACAACCGCATAAAGAAAGAAATATCAGAACTTTTGGAAGTGACAAAGTATAAATGTTTTCAGGAAGTCTTTTGCCTTGATACAGATGGGTCGACAAGATTTGTGGATATCTTGGCATTTAATGCCACAAAAAATGAAGCACTGATAGTGGACCCCACTATCAGATATGAAACAAATGACCAGGAACAAGGCAAGAGGATTCAAGAAGAGAAAGAGAACATTTATACAAAATGTATTCCATACCTGAGGGAAAAATTTCGTGAGGAGTTCGGTGAAAGGGAATTTAAAGTCGTGGGACTTTGGTTCGGAAGCAGAGGGACCATCCCAGTAGCCACTGGATTATTTTTAGAGAAATATGGACTCGGAAAAAATGAGATGCAAAGCATGGCGGAGACCATAATCTTGGACTCACTGGGAATCCTGCATCACCATATATATTGAGGCTAGTCGGGATTCTCAGATGTCCATGACCGATTTCAAAATTAGTAAAATATATGTATTTCCTATTTGGCGGAATCTCTCTCTATCTTGTTTCTTCTTTAAGATTGTCTTCGGGATTGATGCGGTATGCTGTGTACTGTAGCAACTCAGCGAAGTTGAGCAGCAGATCCAAATTGGAATTTCCTCCTCCTCCTCCTCCTAGATTTATTAGTGAAAGGATTTTTTGTTCAACCCACACTCGCGAGAATAGGTTATGAACCGGCAGGTTGTCTTACTTTTAAGAGTTTAAATTCAAAAGGTGGCTAAACGGACAATGCCATAGTGGGATTCTTAAATTTTGCCTGTCTAGCTTTGACTAGGAAAGGGATCTTTAAAAGAGCATCGCACTGACCATCTGACCGGTTTGAAATCTTGAAATTTAATATAAAAGACTTTTATGCAAGCCACTACACGACAGGTGACCCCCAACAAATATAGTATTATTTGTTTTTTGTTTATGCAATATAAGGTACTGAATAATAATAAAAAAAAAAAGAAGTTCGAAGATTCATTTTTTGATAAGAAACCTTCCCCAATCCATTAGTCTGAACATTCATTCACAATAAAATATCACCTCGAACTAAATACTTAAAAGTGAGATAACCTGCCGGTACGTAACTTATTCTAGCGAGCGTAGGGGGATAGAGATTTTATACGTTAGTACCCGATGACAAAACATCAAGTGGGATTAGCACGTAATAAACCTTTTCTTCACCGCCATATAATAATATTTTTTTAAATAATTTTAAAGAGAAGATATTTTTTTTTTTTCGATCCGTTCTTCTACTTCTTACAAAACACTTGAGGGCAGCCCCAAAAATCGATGTTGAAATTAGCCGAAACGAGAATCATACTTGCGAAAAAACAGGGTAGAGCTAAGGATTTCGCGTGTCGTAAAACGTTTAGGTTCGACCTTGGAAAAGAGAAGTGTTAACCGAGGAAATCAAATTACGCTTTCTCACTTCTGATGATGCTGGTGGAGATAGGCCTAAACCTTTGTGAAGATTGTGGGGTATGGGCTGCTCCACCTGCTCCCAGAGAACATTATCATGGGGTAATTGTTCCGGCGGCTCTTAGGGCAACGCTTAGATCACAATCTCCTCCGATAGCTGCCTGATCTCAACTAGTGTCTACCGGTCGCTAACATCATACTGACACCCCGCTCTTAATACCTAATCCATTATTATCTATAATCACTTTCTTTTATGTATTGCGTAGTCCGCCGAGGTTTCAAATTGTTGTTCCTGTAATATGAAAATTTACAATTGCGTTTATAAACTAGAGAAAAAAGAATTATAGTACAGAAAGGATATTTAACTGATAGATCCAACCCTCCGTTAATTCAATTTCATTTCATCCTTGGAAAGATAACATAAGCTGTAGAATATGAACATCTTCTATGTGTTGTTGTTTTGGTTTTAAGGGCAAAAAACTGCGAGTGGTTATTATTGCCCAAAACATCTTCAGAAGACGATTAACTTAGCTATGAGTTAAAAAAAATCGATTCTAAAAGGACGAAATCGATAGAAATAAAACAGAACAATAGACATTATGATTTAATCGAAACTGCAAGCATAATGATTAGCAACAAAAAGTAAAGTGTGAGTAATATCAAAAAGTGCGTAAAATAACCTGAATGTGTTAAATGAGCTGATATAAACGAATGTTTTTCACTAATTGAATGACACCGTCGACGGCCCAATAATTATCGCGTAATGCCTCAGAGACTATACGTGATTCGCTACATTTTACAAATTCCCTACTGTAACGAGGACACTCTATATGACTTACTGTGAGAGTCACCTTACACAGTTGACTTCGAGGTGGATACTTTCGTGCCATGAGGTGCTCATAAGTGAAACGACCGTGTCCTATCCTCAGGCGGGCGATAACTACCTCCTCACGCCTACACTTTCTTGATGATGAGACCCAGCAGCTGATGGTCGGTTTGACATTTTTCAGTTTGTTGTTTTCAAGTGCAGTCCAAGACTGTTGCCATTTGTTTATGATCTTGGCGTTTATTGGCTGAAACAGCTCAGATGATGAAATAAAAGAGGGCGTAATTTCTTCCACCTAATGTGCCTCTGTCAACTTCCTCGTTCCCTGATATCCCGGAATGACTGGGAATCCAAAATAAATTTATTTCTTTTGAGGAGTACTCCAACTGTTTGATTTCGAAGTGGACCTCGTGTACAATAGGGTTTGCTGAGAAAGGATTGAGAATGGCTCTGAGAGTACTGAGCGAGTCAGAACAAATGATTATTGATTTTTCTGATGTTGATTTGGCTAGATACCATAGGTCCGTATAGGTTTCAGTACTGTCTTGTATATTAGTAATTACTTGTCAACTGTAAGATGAGATTTTTTGTTCAGTAGTCTGTATAACTGGCCGAATCTGCAGTTGAGTTCTTTTCTTTTAATTCTTCTACGTGGGTTCCACGTCAGTCTTTTATCTAGTAAAAAGCAAAGATACCGGACTGTGTCAGAAGAAGGACTTGGAATTAAAATTAACCGTTGGACAGGATTTGCGTCGAAGGGTGAATGTGACGTGTGTGCATTCGTTCACCTTAATTTGCCAAGCATTGCACCAGTCTTCGACAAGGGAAAGGTGCTTTTGGAGATCTAGCGATGCTGCTTCAGGATCGGAATTGGATGACAAAATGGCGGTGTCATAAGCAAATGTTGCCAGAAAGGTATCGGGATTGGTAGGGATATCGGCGGTGTAGAGGATGTAAAGGATGGGTCCCAAGACCCTGCCTTTTAAGGAACACCGGCCTCGACAATACAATGTTTGGAAAATTCTGAACCACAGCGAACTCGAAAGGAGCGGTTTGATAGATAGGATCGGAGGACTAGGTATAAGGATTGGGGTAAATGGGCTTTGTGCCACACCCGGTCAAAAACTTGGGCTGTGTCCAGAAAGGCGCCCGAACAATACTCCTTGCACTCAAGGGCGGAGGAAATGTGGTCCACAACTCGGAGTCCTTGCTGAACCGTGGAATGTTTTGGATGTGATGGAAAATTTTAAAATTTGGCTAGGATTCGTTTTAGTAGGAGCTTTTAAAACATTTTTGAGAGGATCGGAAATAGGCTAATAGGTCTGTAGAATGACGTGCTGTTAGAAAGTTTGCCTGGTTTTAGAAAAATGATGATAATTGAATTTTTACATAAGAGAGGGAAATAGGTAGGTTGTAGGATACAGTTATAGATATATGTAAGGAATTTAATGGCTTTAGGTGGAAGTTGTCTTAAGATTTAAGAAGTAAGGAGATCGTATCCAGGGGATTTGCGGAGAGGAAGCTTTTTAAGAAGATATTTGACCTCAGAGGGATTAACTACTTTAGGTGGTAAGGATAGTGGCATTGGTGACGTAAGGAACTCTTCAACTGTTGCAGTATGGGTTGGATTGAGCTCAGGATGAGGAGTGAAAACTTTGGAAAGGCTGCTGTGCAAATTCCTCATCTTTATCCTTGTCGGAATCAGCCCAGGAACTATCACAGTGCCGGAGAGGATGGGAAATAGTGTAGGATTTTAGAATTCTCTTCGTGACATTCCACGGAGAATTGTCACGAGTCGAGAGTGAGGAGAGACAGGGATTGTAGGATTTGGGACGGAAGATCGCTAACTCCCGCTTTAATTTTCTACAATAAAAGTTATTGGAACGGCAATCTTCTGGGTGACGGGTGCGTTGCCATAATGTTCTGGCTCGGCGTTTCGTGTGGATTAGGTCTAAGAGGTGTTGTGGTAAATGGTTTTTGTATTTGGGAGAGGAGGCAATCCAGGCAGCTTGTTGAATAGCGGTCGTAAAGAAATATACGGCGTCGTCAAGGTCATTTGGGGTTTCGAGAATCACTCTGAGGTCAATATCATTGGTGAGGATTTTGCGAAAGAGGTTCCAGTTGACAGGGCTTCTAATGAATGGCGGTGGGACACTTTTAGGAATAGATGTTATGGATACATTTAGGATCAATGGACTATGATCAGAGGATGGTTCACCAGAGAACTGTAACCCAATGATCTATCTATTAGGCCCCGCCTCTCCCTAGGACATCTCATTTAGTAATAAAAATAATAAATAAGTTCATTAAAGTTATAGTTAAAAAAGGGTTAAAGAATTCAATTGAGTTTCGATTAAATAATCTAACAATAGAAAGTACACGTGTTATCTACAAACTTACTTATTTTTATCCAATTTACACCACTCTCCATTGCCTTATACAACTTAGTATTGTATACAAGATAACATTTTTGGCGGGACAATACAGACCTCTCAGAAAAATCATACAAAATAAAACTATTGTTGAAGCAAACTTAATATAAATAAATTGATCCACAAAGATTGAATTCGGTCAAAATAATGTTTTGACCTATGGGGGAATGGTATGAAACTAAAGGGGACCTCACATTTAATAATAAATTACTTTATTCCTTAAGAATAACAATCTTATACAATGTATACAATCTGTTTGGCCGAGAGACCAATAAAATCAATAATTATTTAGATATATTCAGGAAAAAAGTTTTTCGGAACAGCTTTCCTTTTTTTCCGTTGTTTCACTTTTAAATAAAGTAATAGTTGAAAAAAGGTTGAAGAATTACATTGAAATACGATTATTTTAATCAAGCAATATAAAAAATTGTCTACAATACAATCACTTAGTTTTGTCCGCTTTTCATATTTGTCGCTCTACGTTAAATAACAACTTTTATAAAAGATAACATTTTTTTTTACATCTTCATCTTACCAATGTTATATTATATATCTATATTACTATTCTTATATTTGGAAGAAAAAATATGTTTTCCTTTTTTCTCCCTCACTTGATTATCCAATTCGTCCAACTTGAATATTAACCCGTCTTTCGACAATGCTAACAACATGAAATAGTTTATTTTTTCGAACCTACAAAAGATACTTTAAATAAAGAAAACTTATGATGTATAAATTTAGCCCTGTCAGATTTCAATCAGATTAAAACCTCCATGATACTAAAGTATATTACATTTTAGACCAATATAGGGATTTTAATCAAAATCGTTTGAGCCGTTTTTGGAAAAATCGCAAAAAGGTGCATGGTATAAATGCACTTACAATACATTCATTTTTTTTTTTTTTTTTATTTAACAACCAAAATATTCACTAGAAATAATTTATGTGGCAGAACAACGTTGCCCGGGTGGAGTTACTTTTGGCGGAACGTAAAAACGTGTATTTTTGTATGTATGTGTGTGTGTGTATATATGTATATACGTTATATATATATATATATATATATATATATATATATATAATATATATATATATAATATATATATATACAAATATGGAGTTTAAACAAACAAATATCTCGTAAAAAATACAAGAGTTGAATTAAAATTTAAAATAAACGAATTTTAAATTTTTGAAAGGACTCAAATTTTGAAAGTACATTAAATAAAGCTAAAAAGAGAGCATGGACCGCTTATAGTATATACATATACATGTATATACACATAGCAGAAGTATGTCATAATTTTCTTGGAAACAAAAAAAAGAGCTATCGTGAAATCATCCTTGATCTTCTTTCTCCATACAAAGCCCAAAAATGCAATATGTCCCTTAAAATTCATTTCTTGGATTCTCATTTGGACTTTTTCCCGCTAATCTTTGAGCAGTATCAGATAAACGCGGCGATAGGTTTCATCATGACATATTGCACATAGAAATACGCTATAATGGAAAGTGGTCCGAAGCGATGCTTGCCGATTTCTGTTGGTCGCGAAACACCTATAGAAAATATGAAAAGGAAGAAAACTACAAAGTGAAATAATTATTAACAACCAGCAATAAGAGTATCTAATGATTCGTAGGTTTTGTAATACATTTATTCAACAATTGTATCAGTTTGAACAATTATAATATATTTTTTAGCAAAATTCGACTTACCACCATTGAAAAAAAATAGATGTAATACGGTAGATTTAATACTATATTTCTATTCAGAATTATCCAATTTATCATTCATTATGCATGAAATAGAAAGAAGGGATTTTTTTTTTTTTTTTTCCAGACCAGTGTTACATGCAGATCTGTTTTCCTGTATAACGATTCAAAGTAAGTTAATGGCTAAGGGTAATGGATTTCCTTCCTCTAATAATTTATCACCTAATCTGTTCTTTTGTCCGATTTAACTGGGCAAGAGTTGTGTGGCGAGGCGAGATAAGTTTGGGAGACAGTAAAATAAAGATATAAATTAGTAATCTAATCGCGGAAGGATAAATCAGAGAGTGGACAGGGTAATCTGTTTCATTTATCTACACCCCTCCTACCCCCACCTGCTGTTAGGAAGTAGAGCAATCAACTAGCAGATGGAACTGTCGGGGGCATCTTGCACGCTCATCTCTATCACCACTTCAACCTTTTTTTTTTTTTTTTGAACATATTTATTGATATTTACAACTGCATTATTATATACAACAAGTAAATGTGATTGGCATAGTAAACTGACATGAAATACATGTAGAGACGCTACCCATTGGCAGAATTCTAAAAGTGTTCTAAACTAGAAGGTCTCGGGGTCATCTTCTTTTCAGACGCCTCGGAGGATTGTCAGGAATCGAAGATGATGACAGGAAAGAAACTAGTGGATTAGAGTAGAAATGGAGTTTTTCATGGAATGATTGATACCCGTTTCGGGCTAATTCAGAAACGTATGGGACATTAAGGTCTTTATGGATGAGCTTATTCGTGACAAAGTAAGGAGAGTTAAGGATTTTACCAAGGATTTTGAATTGTAAGGTTTGGATACGGGAAGAATTCGATGGTTTAGTAGAGCCCCATAGCTCTATTCCGTAATTTCATATCGGTCTTATGATGGTCATATAAATAAGTCTTTTGTAATTAAGTGGAAGATTGGAGCGTTTGTCCAGTAAGTGTTGGAGTAGTCGAAAACGTCGGGCAGTTTCTTGTCGTTTCATTTTGTATGGGGATTCCAAGTTTCTGATCAACAGGGGCTAGTGGAGTGTCATTAAAGAATACTGTAGGGCAGGATGTCATTGGTTTACGACGAAGGGTAAAGGTTATATAGTGGGAATTGTTAGAATTTATTTTAATCCTCCAATTCTTCTATATTCCATACTTCAAGGTCTCGGATGTGGGGTTGAAGAGTGTGGGAGGCAGTAACTGGAACATTATCTAATGATAGCACACACTTGTCATCAGCATACGTAGAAAGGAAAGTGTAAGGATGGGTTGGGATATCAGAAGTATAGACTGTATAAAGAACGGGTCCTAGGATGCTGCCTTAAAAACACCAGCAGATTGAGAAAAAAGGGAGGAATAGGAACTATGGTGATTTATTTTGAAAGATCTATCAGAAAGGTAGGACTGGATAATAAGAAAATAAGTAGGAGGAAGAAATAGACGGAGCTTGTAAAGTAATCCCGGGTGCCAGACTCGGTCAAAGGTCTGTTCTACGTCAAGAAAGGCTCCCGTGCAGTACAATCCGCGTTCCAGCGCAGAGGAGACAACGTCCACCACACGATGGCATTGCTGGATAGTGGAGTGAGATGTACGAAATCCGAATTGATGATCTGGAATAATATGATGGGAATTAAGGATTGGGTGTATACGTTTCATAAGGAGTTTTTCCAGAATTTTACCCATAATACACAAAAGAAATATGGTACTGTAGGAAGATGGATTTTCAGGTGAATTTTTGGGTTTAAGAATCATTTTTACTATGGATAATTTCCAGGAGGCAGGAAAATAAGTAGTAAGAAGAACGGTATCGTAGATGTAGGTGAGGAATATGATGGCTTTTTGAGGGATATGTTTTAAGATATGGGAAGTAATTAGGTCATTGCCAGGAGCTTTTCGGGCAGGTAATCTGTGAATGATATTGGATATTTCGGAAGGATGGGAATCTTTAGGTAGAAGGGTCATTTGGAGGGGAATAGTTAGATTTTCTTCAATCCTTTCGAGGTGATTGGGATTAAGGATATCTATATGTGGAGTATAAGTATTGTAAAGCAGTTTCCTCTGAGTAATCCTAGAGGGAGGACAGCTCCGCTCCGATGGATTAACAGTACTTTGTCAGATAAGAACCTTACTTTATATTTACTTTTACTTTTATTTTTTACTAACTAAAAACTTCACTCCTCTGCTTGATTATTAGCTCTGTTTGATTATATATAACCTAATTAAACGGAAATTATTCCGTCCGTCTGAATAAGTCGAATAATTAGCAATAACCGGTAGTAAGGTCCCACTATGGGGCCCGATAGTGATGGGAGGGGGGGGGGACAAAACACCTACTATTACAGCTACTAACGAATTTAATCATAATAACTCTTTTTCAAAATATAAAATATTTATATTATTTAAAAGGATTGTTAAAAAAAAAAACGACACTAACCCACTTTTTTTCCATGATATGAAATTAGGGAAATTTTTAGGCTTAAGTAACACTCATGTAAAGAGTGTCAAAAGAAAAAAACAAAATCAAATTGAAGTCGACTTTCGAACGTATGACATCGCCAACCGGTTCCTAGAAAATCCTTTTATCACTAGCAATAATCTCAAAGCATTTATACCTTTACAATACGTATTAAAGTTAGGAATAATAAGAGATGTGTACACTTCTATAACCGAAGATAAAATTTAAAAAAATCTTAATTCGAATGAAAAAGTTTTAAAGATTAGACGATTTAATCGAATTATAAAAAATGAATCCGCGGAAATAAATAAGATGGCAACCGGAAATATTCAAATTACTTTTCATTACCAGAAACTTCCCGAAAGCGTTGCCAAGTGACAGTCAACAAGTGACGGTCACTTGTATATAATAATAATAATAACACGCTAATAGTGACTGCACCAATCAAATAAAATGTTTTCATTGTAAATTATCCCATAAAACGAATGACATAAATTGTACTGAAAAGAAAAGGCAAGAAAAGATTAAACAAATAATGACGGAAAAAACATTAAGTTAAACAGGCCTCTGAACTCTTCCCTATTTATACAAACAATCGATTTTCTCTTTTAGATTTTCCTGAAATCGATGATAATACAATCGAATTCAGATCTTAAATTATAGAAATCCCAGGAAAAAGTTCTATCAAGCCAGGCCACCAACGCACAATGAGAAAAAACGAAAAACCGAATTTACAAACGAAACATTTCACTCTACGGACTTACAACACGAGAATAATCAAACTAAAAATGCTTATATACACGAAAATCCTCACAAATCGACAAGCGACACTAAATATGTGAATATGTTGAATGCACTTATTAACAAAATTAAGTTAATAGAAAATGAAAAAGATACGGTGAATATCATTGGTCAAACTTTTTATAATTTCTTTCATGAAAACCAAGAAATTATTTCCAATATTGCTATAAACAATAAACCTGAAAATAATAACATGGCCACAGATTAATCTAATACAATACTTTTTAGAATTTATCTTTCTCTTATATTTCTACTATATGTAGCTTTACTTCAAGAAACCTGGTTTAATCGAAATAGAGAATATAAGGCCAAAAACTATTATATATTACAAAAAAATAGGAGAGATCGATATGGCGGCGTTGGAATATTTCTTCACACTAATTTTAAATTTGAAAAAGTTGAACTTCGAAATATCGTACCAATCGAAGCGCTAGGCATTAAAATTACGAATATAAAGCCACAATTAATTTTAATTTCGGTTTATATTTCTCCTAGCAGTAAGCCTAGTTCCTCAAATTTTAGAAATTTATTCTCTATTTCTGAAAATTTTCCGGAATGCGACATTATCATTGGAGGAGATTTTAATGCTCACTCGTCATACTTTGGGGATAATGAAACGGATTCACAAAGAAGAGATGTTCTGATTCATGAATACAGCCTTCCTTCCTACTATTGAACGAACCTGACGTTCCAACGAGAATCACCACACCAAGAGTAAAACCATCTATACTAGACCTCACCTTCAACAACACCTGATATAGGTCATAAATTATCATGGACCGTATCTTCCGAAAACCTTGGCAGTGGCCATTTTCAAATCATAATAGAATTGAGTGATGCTATCATTGACCAAAGGAAATTTTACAGTAGAAGAAATTTTAAGAAAATGGATGAATCTATATAGCTACCTTGAACTAATTATGGGGTAACAACCGCGGAAATTATCTTTCAGTTACCAGTATATGCAATCTAATTAACCAAGCTGGAGAATCTGCTATCCCACGAACAAAGATCCCCTATAAACCGAATTTTCATCCACAAAATTGGTGGAATAACGCTCTAAGCATCGCTAACAATGAAAAATTACGAGCCATAAAGGATTACAAACACAATATGACTATCGAAAACTACAATCTGATGCGGAAAAAAATAAATAAAATGAAAACTCTAATTAAGAAAGCAAAAAAAGAATCGTGGAAAAAGTACGTTGAAGCCATAAACTCCCAGCATATTAGCAACATGTGGAACAAAGTGACAGCATTAAAAGGAAAATCAGCCAAAAAAGAAAACGTAGTAACCTCAAAGTTAGAAACTGCTTCCATGCTCCTCCAACAGTTCTTTAATATATTTGAACCAAGACGTAGAGTTTCTTTTGAGCAACCCATCTCATGTAGCAACAATGATCCTCTGACCATGCCTCTACAATTGTTTTTTTTTTTTTTTTATTCGTATATATTACAATTTGTCATAATAGACAATAATAATAGTGCTACAGGATCTCATTCATACAATATTTACAATATAAACAAAAGGAAAGTCAAATTACATAAAATAAAATCAAAATAAATAAACGTATACAATAACAAAATTTATAGACAAAATAAATACAAATAAATGAAGTTAACAAATAAACAAACAAAACATGTCTCATTCATACCTATGTACAATATTTACAATCAGCTCGGGAACCCCGGACGGGGCTTGTCCCCCCACTTGTGGAAGGACAAGCAGAGCCCAAAGGATCCCAGCGCCTCCCTCTCAGCCGCATCACTGGTCTACAATTAACTGAACTAGAAGCAGTATTGAAAGGAGAGAAAGGTACTGCCCCAGGTGTAGACGAAATCAACTATACCATGATTCAGCTACTACCACCGCTCTGGAAAGACCAATTAATAAAGACTTTAAACCAAGTATGGTACAAGTCCCAAGTCCCGAATGAATGGAGAATAATTCAGATTGTACCAATTCCTAAACCAGGTAAGGATCCTTCACTCATATCATCTTACAGACCCATAGCACTAATACCTTGTATAGCCAAAGTTTTCAGCCTGATAGTCCAACACAGGTTAGAATGGTTTCTAGAAAAAAGAAATACTTAGCCCATACTGTTTTGGTTTTAGCAAAAATAGATCCACTACTGACTCAATTTGGTACTTAACAAACAACATCTACAAAGCCTTCAACCAAAAAAGGATTCTACTTGCAGTAACAATAGACGTAGAAAGAGCATACGACAATGTCAAACCGGCAATACTCATAGATAAATTGAAAGAACATGGTGTTACATCGCTCATAACCAACTGGATATCTAGTTACCTTTCAGTGCGCACCTACCTGATTCAAACTGATGAAGGCCCAGTGACATTTGATTCATATAATGGTTTACCCCAAGGAGACGTCCTCAGTCCCATACTATTCAATTTATACACTGAGCACATCACTAATAACCCACCAGATGACTGCGAAATCATACAATTTGCAGACGATTTCCTTATTTTCGCCATAGTAGAAACCCCAGAGAAAGGAATACAGCTACTAAAATGTGCTTATGAATAGTTTATGCTTAATACAAGGATTCGAAAAAAATCGGATTAGAAATCAATCCTAGAAAAAACAAATTGATACCATTTACAAGAATACGAAAATTCGACTTAACAAGCTTTAACATCACCACTCCTAACTATAACCTCGTTGCGCAAGCACAAATAAAATTCGTGGGAATGACTTTTGATCGTAAGCTTCATTTAAAAACACACTTGACAAATATAAAGAATCATCCTCAAAAAAATGTCGATTAATCAAAACTCTTAGTAGGGGTTTACTGGGGTTCCCATCCCCACAATATGCTCATGTTTTATAAATCCATCGTCCGATCCATTTTTTAATACTGCTGCTTAATTTACAACGAAACGAAATCTCCTCTTATTAAAAAATTAAATACTTTTTAGAATTGTGCAATAAAAATATGCATTGGGGCATTTAAAACTACTCCGTTAAATGCACTGCTAAATGAAGCAGGAGAGATGCCCCTACCCTTGAGAAGAGCCTGGCTCACCAAGAAGTACATTATAAAAACTTTTTCTGATCAAAGGCACCCCGTAAGAAAAGCAATTACCTCTAATAACATTGATTGCCCCCACACGAAAATTCTGATTACAGAAATGCAACCCCTACTTCAGGCAACACAAACAACTAAACGTCCCTTAGATTGCAATACGCCGCTTCCGATTAAAATGCTGCAAATCAATAGTAATCCTAAATTTTCTACCACACACGGAAGAAAATCTTCATATAACCCAACCGTATTAAAATAATTGGCTTTAAACACAATAGTAAATGATTACCCAAACCATGTTCAGATCTTCACGGATGCCTCCAAATCCTTCCACCAAACTGCAATAGCTGTTATTGATCCAGTCAAGGATTACACAATTTCGGTCGCTCTACCTTCTAAATTCAGTGTTTTTAGTGCTGAATTGTATGCCATTCTCAAAGCAGTTTGTTACTTTCAACGTGAATACTCTAACGCCAATATAGTCTTATTCACAGACACGGCATCCTCGTGCAAACTATTGGAAAATGTTTATACAAACAAATTAAGAACCTGTATAGCTCTAGATATTATCTGGAATATACAAACCGGCAGCAACAGTTATAACTTCCAATGGATACCAAGTCATAAAGGGCTGTCAGGAAATGAAGCGGCAGATAGAGCTGCCGGGGAAAACAAACTACGATATAAAATGGCAAAGTACCTCTCCAAGACCTTTTAAAATGTGTGCAGAAAGAAGCAGTCCAGGAATGGCAGGAGAAATACGACTGGGAGTCACAATTTAAAGGCAAAGATTACTATCAAACCCAGCCAACCATTAGTCTTATACCATGGTTCTCCAATAACCAACAACTTGATAGGAAAGAAATTTCACAATTAGTAAGACTACGGACTAACCATGGATGCACAAAAAAATGTCTCAATTTAATAAAAATAGAAAAGGATGACAATTGCGTAACGTGCAAAGTCCCTGAAGACCCGCGCCACATTCTATTCCGATGCAGAAAATATAGAAAGCAAAGGGATCAAACCTTAGTGGTTCCCCCAGAAACAGTAGCCATGTTTTACAAAAGTTAGACAAAGAAAAGTTTATGAACATCAAGCAATTCTTGATTTAAAATCTAAAGAAAGAAAAAGAATAAAAAGATTTTAATTTAATTTTAATATTATTTCATTTTTTCTATTTCTTTTGAGTCACCTTCCTCTCTCATTTACATTATTTTGTTTTATTCTCTATTTTATTAATTTATTGATCTTTTTCTATTATATTTGGTTCCGTAACCTAAGTTTTTTATTAAATTATGGCAAACAGGTATTGACCATATAGGTCATTTGCATAATCAAAAAAAAAAAAAATGTATTGTAAAGATGTTTTCCGAATATCTGGGCGTTCTCTTTGTCAGTTCTTGTCCAGGTTTGGTTTTCAGTCAGGAGTGGATGGTTACAGACTTCAACTTTTTAAATTCAAAATTTCGTTTTTTCTTAACTCAACTATTAGTCCTATAATAAGACCATGAAAAATGATAACTATGAAAATTCCAGCCGTCCATCATACATCTCAGACCTCCTACTATTCAAATCCTAGATTTATTCCCGCAACACTCGTGTGCGCCCTTCTGATTTATAAATTATGGCTCAGCAAACCTCAGCTTTCGACATATCTTTTGTTCCCTGATCCTCTTCCATAATGAACTCTATTCCATCTTATATTCGTTACTCTAATACACTTCCGACCTTAAACCCCGTTTATTGAATTACTTCCTATCCATTCAATTGCCTAAGAATCCTGACAAGATCCAATTTTAAATGAAATTGTTTACATATAAATAAATCAGATATGTTATTTATTTATTTTATTTTTTTATTGCAATTTAATTAATTCCCTATTTTAATGTGTGCACTTTCTCATTCGTTGTCGTATGATATGCATAAAAACTCAAATTAAATTACAGAAAACATTTTCTCGACACACAGATTACGTCTGCTCATAACAGGTGCGAAATTTTTAAACTAGAAGGTCTCGGGGCCATCTTATTTTCAGACGCCTCGGAGGATTATCAGGAATCGAAGAGGATGATAGGATAGAAACTAGTGGATTAGAGTGGAAATGGAGCTTTTCATGGAATGATTGATATCTGGTTCGGGCTAATTCAGTAACATATGGGATATTAAGGTCTTTATGGATGAGCTTATTCGTGACAAAGTAAGGAGCGTTAAGGATTTTACGAAGGATTTTGGATTGTAAGGATTGGATACGAGAAGAATTTGATGGTTTGGTAGAGCCCCATAGCTCTACTCCGTAAGTCCATATCGGTCTTATGATGGTCATATAAATAAGTCTTTTGTAATTAAGTGGAAGATGGGAGCGTTTGTCTAGTAAGTGTTGGAGTAGTCGAAAACGTCGGGCAGTTTCTTGTCTTTTCAGTCTTGTACGGGGATTCCAAGTCAGACGTTTGTCAAGGTGGAGTTCGAGGTATCGGATCTGTTCAACAGGGGCTAGTTGAGTGTCATTAAAGGATATTGTGGGGCAGGAAGTCATTGGTTTACGGCGTAAGGTAAAGGTTATTTGGTGGGATTTGTTAGAATTAATTTTAATTCTCAATTTCTGACACCATACTTCAAGGTCTCGGATGTGGGATTGAAGAGTGTGGGAGGCAGTAAATGGATCATTATCTACCGATAGCACACACGTGTCATCAGCATAAGTCGAAAGGAAAGTATTAGGATGGGTTGGGATATCAGCTGTATAAACTGTATAAACGACATGTCCTAGGATGCTGCCTTGGGGAACACCAGCAGATTGAGAAAAAAGGGAGGAATAGGAGCTGTGGTGATTTATTTGGAAAGATCTATCAGCAAGGTAGGACTGTATAATAAGAAAATAAGTAGGAGGGAGAAATAGGCGGAGCTTGTAAAGCAATTCCGGGTGCCAGACTCGGTCAAAGCCCAGTTCTACGTCAAGAAAGGCTCCCGTGCAGTACAATCCGCGTTCCAACGCAGAGGAGACAACGTCCACCACACGATGACATTGCTGGATAGTGGAGTGAGATGTACGGAAACCGAATTGATGATCTGGACTAATATGATGGGAATCAAGGATTGGGTAGATTCGTTTCAGAAGGAGTTTTTCCAGAATTTTTCCCATAATACATAAAAGAGATATGGGACGGTAGGAAGATGGATTTTCAGGTGACTTTTTGGGCTTAGGGATCATTTTTACTATAGATAATTTCCAGGAGGCAGGAAAATAAGTAGTACGGAGTACGGCATTGTAGATGTAGGTGAGGAATAGGATGGCTTTTCGAGGGAGATGTTTCAAGATGTGGGAAGTGATTTGGTCATGGCCAGGAGCTTTTCGAGCAGGTAATCTATGAATGATATTGGATATTTCTGAAGGATGGAAAGCTTTAGGTAGAAGGGTCATTTGGAGGGGAATAGTTAGGTCTTCTTCTATTCTTTCAAGGTGTTCGGGATTAAGGATATCTGGATGGGGAGTATAAGTATTGTAAAGATGTTGTCCAAATATCTGGGCTTTCTATTCGTCAGATCTTGTCCAGGTTTGGTTTTCAGTCAGGAGTGGATGGTTACAGTCTTTGAACTTATGAAGTTTTTTTGTAGTTGTCCATAATGATTTGTCTGTTGTAGTAAGATTTTCAGTAAAGCTGAGTAAATTTTGAATTTTTTATGTTTTTATTTCTGACTTGAGTTTGTTTGTTAGTTTGGTATAAGAAGTTTTGTCAGCTGGGTATCGAGTCTTATGCCACTTCGATCTCGCTCTGCGTTTTTCTTTTATTAAGAATCGAATGTGCTGTGGCAGATCAGTATGTTGAGTAGTTAGAGAGTTAGTGGTCTTTGTGTTGTCAATAATACTGCAAGTTATGGAGTCAGTCAGTTTTTTTACAGCTATATCAATATCATTGTTTGTCTTGAGTGGAGTGTTCAAGTCCAATTTGCTTTCCAAGTCCAGTCGAAATACGTCCCAGGTTACTCGTCCTTTGATCAATGTATGAAGAAGGGGTTTAGGAACAAAACTGGAATGCAAGGAAAGCAAAACCGGGCTATGATCTGAGGAAAGGTCGTTCAGTGATCTGATTATTGTTTGGGAGGAGGAAATTTGAGAGGAGATAAATATATCCAGGATATCAGGTTTTTTTTTTAGAGATGTTGGCCAATATGTGGGATTCATGGGTGAGAGGACAGTATAGCTATGGGAAGTCAAGACACTGGAAAGGAGATTACCTCGGGAGTTGGAAGTTCGGCAACTCCACCGTTGGTGTTTAGCATTATAGTCTCCTCCAGCGATAAAGCGCGGTCCGAGGGATCGAAACAGGATTTCAAGTTGGTTAAAGGAAAGGGAAATACCAGGAGGACTGTATACAGCTGCGAGGGTGAGATGGAAAGGACGAGTGGAAATGGTCACTGAGGTTGATTGTATGGCGTCAGTTGGAGTAGATGAAATAAGGGAATGAGGTAAGGACTTATGGATAAGGATGCATGACCCGGCATAGGAAGTGTTGTCTGGGTGGTCCGATCTATATGTGATGTAGTAACGTATGTAAAAACGTGTTCGTCGTGTAAAGTGAGTTTCAGTCAAAAGTGCTATGTCAATATGGTTGTCATGGAGAAATATGTCCAATTCGTCACGATGGTTGAGTAGGCCGTTAGCGTTCCACAATAGGATTGCTAGGGGCTTTACACTCATTGTGAGAAATTGAATGGGATTTGGGTAAGGATTCTAGTGAGAAGGGTGATTAGTGGTAGGATAGTTTCTTTAAGATCTGAGAGAAAGGACTGAAGAATGGAGCATATGTTGAAAGGATCTTGGTTGGGATACGGCTGTGGGTAAGAGACTTGTGGATGATTTGTATAGTCAGGATTGTTGGCTTGGGGCTGGACTCGCCGTGGGGTAGGATGATGTTCAGTCCGCTGAGGTACTTGAGGCGAGGGGTTTGGTTGAGTCAGCTGAACAGAAGGAGATGGTATATGGGGAGGATGTTCAGGAGGCAATTTTACCCGTAAGGGTAGAAGATGAGGAGGAAGGGATCGATTTGCAGGTTGTGGGTTAGGATGGGAGGCAGGAGGCTTGGTTTGGGATTTAGGAGGCGCCTGTCGCCGTGGCTGTTGATTCTTGTTGGCGATGATCTCGGAGGAAGGCTTTTTGGTGTGCTCTGTGAGTTCCTTGATGGCAGTTGTAGTTGGCAGCTGTTGAACGACGATACCTGTTTGTTTCACAATTTCCGGGAAGTTAGTAAAATCCAAATCAGGTCCCTTTGGGCGAATCTTCTGTTCCACTCGTGGTTCCGGTAGGTGCTGTGTTCTCTGCCTTAGAAGATTTTTATATACGCTACAGCCCCTATAGCTAGCCGGATGGCCTTCACCACAAAGTGCACACTTTGCAGGCTCATTAGGGGGTTTGAGGCATGTATCAGAGGTGTGTGGCCCGGCACACTTAACACACCTAGCAGGGTGATAGCAGTAGGACTTTTTGTGCCCTAAAGTTTGACATCTGGTGCACTGGACGATTATTGTTCTCTGTCTTGGCTCTTCAAACCGAACTGTCGAATATCCCAGCCGTCTTACCTGGAATATCTCCATGTTATTCCTGGCTGGCTCCAAATCCACGAAAAACAGGGGCAACGCATATTTTTCTTTGGGGTGCGTTACAGAAGAGATGTTTCTAACTTTATGGCCAATTTCTTCTAGGCCGCTTTTGATGGCTTCAGTAGGAGTGGATGAGTGGAGCCCTCTCAAAACTACTCTATTAGGTCTATCTTGTTTTAGTTGGTAGCAATGGAAATCGAAAATTGTTGTACTTAAATAAGTGATCAGTTTTTTGTAACTCTCCTTATTAGTAGTATTAATGTTTATGCCATTTATACGTGAAAAACATTGAAAGTTTGGCTGGCCAATTAGATCAGAAATTTCTTTACCGAACGAGAGGAAATTATTTATATTTGAGACATATATTGGAGGTGGTTCGGGGTCAGAAAATCCTTGTGGTTCCGAGAGTTAGTTTTTAATGTTGGCATTAGCTGAAGTGCTAGAGGTAGAAGTAGAAGCAATAGGTTTTAAAGTAGATGGCACCGTTGATTCATTTAGGTTGGCTGCAGTGGTACTGCGAGTTTTAGGTGGTGATGGCATTGTTTTTGATTGCTGTTTGGTCTTAGCCGCTTTGTTTTTATTTTTTTTATTTGGTGAGTTACTAGCGGAACCAGTGTTCTTTCTCTGGCGTTTCTGCAGTGACCGTGGCTTTAAATACTGTGAGTCCGACTCGCTTATTTCAGAAAAGGGAGTCTCCTCCGAGTCGTCACCAAGATTGGGTCTGATTTAGATCCATAACTTAATTTAATAAGAAAAAAAAATTTAAAAATGACATATATATATATATATATATATACCTAAAGAAATTAAAGAGACCTATAAAAATTGAACAAAATATATATAATTATTAGAAAAGAAATATATACTTAAAGAAATAAATAATTAAGAAAATTAACCTTGAAGATCTTAAAACTAAACTATTTACAATTATTTACATATGCAATAAAAATATAAAAAAAAAAAAAAAAAGGAAACATTTCTAAGTTAATGAAAAGAATTAAATAAATGTCTTAAAGAAAAAAATAAAATAGAAAAGAAAAACTCAATTGAGGAATAAAACTAATGTTTATAAATTACGTCGGTCAACAACAGTCCTGGCCGAGACCTTGTCAACACTAGGGAAGGATTAGCCGGCACAGCTGGCCCTTATCTCCAGCCCATGCGGTCACTAGTCTGTAATTGTCTTTAAAACAAAACACCACTCACCTCTCTTTTGTGTTCGGTAAAGTATTCAACAGTGCAATATCTCACGATTCACAAAGTTTGAAGGATATTCATGCGGTAACACAGTGATTAGAAGGTAAGAAAGATAGAGCTATACGTATAGTGAACTGTACTCGCAGCCAAGACAACCTTGATCAGGTGCGAAATAACTCATATTTCTTTCTCTTAAGATGACCGTCTTTGGATCAAACCTTAGTGCGAAAATTTAATTTAGTATCATGATCAAAGACATCGCGATTTCCGATTAAGGTACAAGGAGTAATATAATCACTCCTACGCTTGGTCGGTGTGTGTTGCCTTCAAGGACTGACAGACCGCTCATATCCAATGGGGGGAAACGCAAAATGGCTTTCCGTAATGAGTGGTCACCTATTTTTGGCGGGCGCACATCCACCAATTAGCCAACTTTAATTACCTATCTCAAGGTCCTTTACACGCTTTCCGACACCGGCTACTAACTTGATCAAGTGTAAACAAAAAAAAATTAAGTCAGGTTTAAAATCCATCAATTAAATAATATTTATTTGTTTTGTTACGTAACTATCAGTGAACCTTTTAGGATCAAAAGTAAAGAAAGGAGAATATATTATAGCTTATACTAATCTTTTATAAAAATGTCACCTGAATAAAGAGATAGAAAGTTATCAAGCATTTGTTCATTCACAGTTATTAGAACAAAATCGAAGAGTTTATGATGCCCCACTTCGTCAGGAAGCATTAAAATGTGATTTTAAGCTGCATTCCATTGGTTAACGATCTGTTGAAAATTAATGGTGAAATGTTCTCTATTTTGTAAATAGCAACAGGAATAGAAACAATTCTAGTTCAAACAGTGACAGTCGGACGTGAGCGCCAACCTATCGGTTAGTCATAGGGTAGGAGCACTTTAGCAATGCACGGCTGGGCAAATCTTACCAAACCCTACGACCATTGCATTAATCTGCTTTTTAGCAGCTAGTGTTAATGATCAATTGGACACAATAAAACTTTCAATCAAGGAGTAAAAACGATTTAAAAGAATTACTAGAAAATAATTACTACAGTACAATGGAACAGCTCTCACCACAAATGAAAGTGAAGGATAAGGCTAATATTTCCAACGAAGGAAGATTTTTATACAGTCGAATATAAAAATAGTTTTATTATATCTTAGTTATTTTATTCAGACTTTAAAGGCTACATCGTACTGCCTTTATCATTGTAATTTTTATTTTGGATGTCGGAATCTAAGAATAATGTGAACATTTTATGACCATCCTATGAAAATACTTGCCAGTACAGTAAAAACAGCTGCGTGAGGATATGAAAAAAAAAACAACTAATAAGACAATTTATTGTTTTAAAATTGTATATGAATCTATGACGATTATATTTCATAAGAAACTGAAACAAGTTATTAAGATAGTCATATTTGCTGATATATCCGAAACAGCGGTGTTAGCAATGATCTGAAACAGGAATAATGGTCCAAAATGTGTTCTGAGCTTTACATGTCGCAGATTTGACATCTCGCCTGAAGATTCCTTTCGAGGATGCGCCTGGTATAACGGACATGAGGCGAATTTCTTCTGGGCGGTTCCTGAATATCCGTGGCAATGGTTGAGACCTTCCTAAACCTTGTTTGAATCATTGGGCCGAAGTTGCACATAACCTGTAAACCAAATTGGAACCATGCAGATTGATCTTAGGCTCGGAAACTAAGGTACTTCTTGCTTCTTTGACAACTGTCTCAGCTAGTTTTCGGTTATTCCAACAGGATTTGGAAGATAAATTTTATGGCTTGGTTAGTTTTTCTGAATTAGTTGTAGGATGGAAAATTACATGGGGCTCTTAGAAAAGACAGCTGAGTATGAATCCTGGCATATTAAGATGTTCTGATGTTTATCCCTAAATTTAAATTATGGATGAGACAATGAGCCAAAGTATAATTATAAGATCTATTAATAAAAATAAATCTTAGTTTTATGATTCAGGAAAATATAATGCGTAATTTAGTCCAAGGGAATGAAGACA
Source organism: Piezodorus guildinii (assembly GCA_023052935.1). Lineage (NCBI taxonomy): Eukaryota > Metazoa > Arthropoda > Insecta > Hemiptera > Pentatomidae > Piezodorus > Piezodorus guildinii. The sequence goes on along the minus strand of CM041295.1, from coordinate 162,483,675 downwards.
GAATATGTGGCATCTCATTAACCATTAATGGTGATGGTTGATATCGTTATAAACGAGAGCGTATTTTAAACCAAGTACTATAATTTAGGTGAGGGCCCTTAAGGACTCTTAAGGTAATGGCGTTGATTGCCCTCATCGAGGTACGCAGCAAATCTTGAAAAGTCCCTTTGATAAAACGCCGGCATCATACTTCACTCCATGTTATCGTTATCAGAAGTACTTTAATGTCTACTCCAAGAACTTAAACGCTTCTCAGTCAGTTCTCTTAATTGTCTGTTTAAGAGGATAGTTATCGGATTGTCGCTAACGATTTAAGTATCAATAACGCAGTTGCAAATTCACCCTGCCAATAAACACTAGCTTTTATCTTTACGAATCAGTTTCCAACTGATCGACTACAGTAATCTACAACTTTCCTCCCGCTAAGTACGACAAAATGCTGTTCTGGATTATAAAGTGGTATCAAAGTTGAGTTCCTTTTTCATTGTAGGGCACCGGCTAAAAAGTTAAATTATTAATTTTTAGCTAAAACATCAAGTTCAGGTTCTCACGTCAATAATAACAAAAAATATTGAACATTTCTTAGTCTTTCTCCTCTAATTTCGCTACAGTTCTGCGCATGCGCATGAGTATAGCAGTCATCATTCAAATCGTCTCTCGGATTTCTTGCTTTTTCAGTTTGAATTCACTTCAGTACAATCTTGAAAACATCACCAGACTTCAGGATAACAAAAGCAGTAAATATTGGAGCAAAAAACAGTAAGTTTTGTTACAATTTACAGTGTAAGTGAACGCTGGGTAACCTCTTCACATCAGCTGATTGCCAACAGCCCGGCAAGGCCGGGATTGGTTTTCTTTTCTTTAGTTATTATTTTATTTCCCACATCTAGTTATTATATCTTTATCTTATTCACATGAAATGCGATATTTTCACCAAGTGATGTCCTCCAAAACATCAACTAAAAGATCTAGATCGAGTGGTTCAATCACGTCTCCCATAAAACAAAGACCCCGCCGTGAAACTAATACAAAATTAAATCAGCAAGCAACCCCTTCAGGTACCAATACCGAATCTGAACCACAACCTGGCACATCGTCACAAGGGATGACTGACGAATCTCCGTTTTTCACCCCAAATCCTTTTCAAATCCTACATAATGAAAAAGAAAACATGGAATCTGCTCCTACACCCAGTCAACCACGGCCTCCACCGATATTTGTCAAAAATATTAAAAATTTTCAGTTGTGTGCTCAATTGAATAAAATTACCGACTCCACCAGCTACTACTGTATGAGTAGAATCAATGACACCAAAATATAACCGACCACCGCCGAGACGTATAGAAAAATAGTGAAATATCTAACTGATACTAAAGCGGATTTCCATACTTACCAGCTACGCCCAGAGAGATCTCTTAGAGTAGTAATCAGAAATCTACATTCTTCTACACCAGTTGAAACTATCAAAGAAGAACTTATGGAGATGAGTTACAAAGTGCGCCAAGTCACTAATGTCATAAAAGATAGAGTTCAACTTCCTCTATTCATCGTCGACTTGGAACCATTGTCAGGGGTAGATAAAATTTATGATCTAAAAAGACTGTACTATACAAATGTAAAAGTCAAAAAACCTAACACCAAGAGAGAAATTGTTCAGTGTCACCATTGTCAGGCGTATGGTCATACCAAAAGTTATTGTTATCACATACCACGCTGCGTGAAATGCGGTGAACAGCACAAGTCTGTGGAATGTACAAAACCGAAGTAGACACCCGCTGTATGTGCTCATTGCCTCAAGGACCACCTGGCCAACTACAAAGGATGCCAGATCTATAAGCAACTAAGGACCAGGTATCAAAAACCCCAAGTACTAGATGAAACAGAAAGACAGACAAGAACTAGAAGAGAACCCTCAAAAATAATCGATGCAAATGTATCATTTGCCCACTTACTTTGAGGTGGGAACCAATGTAGTGAAGCCGAGGCCCTGCCGGAACTGCAAAATGTACCTCAATATCCTCAGTCCATTCCACAAATACCTCTTCCTCAAAACGTAATCAGTCCTAAAAATCCTCATCCACAACAAATCTCTCATATCCCCCCTCCTTCAAATGCCACAGACCTTACCATTTTGATGACATCCTTCATTTCCGAAATCAAATCCCTTGTCATGCCCCTAATCACAATCCTTACGAATCTTGTATCAAATCTCATTCCTACCTTAAAAAATCCATAAATGACCTCACCTAATTCCTTATCTATTCTCCTATGGAATGCGAATGGTGTTAAAACTCACACTGACGAACTTACAGCCTTACTGCAAGACAAAAAAGTTGATGTTGCACTCATTACTGAAACTAGACTAACCACTAAACATTACTTCAAAATACCTGAATACACGACATACCGGACAGACCATCCAGACGGCAAAGCCCATGCCGGTACAGCTGTCATTGTCCACCGATCCCTCTCCCTTCCCTTACACCCACTTCCCGCCCATGACTTCCTACAAGCCAATTCTGTTATAATCAAGACCTTTTCCTTTCCGCTCGTCATCGCATCAGCATACTGCCCTCCTAAACATTCTATTTCCATTACCCAATTTGGATCCTTCCTCAACTCATAGGGGAATCACGTTATTATGGGTGCAGACCTAAACGCCAAGCACCAACAATGGGGTTCCAGAACCACAAATACTCGTGGACGTACATTGCAGGCTGCACTCAACTCCCGACGCCTTAATCTCCTACCTCCCAATTCCCCTACCTACTGGCCAACAGACCGTAATCCAGACATCCTCGACTTCTTCATCCACAGCGGATTAGGCTCTCTGAACTATTCCGTAACCCGCCTTGATGAACTATCCTTTGACCATAGTCCACTGATCCTAGATGTATCCTTAACACCTATTCCTAAACCTGTCCCACCGTCATTCATCAGAGGCCCTATCAACTGGAACCTCTTCCGCGAAATCCTCACCAATGATATTGACCTCAGAGTGACTCTCAAAACCCAAACTGACCTTGACGATGCCGTCTATTCCTTTACAACCTCGATTCAACAAGCCGCCTGGACTGCCTCCGTTCCCAAGCACTCCCAAATAAATCCTTACTAAAACCATTTACCAAAACACCTCCTCGACCTAATCCACACCAAACGCCGAGCCAGAACATTATGGCAACGCACCCGTCGCCCATCAGATGGCCACTCCTATAACTTTTATTACAGACAATTAAAGCGGGAGTTGGCGATCTTCCGTTCCCAATCCTACAATTCTTTCCTCTCCTCTCTCTCGACTCGTGACAATTCCTTGTGGAATGTCACGAAGATAATTCTAAAATCCCCCCTGATATCCCATCCTCTCCGGCGTAGTAATAATTCCTGGGCTGCTTCTGACAAAGATAGGGCCCAGGAATTTGCACTACACCTTTCCAAGGTATTGACTCCTAATTCTGATCTCAATCCAACCCATACCGCAATAGTTGAAGAGTTCTTTAGGTCACCGATACCAATTTCCTTACCACCTAAAGCAATCAATCCCTCTGAGGTCAAATATCTTCTTAAAAAGCTTCCTCTCCGTAAATCCCCTGGATACGATCTCCTTACTCCTCAAATCCTAAGACAACTTCCACCTAAAGCCATTACATTCCTTACATCCGAATCCTAGCCAAATTTCACAATTTTCCTTCACACCAGTTTGGATTCCGTCCTCAACATTCCACGGTTCAGCAGTTCCAAGGACTCCGAGTTGTAGACCACATTTCCTCCGCCCTTGAGTGCAAGGAGTATTGTTCGGGTGCCTTTCTGGACATAGCGCAAGCTTTTGACCAGGTGTGGCACCCGGGATTGCTCTTTAAGCTCAAAGCCCATTTACCCAAATCCTTATACCTAGTCCTCCGATCCTATCTATCAAACCGCTCCTTTCGAGTTCGCTGTGGTTCAGAGTTTTCCAAGCATTATACTGTTGAGGCCGGTGTTCCTCAAGACAGCGTCTTAGGACCCGTCCTCTACATCCTCTATACCGCCGATATCCCTACCGATCCCGATACCTTTCTGGCAACATTTGCTGATGACACAGCCATTTTATCATCCGATTCCGATCCTGAAGCAGCATCTAAATCTCCAAAGGCACCTTTCCCTTGTCGAAGACTGATGCAATGCTTGGCGCATTAAGGTGAACGAAAGCAAATGCACTCACGTCACATTCACCCTTCGACACAACTCCTGTCCAACGGTTAATTTCAATTCCATATCGCTTCCTTCCTCAGACACAGTCCGGTATCTGGGCTTTTTACTAGACAAAAGACTAACGTGGAACCCACATACAAGACTTAAAAGAAAAGAACTCAACCGCAAATTCGGCCAGTTATACAGACTATTAAACGGAAAATCTCATCTTACCGTTGACAACAAATTACTAATATACAAGACAGTACCTACGGACCTGCGGACTTGAACTGTGGGGGACAGCTAAATACTCTAACATCAAACGCATCCAATCCTTCCAATCCAAAGTCCTACGAACAATAGTTAATGCTCCCTATTATGTTTCCAACTGTACCTTACACCACGACCTTAATATTCCATTTATTTTAGATCTGGTACCATCCAAATTTTCTAAATTCCATCAAAACCTTCTTCATCATCCTAATCCTTTAGCTCAATCCCTCTCCAGGTCCAACCACCCCTACAACCTCCACGAAGATTGAAACGGCAGTGGCCCAGCGACGTTCTGTAAACATTTATACTTGAGTTCTGACACTGGTCAGATCCTCCACTCATGGACTATATGTTTGTGGCTATTGCGCCCTAACTCAGCCACTACTGGCTATGACCAGTGATGCAGCTGAGAGAGAGGCGCTGGGATCTCTTGGATTCCGCTTTTTTCCTCCACAAGTGGAGGGAAAAGCCCAGTCTGGGGTCCCATTAGCAGTTGTATATATTGTATATAGTTATGTTTGTTTGTATGATGTTTATTTATTTGCCAACTTTTTATTTATCTCAATTATAGGTTGTTGTTTGTTTTTTTTTCTTTTGTTTTATATTATTGTTCATATAAATGATTTTTTTTCTATTTTATGTAATTTGACTTTATCGTTTTTTTCTGTATATATTGTATGAATGTGGTCCTATATCTCTATTACTATTGTTCATTCTGAAACAGATTGTAATATTTCTCAATAAATAAATATTTAATTAAATTTTGCTATACAAATTATCTTTTATAAAAGAGATCAGATTTTCTTGTCAACATAATCCTACCATATAGCTATCAATTATTTATCAGGATAAAAGTATACAACTTAATGTATTAAACGGTCGAAGGTTCCCGTTTTCACTGTCAAGATATTGCAATAAGAAAATTTGGAAGATTGCCATAGAACAATTGAGACGTTGATTTCCGAAGGTACTAAAGGACATTTTTTACGAAATTGATTTTTTTACATATTTTTTAATTTTTATTCTCGTCACTTAGTTTTATCTAAATCTTGTATTTCATTATATCCAATGAACTCTCTAGTCCTTTAAAAACGCGATTTACAAATGCAATTATTTTCTAAAGGTACTAATTATACATTTAGTTTCGTGCCAAATCATACTAAAACATTTCATTTCATGCTTTTAATATGATGTTACCAATATACTAAAAAAACAATTATATATTTTGATACGAAAAGAATCAAATTAGTGGATTTAATAATAAACATATTGTTTTGTATATATTGTGTGAATGTAGTATGAATGTTGTACTTGATCACTATTAAAAATATCCTAATTAGGACAGATTGTAATACTACTCAATACAAATTGTTTTTGTTTACTCTTGAAAAAAAAAAATAATAATAAGAGATTTTTTCGCTTCCTGTGAAATTTCCTAAAATGTATATAGTATAATAAACGTCTCAATAATACATAAAAATAGATAAAGAAGAAATAAACATAGGTGTGTGTATATATATATATATATATATATATATATTTTTTTTTATTTTTAATTTATAGAAATTTACAACTGTATTAGTAATTACATCAAGTAAATTGGGTAGTAATATAGATACTATACATGAAAAGACATGAAGAGAATATGCCCATTGGTAGCACCTCACTAGCTAATCTACACTAGAAGGTCTTGAAGCCATATTCTTTTCAGACGATTTAAATTTTGGTTCTGAAAGGCGCTCTGAAAAACGTTGAGCTGGGTACCGACAAAGTGCTTCTAGCAGGCGTGTGTTTGTAGACTATGATGTGTATATACCGTTTTAAACAATGAAGGCTTATAAATATAGCTTTATTGACAACATAATGGATGGCAAACGCAAATTTATCTGTCAGTTTCTGTCAGATAAATTTATCCGACGTATCTCACAGAAAGACAATCCATATTACTCGAAGATTTTAATGCAGACAATAGTGTCTAATGAGATTAAATAAAAAAAAAAATAAAAAAAATCAAGTCAATACTGTTTGAAGATCCTCATACCGCATATGCCCATCTAGAATACGATACAAGAAGAATAAGGTATTTGTACCCACTACCTAGGAGTTAAGTCACCCCGAAGACGACTCAAATATTCTGGTATTTTGATAGGGTGGTTCGCTCATCGCAAAACTTTCAATTACTAAATTCCATTTAGCTCCCATGGAAACATCCAGTTTCGATTATATGATAAAAATAATAACTACAAGAAGTTTATGCGTATTTCGTGACTCTCCATTAACTTCTGTCATTTTTTATATTGTTGATTTTTTTTTTTTTTTTTTTTTTTTTTTATGGTATATGGTCTTTATGTTTCAGACGGTATGCAATAGCGGCATAAATCCAAGTTATGACTCTTACTTCAGGTAATTAGTTTTCTACTTGAAAAGATTTCCCCTTTCTTTTCCTGGCTGTTCTATCAGAATATCTCTGCCATAATATTGTACATTAATAATAACAGTTTGATTGTTTGAGACTTTTATCCAAAAAATATGTAACATCAGTATTATCAAGCGGGGCTTCTTTTAAGTCCATTTTGGCGTTAAATATTTTACTATCGGTATCCTTTCCATCTTTTATATTTAATATACAGATAAGTAGAAATATAATTAATTAATAATTAAAAATAGTTAGGGCGAAAATATTATGTGATTGAAGAACAAATATAAGTAAAAGCTATTAAGAGCTGTAACGTTGAAAGACTGAAAAAAATCAACCATTGAAGTGCAAATTACTCCATAATCCAATTCTTGCAATTCCAAATCCTTAGTCTATTATATCGCGAATAAATTTTCCCATGAATATTAGCTAATAAATCTAATCCACTAGTCCTTAATTTTTCATAAGCATCCAAATATCATAACCTCTTAACTCAGCATTTTTATGAAAGTGCTATCGATGGTCGAGTCTCAAAAAGGTAATGTGAATTTTTTTTTGTAGATAGATTTTTTTAAATACAGGTTTGTAAACTAAGTTCGTAGTATTTTTCAATATTCCAATTCAATGCTCTCTGTGTTTATAAAATCATGTTTATAAATTCATATTTACTTGGTCAATAATGTTTACATATTCTAAAAAAAGATTAGTTAAGGTTCTTTTACGCATCAGTTTCAAGTGAGATTCCTTATCTTTAAGAGGTATTTTGCTTGCTCAAAATGGAAGAAAAAAAATCATTTACTGATTATATTTTTGCGAAAAGGAAAATCACCTGCATAGAGTGTTAGCAAAATTTGCAGTGTGTATATCGATTATGCCTTATGAGAAAGCAACAAAATTGCCGAGTACAGAACCGGACATTTTGACATAGAAGCCGCAAAACGCTCAGGAAGTCCTTCTACTGTTTTCGAGCTAGACTTACCACACACACACCTTTTTGTGGGACTTGGTCGTTTAAACCAAGGGAACCCTAAAACTCGAATCACCAAATATTTCATGTATAGGTAAGTGAAAGTAATAATATTTAATTACAAAATATTTACTATAAGTAATATTTTATTATATAAGTAGTATATTTTGTATTAGTATAGCAGCATTAGAAGCCTTTATGGGCGAGTATTAAGTACTAGGTTATTAAAAGAATACTCCACGAGAATACCTGAAGAACAAGCTGGTTTTCGTGAGAATAGATCATGCATTGCTCACATATTTACTTGATTGAAAAGAAAAATGTTTGTAACAGATAGTTTTCCATAGATTTGCAGAAAGCCTATGATACGGCTCCATTGTGCAGGCTATGGGAATCATAGGGATAAGAAATTATTTAATCAATACCATCAAAAGCTTGTATAATGGTGCTAGAGCGAGAATAAAAATGAGAAATAGGCTAACAAACCACTTCCAGATCACTAACGGGCTCAAACAAGGGTGTTCTTTATCTCCACTGCTGTTCAATCTCTATGTTGAAGAGGTTCTGAAGATATGGAATAAGAAATACATGGGAATAATGATAGACATTAAATGCCTTTATAACCTGCAAATTGCTGACGACAATGTGATAATAGCTAACGACAATAAAGATGCCAACTACATGCTAAGAAAGCTCCGGGATGAGTATAGAGCATGGGGCCTGGAACTAAGTACAGAAAGAACCAAGCATATGGCATTTAATGGGAACATAGAAGCCTAATTAATAGAAAATTGGGAATCACAAAGGGTAAAGTAGTTTAAATATCTTGGAAGATGGATAATTGAGGATGGCAACTCTTCCAAGGACATCATGGAAAAAATTACGAGAGAAACGGGAACAATTGGAACCCCAAATTCTGTATTATGGAGCAAGCAGATGAGTCTCCCAACCAAAACAAAGGCTATACCATTCCTTTTTGGGGAGCGTCACACTGAATGCAGCAGAAACATGAGTGATTACCAAAAAGGAGGAGGCAAAGATAATATCATTGGAGATGGACTTTTGGAGGCACTCTTGTGCCACATCTGGACTACAGCATGTTCCAACCAAACTATTAGGCGGAATGTCCAAGAAGAAAAAAATGTTTTGAACGAAATAGATATAAAAAGGCTAAAATAGTATGTACATGTACAAAGAATGACAGAGGAGCGATGTCCAAAGATGGCCTTTCTCTATCAACTTATGGAAAGGCAAAAAGGGGAAGACCCAGGAGAGATGGTTAGAGGATGTGGAGGAAGACTGGCTCGACCGAAAGAAGTGGCAAAATAATTTAGGAACGAGAAACAACTAAGTTGTAAAAAAACCGCCAAATAAATTATTTATAATATGTATTATATTATAATAAGCCTTTATTGAATGGCATTCTTGTTTAATCAAAATGGTTAATCTTTAATGATAAAATTGTTAAAAGGTGCCACACGCTTGCTGTAAAGTGGTACTTGGTTTGCCAATTTTGATAAAAACGTTTTTATAATATTAAAGGGCATATATTAAATTTCAATTTCTAATGACTTTTCGTTTTCGAACTGTACCTTCTTCATACACATAGACACTTTCACAGACCTTGGTCATTTAGACCCAGAAGACCCTAAAACGTGTGTTTCCGTTGAAAACTCGAATTACCATATATTTCCTGTATAGTTAAGTGAAAGATAATATTTAATTATAGTAATAATAATATACAAAATATATGTTATAAGTGATACTTTATAATATAAGTGATATATATTATAATAAAACTTTATTACAAAAATCAACTGTTAACTTCGTGCGAGTGCTTTTATGCTTCAGTTTCAACCGAGATTTGTTATCCTTAAGTGGTATTTTGCTTGCTCAAAATGGCAGAGAAAAAAATTTCCCTCATTTAATGATTTTTTATTTCGGAAAATAAAATTCCCCTACACAGGCGGAAATTTTGACTTGGAAGACGCAAAGCGCTCAACTGTTGATGATGACGAAATTCAAAAAAATCCTGAAAGATGGCAACATGTAATAGATCAAAATGGGTCATATATAACTGATTAATAATATTTATAGGAATCTCATGTTTTTATTGAAATCACCAGTAAAAAACGTTCATGGTTACGGTACATGGTTCAGGGAAAATCAGCACCAGATGCACATTAAGGTGAGGAGCATTCAGAATTTTTAATTTTATGGATTTGATGCGAGAAGAATTTGATGGTTTAGTAGAGCCTTGCAGCTTAACTCCGTAAGTTTTGATGCGCCTTTTTATTATAAGACTATTATAGTCATATAGATGAGCCTTTTGTAATTAAAAGGAAGGTTTAAGCGTTTGTCCAGTAAGTGTTGATGCTGTCGAAAACGGTAAAAATAAAATTATTTTTAAAAAGTTGAACAGATCCGCTATCGAGGAAATCTACTTGACAAACATTTAATTTGGAATCCGCACTCAAGACTCAAAAGAAAGGACACGAAAGTGCCCGCCGCTAATAATATATATATATTATCAGTTAATTTAATTGATTTATTAACTAATACAGTTTTAATTTTAATTTTTAAAAAATTAAAAAAGTGTGTCGTTTTTCCTTTCAATATTAACATGGAACCACTAGTAAGTCTAAGAGGAAGAAGGTAGGTTATATAGGAAATATGAAGAGCATGAGTAAGAGGAGTTGTGCGGAGTGATGGAAGGCATTAAGAATGGACTTTGCCGTAATAAAACTAAGGGGTTAGCTGCGTGTGGGCGATCGCTAGTCCCATGGGTCAGCTTAGTGAGCACTTACATTAGCCTTGGCTGCCGTGCTACAGTTAGTGCCTTCTCCGAGGGCCATTCTCCAGTTATGTAACGGCCCTCTTAGCCTACACTATAAAGCAACTGATCACTTAGTCCTCAATATTGGAGATTAGGATTCACAAACTGTCTCGTCATTCTTTCTATTTCCATCTATCTAACCACCCATAGGATTTGGGCTATGTCTTACTCCCGAGAATCGGATGTCTTTCGATGCAGAATGTCTTGAGGAGAGACCAAGTAAATTTAATAATCACAATTTATTGATCCTTCAATCAGACCGTCATAAAGTAAAAAATACTGCAAATATAATGGGGTGTATAAAAAAATAGCGTTTTTTTTTTCAACATTTCGAATCATTTCACTTCTTCAAAAAAAAAAGCCTTAATGTAGTTATTAATTTCAAAGAAGAAACATGATACTGTCCTACAAACTCTAGTATTTTTAAGGCATTACTGGAAAACAAATTTTTCAGGCGCTCAAGCAACTAGTGAAATTACTACTATGGCAAGGTGTTTTGACAGGTGCACTGCGCGGGGTCGGTCTGAAAAATTTAGCTGTGGAGATACAACGTTGGAAAGGAAGAAGGGCTCCGGGAGACCATTAATGGATATTGATGAGCTTCTGCAGAAAGCTGTTGAGTCAAATCCGTCCCTAAGTACTCGCGAACTTGCCAGGGAGTGTTATGTGTCGAATGATACTATTAGTCACCATGGGGAAGGTTAAAACAGCAGTAGACTAGTCCTTCACCAACTTACTTCTCAGCAATCAGCTCACACTTCCTTCGAACCAAAGAAAAGTTTAAAGAACTACATAGGTTTGAACTCATAGTCCAAACCCCGCACCATTGGATTACTTCTCGTTTCGATACATGATCAATTTCTGCAAGGGAAAAAATTGACAATTTTGTGGATGATGAAATTCAGGTTCAAGAGTTTTTGAATATTATTAGCGTAGGATCGAGGAATTCACTAAATAATCGCTATTAAGAACAGAGACCAGTGGGTTCGATGGACTAAGGTTGCAACTCCATTCAACGGCACAGAGGAGTTTAAGAAAGAAGACGAAGGATTAAATAATATTAAAATAGACATTACAAAAAAACCAAACATTATTGTTCTTGGTTACAATATAAGTACATATTGAGATCCGTATTGTTTCTAGGCTAAGGACCGTACAAGGTGATTTGAACTAGATCACGTGAAAAGTCTTGTGAAGAAACTACCCAGCAGTAGCACTACATTGTTTATCAAACCAACTTTAAACCCCACAAATCAAATGTTTTAGAGCTATTGGATAACTTTCGAATAATGCAGGGATTCCCGAATTGCGCCGGGTTGGCTAAAAAGAAGCCAACCACATCACAATCATTGAAAATGGCAAATATATAGTACTCCTGGCTATAACAGAACCAAATTACGAATTCAAATACATTGATTCCAGGATACAAAGAAAAAATGGGACGAAAGAGATTTCGAATATTTTGAGACAAGAAAGAAATCAAAGATTCAAGAGTTTAATTTTCCTCCTGATGAACCACTTCAGGGTCAAACGAAATCAATACCGCACGTATCTAATCGGAGTTGAACCTTTTGGCCTCAAAACAATGTTTAATTAGACTGTTTTCTTGAGCACAAAGAAAAATGACCAGTCGAAATTAACAAATAACACTGACCTTTGAAGAGAAGTTATCGAAAATGATTCCGAAATGAAATGGAGAAGTTTTTTTTTTTTTTGCGAGAAATAATAAACATTTACAGTTTAAACTGACTGAATGCTTCTCAATTTTTCGTTTAAAAAAATGTGATGAATAATACAATTTTATTTCAATATATGTGCAATCTTTTGGAGCATGTTTCTTATGGACTAAAGTAAGTATAAAATAAATGACATCAGTCCTATTGAATAACATTATCCTAAATAAATAAATGATGTCCTCATTATGTGGTATAAACAGATTGGAAATCGCTAGAGAGGCCAATGTGGGAATATATAAGTTTTGCTTTTTTCAAAAACTGTATATATATATATATATATATATATATATATATATATATAATCGTTTTTTATCCTTTTTTTTTTTTTTTTTTTTTTTTTTTTTTTTTTTTTTTTTTAATCTAATACACAAAAATCTCATGTGATGGTGTTTGTGGTCGTACTTCTCCGAAACTGCTCGACTGATTTTTATGAAATTTTGTACATATATTTAGTAGGTAGGAGAATCGGTCCCAAAGTATATCGCTAGGTGATTCGGGTGTCCCTATACAAACACTTTTTTTTTTTTTACGAAAATTTTTTTTTTATTTATTTAATATTTGGTATAAAAAAAAAAATCTTAAACGACTTATCAGTGGTCATTGTCTACAGCGTCCCATTCCTTTTTCTGCTATAGTTTCCAACCTCATACACTTACAATACATTCGTTATTTTTTATTTAACAACCAAATCATTCACTAGAAATAATTTATATGATGGTAGAACAACGTTTGCCTTGTCAGCTAGTATTTATGATTGATTTGATAAATCTTTTATCTTAATAGCGTATTTATTTGTTTATGTCTTATTATTATTTGAGCCATTGTTCTTTAAGAAGGGACCGCGGCTCCCACTTGTTCCCCATGTCTATGCCTATAAAAACCGATTAGGTCAAATATCCAGTATTTGAAAATCTCTGTTGTTGAACAGCAAAATTTACTGATATTCTATACACCTTTTCATTGGTTTTGCTAACCATCCCTTATGTTTTAAAATTCTTTAAAATATACAATAAACTTTTTTTCTATTGCATTTCCAAGTCAATTGTAACCTTTTCCAAGTCAAATGTAACTTTTTCCATTTCAAATGTAACCTTTTCCAAGTCAAATGTAACCCTTTCCATTTCAAATGTCACCTTTTCCAAGTCAAATGTAACCCTTTCCATTTCATATGTCACCTTTTCCATTTCAAATGTTACCTTTTCCAAGTCAAATATCACCTTTTTCTTCACTTCTAGCCTCAAATATTCCGTTTTATTTATTTATTTATTGAAAAATAATTAGTTTAATTAACATTATGACTTTTTTAATAATTTTGGCATATCCTATCGCTATCTTTTTTGTTTTTTAGATATTTGGTATCAAGTTCTGTTTTTTACGAGCTTTATTTAAAAAAATTAATTATCGTCTATTTAGTTTTAAGATAGTTATTGATTTTGAGTTTATAGAGGGGAGGGGTAGTTTTTGTGAAAATAATAATGTGTTTTCGGGTATTATAATTAATTTTTTCGAGCTGTATTTTTTATCGCTCGCGTGCATGTTAACTCGCATTTACTTTTAATGTTTTTAATTGATGTAGGAGTTGATAGTTGAGTTTTCGGGTATTATAATTACGTTTTATTTTTTTATTGCTCCCATGCATTTTAACTCGAACTTACTTTTCATAATTTTTACTGTCATAAGGGTTGATAATTGTCTTTTCGGGTCTTATTATTACGTTTTTCGAGCTGTGTTTTTACCGCTCGCATGCATTTTAACTCGAATTCACTGTTAATATTTTTTAATGTCATAAAGGTTGATAATTGCGTTTTCGGGCTTGTGAATACGTTTTTCAACTATGTTTTTTATCGCTCACGCTTATTTAAACTACAATTTACTTTTTATGTTTTTTATTAATATAGGGATCGATAATTGTGTTTTCGGGTCCTATAATCACGTTTTTTGAGGTTTAGTTTTTTATCGCTCCCATGCAATTTAACTCGAATTAATGATTATTGATTTTGAGTTTATAGAGGGGAGGGGTAGTTTTTGTGAATAATTAATGTGTTTTCGGGTATTATAATTAATTTTTTCGAGCTGTATTTTTTATCGCTCGCGTGCATGTTAACTCGCATTTACTTTTAATGTTTTTAATTGATGTAGGAGTTGATAGTTGAGTTTTCGGGCTTGTGATTACGTTTTTCAACTATGTTTTTTATCGCTCACGCTTATTTTAACTACAATTTACTTTTTATGGTTTTTATTAATATAGGGATCGATAATTGTGTTTTCGGGTCCTATAATCACGTTTTTTGAGGTTTATTTTTTTATGGCTCCCATGCAATTTAACTCGAATTTATTTTTAATGTTTTTTATTGATATTGGAATTAATTAATGTGCTTTGGGGGGTTATGATTACGTTTTTCGAGCTTTATTTTTTATCGCTCTCGCTAATTTTAACTAAAATTTACTTTTTATGTTTTTTATTGTTATAGAGGTTTGTAATTATCTTTTCGGGTCTTGTGATTACGTTTTTCGAGCTGTATTTTTTATCGCTCTCAATTATTTTAACTCGAATTTACTTTTAATGTTTTTTATTGATATAGGGATTAATTAATGTGCTTTCGGGTAGCTATGATTACGTTTTTCCAGCTGTATCTTTTATCGCTCATGCGTATTTAAACTTGTATTTACTTTTAATCTTTTTTATTGTTATAGAGGTTTGTAATTATCTTTTCGGGTCTTGTGATTACGTTTTTAAGCTGTTTTTATTGTCGCTTGCTCTCATTTCAACTTCCATTTGCAGTGGTCTTTTATGTTTTTGTTTCAGGGGATTCTCATAACGTGTTTTGAACTTTATTCTTTTATGCGCTTGGGAATTTCTACATACACTAGGTATTATGGTATAATTTGATGTAAAAATTATTTATTGTGTTTTTGCAGGATCTGATTACATTTTTGATCTGGACGTTACATCGCGATTGCGCATTCTTCTAGATCACTTTTCATTTAAGTTAAAATGTGCTCTAGCTATAAAAAAATGTCATAAACTCTATTAGTATTCCCGAAAACACTATAAACGATCCCTCTATCGAATGTTTATGAAATAGGAACAGTAACTTAAAATGAGTAAAAGCGATAACAAATTTGGTTCAAATAATATTATCAGAACACCCGAAAATAGTATAAACGATTCCTCAATTAAATTATCAAATATTTGTAAGACCAAGTTAGGAAGCGGATCCTTTATAAAAGATTTAGTTGAAAAAACTCAGGACGCTAGAAAAGGAACTATAACTAATCCTTTTATAAAATAATAATTCTAAAAAAAAAGTAGAAAAAAAAGCTAAACGATGTATATTCCAGCAACGTTATAATAAGAACCAAAAACAAAATAATCAATCCCAATATCAATAATAAAATATCAAAAATAAAGGCGAGTTGAAATCCGCACGAGTGATAATAAAAAAGCTTTTAAACATTTTCATAACCCCGCGAAAACACAAGGATAGATTTCTATGAAAATAAAAAGATTAAAAGTAAATACAAGTTTAAATACGCATGAGCGATAAAAGATACAGCTGGAAAAACGTAATCATAGCTACCCGAAAGCACATTAATTAATCCCTATATCAATAAAAAACATTAAAAGTAAATTCGAGTTAAAATAACTGAGAGCGATAAAAAATACAGCTCGAAAAACGTGATTATAGGACCCGAAAAGACACTTATCGATCCCTATATTAATAAAAAACATAAAAAGTAAATTTTAGTTAAAATAAGCGAGAGCGATAAAAAATACAGCTCGAAAAACGTAATCATAACCACCCGAAAGCAAAATAATTAATCCCTATTATCAATAAAAAACATTAAAAGTAAATTCGAGTTAAAATAATTGAGAGCGATAAAAAATAAAGCTCGAAAAACGTAATCATAACCCCCCAAAGCACATTAATTAATTCCAATATCAATAAAGAACAGTAAAAATAAATTCGAGTTAAATTGCATGGGAGCGATAAAAAACTAAACCTCAAAAAACGTGATTATAGGACCCGAAAACACAATTATCGATCCCTATATTAATAAAAAACATAAAAAGTAAATTGTAGTTTAAATAAGCGTGAGCGATAAAAAACATAGTTGAAAAACGTATTCACAAGCCCGAAAACGCAATTATCAACCTTTATGACATTAAAAAATATTAACAGTGAATTCGAGTTAAAATGCATGCGAGCGGTAAAAACACAGCTCGAAAAACGTAATAATAAGACCCGAAAAGACAATTATCAACCCTTATGACAGTAAAAATTATGAAAAGTAAGTTCGAGTTAAAATGCATGGGAGCAATAAAAAAATAAAACGTAATTATAATACCCGAAAACTCAACTATCAACTCCTACATCAATTAAAAACATTAAAAGTAAATGCGAGTTAACATGCACGCGAGCGATAAAAAATACAGCTCGAAAAAATTAATTATAATACCCGAAAACACATTATTATTTTCACAAAAACTACCCCTCCCCTCTATAAACTCAAAATCAATAACTATCTTAAAACTAAATAGACGATAATTAATTTTTTTAAATAAAGCTCGTAAAAAACAGAACTTGATACCAAATATCTAAAAAACAAAAAAGATAGCGATAGGATATGCCAAAATTATTAAAAAAGTCATAATGTTAATTAAACTAATTATTTTTCAATAAATAAATAAATAAAACGGAATATTTGAGGCTAGAAGTGAAGAAAAAGGTGATATTTGACTTGGAAAAGGTAACATTTGAAATGGAAAAGGTGACATTTGAAATGGAAAGGGTTACATTTGATTTGGAAAAGGTGACATTTGAAATGGAACGGGTTACATTTGAAATGGAAAAGGTTACATTTGGCTTGGAAAAGGTTACAATTGACTTGGAAATGCTATATATGCTTTTTTTTTTTTTTTTTTTTTTTTTTTTTAATTAATCAACTAAATGGACTATATTAAATTGAGAAAAAACCCTCTAATTATTTGTATAGCATAGGTCTATATAGAGTTTGATCGCATGACAAGTCCTATTTAATAAGTTGAGAACCTCAAGAGAGACACTTACCCTCCAACGGTCAATACTTCTAATATCCTAATAACTAAACTTAATGTACACAATTATTATCACGCAACTTTACCATCACATTGCTTCTGTATATTCTGAAGGATATAACAATAAATACTCCAACATGCATGTTCATAACTACGTAAATAATATCCAATCCAATCCAATGTTCCTTATATTAGTAACTTTGCCAGGTGCTCATCCATCATATATAAACTACATGCCTACACAAACACGCTAACACGTAACCATTTCGCAACAATTTCTTACGAATTTAGCTAGGTCGCTGGAAGAAACATGACTCCCCTGGAACATATCCTCTAACAGAGTGGCCAACTATCTAATAATCGAAAAAAAAAATGTATATATAATAAATTACACAAACAAACACTTTAATTGGTTGATAATGAGTCTGTATGATGTTAAAGTGAAAATTGAAATTTACCAATTTACTAATACAAAATCTAACGAGAGCAGGAAAGTTTAATTAAGAGGAAAGTAAAATAAATATATATATTTTTTTTAATGTCCCTCCACAACTAATAGGGATTTCAAGGCAATCGGTCTTGAGTGAAGGTGGATGGCTTCAACCTATTAGAGTTGTTGATCTAATAAATCGACGATAATAGAATTTCAAAAAAATAATAATAATAATTACATAAGGTCCTTTTAGGGGTCACCTGTGGTGTATTGGCTACCATAACAGCCTTATATGCTTAAAGTCGCGGGTTCAAACATGGCAGGTCGCGATTTATTAATGCCATTCTTTAGAGGAGACGTCAAAAGGTGGTCCCGGCCTGTACGATGTCAGGCGATACTCGTTGAAGATCCCTACCCTAATTAAACCTGGATAGGTAAATTTTAAGACTCCATTTGTAGTATCGTCCGATTTTATCCATAGCAACATAAATTGACCTTAAATGAACAAACATACAACTAGAAGTCCTCTTTTAAGAGTTTTCAAAATTCCTTACACACCAATAAATATTACGAATAACAAATTGGAGGGAGTGGTGGAGTGAGCCCTTCCGGTCCGCAGCGATAAGGGTGAGGAGGGGGGAGGGAGTGCGACAAAGAGGTAGCCGATCTGACCAAGACTGGAGAGTGGAGTTTGATCTAGCGTGGGATCCCAACGCTGTGGCTAACCGCATGAGCCGCTAGTCTTTTTTCAGGAGCCTTTTGAATTATGGTGAGGGCTTGTAACTTACCCGAGCCGCCGGACCACCTCCCACCAACTCATTGCCCCTAAACGCTTCCAATCACCTGAGACAGCCCTACATTTTTTCAAGCTGTCAGAGGACAGTATGGAATTTGGCCTTATAAAGTATGGATGGCTGCCTTGCGGGTCTTGCTTCACTTATCCAAACTTCCTATCCTTACTCTTTAGTAGTTTAATTCTTAGCAACTTGGCGAGAAAAAAAAATCATTTTAAAATGGTTGTTTTTATTATATTTCTTTACTTTTTGAATGTGGGAATGATTGAACATTTGGAAATAATTGAAGGAAGGGGTCTGCGAAAATTTTTTGTTGGGAAACATTCTTCTAAGTGCTTATGGAAAATATTTCCATCTCGAAAAAAGATATTTAAGGTTACTAGACGGGAATGGACGGAAAGATAATAAACAAATATGAAGGATTAAAGTGAAATATTGAAAGAAATAGATATTGTACGTGATGAAATAAATAATATGTGAAGAATTTGATGATTATATTTATATATAAGGTGAATAGGGAAAGTTATACTAGAGAGAGAAGAGAGAAATTCTCATTCTCATTTGAGTTGCTATGAGTACACAGCATAATAAGGGAGATTCTGCCAAACAGAAATACATGGACATATTTAAATCGAGCCTAGCCTCAATGTATGAATATATATTGAGTGATGAATTGGGTGATGAATATATTGGTAAAATCTATATGTGGTAAAATTTCATGGTAAATTATATTTTAAAAAATTGTTGCCTACTACACACGACATTCAGTTACCTTCGTTATTAAAATCAATTTATGCCTTTTTAAAAACAGATAGACATGAAAAAAAAAAGGTTAAAGAATGAATTACATTAAATTTCGAGAGAAAGATGTTTTATTAAATAATCTATATATATATTATTATCTACAACAATCAGTTAATTTTATCCGCTCTCCATTACCTTTTACAATTTTGTTAATAAGATAATATGTAATAATAATTTTTTAAGCTCATTACTTTCAAATTTTAGAAAATGACCAATTTTAAGGTTTTGATTGTAAACCACAGCAATAAACACAAGAAATTATATCACTTAAAATGTTAAATTTGTCCATGTAGAGTGTATGATTTTTATTAAAAGCTAATTTTATTTATTTCACCACGTACAATATCTATTTCTTTCAATATTTCATTGCCATTCCAATTCTGAACTGATTCACTATAATCCTTAACGTACTCTTCAGATTTATTTTATTATCTTTCCTTCCATTCCTGTCGAGTAGCCTTAAATATCCCTTTTGGAGTTGGAAATATTTTCCTGATAGAAGCGTAAGACTATGGCGGTGGCCCCTGGAGGAAGGCTGTGAAAGAAGGTGCTATTAGGAAGGGAGGTGTCCGGGCAAAATGAATGTATAAATCAAAGCGGCAATGGTTTTATTACAGGATGGGGGGGGGGGGAGGCTCCTATAATAGCATTTTAAGTGCCCCCAGAGCGGCTGTCAATTTATTTAGCCTAATATAGCCGAGATTTATCACCTCCCAAAGAGCGCTTTGGCTAAATCGTCTTTCATAAGCCTTCTACCTCTTTGCCTGAGATGGGGTGACACTCCACCTCTTCCAACTTGTATATTTAGCCGTCATCCATCAATGCCATTGAGATGATATGTTTAATCTTTTGGAATGTACAAAATTAAAGGTAGTTTAGAGGAAGAAAATTTAAAATATTGGCATTTAAGTCCTGTCAGACTATTTCAATCAGAATGAAACTTACATGATATTAAAGCCCATTAAATTTTACATCGATATAGCGAGTTTAATCAAAATCGTTAGGCCGTTTTTGAGCAAACCGTAAAAAGGTGCCAAATGCATAGTATAAAGTGGCTCTTTTGATTAGCCGATTTTTATGAAAAAGTTGCTGTAACACCTCGGGTGTATAGTTGTTTTAAAAATTGGAAATTTCAGTTCCGTACGACTTTTCACTTTTGCGCGCACACACACAGACAGACAGACTATTTTTCGGGACTTATTTGGATTCAGGGAGCCCTAAAACGTCTATTTCCGTTGAAAACTGGAATTCGAAAATTTTCACGATCGCAATACTTTCCCTAACTATATATTTCATATATATGTAGGTAAGTGAAAGTAAAAATTCTTTATTGCTTATGTTTTAGTTCCATTTTGATAATATGTATCAACAATTCAACACATTTATAAATATTTGCATAGTTATACACACGTGGAGCAAGAACTTATACATACACATATTTATACTATAAATACCTATATTTTGCAATATATTTGAGTGGGTGATGGAAGAGTTGATGTTTGATAGAAGAGAGAGAGGAGGTTTCACGGATAGAGAGAGACAGGGAATTCCAAAATAATGAAGAGCGACCGAGAAAGGAATTGTGAAAGGAGTAATTGATTGAGTTCTAGTGTTCAACGAATGCAATTCAAAGAGGACGGTGAGAAGTTCAATTACATAGGAAGATTTTCCAATTTTTACAGGTTCGAAATAGGTCAGAACCATGGAACAGAAGGATAAAGCCACATTAATTCGGTATAATAGCCAGATGATTATTCTACGGGCTCCAAAAATAAATATTATAGAACAATTCATTAGACATTTTAATTATATTTCCAGTTCATCAACAAGTCCCCCCATACACCAGGCAACCGTAGTCAAAGTTAGGAAAGATGAATAGGAAACAAGTAGCTGACGGGGTTTTAAAGGTAAGGATTCACGGAATTTATAGAGCTGTTTAAGTATGGAAATAGATTTTCGGGATATTTCAGAAACCTGGATATTCAAGGATAGGTTTTGGTTAAAGATGATTCCGAGTGAGCAGTAACTTGATCATCCGCCCACATTTGAACAACCGAATTGAAGAACAAGTGCCACTTAGAGCTGATGAACTCACTGCAAAGATCTTCCCTCAAGCGAAGAGAAAATAACGGAATTGTCTACTGTACGGTGTAATCTAGCTAATATTGCTGGGGGGAGGAAATGGCCGTAGCAACATAATCTACAAAGCAGATAGCATCCGGCAAAGCAGAAACTGAGGCGGCTGGTTCCAGGGGCTTAGAGCTTTAAGCTTCAAATAAACTTGCAACAATTTCGAAAATATATACAATAATTACTTAGAAAATACAATAATTTATCCTCTGACCAAAGGTCGCACTGGTATCCAAATGCTGTCTCTATATACTAGGTTCGAGAAAGTCACTTGTAATGTTACCAATGCATTAAAAAGTTTATATTTTTTCCATATAGTAACTAACGTCTTCGACAGTTCATTTAATAAACTTATAAAAAATTTGACTAGCTATCTATATTTCTTTACTTATAAAATGTTGATTTTATAAGTCTAGATAATCAGCGACTTTCAGTGCTTTCGGAAAAAATTTTAAAATCTTTCATTATCATGTAAAGCAAAAACAAAAAATTATTTTCATATATGTCGCGGAATATTTTATTTCCGGCAGGAGGTGTGGCAAAATATCTGTGATCTGTGTATATCTTCTGGTCCGACTGAAGTAAATCACTAGCCACTCGCCCTTGCTTTGCAGGTGCAATTTATCTATAGCGGCATTTATCTTTAAAAAAGTTCAATTTGACTAATTAAGAGTTTATCACTTTAGGATTATCAGTTCATCGTTACGAAAATTGCACATCGAAGAAATTATTAAGTTTATTTTATTACGTCTTTTCCTTATATTTTATTTAATCATCGGCAAAAATTAGAAACATAAATCGGTTTAAAATAAATAAAAATAGGTTCAGTTTATTTGTTTGTTATGTTAATCGGTTCCTATTTTATTCGTATTTATTACTATTTAATTTTTTTTTTTTTCTCGCCTCCTTTATTTACCGTAATAAACATAATATAAAAGAGAACAGGAAAAAAAGTTATATCTCAAATACAATTTTTCTATATAGATGTTAAGAGTGTTAGTTTCCATGGGAGTCCCATTTAGTTTACAGTGGAACATCTCTTTTCATGAAATGATTTAAAAGTAGAAATAATAAATAACAATGTTGGTTTATCGATTTATAACAACTTCATATATATCGTAAAAACTTTCGGTTTGGTACGTAATACTTTTTCTAAAATATTGAGTACTTTATGGAAGAATATAAACAGTGTAGGACACAGTATGGCGGCAGCACTGAATAACCTCCCTCATCACAACATTACAAATAGCATATATTTAATTAATTCTATATTTTAATTATATATATATATATATATATTTTTTTTTTTTAATTAGTTCATACGCTTATAACAACTTTCTATTAACTTTTACTTCTTTTATTGCATATTAACTTTTCAAAATCTTGAGCTTTTCAACTCATATTTATTACTCTAATTCTAAAATAATTTTTGAATGATTACACAACAGAAAATCATATTTTTCCTTCCAAAGGAAAACATAATTGGAATGCATTTTACTTATAAACATTCGGGAATGAATGCCCTAGATGATAGTGAAAACCGAATCGATATATGTCGCGTAGTTTAAGAGTTCGCGGAAATAAAGAGTCGATATATCATTTTATACATAGGGACATTTTTCATGAAATATAATATAGTTTGACATACGGGTAGTTACGGTAATTATTTAGGATATTTTAACATTTCCGTGAAGCTAATGTCCCAATATATTCTTCTTAACGTCCCTACAGCATTAGCATTGCATTAGTTTTTGTCGGATGTTTTGCTTATAATTAATGTTGACATAATCATTATATAAGACCAGGGCTGCCAACAGGTGTAGATGCTCCGGGACAAAATAATACAGAGGGTCCTCAATCACTCAAAATTTCACAATTACTTAACAATAATAGCTTAATTTAACCAAAATGATCCAGATAAAGTGTTCATTATAATAACACCAATAGAAACTTTCAATAAAAAATTAAATTTTGTTGTTGTTTCTTTTTAATTTCCCTTACTATATATGGAATATATAGTAAGGGAAAGTATTGCGATCGTGAAAATTTTAGAATTCCAGTTTTCAACGGAAATACACGTTTTAGGGTCCCCAGAGTCTAAATGACCAAGTCCCGCAAAAAGGTCTATGTGTCCGTGTGTGGTAAGTCCAGTGCGAAAATATTTTAGACAGATATACGGCGGAAATGCTACAGCAACTTTCTCTCCAAAATGAGCTAACCAGAAGAGCCACTTTATACTCTGCATTTTGCACTTATTTACGATTTACTTAAAAATGGCTCTAATGATTTTGATTAAACTCCCTATATCGATGTAAAATTGAACGGGATTTAATATCATGTAGGTTTCATTGTGACTGAAATAGTCTGCCAGGGATTAAATTCCGAAATTTCAAAATTTCTTCCTCTAAAGTACCTTTAATTTTGTAGTTTTTATGAAATTGACCATATTATCTGATTAGCATTGCTAAAAAACAAAACCTTGTTAAAAAAAAAAAAAAAAAATTTGTATAGAATACCTTTTGCAATTTGTTTTTATTAAAAGCGTTTTTTTTTTTAGTATTTGTGTGTTTCTTTGATAAAATCGGATGAAAGATGTAGATCCACCAAAACGATTAGAATAAAAAAATGTCAAAATAACAATTTATTAAATCGGAAATCAACGTCTCAATTACCAATTTGGTTCAGTAATGTGGGACTGATTTTTGAAAGTGATTTCTAATAAGCCTTACAAAAACTTATTTTTAAAGTTTTTGAAAATTATTTTTCGACGAATTAGCTTAGTCCGTTTGGCCTTAAGACTTAAGGTACCTCGGATATCTCAACAACGTTAATCATTTAAACTGAGTAATTCCCTTTTATGTTTATGTGGATTAAACTTTTTAACTTATTTACACCTATTTTTAAAATAAAATAGTCTATCAAGTGAAACAAATGTAATTTCTCTACAAATATTTGTTATTATTACATTTTATTTTTGTTTATGTATGAATTAATTATTTTATTTTATTAATTCAGTTATTGTGTTTTATTATCGTTTTCGTCCACCAACAGGCGAAATCCCTGATGGCAAGTGGTCATGTTACAGACATAGTATTTACCTTATAACATGAACACGTATATGTAATACTGAGATTTGAAATTACATTTGTTTCACTAGATAGACTATTCTATTTTAAAAATAGGTGTAAATAAGTTAAAAAGTTTAATCCACATAAAACATAAAAGGGAATTACTCAGTTTAAATGACTAACGATGTTGAGATATCCGAGGTACCTTAAGTCTTAAGGCCAAACGGAATTTTTTTTTTTTTTTTTTTTTTTTTTTGGGGGGGGGGGAGGAGGGTGAATTTATTTCTAATCTCAATTTTACGTCGATGTCCTTTATTTAGTTTATTTCTATTACACTATGTTTCGGACAGTTTGGTCGCATTTAATGGCTTCTTCTTATGATATTACCATAAACCATAAACAAAATTGACTAAAGGTATTATTTTATACAGTAGTAAATACTTATTACATGATAAAAAAAATAAAACATTGATTTCTCTCATACTGTATTATTATCATTTTTCATTTGTTACTAGTATTGATTCTCTCAATTTATATAAACATTTTATTACTTATATGGTTTTCAAATCCTGTAGGTAAGGAAATCTGCTTGTTTTGATGCGAAACATGAAAATAATAATGCATCATGATGTATTTTATTTTTTTAAATATGTGTGACTTTACCTCAAAGAAAAATATCGGTTATAATGGAAAATAATAATATATATAATGAAGTATATTTTACCGCTCATACTCGTACTATTGTATCCTCGTACTATTTTTATCGTATCCTACTTTTCTTCTAAAAGCTTTGTAAATAATAATTAATTATAATCCTTTGGTCTTGTGGCCAGACACATTGTATATCTTAATGTACATATCATATTGTTCTTAAGGGACCCAGTCCCAGAATAAAAATTATTTTTTTATTCTATTCTATTTCTACGGTTAAACAAGTTTAATATTGAGAAAAAACAAGGTAGATCTTATTTTAGGTTTTTCACATATAAACAATATATTTTCTGAATTACTACATATTAACTCAAAAAAATTATCATTATAACCATCAATTAATAATAAAAAATAATTGGAAAATTTCACGTAGATCACCCATTTTTAATTCTTCATTATTACTAAATATGTTGAAAGTCGAAATGAATAATTTCTTGTAGTCTATTCATTATGGTAGGGGCAGGTTTAAAGATATATGGTAGGAAAATGGTTGGTTTGAGTATGTGATGTAAAATCATGAAAATTTAAAGAATTTCAAGAGTAGCATATTTCACTTCAACTGGTATTGTCACCTCACGTGCAGAAGATTCTCCTGCTTATATCACATACACTAAACCTCTGTAAAAAAAATCTGTAGCTTATTGTTTAAAACTTGTCATATTTACCTAGTATTGCATGGTGTAATTGATTTAAATAGAATTTGTAGTGCTTGAACTTTTTTTCTGTTATTTTGGTTACCGGTAGAAATTCCGTAACACCTGATGTATGTAAGTATATGACTTTTAGATATCTTGATCATTGTTATGAGCTTGGACGCCCATCAAAGCATTTCTTGTAATGGCTTTAATTTATTCAAATATCATTCATTTCAAATTCGGTACTTTTATAAAATTAAAATTAAAAGTAATGAGAAAATTGTGGTATATTTTTAAGGGGGAAACATTTATTTTAGCTTTTACCGAACATTTTAATAAACATGAAATCTAAATATATATGTATATTTCTCTTCTTTTTTTTTTTAAATTAAATGTGGTAAGTTATAAAAAAAAAAATAATAAAGTAAAATATTTCATGTCACATAACTGTACTCGAGCTGGTGGGACTACAGAATAATAAACATTATATTAAAAAATTAAAACAAATTATAATATAAACCAAAGTAAGAATTATATTTAATATGTTTATGATTTAATTAGTTTAAGACTAGGAAGTGAGATTGAATATCGGAGAGATTCTCTAATTATTAAATACTACCTAATACTCCTCTTTTTAAATCAAGAAATATTAAAATTTAAATATCATTTAAAAACAAAAACATACTAATTAGTGATAAATATATTATTTTGAACGATTATAATATGTATCGTATGTTGATTTATTTATTTTGTGATTTTTATTTTAGTCTTGATAATGGGGACAGTACTCCCAAGGAAGACTAACGATAATCTTTAACACAATAAACAGTGAATCAAAGTTGTTAATTTAAAAAAAAAAAATATTAAAACAAAAACTATCTCGAGATATTTTAGTATTGCTATCATTTCATTAAAATGTTAGAAAAAAAGTATATATATATTCTCTATCATCATAAATAAAAATATTTTTTTATTACAAATATGAGTTATTTTTGCAATATTAACTGTTAATTAAATAATAAACTGTTAATATTACAATACCTACTTGGTTTAGGAAATTTTTAAAGAGTCACAATAATTATCGATGCTGTTATTATTTTATCTCATTCTATTTTATTTATTAATTTTCTTGTTTGTTTTTTTATTAGGTTTTTGTGAACGTTTTTACTGTTATTGCTATATTAAACTACAAGTTCAATTGTTTAGAACGTAAATCCTAATTTTTTTATTTTAAGGATAACCGAAATCATTTAAAAATATTATGAAAATTGATTGTATATTTAAAATATGTAAGTACAACTTATATTTCTCCTTTTTTTTCATGAATGTGTCAAAAAGGTTTTTAATGGAGCAAATTCTATTTAAGAATGAAGCTAAACATTTGATATGCCATAGAATAATAAATAGACAGGCTTGTATACCTTCGCTATTGAAATTAATCTTATTAAATAATTAATAATATTTAGATTGATTGGTACAGGGCAGTTCTTTTCATGGGGGTTACGCCTATCTTGTACCCTAGCGTCCATCATATTTGTAATTTCTTTTACAAATTATTGTTAAGTTACAAGTAATTAAAGCACAACGGGGGTCTCAGATTCACTAATCCCAAACGCTATGCTTAAAAAAAACAAGAAATAAAAAATACATAGTTTTGGAAATTAATTAATTTTATTCATTTGCAAGTATCTAAATAAGTTATGTATGAGCATCACGTTATTTATTGGCACCACTCGAAGTATAAACGAAAAAACAAACATAGATTTTAGTATACATATACATATTTTTATTGATGATTTAGAGATAGGAAAATATTCTTCAAAATATTTAATTAAATTGAAATATTTAAAAATGTATTAAAAAAACAAATACAATGAAGTTACACACCAAATTAAATACTCGGTTGCGGTTAAACGGATCAGTTAAATAGTTCAGAAATTAGTTCCTTTAATCAGTAAATTTATAAATACTATTACACTCACTTCCATAATTTCAAAAGTTCCAATAATTTAAAAAATCCTTTATTTATTTATTTAAAAAATCCTCTTCGAATTTGAAATTTACTGGAATCCTCTTTTAAAATTACTACCCAGCATTACGCAATTAAATAATGATCGAATAGTTAATTAAAATCAATCCATACAATAGATTCTGAAAAGAAGTAATAACAAAATATGACAAATTACAATACTAAAATGTTTAATTATGTTTAACATTTTATTCTCCTTAAAAAGACGTTTTGATTACATCATTGCCCAATTCTAAAATTCTAAAAATATTATAATAATTAAATTAAATATCTTATTATTTTTTAAAAATATTGTTCTTTATATTTCAACTTGCAATTAATTATCTTAATTTAATTTCATAAGCATTTTACTGTCCTTTTAAACTAATTGTTTTTAATCTTGCACACCATGACTTAAATACATCAATCTATTAATTTTACATAGAAATATATAATCATGAACAAAATCATATCCAAATTATTTTAATTTTTTTTATCCAGATTAGTGTAAAATAGCGAATTACATATGAGTAATGAATTTCTTTGACCGATTTTTTTTTTTTTTTTTAATGTGAAAAACAAGTATTAACATCATTTCTGATATATTGATTATAAATATTCATTTTAATTAAAATAAACAATAATTTCGTCACCAATAAAAAAAATGTCAATATTCACACAAGAATAATTCATATTATAATAAATTTATAATTGAAATAAATCGTATAGTACCATAATATAGTTTTCTTGAATAAAATTAATAGTGGAAAAAATCGTCCTGTAAAGAAACTTAGTATAAAAATAAATAACATAAAAAAATAAATTAAACAGTTTAAAATCAATTTTACTAAACGGTCTAAGAAATACCGTTGTTTTTTTTAAGTTTAGGGGTTTTTAATATCATCTTAAAAGGTCTGATTTTTAACCGATTCTCGTACATCACAAAAACGTTTTCGAAAAATAAGACTAGAGGCTTTTAACTAATCAGGGAACACCTCCCAGTCTCCATTCGTAGTCAAATTCAACTTAAATTAAGCCAAACAGGCTTATAAATTATAACTCACTTTGTATAATTATTTATTCAGTATATGTTTTAATTAATTAAACTAGCATTCATCTATTCATGTTTTTAATTCTCGGTGGTAATTTTGGACCGCATTTCCGAATCGATCGTGTCGATGAATTTCATCACGTTCTAAACACTTATGGAGAAGGAAGGCATATCATCATATCTTTTTAGCGCAATATATATTTACCATATAAAATTCGAAAAGAGTTTTCCTGATAAATGGTTACCCATCCCTTAATTGTAAAATAACTGACAATTATTTTATTTTTTTTACCCACAGAAATAAAATCTAATATAACAAAAAAAAGCAAAAATCTAAAAGATTTCAACATTACCAATAAGGAGAGTTTAATTTTCATTATGATTTAATTGATTACTATTATTATAACGGGGGGGGGGGGGGAAACCTTATGATGGACATTTCTCTACAGCGGAAACGCACCCCTATCGAAAATAATTAATTATCACGGCTTGGAGAAGCAAGAATTTAAAGGACATATTTACGAGAGAGAAAATTACCCATCAGAACAATGTTGAAATTTAAGACAATATTTAACAATTACTTAACACATTTTGATGCTATCCTTTATCACTAAAAATAAGACGACTGTTTTCATAAATAAAAGCTAAATTGACTTTAGCTAATTATGATATTTATTTCATCAAATTAATTATTATATTTTACTCCCCAAAGAAATATTTCCGGGCAGGTGAGGGGTTTATTCTGAATAGTGAAATGAACAGACCTTTTAAGATATTATTTCATGAAATGCTATATTTTGTGGAGCTCGTTACTCGGCGATTTTCATATAAATATATATATATATATATATATATATATATAATATATATATATATATATATATATCTTTTTTTTTACAAAGTTACCAAACCATTACTATTTATATGATAAAAATACTCATCTCCGAATTTATTTTATCATATTAAATACGATCAATATTAAATAAGTTGTCATATTTAAAACTGTGAACGTTCTTGGAAATTACCTGCCTGGGACCTATATACATAAGTGTTGTGTCCGCGCAAAATTTGACTGGTTATTTATCTTCAAGGCACTTTAAATAATAGAAAAACGTTTTAATTGAGTAATAAATCATTCTCAAATATTATAAATTTATCTTCTTTTTTTTTCCTTATTACCTAGTTTTCGTTGTGCGATGGTCCTCCAGTAATTAAAATATAGGTTTTTGATTTAAAATAGTTGGTTAGTATTTTAAAAATTCGCTATATCTCAATAAAGTAACTGCACACTGAATTTTTTTATTTTTAAACGCTTCTCGACAATGAATATCTTAGATTTTAATATGCTTGGAGACAAGTTGAATGTTTCTAGAAATCTTTCAACATTTGAAGGTGTAGAGAATTTCGGGAAAGACCCGTATGAATTTAACAAATAATCTATCACTGAACTTTATTTATTTCAATCAATGGTTTTTACGCATGGATTCATTAATTTTTTTCATGATTACTTAAATACCCTGTCCAAGCAGATATTGGTCATTATTTCCGTATTTTAACCCGTAATTCTATGTTTCCTTAAGCATCAACCATTTTGTCTCAGCTTGTCCATCCAATAGTCATCCGGCATTATTTGTGACGTAATCTGACTCTGAAGGCGTGACAAAATCTGTATCTCACGAAGGCTCGTCGACCGTCCAAGAGATTTGTCATCAACAAACGGGCAATTGGACGCATAAGCATTCTATGACTTCTCCATTATTGTTGTACCTATACCGATCAACAAATCATATATTTCATTATTATTTCTTTACCAACATATTCTTTATTATAAATCTGGATTGAAGATCCGACAAAGGAGCAGTTCCTTGCCTCCCGCTTAATGCAATAATTACAAGACTAACATAAAAAAATATTCTTTCACCGCTGTTTCCCGAACGAAATTCCAAATGTTATATATATATATATATATATATATATATATATAAAATATATATATATATATATATATATATATTATATATAATAACAATAATAAATACAAAATTAAAAACTATCGGAGATAGAACCAGGGAAGTTTAAAGCATCATCTTCTAGGGTACTTATAATATAGACTCATTTTAAAATTAATTACATTAAAATAAAGAATTTTCATGGAAGGGTGTGAATAAATTTGGATGCGAAAAGCTTCTTTCTAAAAAACATTCCATTTCGTGACACGCATAAAAATATACGTTTCTTTTGCCAGCTAATAGGAGTATTTTAAACCATTTAATAGAGGGGGTTGAATTAGCAAGTGCAAAGATTACTTTAACCGCATGAAGGAACTGTAATTGGTAATCGTTGACAACAGAGAATACTAAATTCTATATCCAATTCCGGTAATTGCCAGCATAAGTTGTGATTATTTAATTTCATTGAACAACAGCGAGTAGTGAAGAAGTTAGCACTACACAGATTGTTATCATCCCTCAAGCCTCCTGCGAGTAGTGAAGAAGTTAGCACCACACAGATCTCTTCTATTACACGCCAACATTTAAATCTGCCAGCTAGAAACTTCTTCACATTGAATAGAAAGCTGGAAATATAATAAGGGACATAATTCGGGGGGAACATTTTCCGACTTGACAGTTTAGCCCCTGACTATAGATTTAGGCAGCCACACGGGGAAAATGATTAGTTTTTATTCGCCTGTAAGGCAAAAAGAATTGTACCATTCTTTCTAGACATTTCCAAGAGGTAACATTCTTTAAGTATTCAATCATTCCTTCCGCCCGGGATAATGCGAATACCCGAATGTTTAAAAAGAATTTGAATATTTTAACATAATTTAATGCAATAAGGTTTGGAAGATTTATTTCACAATCGTTTTGAGACAGAAAGGACATGTTCAGTCACTGAAGTAGGTTAATGTGAATCAAAGTATAACTATTTTTTCTCTTATATATTCATTCAAGTAAAATCTATAAATTCAATTAACATTGTTTAAGATAAGAAGTTTCTGTTCCAAATGGCTCATTATCTTTTGTTTAAGAAAATGCATTTTCAAATATCTCTAGCTTTCGATGGCCTTGGAGGACAGAGATTGTTAGTAATAATAATAATTTCATATATATATATATATATTATATATATATATGTTATTATGTGTGTGTGTGTGTGTGTGTGTGTGTGTGTGTGTGTGTGTGTGTTCAAGGCGGTTTATTTTTATTTAAATCAATTTTTAATTCTTTTTTTTTACTTGTTTTGACTTTATTCAATTTGTTCTTAAAATTGTTGACTTCCGTTTGATTTAGGCATGTATTTTAAAACTAATTTATTCTATTAATTTGTATACTTCATACCTTGTTAAAGTTTTAATGGACTTTTACATCTCAAGTATTAATTGTCCATGAGCATGGCAGCTTGAACTATTTATAATTTTATCTAAAAGGAAGAATTTTATACACGAAATTTCAAATGGTTTCGTAGGAAATTTCAGTCACACCAACCGTCATGGTTTCTACCTCAACTTTTTAAACTGAAGAATCACACATTCTTATATGATCACAAATGTTTACCACAATAGTCTTGATAATTAACCAAGGAAATGAGTCCGGGTGGCGGTCAGAGAAAGAAAAAGCATGAACAAGTCTGAACAATTTATTGTTTTCTCCAACGTTTCGACCCACAGTGCCATCATGAAGGATTCTTCAGAAAAGGCAGCTAGGAAAAGACTGTGTTTTCTTTAACTGTCAATTTATATTTTTATGTTTTACTTGTTTACTTCCTCTAACTTAGTAGTATATTAAATATTATATTTACTATTAACATAGTTCGTGATATTTTTTCTATATACAGTTGAATGTAATTGTTTTTTCTTAAAAATGCTATAATATACTTATTGTATACCTTTTATATGTTTTTAGGCCATGATGATGATCTGCAATGTCGTTCGAAACGTTGGCATAATAGTTTTGACTTCATTTTTAGATTTCAATGTTTTCCTTTCACTGACCGCCAACCGGACTAATTTCCTCCTGGATCTCTCAACGATCAACAATTGATATTTTTAGTAATTAAACTCAGATTTTATAAGAGGGGGGAATGAGCTATCAGATAAATGAAATATCATTTTAAAAATATATTGAGAGTATTTGCTTAGGCCTTACCGTAAAGGTTGGGAAGGTAGGGAAGCTGCTTGGAGGCGGGCGGCCTGCTATCGGACATGATACTTTCGATGCTGAACGGGGCTGGTCGCTTCCTCTTATCTTTGTCCTCCTCCGGCTTCGGCAACTTGAACCGCTTCCTCCTCCTCAAGAAGGAGCCGTTCTCGAACATGTCGAGGGCCGCCGGGTGAAGCGTCCAGTAGGCACCCTTACCAGGCCTGTCAGGTCGCCTCGGGATCTTTACGAAGCAGTCGTTGAAGGAGAGGTTGTGACGGAGGGAGTTCTGCCACCTCTGAGTGTTGCGGCGATAGTAGGGGAACCTGTCGCTGATGAAGCGGTAGATGTCGGCGAGGGGCAGCATCTTGTCCGGCGAGCTCCAGATAGCCATCGCCGTCAAAGAGATGTACGAGTAGGGCGGCTTCTGGTCCCCGTAGGATTCCCTGCACGGCCGAGGCATGGAATCTACATAACGTGTAAGACTGACCGTGGCCGAGTGTGTCCAATAGCAGTCCCGGGGAGGGGGCGTGGCGGTGGGCGGAGCTAATGGGCGGTATCCTGCGCATCTTTGCCCAATCCCATTTCTGCTTCCTCCATTTTGTTTTCCTCTTGCTCCTGTAGAATCATTACTGCCTTCTGGACAATGTATTCGCTGAGTAATGACATACCGACCGCCCTACAAATAAAACTAATAAATAGTTGTAATAACACTAAGACGGAGTAGTTATGACATTTTATTTATTTATTTTCTTTTCATTTATTCGACTCGAGGAAGCTTTAAGATTTTTATATATTTAATTAAGCATTCTCATCTTCCATCAGCCTTATTTATTCATTTAAAACTTTTTTGCATCTCCTTTTTTTTACCGACGTTTCGTGGTTTTGTCTCCATTTTCAAGACTCATGTTTATTTCCATTGCACTATCATTTTTAGTAGCTTAATACTACATGTCAAGTTCACGATGATTTATTTATTTATTATTCAATGATGATGATGATAAGGGATTTACGTTCGCTTTGATGGTCGCATGAGAGCGGCCTGTTCCTGTAGTAAGGGCACTGGACAACTGTTCCCTGTAGCTACATAATTATTTATTCTTTGATTTCAACCGAGAATTATCCTGGGGTACGGAGAACCTACTGTAGCTCGCTCAGCCACTAAGTCAGTACCTAAAATTTGGGAAATGAATCAGGCGTCTAATTACCTTTTCACAAGACCGTTGTCCTAGCAACTACACGCATAAGTACTTAATCTAAGGCCATGGATTGCAGGGGTACTAAATTTGTTTTTTTGTAGGCATGAAAATATAACGATGAATAATTTGCCTTTCAGCAATGAGTAAATAAGAGCAGTTGAATATAAAACTTAGCAAAAAGTTCAAGATACCAACGTCACATAAAAACGAATAATCAGAAATCTATTGACAGAGACATGTTTAAGTTTTAAAATGGGCAAGATATAAACAAAAAAAAAAAAAAAAAAGAAGCACATATCTACACATACATATAATTTTTAGTAAAAAAAAAAACTAAAACCTGGTGCATTCAAAACACGACTTTCACTTACCTCCGTTGTTAAAATCAATTTTAAAATTTTTAAATAACTTTTAAAAAAATGTTAAAGAATTAATTACATTGAGTTTCAATAAAATATGTTTTTTATTGTATATCTATTATAATAATATATAAGACAATAAGTTAGTTTTATCGGCTTTTCATCACTCTCTGTTAACTTTTACAATTTCGTACATAAGATAATATTTTTTCAAAAATCTTTAGCTTTTCCATGGATATATTACATCTATATTACTGTTTTTATGTTCAAAAACACAAAAATTGAATTAAAAAAATATGTTTGCTCTTTTCTTCTTTAGTTGTTTATCGAATCCGTTCAACTTATATATATATATATATATATATATATATATATATATATATATATATATATATATATATATATTTATATTTTATCCGTTTTTTATCATGCTAGAAAAATTATATAAATATTTGTAGAAAATCTATAAAATTAAAGACACTTTAAATGAAAAAAATTTAAAATATTGGCATTTAAACCCTGTTAGACTATTTCAATCAGAATGAAAACTAGATGATATTAAAGCTCATTTAATTTAGCATCGATAATGGCGAGTTTAATCAAAATCGAAAAAAGATGCAAAATGCATGGTATTAAGGGGCTCATTTGGTTAGAGTAATTTGATGAAAAAGCTGCTGTAACATCTCGGGCATACAGTAGTCTTAAATATAAAATTTCATTTTCATATGACTTTTTGTTTTCGCGCTAGCCATACACACACACACATTTTTGCGAACCCATAAAACGTGAATTACCGGTGAAAACTCGAATTCGGTATTCGAATTAAAATTTTCACGATTGCAATAATTTCCCTTATTATACACTAGTGATAAAAAAAACCGACACACCTAGATTTTTGCAAATATCTTTTTGATAAACCAAAATTAACCTCCCAATTTGTTTCTTAGCATAGTATATACTATATGCTTCAAAAAGACACAAGTAAAATTTAAAAAACAACATAATAAAAAAGAAAAAATTAATAGTAAAAAAATCGAAATATCATAAAAATAAAAATTGACTTCTTAACATTTTTAATTAAACCAAAAAACTACGTTCTTAATACGGGTATTCCGTCCTCTAGCTCTGATAATTGCTTCAATCCTCCCAGACATATTTTGGATGTAGATAGCTACCCGTTCCTGGGGTATGGCCTCCCACTCTTCCACTAGCACTATCCTGAGGTCCTGTAGGGTAGCAGGAGCATCTGGCTGTCGTCGGTCAAAACTCCTTAACTGCTCCCGTAGCTGTTCTATAGGATTCAGGTCTGGGCTTCGAGCTGGCCACCGCAGAGTACGAATGCCGATCTCATCCAGGTACCCGATCATTCACATTTGCTGTGTTTGGCCCGGCATTATAATGCATTAGACGAAAATTATCGCCAATGAAAGGCTTAAAAGGCATCACATATTCTTCTAGAACTTCCGTAATGTACGAAATTTCCGATAAGCCATAGTAGCATAAAGTGACGTTAAATAAATAAACAAATAATAATGTACGAAATTGCATTGAGGACGTGGAGATCTGTCCTCGCTTGTGATGCGTTACCTCCCCACACCATAACAAACCAACCTACGTAACTCACCGTTTCAGCGATGTTGCAGTGACTGTACCTCTCTCCCCTTCTCCAAACTCTTACTCGGTCATCCTGAGTACACTGGATAAACCTGGATCCGTTGCTGAACATAACGGAGACCAAATCAGGCTCAGTCCAGTTAGCGTGTTATCGGCAAAATTGAAGGCAAGCATTTCGGTGAGCTGCTGTCAACTGAGGACCTGTTGCTGGGATCCTAGAGTGGAAATTCACTTCGGCGAGCCTTCTCCTTATGGTGCATACACCCAAGTACTCATGATGAAACGGTCATCTGCTGGCTTAGTCGTTCTGGGGCGCCCTGATCCTAGCCTCCTCCTATAAATTCCCATCTCCCGGTATCTCTGAACGGCCCTTCAAACCGTTGTTTCTGGTAGACCTAACTTCCTGGCCACTTAACGTTGACTCCTACCTTCGCCCACCAACGCAGTTATTCTGGCAACTGTCGTCGCTTGTAAAACCATTTTATTAAAAGAAAAATATTGAACAACAACCACACTAAAAAACAAAACGAAAGAAAATTAAAACGAAAAGCACTTTATGAAGGAAAACGTGTAACATTAAAGTCGCATTATTAACTGATGCAGTCTTGCTTATGGACGATTAGCTGTTTATTGTTTACTATGGAGGATTATTAACATAATATTGAAGTGAAATGGGTTAATTTTAGATAAGAAATGAAAAATAGATGCTTAGGACGCGTTATACCTTCGATAAGATATATTTATTAATAAAAATCTAGGTGCGCCGATTTTTTTTTTATCGCTAGTGTATATTTCATACACACATAGGTAAGTGAAAATATAGGTGTCATATAGGTAAGTGAAAATAAAAATAAAATATAAAAAAGAAAAATAAATGTTATCATTGTGGATGTAATTAGTTGACCGTTGAGAATTACTGGAAGCTGAAATAGTTTCCATTCTCCCACCATGCGCCCTGATGATGACCCACAAAGGGGGTCGAAACGTTGGCAAACAATAAATAGTTGAAACTATTTAGTTGTTTCGTTTAATGACCGCCACCCGGACTAATTCCTTCCAGCAATAAATTTTATTGTTTTATATTTATATTTATTATATATATATATATATATATATATATATATACATATATATATATATATATATATATATATAATAAATTACAAAGTCTGGATAACCTGTTTTGCAACCAATTCTTGGTAAACAACAACTTAACAGACACATTCACAAATCTTAGCAAAAAAATTATTAATTTAGAACTAAAACAAACGTACTGGTTGATTAACAAAATCAAATTAAAAATAGATAAAATGATTAAAACCGTACAATTTGAATATAATCACACACCGGAAGAACTTAACAAAACAATTTTTAGGCACATAAGTGAATTCAATGACAACATTTTTCCTATATTGAAAGGTAAACTAGATAAAAAACTCACTAGGAATATAAAACAACCCAAAACCAATAAACCGGACATACCTAAAATAATAAGTAATAACATTAACAACAAAACGACATCACTTAATGCCAACAACATATTAAATGAATACCCAATCATAAAAAATGACATATACAATAGGAATGAAGATGGAATGCTAAAAAAATATAACAACTTATATAAGGTAAAAAATAGAGTGGAGAATAAAACAGAAAAAACGATACCTAATAATATAATTAACGTCTTATCATTAGGAGATAATTTCAGTTTTGACTTTAAAAATAAAGACAGAGATATAATTAAACTAATAATAGACTTGGAAAACATATATGACAATATGCAAACTTCGGACAATCATAAAAATGCAACGAGGAACAAAGTATGCACAATAATTAATAATTACATTTCTAATAACAAAAAACCAAATTCACCATTAAATATGCAAATTAATAAAGATTTGAAAACATTTATAAATACAAACAAAGACATCATAGTCATAAAATCCGATAAAACTAAAAAACTTGCCATATTATATAAAAAAGAATACAAAGATAAAATGTCAGACCTACTAAATGAAAAAACCACATACAGAAAAATCAGAAATAACCCAATAGCAGAGTTAACCGAAAAAATTAATACATTTGTTCAAAAAATACATAAATCTGGATATAGATAAATTTACAAAAAACAAATTATTGACTTATAAAATTACACAAACATAACAATAACTTAAGGCCAATAATCAATAACATAGACGGACCAAATGAAGCTTTATCTAAATTTTTAAATCCTTCCCTTAATCAATTGAATAGAAATAATGATTATGACATAAAAAATGCAATGGAGTTAAAAGAAATCCTAAAAAAAAAACAGAATTAAAAGGGAAAAACTATGAAGTGATAAGTTTAGATGTAGTTTCACTCTTTACCAATATTCCCATTGAAGATTGTATCAAAATACTAGAAGATAATTGGGATTCCATCAAAAACCATACACCAATAAAAGACAAAAAAATGTTCATTGAGGGAATAAATTTATGCACAAAATATAATCATTTCAAATATACAAATGAATATTACAAACAATTAAATGGATTACCTATGGGGGGAGTTTTATCGGTGAATCTTAGCGGGATATATTTAAATAAACTATCAACAACACAAATAGAAAAATTAAAAATTAAACCAATATTAATAAAAAAAATATATTGATGACCTCATTATAATAATAGATAAGAATCAATATACAGATATTTTAGAAATATTCAATAGTTACAACAAAAAAATACAATTTACAATAGAAAATTCAATAAACAATAAAATCAAATACCTTGACTTAGAAATTCAAATAAATAACAATATAATCAGTACAAAATGGACTAAAAAAGAGACAAGTAGCAATAGGATATTAAATTATATTTCAAATCACCCAAAAACACAAATAGTAAACACAGCTAGAAATTATAATAGAGCAATAGAACTTACAGATGAAAAGTTCATGAAAGATGTAAAATTGGAAATTTATAACATATTAAAAGAAAACTTTTATCCAAAAATACTTATTAATAAATTATGGTACAATTATAAAAAAGAAGTAACAAAAAAAAAATAATAATAACAAAATTATTAATCAAAAGGAAAATTGTAAAAACATAGAAACAGATCCAAACAATAAAATAAAAAAACAAAAACAAAAATTTATAACTCAATTTTTCAAAGATGATAAGATGATAGATAGGTCAGAAGTAAAAACCGATAAACAGCATATCAGTAATTGCAAGA
Source organism: Piezodorus guildinii (assembly GCA_023052935.1). Taxonomy (NCBI): domain Eukaryota; kingdom Metazoa; phylum Arthropoda; class Insecta; order Hemiptera; family Pentatomidae; genus Piezodorus; species Piezodorus guildinii. The sequence goes on along the minus strand of CM041295.1, from coordinate 162,444,054 downwards.
AATACCACAAACTAACATATATCCAAAAATTGACAGAATCCATAAAAAGTATTTTTAAAAAATATGATCACCCAAACATATCATTTGGTCTATACAATAGTAACAAATTAGAAAAATATTTAAGTAAAATGAAAGATAAAATAGAAAAAATGGATAAGCAAAATGCAATATACAAAATAGACTGCAAAGATTGTGAAGGCATATATATAGGAGAAACATCTAAAAAATTAAAAACAAGAATATCCCAACATATATCCAATTGTAAAAATATAAAAAACACAAACGCAACAGCATTATCATCCCATAGTTTAATAAAACACAGTAATTTTAGACACATCTCAAAATAATAGAAATATAAAACTACTAGAAGCAATCCACATTACCAAAAATAATAGCAGAACAATAAATTATAAAACAGATACAAAAAACTTAGGAACACATTACACAGATATCATAAGTAAGATAAAATTTTAAAATAAATAAAACAATAGCCCAAGAACCATAATTAGGACAAATAATTAATAGAGGTAAAAATAAAAATAAATAAAAAGCACAAGGATTACACCGGAATACTGGAAAGGTACAAAGTTTAAAATAGAAAAATAATGAAAACAGTGAGCCAATATAGACAAGTAGCAGTGTGCTATGAGATGGAGTGAAGGGTGAAAAATGATGTAGCAATTGTATAATGAAAAAGGAATAAGGTAATTAAAGTTAGTTAGTTTTAAAATAGTTGTGACAAATTGCTGAGCTTCATTTTTCAAAGACAAACATTTAAATAATGTAATTTTATTCACTAATGAAAGTATAAATAAATTGTTTCAGTCTTGAAAATGGGGAAACAGCCCCGAAACGTCGACTAGTATGAAATGATAAAAGACTTGTGAAATAAAGTGATTGTATGAGGAATGGAAGGCAGTGTGTGCTTTTTTAAATGTTCCAATTAAGAAAACTTCCAAAAAAATTAAAAAAGAAAAGAAATTTATATATAAAGTTTCTACTGTTCTTAGGTTTCAGTCAATGAATAAACAATTATATTTTTGCAAGGTTTCCAGAATTTATTGTTCTCATAATCATGCCTTAACAGTGTCTTTTGGATGCATGTTACTCAAATTTAATAAATGCATATTAAAATAAAAAATAAACGTCTGAATAATAATAATAATAATAAATATAAAATAAAATGAAAACAAAAGGAAAAAATCCCTGACTCCTGACGTCATAAATATGGAAAATCCTCCATACCTGACTATTCCTTTGTATCTTTGCTTCTGTGTTCTTTCAAAGTGTGTGGTCTACACATATGTCTATTTAAGACACTATTCTGTAAATTACACTTAACGCTGTAAGTAAATTTCTAATAATATCTTTAATGTAAATTCTAATTGAAATATCTACTAACCTACTGAACGTCTATTCATTGTTCAATGTATTCTTTTTTATATCTCAAACAATAACATCATATATTAATTATTAATGTTCTGTCTTTTTGTTTTTCCATTGTTAAGGCATGATTATGAGAACAATAAATTCTTGAAACGTCGCATAGATAAAATTGTATATATATATATATATATATATATATATATATATATATATATATATGATTTCAAATAAAATTATAATATAAAAGGGTCGATGAATTGAATTCTTGTATATATATATATATATATATAGTTATGTATTGAGGATACTGAGGGTAGTAAGTTCATTATTAAATAATATCAATATCAATTAAGTTAATGTTAATAAGCCGCTGTCGGTAAAAGTTCAAAAGGCGTTTATCTACCCCCTCTGAATTTCCCATGGACACCCTGCGATAGCCCTGGAACTTCCTGGACCTCCCCCTCAGGACAAAGGCTGAACCCTCGGCTTGGGGGGCTTCCATATCAGTCCCACATCCTTTGTCATGACCTCCGAGAGGAGATTCCAAATAAAGTATTTTTGAATAGAAGAGAAGTGATGAGGGCGTGAATTGAGAATAAAGGAGGTCATTTGAAGTCCAGCAAGAGAAGAGTCGAGTTCCATCCAGAAGAAGAAGAGGTCCCATTAAAGTCTCCACAGATAACGATATTAGAATAGCTGGAAACCATTAAAGAGTAATGGAAGATTTAAAGAGGTCATCGAATGGTATGTGTGGGAGTCAGTATAAAAGGGCATAAAGGAGAGGAGATGAGGAAGTTGAAATCTCAACAAATATATGTAATCAAGATGAGGATAGTCGGGAGAAGGGGATAGGAGAAGGATTTTGGCCTTGAGGCTGTTGTGTATATACAGACCTATTCCACCACCCCTGCGATCAGATCTATGGTGGCGAAGGAAGAAATAATTGGTAAGGGATACTTGAGAGGATGGAATGTGATGTTTGAGCCAGGTTTCGGATACAGCTATTATGTGATAGAAATTGTCTAGGAAATATTGTTGGAATTCATCAATGTGGGCTATGACGGATTGTGCATTAACGTGACAGGACATGAGGAGATTGGTCATGACTGGCAATGTGAAGTGATAGAACAGGGAAAATGTTTTAGGTTAAGGAATAGGATACAATACATTTTTAAGAAGTTTTCAATAAAATAAGAAAAAAGTAATACAATTTCAAAAAAATAAGATAAATATATAATTGATGCATATTAATCCATAAAAAATCTAGGAGTTATATTTGATCAAAATTTAACGTGGACTAACCATATTTCCCAAATTACCAGAAAATCCATCTCTATTTTCAAACCGCTCCGACGTTTTCGAGATTGTCTTATTCTCACACTACCCCACTAGTATTCTCTTCTCTTTAACAACACAATATCTATAAGATATAGATGTAGATGTACTACAGAACAGAATTTCTTAGTCCTAGTTAATTTTAAAGTATTTATGAAGCAAAGATTTATCAGATAATATGAAAAATCGTCATTAAAAAAGCACATGCTTAAGTGGAAGGTCAACAAGTGATATTGGTTAATGCCAGTCATTATAGTATGGAGAGCATTTCGCCTTTAAAAGAAAACATTCAAATCTTTGCCATTTATTTCAGTAGGAAAAAATAAGAATCATTGATTTGAATGAAACAAAAACTTTCATCACATAATATCTCAATATAAAATATATTTATTGGAAGGAATTAGTCCGGATGGCGGTTATTAAATGAAACAACTAAATAGTTTCAACTATTTATTGTTTGCCAACGTTTCGACCCCCTTTGTGGGTCATCATCATTGATGTTTCCATTCTCCACCATGCGCCCTGATGATGACCCACAAAGGGGGTCGAAACGTTGGCAAACAATAAATAGTTGAAACTATTTAGTTGTTTCATTTAATGACCGCCACCCGGACTAATTCCTTCCAGTAATTCTCAACGGTCAACTAATTACATCCACAATAATATATTTATGTATTATCATAATTTGTATGCCACTAATCTTAAGGGTAGTGGTCGCATCCTCTTTTTATCTACCCCCATGGTCCGAAGACAGATTAATAAATGTAACATTTCCAAATATTTCTAAGAATTTGAAAGAACATCTTTTGAGCAAATCAGTCTGATGGAGATTACTTTTCGGTATTCTTAATGGTTAAAATTTTTTACAATCATTGCCTCATACAAAAATATTGTTCTAAATTCAAATTCAAATGAATTAATTTAATTGATCCAATGAAAAATATAATAGTATTCCAATAACCATTCTCATTCCAAAGAAAGTTTCAATTGAAGAGGGAACAGAGTAGCTCTGTGGGTAGGGCCTTGAACTATTAATTACAAGGTCCCTCCTTCATGAGTCCCAGACTCTGGGATAATTATTTATTCTGTTATTTCAGCCATGGGTCAATCCTTGTGGTACTCACCTTGCCTCCTTCAAATGGATACCCTAAAATTTGGGGAGAAACTTGATGAATGAGCGTGATTTTGGCTTCTTGAGCAGCTGTTGGAATTAAAAGGAAAAAAAAATACACGCTACTAAGTTTTCTTCTCTTTACTTGGTATAATCTTTACCTTACTTCGACAGTTACAGAATAATACAAAGGTAATATGCAGTAATAACATCTTAACATTGGTAAGTCTAGACTTATGTAAAAATATTTGTGAATGTTTTCGTAAGTGTTTGTGGATGTGTTTGTAATATGCTTTGTTAAGTATAAATTACAGAAATACAATCAATAAATTTTATTAACATTTTACAATATGACTATTTTTTTGTCATACAATCCAATGTGCTGCAATAACAAAATGTACAGTAAATGTAGAATGTTACCATTAACTATAATAGGGAATGAGAACAATGAATGTCCTAACGTTCAGCTTCAGTCACTAACAAGTTTTATCATTGGTTAGTCAAATATCAGATTATTAAGACCTTTAAATAATTAAATAGATCAAATGAATTTTAATCTATAATCAAAGAATTGTAAACATTAAAAGTAGAGAGGAAACTGTGAATTCAGAAGGGTCAAAAACAGAAGTTGTTCAATGATTGTAAGAATTTTATTATTTAAAAAAAAAAAAAAGAAATAAAGTAAAAATTATAGTACCAGCTAGATGTGAAAATCTCAATTCTATTGTTCAAAAACTAAATCATTATGATTAATTCAGTTTTTAAGGCATCGTTTGTGAAAAACATTGTATAGCTCTTGCTAAAACTGACTTGATAATTAAAATGCTTTCAGTAATTCACTTTAATTTTTAGTCATGAAAAAAAGAAATTGTCCAAGCTGTGATAAAATATAAAAGTAAATTGCACATCAAATAATAATAAATGGCATGTTTTATGTTCCCATTAAATCAGAACATTATTCATTAATTACAGCACTAACCAAATATATATACATGTGGGTGTGTACACACACACACACACACTTATGTATGTATATGTATATGTGTATGTATATAAATATATATGTATATATATATATATATAATATATATATAATATATAATATATATATATATATATATACTAAAGTGTTATAGTACAGTAAATATCATATACAATAAAGTTTATTGAATAATAATTTAGTAAAAATCTCTTTAAAAAAATACAAAAATAAATAACTAAAGGAATAAAAAAAAAAAAAAGCCTAAAAATTAAATAACAATGTCATTATAACAACAAATACTTTAAAAAATAAAACCTAAAAAAATAGAGAGCTTAAAATTAGACTTGTTTAACACTATATGTTAAATATTGTTTAGCTATAATTAACATTGTGAGAACTACTTCTTTGGCGTTTCTCTAATTCTTTCATTAGAAATTACTCACTTGGTAGAGTTAAAGAAAACCTGTCTTGTCAGTTAATTTATTTTTGGTAGGTAAGATATATTTTAAGGTTAATTCTTGTCCTACTCATAAAGTCATTTTAACAGTATTCTCAGGATATCAATTTTACAAATGATGCATCATTTAGTTTTTTACCCATCATTCAATGTTATGTGACGTTAAAAAATTTACTAATTACATTTAAAAGTTGAAAAAATAAAAGATACACAATGACTATCCACATTGGCAAGAACGGTTTTGATACAATGTTTTAATCAGTCAAAGCTGAACTTTTTACAGAGAAAATGAAATGAGTATAATTAAAATTAGTCAATAAAACTATTAACTTAAATTTATATATATATATATATATATATATATATATATATATATATATATATATATATATATATATATAGACACACACACACACACACACACACACACATAAACAAGTGTATAATTACGACCAACATTTTCAACCTAATAATGAAGTATTTACAAGCCAAATTCTATATTTTCCTTTTCAAGAATACCCAGTTTAATTTAAATAAATTTAGAAATATACATTATTATAAATATAAATATCAATATATATATATATATATATATATATATATATATATATATATATATATATATATATTTAATAAGGCGAGGTTTTCTGGGGAGAAGAGAGGTATCAAAGCAGATCAAATTAGCCGTATATAAATCGACATTTCTTCCTATCCTATCGTACTCCTCAGAATCTTGGACTCTTACCTCAAAACATAGGAGCCAAATCCAGGCCATGGAAATGAGGTATCTCCGAAAAATAGAGAGAAAGACACGGAGAGATAGGATACGGAACGCCACTATAATGACGTAAAACCGGTGGAGACCATTCTGGAGGAACACAAACTGAGGTGGTTTGGACATCTTCTAAGGATGGATCCGGAGAGGAGTGCCAGGAAGACGTATGAGACCCGCACAGAGGGAAAAAGGCCCAGAGGAAGACCCCACATCTCCTGGGAGGACGGTGTAAAGGAAGCATGCAGAAGGCGTGGGATAGACTGGAGTAGGAGAATGGAGTTGGCACAGGAAAGAGACATATGGTCCAGACTCTACAGGCAGGATCCTCACACCGAACAGCGGTAGAAGAGGAAACGATTATGATGATGATGATATGTATATATGTTATATATATATATATATAATATATATATATATTATATATATATAATATATATATATATATCTGTGTGTGTGTGTGTATAATTACAATATTTCTAAATTTATTTAAATTAGACTGGGTTACACTTGATAGGAAAATTTGACTAGAAATGCTGTATTCTTAGGTTGAAAAAAAAGGGATTACTTTCCATTGCTAATAAGAAGAGTAGAACAACCCTTTGCCTCCAATGAAATCTCTAGGTAGTTAACTTTAGAAGATGAAATATTGGAAAGTTCCTTATGAGATATTAATAAGAATAAAAATAAATAAATAATAAAAATTATTATCACAATAAATTTAAAAAATAAATGAAAATATTTAATATTAGGATAAAATAATCCAAGTTCAATGTTACTGAACTGATGTTATAATGCTAAGCAAGTTCCAAATAACTGATATTCACTTAAAAGAATTAACCATGCTAATGCTCTATAAGTATCAACATATGAAAACCATAAGAATTGTTTAACAGTTGATAGCTAATTCAAAAACATCATGTATAATGTCTTAAAGCAATTGATCAAATAAATGAAAATATATAAAAAATAAATAATGAAAATGAAAAAAAAAAAAAATTAATTAATTTCATAGCATCATTTGTAGAATGATAATTTGAATCCAGTAAAAAATAAAATCTATTTCTTTTTTAAATCAAATATCTTTTGTTTTTTCAAGATGGTCTGAGTGATGGTCTTGTATAATAAATAAAATAGAGAGACCTATTTATTAAAATAAAATGAAAAGATAGCATTTAATAAATGCTATTCACTATTTTATATCATTCTTACTGCCATCCGCCATCCTTGGATTCATGAAAGGCCAAACAACCATATTTTTAGTTTTGACCTTGCAAAGTTTAAAATTTAATAAATAAAAAAAAAATTATATTATATGAAAAATGATATTTTTTTTTTTTAAACTGTCAAGATAAGCTATTTAATAAAAAAATAGCTAACAACACTATGTTTCTTGGATGCAGGAGAGAATTTGGATTCTTCTTTTGATATTAAAAAAAATAATAATAAATAGATAAAATAATGAAAAAAACAAAAAAAAAAAAAAAAACAGTCTCAATAATAATATCAGCCACATTAGGCTAGTAGTAGTTCGTCTAACCATAAGAAGTAACACATTTCTAACAACATTACATTACAACATATGTAATAAATTTACATATGTGAGCATAAATGAGTGAAATCATATGTTACAGCATATTCAATGAAATAATGACCATCAATAGCTAAAACACATAATTTCAATCCTAATAAATTTGATCATTGAGTAGTCCCAAAAATTAATAATAAGTAGACAGCAAATTTTCAATCCAAGGGACCCATCTTCTTATTTTCTTTCTGCCAAATGATATATACAGTCAACAAATGCCTGCGATATTGTCGCTGCCATTTGTAAGTGGGTGTTTACTCATGTTTGCAAAGCAGTAGCAATCTAAAAAAAAAAAAATTAAATAAAATTATTATTTTGATAATGAAGTGAATGATGATAAAACATAAATCCTCTTGAAATAAATAAAAATTTAGATCAATATTTAAAACATAAAAACAGACTACAAACTAGCTAGCAGATATGACTGAAATCCAAAGCAATCTTAATTATGGGACACTTAGACCCTTAAAAATATATTTTTTTAAATGTATTATTTAACAACACTTCACACACAAACACTTTTATAAAAATATTCATATACCCTTTTAAAACTGAAGAGGAAGAGAAATAAAGGGTGTATAGAAGTAGGTAGAGAGGAAGCTTTATGAGAAAACAAAAATTAGAAAAACAAATAAACCAACATTAAATAATAAAATTCATTTATTAATTATACATTAGGTTGAAATTACCTAACGTGAAATAATGCAGTTAAATTATTAAAATTTTCAACTTATTTTGGATGTAAATCAATGTATTTACATTAGAAGAATAATCACCTGCTATCAAAAATAAAATAACAAATTTTTCATAAAAATCATTTATGTCAGATTTGAATTGTAATAAAAAATGTGACTCACAGTCATACATAGTCTATACATCTGATTAAAAGCAAGGCTAGAAGGCCTAAGAAGACAATATCTAACATAAGTTAACTTATAATTCAATATTTTTTACTAAAGTAACTAGTCAATTCTTCAATAAAAAAACAAGTTCTTTGAAAATAAAAGAGCACAGGACAGGGGGGAAACTGGTAGGAATTGAATTATACTGCAACATCTTCAAAACTTCTAGAGAATGTATTACCTCACGATGTATTCCAGCAAGTTCCTGAATACGAACAAGAAGTTGGGCATTTAATGTTTCCATAACCCTTCTTTGAGATTCATGAGCAGCCAGAGCTGTTTCAAGCTGAGCTTGAGCAAGAGAAACACCAGCTTGAAGCTCAGCATTTTCTTGTTGCAAAGTCTAAAAATAATACAAAATAAAATACAGATTAGTTAATTTTAAAATAATTAAGTAATAATAATAAATCTTTATTTATCCTGGGTCCTTTAGTCCCTTTAGAATAACATAACAAGAAAATTAAAATAAAAACTTTAAGGTCTTAAAGTAGAAAAAACAAAGCAAAAGAACAATAGAAATTACAAATAATAGATTAAAAAGCATCCTCAAAAAATAATATTGAAAATTAAACTAGACAATAAACATAAGAAATATGTACATATATACAATTTTGATTAAAAAAATCTTTACAGTGAATTTTTTTTTTAAATATACTAATTGAACATGTGCAAAATACAAGATAACATAAAATATAATAGGTAAATAAACGTTTCTATCTGTTTTCTTACTAATTTTAATTGAAATCAAGAAACTAATTAGGATTCTTCGGAAATTGGAGAGACAGGAGGTGATTGAACAGATGAGATTTGATTGTCCAAAGAGTATTGAAGTCACAGATATGAGAAGCAACAGAGTTCCATAAGGATGAGGATCAAATTAGGAAAGATCTGTCGAAAGCTGCGGTCCGATGGGGTGTTATATACATATCTGAAGGCCGTGAGCGAGTGTGGCAGGAGTGGAATCGAAAAGAAACATATCTGATATGTAAGACGGGCGACGGGATTGGAGAACTTAATAGAAAGGAAGCCAGAAAGTACTTACAACAGTAGGAAGGGTCAAGTCTTCGTAGAAACAGGTGACAGAGGTGTCCCTGGATATTCCAAAGATGAAGCGGATAAAGCAGTTGAATAATCGTTTTAGTTTTGCCTTGAGACACCCCCATATACCACACAGCAGTAGTCAAAGTGGGGGAATATAAAGGAACTAACCAAAAGCCTACGGGTTTCAAATGGAAGAAGGTGACAAATATAATTTAGGTGGAAAATGTGCGACGAGAGATTTCAGAGACATGGTTTTTCCAAGATAAGGTTTGATCGAAAGTAAGTCGTAGGTTTTTAACGGTTTGGTGAAACTTTATTACGTGGGTGAATCAAATATAAACGAGACTTATTTTTTTAATTTTTGCTTTGAACACAAAGAAAAGTACACCTCATTTTTCTACATAGTCTCCTGATTTGGAAATACATTTTCCCCAGCACATAGGAAATTTTCCAATCCCGTGCTCATAGAACGAAGTAGGTTGTCTTCAGCCAATTGAGCATGTAGGCTTCAACCTCATCGTCACTGACGAATCTCTGACCTCCCAAAGCTTCCTTGAGTGGGCTAAACAGGTGAAAGTCACATGGTGATAAGTCTGGACTGTAGGGAGGGTGTTCCAGCGTCTTCCAGCCCAGTTGCTCCAATTTTTCTCTCGTCAGGGCCGCAGTATGCGGGCGAGCATTGTCCTGAAGAAGAATCACTTCTCTCATCGGTAGATCCCTTCTTTTGCGGCGATATGCAAGTCTGACTTCATTCAAAATGTCGTAGTAGTATGTGGCATTGATAGCCCTGCGTTCATGCAAAAAATCAAGATGCAGCAAGCCACACTGGCCTAAAATCACGGAAGCCAAAACCTTCCCAGCTGACAGCCGTGACTTGGCTTTCACTGGTCCAGGTTCCCCTTTTAGTCTTCACTCCATACTCGCTTGTTTTGATTCAGAGGTGTAATGGTGCACCCAAGTTTCATCACAGGTGATAATGTGAGTGAGAAATGAAGCTCCCTCAGCCTGAAATCTTGCAAGAAGACCTTCACAGACCTGCAAACGGTTCAGCTTCTGCTCAGCTGTGAGAAGTCGAGGAACCCAGCTGGCACACACCTTACGAAACCCTAGCTCCTCTGTGAGTATGGAAAAAGTGCTTCCATAGCTTATCCCAACCCTCACTTGGATTGGCACTGGTGGTTAGACGTCTTTCACCTTCAATAAGCTGTCGAACACGGCTGTGTTGTCTGCTGTGATGCTGGAGCGGGATCTGCGGTCATGGCTTTCATTCTGAACACGATCACGACCCTCCACAAACTGTTTATGCCATGCAAACACTCTGGCATGAGAAAGTGTCTCTTCCCCGAACTGTCCAGTCAACCTTCTCAAGATTTCAGCCGGTTTTACACCTTCAGCAGCAAGAAATTTGATGATAATACGTTGCGCAATCGAGGGGGATACATCCTGCTCAGACATCATCACGACGGTAACTGGTGAGTTCGAGGGCATTCGCCCACCTGCTTCCCCCACTCCTGGCATCCCTACCCAACACCTCTAAATGCGGGAACCCCGCACCTTCACTGGGCTTCCAGGACAAAAAGTCTCGTTTATATTTGATTCATCCACGTAGATTATCATTGAGAAACAATGTTGGGATTGGAGGCAGGTTTTTGAGGAGAGGATGGAATCCTATCACAATAGCCTTTGTTTTGTTTACATTTAGTTTTAGCTTGTCGGCTGCCCAAGAACTAATTCCGTTGAGATCCTCTTGCAGCTTTTCGATTGCTAGTGATAGGTCAAAAGGATTGGTAAATTTGGAAGTTATCAGCATAGATATGATATTGGGTGGGAGAAATGAATATTTAGAGGAAGGTCATTAATGTAAATAGAAAATATAATGGGAGACAATGAGGAAAACCACACACAGGACAAAGGTAAAGTTCTGGATAGAGGTAAAGTACATAGACACATGCTACTATAACAGATAAAAGTACTTTGCATCTATCTTCAGCTGGTTGTTTTCCCGCATTAACCCTTTTTAAATCTTCCTCTTTACTTTTCAACTCAACTTCTAATGTTTCAACTCGTAATCTTAGTGTTGCTAGCTCTTTCCGCAGTTCAACAGCAGCTTCAGTCCCACCTGGAAAAAAAATATAAATATTTTTAACTAATATAAAGATAATGTAATTTAAACTAATTAAAGAAATCAGATAGAATCAATTATACTGAATTTTTAGTCTAATATTTAACTCAATTATATACCCTGGTGCATAGTTGCACACCCACACTTCTGCCCAAACATTAATAAAAAATCAAGGTATCAATTTCATATATTTTTCCTATAAAAATATTGAGGTTTTAAACCCGTTAGTCATAATGAAGGCACCTTTAAAGGTAAGTTATCGAAGCAGAACTAGCTAATGCCTAATAGAACAAAAATGTCTTGTCCGGGATATTTAAATTTCTATATACATATATATATATATATATATATATATATATATATATATATATATATATATATATATATATCACACGATTCTTAGTTTATGCGAACTCCTTCTAAACCACGCTACGGATTTTGATCTGGTTTTCACTATCATTTAGGACATTCCATCCTGAAGGTTTATAAGTAAAATACATTGCAATAAAGTTTTTCTTTGGATAGGAAAATTATTTTTTCTCTAATCAAGGTATCCTTCCTAAAATATGAGTAGTAATATAGACATATTATAAAGTGTAAGATTTCAGAAAATTTAATATGCAATAAAATAAGGCATACAAGTTAATAGAAAATTGTTATAAGCACATGTCACATGAACATATGTCATTTGTAATGTTTTGATGAGGGACATTATGGTGGGTGAATCAGTGTTAGTATTGTACAGGTTATATTCTTCCATACGGGACTCAAGATTTTAGAAAAGTGTTACGCATGTATACGTGTACATAAGTTATTAAAATAAATAGAAAGTTGTTATAAATTCATAAATTAACATTGCTAATAATTATTTCTACTTTTATATAATTTCGTGAAAACAGATGTTCCACTGCAAATTAAATGGGACTGCCATAGAAACTAAATTAAACTTTAAAAATGTATTTAGAAAAAGACCATTCGAAATATAAAAATGTAATAAATCGAATAAAATATTAGCCGTTTAACATAACAACTTTTAACTGAACCCCAATTTTGGTTTTTTGACCAATTTATGTTTCTAATTTCAGCCGATGATTAAATATAATAATAAATAGACGTTATATAATGAACATAATATTTTCTTGTTAAGTGCACTTTCTGTTATGATGAACTCAAAATCCCAAAGTATTAAACTCTTAATTAGTCAAACTGAACTAACTTTTTAAAACATAAATGACACTACATTTAAATTGCACCCCCTGCAAAGCAAGGACAGGTCACTAGTGTGTTATATTATCTCAACATATCACTCCTAGGATGTTGTGTTACAAGAATTTTAAAAGAATCTCAAAAGTGAATGCAAAAAAATATTTTAGAAATATTTTCTTGCTGAGATACTACCACCAAAATAATCAACAATCAGTGGTCAAACATTGTTAATCTTTTCTGAAATAATTTCCTTGGCAGGTAAGTTTATTTATTATGCATAGAATTTTATAATCATTTAGAAATGAAATTCGGACAACCAATCAAAATTAAAAATACTCCATTTATTATTATTATTTTATTATTTTACAATAATAATATTTTAGTTTTATTATTTACAATTGTTTTATACCCAAAGCGTCTTTTGGGATAATGAAAGGTATTGGAAAAGTTGGGATTTGAATGAGAGATGCAGCATGTAGAGAATTATAGTAAGAAGAGGAGTGGACAAGGAAGGAACGACCAGAAGTTTTAGTCCTACGGGTAGGAATATAAAGGTCAGAATGGCACGATCTAGTTTCAAATTAGTGGACTGAAGATTTAAATTGTAGGAAACTGTGGATGTAGGGAATATAATCCAATATTGAATATTGGGAACGATCCTAGGAAATATAGCCTGCCAATTAGGGAAAGGAGTCAGTTTAACTCACCACGAAAATGGGTCATATGAGACCTCTTTGGGGTACTGTGGACAAATCTTTATATTTTTATAATATTTTTAAATGTTATATATTTATTGGAAAGAATTAGTCCAGGTAGCGGTCATTAATGACCGCCACCCGGACTAATTCCTTCCAGTAATTCTCAACAGTCAACTAATTACATCCACAGTTATATATTTATATTAAAATTATATTTGTTATTATAGTTATAAAACTGAAATCATTCCTAATGTATCAGAAAACAATTGGTCTAATAATTTTCTACCATAACCTTTATTTCTTCAGTGATAATTTTATTCTGAAGATCATTAATTTTTAATTCTTTCAGTGATTATTCAATTCTATAGGATCAGGAATTCTATTTTAGTTACGGTTTAAAGCAAAATTAGATAGAATGATCTTGAAAATTTAAAAATGACAAGGCTTGTGATTTTCTCTTGGTGTTTAACAGATTTTCTCATAACCACAAAGTTTACTCAAAAGTCAGTTCATAGATTAATTTTTTTTTTTTTTTTTTTTTTTTTTTTATTTATTATAGAGATATTTACAACTGTATCAACACAAAAAATACATCAAGTAAATGTGATCATTGAGATATGGACATGATAGGCGTGAGGAGAATCTACCCAGTGGTAGCACTTCAAAGATTTTTCAGACAAGGAGGTCTCGAGGTCATCGCCTCTTCAGCCGTCTCAGAGGATGATCAGGAATAGAAGATGAGAGATTGCCGACAAGTGGATTCGGGTGGACTGGTAATTTGGAGTGAAAGGAAGTATATCTAATTCGGGCTAAGTCTGCAACTAATGGGATATTCAGGTCTTTATGATTTATTTTATTGGTGACAAAGTAAGGGGCATTTAGGAACTTTCGGAGGACTTTGGATTGCAAGGATTGGATGCGAGAGGAATTTGATGGCTAGGTGGATCCCCATAGTTCAATTACATATGTCCAAATAGGCCTAAGTATGGTAATATAAATTAGTTTTTTGTATTAGGTAGGATGTTTTGAGCGTTTGTCAAGTAAATGTTGTAATAAACGATATCTACGAGCGTTTTCTTGCCGTTTCAGTCTAGTGTGAGGATTCCAAGTAAGTCTGTCAAGATGCAGTCCAAGGTATCGGATCTGTTCAACTGAGGTGATTGGAATATTGCCAAAGGATATAGTGGGACAGGCAGACATAGGTTTGCGGCGAAGGTTAAAGGTACTTTGGTGGGATTTAGTAGGATTTATTTTGATCCTCCACTTTTGACACCATTCTTCAATGGAAACAATGTGAAACTGAAGGGTTTGGGAAGCAATAGTTGGGTCATTGTTTACAGATAACACACGTGTCATCGGCGTATGTAGTGAGGACAGTGCAAGGATGAATAGGAATATCCGCTGTATATATGGTATTAACGATTGGACCCAAGATGCTACCTTGGGGTACACCTGCGTTCTGAGTAAATATGGCAGAGAAGGAAAGGTTATGGTTTACTTTAAAGGTTCTATCTGTGAGGTAGGAACGGATTAATAAGAAATAGGTAGGAGGAAGGAAGTGACGAAGTTTGTAGAGCAGTCCTGGATGCCAAACTCGGTCAAAAGCCTGTTCCACCTCGAGAGAGGCTCCAGTGCAATACATTCCGCGCTCCAATGTGGAAGATATCACATCCACCACACGGTGAAACTGCTGTATAGTGGAATGGGATGAGCGAAATCCAAACTGGTGGTCAGGAATAACATGATGAATGTCAAGGATTGGGTATAGACGTTTTAGGATTTTTTCCAGTATTTTGCCCATGATGGGCAAAAGAGAGATAGGACGGTAGGATGATGGATTTTCTAGAGACTTTTTAGGTTTAGGAATCATTTTGATAATGGACAATTTCCAAGGATTGGGAAAGCAGGTAGAACGAAGTGTGGCATTATATATGTAGGTGAGCAAGAGTACGGCTTTTTTTGGGAGCTGTTTCAGGATATGGGATGTGATGAGATCATGGCCAGGAGCTTTTTTGGATGGTAATCTTTGAATGATATTAATGATTTCAGAAGGGTGAAAGGCCTTAGGAGGAAGGGACATTTGGAGAGGAACAGTTAGTTCTGCTTCAACATGTTCACTATGGCAGGGATTAAGGATATCAGGATGCGGATTAAACGTGTTGAAAAGATGTTCTCCAAAGATTTGGGATTTCTCTTCATCGGATCTCGACCAGGTTTGGGATTTAGTGAGGAGAGAATGATTAAAGATTTTAAATTTTAGCAGTTTTGCGGTTGTTGTCCATAAAGATTTGTCTGAAGTGGTCAAGTTCTCTGTAAAGTTCTGAAAGTTTTGTATTTTGAATTTTCTTATTTCTGTTTTTAATTTGTTTGTCAGGTGATTGTAATGCTTTTTGTCAGATGGATATCTTGTGTTGTGCCATTTTTTTCTTGCTCTACGTTTGTCAGTTAGTAGGAGTCGAATGTGATTCGGTAAGTTTGTTTTATGAAGATGTCCAATTTTGCGAAGGGATGTGTTGGTGTCTATGACAGTTTCTATCGACTTTGTAAGTTCTTGTATGGCGGAGTCTATGTCATGATTAGTTTTTAACAGAATGTTTAAGTCAAGTTTGCTCTCTAAATCATTATGAAAACAGTCCCAGTCAACACGTCCTTTAATCAGGGAAGGAAGAGAGGGTTTAAGAACAGGTTGTGAATGCATGAGAAGTAGAACCGGGCTATGATCTGAGGAGAAGTCATCGAGGGATTTGATTGTAGTTTGGGCGGAGGGAATTTGGGAACTAATACTTTTTAAGGGAAGTTGGCCAGTACGTGGGATTCTGGGGTGACAAGATGGAATAGCTATTGGAGGTTGTGAAGCTGGAAAGAATCCTGCCACGAGTGTTGGACGTTCGGCATCCCCACCGTTGGTCTTTGGCGTTGTAATCGCCCCCAGCAATGAAGCGCGGACCAAAGGATCGGAATAAGGATTCAAGGTTATTATAGGTGAGAGAAGTAGCAGGAGGGCAATAGATTTTTAATATGATTTTTTAAGAGACAAAAATTAATTTTGTCTTGTTTGAGCATATATTCTTCCATTTCTTTTTTAGAATTACTGAATTAATAATGAACAGAACATGATAAAACATACCTAGTAAATATTAATTTTGTGGATTAAAAACGTTAATCGATAAAAAAAAAAAAAAGATTATAGGTCTACTACCTTTAGCAGCTTCGAGTTCAATATACTTAGATTTGAGCCTTTGATTTTCTTCTTTATAAGAATGCAACTGCCGTTTCCATTCATCGACATTTGCAGTACTTTCTTGTAAAGCACTTGTAAGCCTCATATTATTATTTTTAAGAGTAGCTAATTCCACTTCCCATTTTTTGGCATTTGCTGAGCTAAAAATAAAATATAATAATTACTATAAAAGAAATAAACAATGGAGTTCATGACTTAATTTCAAGGACTGAAACAATATAAGCTATTATCATAAAAAATGTATGGTAAAGAAATACAAAGCATACAATTGACTGCAAAAGAGAAATAATAAGAAAAGATCAAAACAAAGTTCTGACTATTGTGTATTGGCTAATCTTTAGGTAGATGTTTCAAAATCTATCATCACAATATATAAAAATGATAGGACCTATAATTTTTTTTCTAGTTTCATATTACTTAAAAAATATTTCAGGAATATTTTATAATAAGAAACTATCAATAATAAACATAAATATTGTGAATCTAAAGGAAATTTCTGGCAGACTTAGGAACCTTGCAAACAGTTTAAACAACCACAACCAAACATAATGGCATCAAACTAATTAATTATATTGGGTCAGTTTTTAGTGAGTTAATTGATATTTTTTTATTATTGATATTTTATTTTATAAAAAAAAAAAAAAAAAAAAAAAAAAACCTGTACCACTACAACCCATGAAGGGTCTTGGGCTCAGTACATATAGAGATTCGTACTGTTTCTAGGCCAACGGCAGTGCAATGAGGTGATGAGGCCTTAATCGCGCTCAGCCAACAAGTTTTTCCCCAATTATTTTGGGTACCCAATTTAAAGAGGCTAGGTCTGCCCCAGGAGTGTCTCCATACCCTAGGGTCGCCCCCCGACTGAATTAACAGAATAAATAATATTCTGCCATAGGGATTCGAACCCAGGACCCGGAGCACAGCAGACTAGCGCTCTATCCACTAGACTACGCCGCTCCCAAATAAAATATAAACTAAGTACAAATTTACTTATTTTGTTCATTTTGAATAAAATAATTAAATATTTCATAAACAAATCATAATTATTAGATGTATTATTGTTTATGTCCATAAAAGGATATAATAAAAATGGAAGCCATTAATCCATGAGAAAATATAAACTGCTCCAACAAAAAATAAACAGTCACATTAATTATTACCTGTGAGCAAGAGCTAATTTGAGTCTATCATTTTCATATTTCAGCTGTACTTCAGTAGAAGAAGTAGGTCCAGGTGCTGGAGATTTTCCTTCACTCGACTGGTGTTTAGGGCTATCATTAGGCTATAACAATCAACGATAAAATGATTAATTCTATGCTAAAATAAGAAACAAGATAAATCCTAGTTCTATTATGTAATTACATCTTGTTTCAACAATACTTCAAGTCAAAGAGAATAAATGTAAAATAGGAAAATTTTAATAGCAGTGGTAGCAGTTGGCACATATCATGGTTGTTCCAAAATGAAGTGTGAGAATCTTTGAGTTGACCAAAAATAATCTGACAGCCTATTATAATCAAATAAAACCAATATACCTCAATTAGATTATTTTTCAACATACAATATTAAGAATAACAACAAATAAACTTCTTACAATAACAATTATTACAACAAAGTGAACAATTATCATATGGGCTTGATTCAGGCAAGTGAAGAAACTACCCAGTGGGAGCACTTCAGTGGTTATTTAAATCAGTAGGTCTCGAGGCCATCATCTTTTCAGCAGCTTTAAAGAATTATCCGGAATAGAAGGAGATAAAAGGTTGTGGACTAGTGGGTTTGGGTGGATAAGTAGTTTGGAGTGAAAGGAGGTACTACTACGGGATAAGTCTGCAACTAATGGAATATTCAGGTCTTTAAGAATTATTTTATTGGTGACAAAGTAAGGAGCATATAGGATTTTTCAGAGGATTTTGGATTGCAAGAATTTTATGGCTTTGTGGATCTCCATAGTTCAATACAAATGGGCCTAAGTATGGTAATATAAATTAGTTTTTTGTAACAGGTGGGAAGCTATGAGCATATGTCAAGTAAATGTTGTAATCCTCAGTATCTGTGAGCAGTTTCAGTCTAGTTTGATTATATTATATTAATTTACCTCATTGATTTGCATATACTTAACAATATAAAATATAATAATATAATAATATATATAAATATATATATATATATATATATATATATAATATAATATATATATATATATGGAGTGTTCTTTCAATTCAGTGTTCTTTCAAAGCTTGTAGGCTAAACATGTCTAATTAAGACACTATTTTGTCCAAAATTGCATGATTATGAAAGCTATGATATAAAAGCAACATGTAATTGGTGCAATTACCACAACTTGTATAAAGTTTGAGGCATGTAGCCACTTGTAAAGTATTTAAAAATCTTAATCTAAAAAAAAAGGATGGAATTAAGTAAAATGGATTCAAACGTTTTAACAGTTAGAACTTTGTCACTGAACCTTTCCATAGGTTTTATTGATGCAAAGAAATTAAATTATGGTATTGTCTGAAATTGTTTGGATGTAACGCTTTTTTCTACTTAGTTTGTTAATCGTTTTCTTATTGTTACATTGGTTCAGTCTTCATTAGTAATCTCAGTTTTCAATGAGCTGCCTTTTCTTCTATATCTTTACTCATATGTTCTTACCGAATTTGACTGAAGTCAGAAGAGATGTCTCTTTTGATATATTTTATCAATAGCTGAGCCGGTGTCGAGTAGTTATTAAATATATAGTAGTTATGAAAAGTATTAGCTCTAGATATAGGTGGTCCGCCATGAAGTAATTATCAAAATCAATCACTCATATTTTTTTCTTGGTGAACAATTAGTAATTTTGGATAAAATAATAATAACTTGATGAAAATGGAGTTAATGAAAACTGAATCACGATTTCCAATGCTGTGATCAACACTACTTTTTCTTTTTTTTTTAGTGATGAACCATGAAACCCTGCCCTTGCATAATGAATCATAAAATGACTAAGCTCTTTTTCATTTCATAGTTTGAAAAATAACAGCAATACTTTTATCACCAGTAAAATTCATTGGTTTTATTAATTTTTTTTTCTCTTAACGATGGCTGACAACAATCAATGCTTTGTTTTTTTTTTAAATTCAATTAATTAAGTTAAATTTAAGGTTCATATTTTGAATTAAGTTGTCCAGTAGTCTTGAACTTGATCTTAGTTGCATTTGGATTGTCAATACAATATGATTAATTGTATTAATAAGACAAGTAATAATATACAATAAGAAAAGTTTAAGGAGGTAGGTTTTCTTTTGAATAAATTTGGTTTTAAAAAAAACTAACTTTTATATCTGAAAGGCAGGGTATTCATTAAAATGAATATGAATCTATTTTCTTATATAATAATTTTAACACGATAAAAATTAGAGAAAATAAGATATTAAAAAATACTCTTCCACTTGATGATGAAATAAAATTGGAAAAATATTTTTGAGGTCCACACACACGATTTTTTTGGTTCACTCACCACATCATAACAATGCACACACTCTACAGGTAATTGGTTGGTTACCTCATGTTACAGGTAAAAGCTAAATATTAATAATTAAATTACTTTCTACCTGGCAACACTCAGGGACATGAAACCGTTGTGAAACCAATATTTTGCCACAGCCGGGATTCAAACCCAGGACCCGGAGCACAGTATACTATCCACTAGACTATGCTACTCCCACACACACACACATTATATATATATATATATATATATATATATATATATATATATATATATATATATATATATATGACTCCTTGTTGATCACTCCCAATATCTTTGTATGCCGATGATTTCGAAATTTACCTGTCCTTTCCGCCTTCGGATCTATTACTAGCAGCCGAAAAGCTACAAAATTATTTAAATAGAATTAGTCACTGGGCCATAGATAACAAGCTAAAGCTGAATGTTAATAAGACGAAGGCAATAGTAATAGTTTCCAGTCCGCTCCTTAAAGCTCTACCTCCTATTCCGACCCTTTTTCTAAATAATAATCCGATAAAATTCCATCAATCCATTAAAAATCTTGGAATCATCTTTGACCAACATCTCTCCTGGAAAAACCATATTCTGACATCTCCCGCCGCTCCTTCATCACCTTAAAGCGATTAAATGGACTCCGTAACCTCTTTCCTCTTGAAACCCGTAAGCTTCTGATCTCCTCCCTGATATTTCCCCACTTTGACTATTGTACGGTGTATGGGGGTGTCACTGGAGATCTTGAAGAAAAACTAAAACGGTTATTTAATTGCTTCATTCAATTCATCTTTGGGATATTGAGGGACACTTCTGTCACTAGATTCTACCAAGAGTTAAAGTGGCTTTATCCTTCCTACCGTCAAAAATACTTCCTGGCTTCCTTCCTCTATCAAGTTATCCGATCCCGTCTGTCATACATCTTTGATCTCTTATTATGCAAATCCTCAATCCATTCCCGTAATACCCGTATGCGGCCTTCCTATTTGTATATTACGCCCCTTCGAAAGATCTTTCATAATCCATATGGGACTCTATTCCTTCTGATATTCGCAATTCCCTTACCCTCCCGACTTTCAAATTTCGTCTATTCCATTACTTCTTGTCTATTCAATTTCCAAATAATCCTGACTAATCCAGTTTCCATGAAAATATGTAAACAGAAAAAATTATAGAAGTGTTTTTTAATATTTTTTTTTTTTTTTTTTTTTTAATAAGTAAGATCTGGAGTTCTGACACTGGTCAGATCCTCCACTCATGTACTGTATGTTTGTGGCTATTCCGCCCTAGCTCAGCCTCCACTGGCTTACACCAGTGAAGCGCTGAGTGAGAGGCGCTGGGATCTCTTGGATTCGGCTTCTCCCACCACTTGTGGAGGGAGCAGCCGAGCCTAGGGTCCCTTTAGCAGATTGTATATATTGTATACAGTTAAGTTTGCTTGTATGATTTTTATTTATTTCCCAACTTGTATTTATCTCTACTACAGGTTGTTGTTTTCATTTGTTTGTTGTTGTTTTTTTGTTTTTATTAATTGTTATTTTGTGTATATATTTGAATTTATTTATTTCCGATTTTATGTAATTTGACTTTATCATTATTTTCTCTATATATTGTATGAATGTGTACTACATCACTATTACTACTGTTCATTATGTAACAAATTGTAATATTTCTCAATAAATAAAAAAATTAAAAAAAAGTAAGAATTGTATTTTTTTTTTTTTTATTAGTTTAGGTTTTTTATGGGAACATGACAATTATTTATTTCTCACATTCTTTAATCATCACGTATATTTTTCACAAATATTTTCACAGCCATTAGTTTTCGAAGATGTATATTGGTTTATTATATTTTTATTTTTGTCATTTGTCTCATTGTTTTCTTTTTTCCTTATTATTATTCACTGTATATTTCTTTTCTTTTCTTTCTTTTTTTAATCTTACTCTAAGACAGTAAATCTCACATTATTTTATTTTGTATTATTCTAAAGGGACTTGTCCCAGGATAAATAAAGAAATTATAATTATTATTATTATTATTATATATATATATATATATATATGTATGTATATATAGTTGTGATATATTACATAGGCAGAAATAATTAGAACTGTAGAAAATCAAGAAGGCGCGAGTTGATCTGATAATGAGAAAATAGGAATTGAGAAGATCAAGAAGGCGCGAGATGATCGGCCAATGAGAAAAAAGGAATCAAAATGCGCAATAGAGTACATGGTGTGCGATGTTTTCTGAGAATGGCCGTTACTACGTGGTTGACAGTCAATAGAGATGGACGCGGGCGAAGTGTTCTAGAAATATCTCTTCTATTGTGAGCCGTCGTCAAGCAAGACACGTGATTGGATTATGCCACCAACCGACAAATTATTTTGAGGTCAAACCATCAGTGCACTAATAATACGTTCAAATCAAGGAATTATGAAGACATCATTTGAAAAATAAGAATGGAAATTCAACTGAAGATGGCTTAATCAGATAAATTACTAAATTTTTAAATATTCAAGTTTTAACTGTAGAAATTATTAATTTAAGTTATGTTTTTTTATAGTAGTATATTTCTTAAAGAATATAAGTTTTTTTTTTTAACCTTAGCCAAGACTCATGACCAAGAGTTATTAATTTGAAACCCTAAAATCTCTTTTCATTTTAAAATTAAATAGTATTTCTTTTAAAAATAAAATATTATGACATTTGGCGCCCAAATAGGGACGCATTAATAGTATTTCTTTTAAAAATAACATATTATAACATTTGGCGCCCAAATAGGGACGCATTATTCAATTATCATTAAAAAAATAAAATATTTTAACATTTGGCGCCCAAATAGGGACGCATTAATAGTATTTATTTTAAAAATAACATATTATAACATTTGGCGCCCAAATAGGGACGCATTATTCAATTATCATTAAAAAAATAAAATATTTTAACATTTGGCGCCCAAATAGGGACGCATTAATAGTATTTCTTTTAAAAATAAAATAATATAACAATATATATGGGAGCGGCATGGTCTAGTGGATAGAGTACTGGTCTGAGATTTGGAGATGAGAGATTGCCGACAAGTGGATTCGGGTGGACTGGTAATTTGGAATGAAAGGAAGTATATCTAATTCGGGCTAAGTCGGCAACTAATGGGATATTCAGGTCCTTATGATTTATTTTATTGGTGAAAAAGTAAGGGGCATTTAGGAACTTTCGGAGGATTTTGAATTGCAAGGATTGGATGCGAGAGGAATTCGATGGCTTGGTGGATCTCCATAGTTCAATTCCATTTGTCTGAATAGGCCTAAGTATTGTAATATAAATTTGTTTTTTTTGTAGTAGGAGAGAAGTTTTGAACGTTTGTCAAGTAAATGTTGTAATAAACGATATCTATGAGCTTTTTCTTGCCGTTTCAGTCTAGTGTGAGGATTCCAAGTAAATCGTCTGTCAAGATGAAGTCCAAGGTATCGGATCTGTTCAACTGAGGTGATTGGAATATTGCCAAAGGATATAGTGGGACAGGCAGACATAGGTTTGCGGCGAAGGTTAAAGGTACTTTGGTGGGATTTAGTAGGATTTATTTTGATCCTCCACTTTTGACACCATTCTTCAATGGAAGCTATGTGAGACTGAAGGGTTTGGGAAGCAATAGTTGGGTCATTTTTTACAGATAACACACATGTGTCATCGGCGTATATAGTGAGGACAGTGCAAGGATGAATAGGAATATCAGCTGTATATATGGTATAAACGATTGGACCCAAGATGCTACCTTGGGGTACACCTGCATTCTGAGTAAATATGGAGGAGAAGGAAAGCTTATGATTTACTTTAAAGGTTCTATCTGTGAGGTAGGAACAGATTAATAAGAAGTAAGTAGGAGTGAGGAAGAGACGAAGTTTGTAGAGCAGTCGTGGATGCCAAACTCGGTCAAAAGCCTGTTCCACCTCGAGAGAGGCTCCAGTGCAATACATTGCGTGTTCCAATGTGGAAGATATCGTATCCACCACACGGTGACACTGCTGTATAGTGGAATGGAATGAGTGAAATCCAAACTGGTGGTCAGGAATAATGTGATGAATGTCAAGGATTGGGTATAGATATTTTAGGAGGAGTTTTTTCAGTATTTTGCCTATGATGGGCAAAAGAGAGATAGGACGGGAGGAGGATGGGTTTTCTAGAGACTAAGTTCTAAGTTCACCAAGAAAAAGATATGAGTGATTGATCTTGATAATTACTTCATGGTGGACCACCTATATCTAGAGCTAATACTTTTCATAACTACTATATATTTAACAACTACTCGACACTGGCTCAGCTATTGATAAAATATATCAAAAGAGACATCTCTTCTGACTTCAACCAAATTCGGTAAGAACATATGAGTAAAGATATATCGGGTTGTTTCACATGAAATGTCTGTTTTTATAGTTTCTGAAATACATAAAGGATTTTGCAGGTATCTGTTGTTTTCTTCCGAATGTTTACATATTTAAAGTAAACAGTTACTAATCCTCTACCTTTGCATTATAAACATTAGCTTCCCAATCAATTACCCACTTTTTAGTATACCTCCAAATATGAACATGGAAACACGCGATTTTCGAGTAATATTTTTGAACGAATTTAAACTCGGCCATTCAGCAGCTGAGGCTGCTAGAAATATTTGCAAGGCGTTTGGGGAAGGGAGTGTTAATGAACGTACCATTCGCCGTTGGTTTGCTAAGTTTTCTGCTGGGGATACCGACTTGGAAAACTTGCCCCGAAGAAGACCTCCATCCGTAATAGACAACGATGTCCTCAAGCAAACAGTAGAAGGAAACCCCTACCAAACAGTTAAAGGACTCTCAGCACAACTAAATGCAAGTGCACCTACCGTTTCCAGACATTTAAAGTGTATTGGGAAAGTAAAAAAGCTCGATACATGGGTACCTCATGATCTCACGGAGCGGCAGCAATTGAAACACCATGAGACCTGCGTTTCTTTGCTTGCGAGGCAAAAAACCAAGCCTTTCCTTGAAAGAATAATTACCTGCGATGAAAAATGAATTACATATGACAATCAGCGTTGGTCAGGGCAGTGGTTGAACATCGACGAAACCCCGGGGCAAATGCCAAAACCGAATTTGCATTCCAAAAAATTGATGGTTACAGTATGGTGGTCCATGGCTGGGATAATTCATTATTCCTTTTTACCAAGAGGTGAAACCATTACCTCTACAACGTACTGCAATGAAATTGACCAAATGCACACAAAATTATTAAAAAAACAACCTGGATTGGTAAATCGGAAGGGTCCTATACTCTTACACGACAACGCTAGAACCCATGTTTCAAAACAAACCGTGCAAAAATTGAAAGAACTGGGCTACTAAGTTCTTCCGCACCCACCATATTCTCCCGACTTGTCTCCAACAGATTACCACCTGTTCAGGAATTTAGACAACTTCATCAAACGAAAACTTTTCGAAAATGATGATAAAGTGAAAAGTGCGTTTTCAGATTTTGTTTCACTTCAAAGCTCAGAGTTTTTCAGGATAAAAAAGTTGGTGTCACGTTGGGAAAAATGTGTAGAAAAAGAAGGTAAGTACTTCGAATAAAATTATCTTGTTTTCATATCATATTTTTAATAAAAATCCTTTACCTTGGAAACGGACATTACATGTGACACAACCCAATAGAAGAAAAGGCAGTTCATTGAGAACTGAGATTACTAATGAAGACTGAAACAATGTAACAATAAGAATAAGATTAACGAACTAAGTAGAAAAAGGGTAAATCCAAACAATGTCAGACAATACCATAATTTAATTTCTTTGCAGCAATAAAGCCTATGGAAAAGTTTAGTGACAAAGCTCTAACTGTTAAAACGTTTGAATCCATTTTACTTAATTCCATCCTTTCTTTTTTTTTTTTTCTTTTTTTCTGGATTAAGATTTATAAATACTTCACAAGTGGCCACATGCCTCAAACTTTATACAAGTTGTGGTAATTGCACTCATTACATGTTACTTTTACGTGATATTTACAGGGGTTAATGTAGATTGTAACTTAAATTACATTTGGAACAGTAGGAAAAATCTAAAACAAAAACCTACAAAATAAAAAAATTAAAATTACAAAAAAAATTATAGTACACAACAATACAAAATAACAATATTTTGGTTATATGCTAATACATCAAACTAATAATTTTTCTTTTTTTTACATATGAAAATTAATGCAGTAGTATGTCAATTGTACATTTATGTACGTAACGTTTGGGTGTTCTTGTCATAATCACCTATTTTTTGAACGATCGGGTTGTCGCTAATAGAAGTAAGAGAACAAAAATGTTGTGCCAGCGAGAACGTATAGTTTTTAATCAACGGGAATTGTAAATCCAATAACATGATTGTGATACGCGTGTAACGAGCATAATTATTTACGATGTGTATGTGTTCTGCACCACCTCCCTCCATTTTCTGATAATTGGAATAGCATATGTAACTCCAGACTAGGGCAGCATAGGTCAATATGGGACGGATAACATAATTATTATTTATGTTTTGTGAAAGTTAAGGATTTGTCCATTTCTAATCCTAGGTAATTTATAGACTGGGCTTAGGATGTTTCCGTTCATAAACATGTTTCTTGTAACGGACAGCCTTCTTTTTGTGAAAATTATCACTTGAGTTTTCTGGACATTAATTTCAATCTTCCATTTTGAAAAATAGTGGATAAGTTTTTAAGGAGAGCCTGTAGTATATTGATTATGTATCAATCCTATATGAAGAAGAATAAATAGCCGTGGCATCGGCATTAGGGATCGTGTGAATGGAGGTCTGAGATGTATGTACAGATTAAAAAGGATCGAGGAAAGGCAAGACCCCTGAGGAAGACCAGCTGTTAAGTTATGGATTGAAGACTTGGTATTGTTAATGGTGATAAAGAATGAGCTATTGTTGGGGTAAGATTCAAGGAGGTGGATAATGTATGGTGGAAAGTAGTATACAATTAATTTCTGAATTTTGTCAAAAGCTTTTTCTATGTCAAGAAGAACCATACCAGTATGTTTCTTGTCATTGTATCCTTTCGTAATATAGTCAGTAAGTCGGGCTAGTTGTGCTACAGTTGAGTGTTTAGGTCTGAATCCAAACTGTTCTTTGGGGATAAGGTTATGTTGGTTAACGTGTTTCAGTATCCTGGTTAAAAGGAGTTTTTCAAATATCTTAGCTACTATGTTTAGGAAACTGATGGGTCTGTTATTACCAGTTTCTGTGGGATCTTTGTTAAGTTTCGGAATGGTGATAATTTTGGCAATTTTCCAGGATGGTGGGAAATATCTTAAACAGAGGATACAGTTGTAGATTTTGGGTAGGAAAATTAAGGCTTTTTTATTTAAATTTTTTACAACTATGGCTGGTATAGAATCTGGACCAGGGAATTTCTTGGTTTGTAGCGATTTAATGATTTTGCCAGCTCCCTTTGGTGAAACGAATGGGAAGGAAGTTGTGACTGGTATTTCGAAGAACCATTTTACAGAATTAATAACTTTATGTTCGTGGTGAATAGAGCCAAGCTTCGTTGGTATGGAACTGACAGAACTGATGAGACACGCTTGTAATTCAGATTTTACTTTTTCACAATAGACATACCTGTCTGCTTGTTTGAGAGGAGATATCGATTGCTGCTGATTAGTAAACATTTTGTGTAATCGCCACAAACATTTATCTCCAGGACGGAATTGATTTAGTGTTTGTGTCCATTTATTATTTTTCCATTTGGTGAATTTATTTTTTACAAAAGAATTTATTCTATTTGATATATGTTTATGAACTGGATTATTGGTTAATTCTATCCTAATTAATTCTGAATGTAAGAAAAAATAATATAAAAGTTAGTTCATAAATAAAAATGTATTACCTACAATAAAAATAGTTGAGTGGGAAAAAAAAAAAATAGATAATAAGTTTTATTCTAGTAAGGATCTAATCTTATCTCTTTTTCTTAAGACTTGTCACAAAAAAGAGAGTTACCAAAGAATACTTTCCTATTAAATCAAGCAAAAAGCTAACCCATTATTAATAATTTAAATAGTAATTAATTATAATTATTGGTATATAATTTTATTAAAAATAAAATTTTAAGAAAACTAACAACACTTTATTTAACAAAACCATACCAAAACTAATTTTACAATTGTTAAAATATTTATTGGCAGCCAAAAACCCTATAATAAACCATAAATCCATCTTGGGCAAGACTGAAGAGGATAATGGAGAGGTGAAAAGATGGATCTGTAATACGTCTTTTGTTCTGGATTCCACGACGCAGATTTTTCAGATGTCTAACAATGAGACTCTGCATTGATTGTCTCATTACGAGGCAGAAATTCCACTAGCAATACGGACGCCCACTCCGTTCTTCATCATGCACATTTGTGCGGCCATCTATAAATGCTCTCAACCATTTCCTTACCATTCCATCACTCATAATGTTTTGTCCGAAAACTTCAACGATCTCACGATGAATATCAATCGGTTTTACGCCTTTAGCACTAAGAAATCGTATAACAACCCATACTTCACGACCAGCAAGACACACCCGCATCTTAAACACTCAGTAAACAATGTATACAATGAAGAAAATTCATGGAAATTATGTAGAAAAGTAGATTAAGGTACAGGCTTTCATGTAAAAATATTGC
This sequence comes from Piezodorus guildinii, assembly GCA_023052935.1. NCBI lineage: Eukaryota > Metazoa > Arthropoda > Insecta > Hemiptera > Pentatomidae > Piezodorus > Piezodorus guildinii. The sequence goes on along the minus strand of CM041295.1, from coordinate 162,415,012 downwards.
TTATTATTGCATAAAATTATTGCTATATCTTTGCACGTCTTTTTTTAATTCCAAAACAGTACTTACTTAAAAAACATGCCTCATAAATTCTTTGAGATAAGTGGACAGAAAAACTTCACATAGAGATGGAAATGCAAAAGATGTATACTACTAAATATTTAACATTGTGGTTGGGAATGGTACAGAGAGCTGGGTATTAATTGACAGACTGGGGAGACAAATCACTATAGCAGAAATGAAGTACTTGGTTGGGGAACATTAAGTGACCACATAAGGAATGATAATAGCAGAGAGATGCTTAAGAAGTATTATAAGATGAGAATGACAGAAATTGAAAACAATCAAAATGGTTTGGGCATACTGCAGAATGGAAAACAAGGAATTTCAAGACGATATATTATTTTCCATTTGGTAAGAGACCAAGAAGGCAACCAAGAACAATATTTCTCAAACATTGGGGAAGACTGAGAAAAGCCAAGGGTAAAACATTGGATGGCATGAGAAGAATTGCTACTAATAATATACCTAACTCATATCATGCACCCCCTCTCACCCTGAGAGACTTTAGAGAATCTTGAGTCCCAAAGTAGCAGAAGAAAAACATAGAAGTTTGCTATGTAAGTACAGCAGCAGTGGGGTAGTCTGAAAGATTCAATATGGATTTTACAGGTAGCACCTAGCCTGAAAAGCGCCTACAGACTACTATATGATTAAAAAGAAGAAGGAAGAAAAGGAGGATACAAAAAAGAAAGCGATAAAAAATGATTATATAGTCAATACATCATCTCCCGTTTTTTTTTTTTAAGTTAAAATATCTATTTATTTATATTATTAATTTCCCTTCAGACATTGTCCACTTCTGAACACAATAAGAGCATACTGTATAGTTAAATAACTTAAAGAAAATTTTAGAACACTTGCACCAGTTTGAGGAAAATACATTACACTCATCCCTTTCCCTGTAACAATTAATTGGAGGGAATAAGATTTTCTACCAATTTTGACCATAATAATAACTAGATTCAATATTTTAATTTTACCCTCAAAACTCATGATTGAACATGGAATACCTAGAAAGTTAGTAAACCTAGTAGAGATGTGTTTGTCGGAAACATTCCATAAAGTTAGAATCGGTCATAATTTCTCCGAGAGATTTGAGGTGTGATCAGGTTTGAAACAGGGTGACTCCCTTTCACCTGTGCTACTTAATGTAGCTTTAGAATATGTCATAGAAAAGGTGATGTGTACCGAGAAAGGTTTAAATATGGGTGAAAAGATTCCGGTTTTGGGGTATGCAGATGATTTGGTACTGCTAGGTGAAGACACGGAAACCATACAACTAAATACAAGTTAATAAAAACCGGTAAAGAAATAGGACTCGAATTAAATACCGATAAGATGAAAGTAGCAGAAACGGTGGCGATCTTGGTGATATTGATATATCAGGGCATACTTTTAAACAAGTAGAGAAATTCAAGTATTTAGGTTCAATGAAACAAGAAAAAATGTAATCCAGGAAGAAATAAAGTCTCGGTAGGATGTGCAGGTAGGAAATGCATGTTATTATTCAGTTGCTTAGTTGGCGGCTTCTATAAAAAAACTTAAAGGTTAGAATTTATAAAACTATTATTCTTCTGACGGTTCTTTACGGATGTGAAACGTGGCTACTTACTTTGAGGGATGAACAACGGCTTAAGGTTTTCGAAAATAAGTTACTGAGTAAAATATTGGGTTGTCACATGAAATGTCCGTTTCCAAGGTAAAGGATTTTTATTAAAAATATGATATGAAAACAAGATAATTTTATTCGAAGTATTTACATTCTTTTTCTTCACATTTTTCCCAACGTGACACTAACTTTTTTATCCCCAAACTGAAAAACTCTGAGCTTTGAAGTGAAACAAAATCTGAAAACGCACTTTTCACTTGATCATCATTTTCAAAAAGTTTTCCTTTGACAAAGTTGTCTAAATTCCTGAACAGGTGGTAATCTGTTGGAGACAAGTCGGGAGAATATGGTGGGTGCTGAAGAACTTCGTAGCCCAGTTCTTTTAATTTTTGCACGGTATGTTTTGAAACATGGGGTCTTGCTGCCGCTCAGTGAGATCATGAGGTACCCATGTATCGAACTTTTTTACTTTCCCAATACACTTTAAATGTCTGGAAACGGTAGATGCACTTGTATTTAGTTGTGCTGAGAGTCCTTTAACTGTTTGGTAAGGGTTTCCTTCTACTGGTTGTTTGAGGACATTGTTGTCTATTACGGACAGAGGTCTTCCTCGGGGCAAGTTTTCCAAATCGGTATCCCCAGCTGAAATCTTAGCAAACCAACGGAGAATGGTCCGTTCATTAACACTCCCTTCCCCAAACGCCTTGCAAATATTTCTAGCGGCCTCAGCTGCTGAATGGCCGAGTTTAAACTCGTACAAAAATATTACTTTTTTCTCATCATTGTCGTAATTGTTCTTTTGTTTGAATATTTGTTCGATAAATATTAGGCCGTTTTACAAAAGAATTCTTGGATATATATATATATATATATATATATATATATATATATATATAATATATATATATTTTTTTTTTTTTTTAAACAATTTATTTAATATCCAGTCATCGCAACGTTTCAGCCTCTAGGGCCATTCTCAAGCTTCTGTAATCAATTAAAGTTTCATTGCATTTATACATTTTGAACATCTAATTACAACACATAATAAATTATTTTTAATAATTATGTGACCTACCATGCTTATCTATGTTGTATATCATTTATTATTATTTTTTTTTTTCATTTCACCGTTTTTCAGCAGCGTCATCATAATTTTTTAAAAATATCATTTTTCAAAAAAACCTGTACTCAAAAATTATTAACTCAATATTATATTTCATCATCAATTAAAAAAGGAATATATTTATTAAAAAAAGAAAAGAAAATTTTTTATTACCTTACTTAACAGTTTTCGGCCGTCTTATAGGTGTTCTCGTGAGCGACTAAACTTGGGTTGGGGATGCCAAAGGATTTATATATTTACTCTGTCAATAGCACTTGCATAAAAGGTGTTCAGGTTGTCAACGTCTGTTTGGTGGTTAACTGATTTTTCTAAATTGTTTGTTATATAAATTGATTCAATGATCCTCCTTTTATTTATGTTTTCTTCCTTATGTAGGACCGAGATATTATCAAAATCAAAAATATGTTTATATTTATCGCAGTGTTGTGACAGACCTGTAGCCAATTTTGATTTTGTGCATTTCGAGTTACAGTTTTGTTTATGTTGCTGTATTCTCTTATGGAGCCATTGTGATGTTTGTCCATAATATGATTTATTTTCACAATTTTTACAATCTATTTTATATATGACATTGGTCATCTTGTTTTGGTATTTCGTCCTTAGTTTTAGTGTAAATTTTTCAATTTTATTTACAGTTTTTTTCCTGAATTTAATTTCGGTTAAATCATATTTTTTTAATGTTTTTTCTACTTTATTAGTTAGATTTTTTATATACGTTACTGAATAATATTTTTTAGGATATGTATTGTGAATTTTGTTGCATTCTTTATTATTTTCTGGCTCATTTATTTTGGTATCTTTTTCTTTTGGTTTTATTTTGTTATCCATTTTTAAATAATTCGTGAACAGATTTAGTTCATTTTTTTATTATTACTTTTTACATCTATTATACTATCTTGAATTTTTTTATTATTATCCTGTAAATTTTTGATGTCAATATATTGTCTTCATTCACTTTATTTTTGTACCATAATTTTTTGACCATTTTCATCGGATACCAATTTTGTTTTAGTATGCCAAATATTATTGATTTTACCTCATCCATGTGGGTGTCATCAGTTAGTATCTTTGCTCTATTGATCATATTATTTGCTGTATTAATTTTTTGTCCCGTACTATGATTGCTATGCCAATTTAATAGTCTGTTGCTCGTTATCGATTTTTTGCACTAATGTACTTAAATTGCCAGTGCTGTCTCTAATTATCTCTATATCTAAAAATCACCTGAACACCTTTTATGCAAGTGCTATTGACAGAGTAAATATATAAATCCTTTGGCATCCCCACCCCAAGTTTAGTAGCGCACGAGAACACCTATAAGATGGCCGAAAACTGTTAAATAAGGTAATAAAAAATTTTCTTTTCTTTTTTGAATAAATAGATCCCTTTTTTAATTGATGATGAAATATAATATGATATTTTTGAGTACAGGTTTTTTTTGAAAAATGATATTTTTAAAAAATTATGACGACACTGCTGAAAAGCGGTGAAATGAAAAAAAAATAATAAAATAAATGATATGTAACATGGATATGCATGGTAGGTGACATAATTATTAAAAATAATTTATTATGTGTTGTAATTAGATGTTGAAAATGTATAAATGCAATGAAACTTTAATTGATTACAGAAGCTTGAGAATGGCCCTAGAGGCTGAAATGTTGCGATGACAGGAAATTAAATTAATAGTTTAAAAAAAATAAAATATATATATATCCAAGAATTCTTTTGTAAAATGGCCTAATATTTATCGAAAAAAAATATTACTCGAAAATCGCGAGTTTCCATGTTCATATTTGGAGGTATACTAAAAAGTGGGTAATTGATTGGGAAGCTAATGTATATAATACAAAGGTAGAGGATTAGTAACTGTTTACTTTAAATATGTAAACATTCGGAATAAAATAACAGAGACCTGCAAAATCCTTTATGTATTTCAGAAACTATAAAAACGGACATTTTATGTGAAACAACCCAATATTTGATCCCAAGAGAGATGAGGCCACTGGGGAGTTTAGAAGGTTGCACAACACGGAATTGCGGAACTTGTATCCTGTGAATATAATTGAGTTGATAGCATCGCGGAGAGTGGTTGAGCCCAGTGAGGATTCCGAGAAAGTTGGTATTCGCTGATCCGACTGATAGGCGTCCGAAAGGTAGGCCGAAGCGTTGATGGGAGGATTGCGTTAAGGCTGATTATTATTACCCTTAAAACTAGGTTAAGATTATTGTAATTTATTATTTTCGTCTTTACTGCTTTAGCTTAAGGTACCCGAATGAAGACCTACAATGTGGGTAAAAAACTTATAAATAGTAACACTAAGAAATAGTTAAGACTACTAAATTTTATTTCTAGAATGTAAGCTGAACAATATCCTTATTAGGAAATATTGCAATATTAAAAATATTACTTTGCTGGATTTGTTGCCTCATCAATCAATCAATGTTAAACATAACAAAAACTTTTTCTTGTATTTTAACAGATTGTTAACGATAAAAAATTTCAATTTCGTTACATACAGATTATTATTAATTGGTTTTAAAATAAATAAAAAAACTATCTGTTGAATATTTTACAGTAATTTTCATAGTTGGTAGTAATAAAGAATTTTGGGTTTTCAAATTATAAAAAGTGAGCACCCTCTTCACTCCTCCCTCCCTATTATGATGCCCCAGCTTAATTGAAGCCAATAACTGAGATGTTGACTTCCAAAAGGTACTAAAGGACATTTTTTTTCAGAATTGATATTTTTACATATTTGTACACTAATGGTTTAGTTTTATCCAAATCTGTCATCAGATTTTATCTAAAAAATATAGAAATCCTTTGAAAATTGCATTTCATTTCAAAAGGTATAAAATTCACATTTCATTTCATTCCAAAAGGTCAAAAAAAAAAATTCCTTCCAAAACGTACTATATCCTCTGTAAACAGGTACCTTTCCTTTCATTTTATTGTTTTCTTAATTTTGTGCATTCTTATTGGTTTATTTAGCTTACACTGAATCACTGCTATTATTTTGACCAAAAGTTTTAACCTAATAATCAGTTTTTAGGCTGTTTTGAACAACTTAATTGCGTCCCTTCGGTTCTAGTAGGTTCTCAATTGAATAAAGTTTTTTCATAGTATTTCTTCTTGCAACCACATAAATTTGATATAAAATTTTTCAGAAATTCACATTTTAATAGAATAATCGTATTTTTTTCAGCAAATGGCTGGAATTAGAATTCCCTGACTTTGCTAAATATAATAAGAAAAATCGTGCCTGATCTAACCTAATAGAATTTTTTTTTTTTTTTTTTTTTTGAGAAAGGTAAAAGACCAAAATAAAACTTTAAAAGTTATTTATTAATCACTCTTTATAGTTAAATATTGTTTACACGTAGTTAATAATATAAATACATTAGTTAAATTCACAGAAACAATATGTAAAAGTTCAAAACAAATTTCATAATTACATACTTTTTTATTATAGTGCCAAAAATAAATAAAAGGTACTTTGAATATTCGCTTTCTTTGCGAAGAATAAACAGTAAAATCTAGTTAACCAACAAGGAAAGATGAGTGAGAATTGGGAAATATACATAACTTAGTAATTAACATTATAAAGACATTAGTTATCAGTAAAGTTGTATAAGGAAGGTTATGATGACTGTTATCTCGCGTTATATTCTTCCAAAAAGTATCATATATAAGTGTAATATTCTAAACTAGAAGGTCCCGGGGCCATTTCCTTTTCAGGCGCCTCAGAGGATTATCCGGAATTGATGAGGAAGAAAGGATTGAAACTAGTGGGTTAGAGTGCGAATGGAGTTTGTCATGAAAGGATTGATACCTGGTCCGGGCCAAATCAGTAACAAAGGGAACATTAAGGTCTTTATGGATAAGTTTATTCGTGACAAAGTAAGGAGCGTTGAGGATTTTACGAAGGATTTTGGATTGTAAGGATTGGATGAGGAAAGAATTTAATGGTTTAGTAGAGCCCCAAAGCTCTACTCCGTAAGTCCAGATTGGTCTTATAATAGTCATGTAGATGAGCCTTTTGTAGTTCACAGGAAGGTTTGACCGTTTGTCTAGTAAGCGTTGAAGCAGCCTAAAGCGACGATGTAAATTTTATATGTTCTGGCCAGATATCTTATCTTTATTTGGAAAATTTATGTTATTCTTAAGGGACTATGTCCCAAAATAAAATTATTTTCTATTCTATTCTAAAATAACCTTCCACTTCCACCTTGAGATAGTTTCATATGTCTCAAGATTAGAAGTTGAACCTTTTTTTCCTCTTTTTTTTTTTATATCTAATTTATTTCATTTCCCACTACAATCATCTTTTTCTTAAACATCAAATGATCTTTGGTAGCAACTTAAGAATTGAAATAATTTTCTGCATTCCTAGTAAGACATATCAAGTTAAAAAAAAATGAAAAAAATAGAAGAATATACATTATTTTCTATTGATCCAGTATTAGGGATTCCAATCCGGCATATCATTTTCAATCCAGCTGGATCCGACCCGAATTTCATCAATCCGGAAGGATCCGGCGAGATCGACAAAATCAGGTTGATTTTCACCTTTCGGTCCAAGATAAACTATTAGTGAGTTATTCGAGCATAATTGTACCCATAATAGGAAGTTTATAAAATAAAAGTTATGTTAGGATTAGACATGGAGCGAAGAATTCAAATTCAACATAAAACTAAAATTAAAATTGTAACGGCTACTAAAACAGTTGCAAGTTGAGCCGGATGATAATGATGATTAAAACAGTCGGCTGATGATTATTATTTGCTGAAAATGAAGCCGACAAATGTAGAAACTGGAAGGGCCTTTTCAGTAGCAGGCTATGTTAATAATGCTTTGTTAGCTATGTTTGGCTCTATTACAAGTCAACTGGCAGGTGACGCGATTAAGACTATTTGTTTTCAACGATACTTTTTCAAAATCAAAAATGAGTTTTAATAATATATAATAAAGTAATTAGTACTTAAGTACTGTTTGAAAAACAAATATTGTCAGAAGAATAATTTAAAGAGTTATACTTAAAATACAAGCTCATTATTGTGATAATTATGTCGTTCATTAGACAGATTCATCAAATGATGATGGTGTCATAAATATAAATCATAAATGTAAGACTTGTTTGTTGGCATTCTCAAATAATTTCACTATTCCCATCTCAGTTAATTACTCAAGGTTAATTATGTTAGATTTTATAAATAAACTTAATAAATTAATTGAACTATCGGAGAAAGTAAAATTTAGGAAGACGTGAGCAGTAACGTAGCCAGTCTTTCTAGATATTATTAGAATTGTACGCAGTGTTTTTTATAATTCAGTACTTGACATCATGTCATGAGTGAGCAATTTCTCTAAAACAAATTTTTGGATTGTTTCAAAAGTTTCTCTACAGCCAACTTATAGGATGATATAGCTCGCTTAAATTCAAGAAAATGATATCTGTTTACTTACATTTAGGAGAAGCACCGACAAAACCAAAAACACATTTATTGTCTCACGCGAGAGGAACGAATGATAATGAACTGAACCGATGGCATGATGCAATTTGACAGGAACGACTCACCACCACTCAACATCCAAATCAAATGTAACTCCTTTAAAGTACCTACTCATTAAACTGCGCTATTTTGGGCGATAAATTGGTATAATCAGATCCAGTTACCGGATCCGGTAAACGTTTGATGATGCCGGATCCGCCGGATTACCGGATCAGTTTTTCCAGACTGCAATCCCTTAACAGTTACATACTGTATTTAGACTTATGTCCTTAAATACATTTTAAGGAAATAAGTTTAATAAGCAATAGCTATAAAAAAAATCAACCCTTAAAAAAAAAAACAAGAAAAAAACATTGAGATAATCCTAATACTTCCAAAATGTTTTTATTATTTCAATTAGTATTCCTCCTGTTTAATAGGGTTTAATAAGGTGATTTTCAAGAAAAACAAAGCATTTTGTTTCACTGTAATTAATGAAAACCAATGACGGATTCAAACAAAAAAATAAAATTAATGGAAAAATAATAAAATAAAAAAAAAAAGAGGGAGATTAATTTAGTTTTTTTTTTCACCTTTCATCAAGTTAAAAAAACAAAAAAAAAAATTAAATAAAATAAAAGTAGGTCTCCTTACAATTCATAATCTCATCAGCTAGATCATTTCCTTTCCATTTGTAATTTCTGCAGAACAAGTAATAAAATTTTATGACGAATTTAAAATGCATGCCGAGATCCACCTAGAATAAATATAATAATATCTCAGATTAAACAGAAAAGCAACAGAGAAAAATAAAAAAAATAAGAGGAATTCAAAATACATGTGGAAGCAAGTGAGACCAGTAACTATTAAACAAGAATTTATTAAGTTTAAAAATGGATTATAATTACAAATCCAAGAAACAATTTTTTCCAGTATGCTCAGGTAAAAGTGAGGCATAATGTGAGAATGATCTAGTAAAAATCCTAATTTTGTTTTAACAAAAGATTATTCTAAAAAATCATCATCAAACTACTAATATCAGTGGATGGTGAGCATCTAGACAATTTAGTGATTCCTAAAATTTCAGCGAAAAGGAAACCAACACTTTAATGTATAACAGCTTCATTTTAATATAAAAAAAGGCGTTAATAATTTTGTCACATTGTTTCTAAAACTCACACTTCATTAAAATACATTCTGAGGGAATATATTAATAAAAATTCATGTTTACCAGTTTATTTCGATATTGGGTATGTGAATAGGTATCAATAGCTCTGGATTAGATATAAATTACCCGATATTAACAAACTCCCTAAAACACAGAACCCTAACTTAATAACTTACCATTTCCAACATTAATTCACAAAATTGCAGTATAATGGATAACATAAATGTTTCTGGAAATTAATCATTTCACTTTGTTTTTCAAAGGATATTGGCAAATAAAGCAATGGATACCTATATATACAAAAGCAGATATCATACTGATGTACAATAACACATGGTTCAGTTAATTTTGAGAAAATTGTCAATTAAAACCATTAGCATAAAAAATATAAAAAAATTAAAATCAATGATTTAATCTCGAATGATAACCCAGCTAAAGACTAAAGCAACAAAAAAAGAATAAAAGATTGATGGAAAAAACAAACCATAAAAAAATTTACAAGAACACTAGATAACTTAATACTTAAAATACAAAATTAATAAACAGAATCCAACAGTCCTTAACTAACTGTAAAAAATAATTCAACGGATCAACCAAGATTTGTTAAATAAGGATGATGGATAGGGTCCAAAACAATAAATTAAAGAATATAGAATGTTCATCTTGATCAATAAATTACAGGATGTCTGCTAGATAATGGTGAAAAAGGTTTAAACATGACTAACATGCTTCATGAATCAAAAATCCTAAAATACCATCACCACAGGCAATCAGAATATTCGGGACTAGGTAGGAAGAAAATTTATGATTTAACTTTTTCATTACACAGACAACCAATTTTATAAAAAGTTAAGGAAAGATAAATTGATATGACATTTATAAATTATTTATAATATAGAAAATTTTATAAGCAAACTATTACAAATTTACAACTGAAAAGTGTTTACAAGATTATTTACCATTGATTTTACATATTTTCATAAGTCCATTGATTTGACATTATTGATTTATTGCGGTTTCAACTATTTTAAAAATGAAAATCTTGATATACTTTAATTTAATTTCTTATAAAATAAATTTTTTGATAAACTTGTACTTAATTTATTAATTTTATTTTGCATTATGGTACCTTTAAATATTCCTTTTTTCTATTTAAAAGATGGGGATTCAAACCATACTTGCCAATTGAAAAGAAAAAAAATCAACAAAAAGAAATAAAAATACATTTAGAACGAACAAAACAGAAAAATACTGATAATAGTAAATGATAGATATTACTAATCGTTTACCGAATTCTGAAACCATGGAAACTCAAATACACACTAGCTCTCTTTTTTTTTTCTTTTTTTTTTTTTGGGTTCTACCAGAACTTTCATGTTTAATTTAAACGTTAATGTAGTAATTTTAACATGGAAATAAACTATTTTAAGTTTTTTAAAACTTAATTAATGAAATGAAACTATTTATCAAGCTGTTTTTAATATGTCTTTGATGATTAAACAATTATATTATAAATTCAAGACTGGATAAAATAAGCCAGAACAAATAAATTACAAGTCTCTTCACACAGTTTTCATCTTCCAAGCTGTTTTACCATACCTGGCTGATGTTGCATCCTGACACCCAACAATGAAAGTCTGATGTTTGAGAGTTTGATGTCAAAACATCAGCAAAAATAAAATTAAAAAAATTATAACAATAAATAAAGCAACAGGCCAATCTTTCAGTTCTAATTTGAAACTACATAACCATGACCTTTTTTTATATTTTATTTGTGTTTTAGGGGTTAGTAGGAGCAGCGTGGACTAGTGGAAAGAGCTAGTCTACTGTTCTCCGGGTACAAGGTTCAAACCCTGGCTGAGGCAGAATTATTTATTATGTTATTTCAGTTGTACAGCCCAACCCTGGGGTATGGAGAACCTCCTAGGTCCTCCTCTATAAAGTGGGTACCAAAAATTTGGGGAAAAACTGGCTGAGTGTGATTAAGGCCCAATCACCTTCTAACACAGCCATTGGCCGTGAAACAGTAATAATCTCTAAATGCACTGAACCAAAGACCCTTCATGGGTTGTAGAGGTACAGGTTTTTAGGGGCTTAGTGCATGACAAAATAAAAAATAGACTGAATAAAAAGTAAATATAATACTTAATGAGTAATAATATTAGAAAAGTAATGACTAAAAGATTATTGATAAATCCGGCTTTTTATAGAACACAAATTTATCATCATGAAAATCTATTAATGCTCCACTCACTTGTGATTTTTAGTCTGACTTTAGACCATGTCCCTTCACTCTTAGCCCCTTAGAGCTCCTGGCAAAACAATTTGGCATCCAAGGGAATTGGTCAAACCCCCTATGTTTCCTGTATTACGGTCGGTATAGTATTCACAAAATGACTAAACCTTATTGCAGTTTTCCTAATCTTATCCTATTTGGTTCTTGAAAATTTTTGGATTTCCATACCTTGAATCTGTCCTTCATGCTTTTTAGTTATTGTCAAGGATTTAAACATTAGGTAAGCAGCACAAATGTACGTTTTGTAAAAAAGGCCATAATCTATTTATGATGTTATCATTAAACATTCATATTTATAATATATTGGGTTGCGTCACATGAAATGTCCGTTTTCAAGGTAAAGGATTTTTATTAAAAATACGATATGAAAACAAGATAATTTTATTCAAAGTATTTACATTCTTTTTCTACACATTTTTCCCAACGTGACACTAACTTTTTAAGTTTTCCTTTGACAAAGTTGTCTAAATTCCTGAACAGGTGGTAATCTGTTGGAGACAAGTCGGGAGAATATGGTGGGTGCGGAAAAACTTCGTAATCCAGTTCTTTCAATTTTTGCACGGTATGTTTTGAAACATGGGGTCTTGCTGCCGCTCAGTGAAATCATGAGGTATCCATGTATCGAGCTTTTTTACTTTCCCAATACACTTTAAATGTCTGGAAACGGTAGATGCACTTGTATTTAGTTGTGCTGAGAGTCCTTTAACTGTTTGGTAGGGGTTTCCTTCTACTGTTTGTTTGAGGACATTGTTGTCTATTACGGACAGAGGTCTTCCTCGGAGCAAGTTTTCCAAATCGGTATCCCCAGCTGAAAACTTAGCAAACCAACGGAGAATGGTTCGTTCATTAACACTCCCTTCCCCAAACGCCTTGCAAATATTTCTAGTGGCCTCAGCTGCTGAATGGCCGAGTTTAAACTCTTACAAAAATATTACTCGAAAATCGTGAGTTTCCATGTTCATATTTGAAGGTATACTAAAAAGTGGGTAATTGATTGGGAAGCTAATGTTTATAATACAAAGGTAGAGGATTAGTAACTGTTTACTTTAAATATGTAAACATTCGGAATAAAATAACAGAGACCTGCAAAATCCTTTATGTATTTCAGAAACTATAAAAACGGACATTTCATGTGAAACAACCCAATATATACATATATATATATATATATATATATATATATATATATATATATATATATATATATATATATATATATTTATTGATTTATATATGGGTGTGAAGTCTTCTTTGACCAAATAGGTCATTTTAAAATTTTTTTTCGAGTAGGACTGGTTTGTATTACTATTTAAATAAAAATCCTTAAGTCTGATTAAAGCTATGATTTAATACATATTCTCATTTAAAAAAAAACAAAATAACTTAACCTATTAAACTCGTCACCATTTTTTGTAGATAGTTTGAAGATAAAACATGATGCTGTCTTTTTACTTATACCATTAAAAAAAAAAAAAGAAAGATTTGGCTGAAAATAGTTGAGGTATATAGAGGAAGAGAAGTTTTAACATTTGAAAAGTAAGGCTTTAGCGTACTACCTAATTAAACCCATCAATAAAATTTGAAAAAAAAAAAGAAGAGCTTAACTAAAGACATAGATATAACTAGATTGCATAGTAGTGATCACTTCAAGATGGTCATCCGCAGTTCTATATACCACTGATAGATTAATAATACATATTTGAAAGCTTAATAAATTATTTTAAAATAAATATCTAACAGAAATAAAATGTAAATAAGCCCACAAGACACATGAAATCTCAATATTTTTACTATGTCTACTATATTGAACCATTTATTAGTACCAAGAAATTTTATACTGAGTGAGATAAATGATGTAGGAATGAAATTTGGCTTATCAGTTATAAATTTGACTTTATTTTTATTTGTTTTGTTTTTTGTATTTATTTAAACATATTTATATTTTATAATTTATGTTATAATATTAACATATTATGTTTTTTTTTGTATTTATTTAAACATATTTATGTTATTTTCATATGTATTTTATTTTGATCTAAAATAGAGTGCTGGACAAAAAATCGTTATATCCTATCCCTCAGTCCTAATTCTTTTTTTCAGTTTTCCCTTCTCTCAACCCCTCCACCATTAAGACTAATATCCTAACTTCCAGTCACATCAACGCACAATTCCTCTTAGCCCACTATGATGAATTCCAAAAATATTTCCTTGACAATTTTTATCATACAGTAGCCGTTTCAGAAACATGGTTAAAACCATTTATCCCTTCCTCTCAGGTTTCCCTTCTAAATTACTCTTTCCTACGACATGACAGAGGGGGTTTAGGGGAGCCCGTGGCTAGGTGGCTAGCGCGCTAGTCTCTCATGCTACAGGTTGATGAGTCCCAGTCGGGACCGGCCAATAAAGCCGGCGGGACTTTTATAAAAATGTAATTAAATGGGGATTCACTCACAGCCTTTCCCCCGGGTATGTGAGACCCGTCACCCAAATGGTGGCAACTCACAAAATTAGGCGTAGGGAGTGATGACCCTAAACTACAAATTTCATCGTGAAACGCGAGTGTAATCTCCCAGGAGATCACACCACGAGGCCTAGGGCCTGCACGGCCTGTCGTGCCACTGAAAAAAAACAAAAAAAAACGACATGACAGACTGACCACACGGGAGGTGGAGTCAGGCTGTATATACATGATAGCATGAAAGCCAAAATCTTATTGAAGTCTCCTCCTAATTCCATTCCACACATAGAATACACGTTTGTTGAAACTTCAACCACCTCCTCACCCTTGTTATACGCAGTTGTCTACCGACCTCCTCGTGTTCCATTTAATGACCTCTGCCAATCCTCTCTTGTCTAACTGGTCTCAGCATATAATAATATAATTATTTTTGGAGATTTTAATACTAACATGTTATCTGAGTCCAGTGACAAATCCTTCCTTACCGATTTAATATACTCCCTCAATCTATACCTCGTTCCTTATCATTCTACTCATCACTCTCAGTATACTGATACCTGGTTAGATCTTCATATTTCTGACTCTCCTGTAAAAATTATTTCCTCATCGCAGCATCCCGTTCCATTCTTATCATCACACGACCTCATCCAAATGACTTATGATCTACCTCTCAAATCCTTCAATCCAAGAGTCATATCATATCACAATTTGGACCTTCTTTCCTATGAATATCTTCAACCTGATCTGGACCCTACCACTGGGACACGATATACTCTGACAACTCCATTGATCCTATGGTCTCTACTCTCAACTCAAACCTACAATCCATACTCTACATCCATGCTGCCCTGAAAACCAGAACCACCCGACGTCCTACTGCGCCTTGGCTCACTCCCGAAATAAAGGATATGCTGAAGAGAAGGAAAGCGGCAAGACGTAAATTTCGACGCACTCGTTTGCAAGAAGACTATGTGTCCTTCAAGGAGCTACGTAATAAAACCTAATACGCAGTGCGACGTGCTAAATCCCTCGATATTCATTCTATCCTGTCCAATGCTCCTGCCACTAAATCTAAATGGAAAATTCTTCTAAAATTGTCCTTTCCTGAACACAATAACTTCAGTTCCTACCAAATCACGCCTGACGAACTCATTAACTATTTTATTTCCTCAGCTCCTACTCATTCTTCGACAACTCCTAATATTACTTATCAAAGCTTCAATCCCGACAGTTTCTTCTTTTCTCACATGTCCTATGACGATCTACTTACTACAATTTTAAAATCCCGAACTAACGACTATGGACCGGACAATATTCCTGTAAAACTAATAAAATCCAGCCTCCCATCCCTCATACCGGTACTATATCATATATATATAATTTATCTTTGCAAAATTCCACTTTTCTTTCTTCCTGAAAAACCGCTCTCATCCGACTACTAAATAAAGTTCCGAATCCTACCTCACCACAAGAGTTCCGTCCTATTTCTATTCTCTCCATTCTATCAAAACTGCTGCATTGTCCAAACCCAGCTATCAAATTTCCTCGAAGAAAACTCCCTCTTTAGTCCTCTCCAATCCGGTTTTCGAGCTGGTTACTCTACCCAATCCGCTCTCCTTAAAATAACACAAGACCTCCTAAATGCCATTTATCACCAAAAATTAACAATACTTATCCTCCTAGACTTCTCAAAGGTGTTTGACACGACACGGTTTACCATAGTATCCTTCTTTCCAAACTACAAAACCTTCCAGTATCCAACAGTACTTTGCGCTGGTTTCAATCCTTCCCCTCCAATCGTTCTCAGTATGTAGTAGTGCCAGATCAACCTTCTTCCAGTACCCTGCCTCTATCCTGTGGTGTCCCTCAGGGATCGTCTCTATCCCCCACCCTATTCGCTATCTACATTAATGAACTCCCTCTCCTTATCCAACACTCTAAATACCACCTCTATGCTGAGATTTCCAAATATACCTTTCCTTCCCACCCTCCGACCTATTACCAGCTACAAGAAGATTACAAGAGGACCTAAATCGAATAAGTCACTGGGCTGAAGTCAATAAATGCTGAAAAAACAAAAGCAATCGTAATAGGATCCCATCACCTCCTGAAAACTGATCCACATATCCCGACACAGTACCTAAATAGTAATCCCATAAAGTTCCACCCGACTGTCAGAAATCTGGGAGTAACCTTCAACCAAACTCTATCCTTCAAAATTCATATTTCCGAAATCTCCCGTCGTACCTTTTCAACCTTAAAGCGACTGTATTCCCTCTGTCACCTATTCCCACATGAAACCCGAAAACTCCTCGTTACCTCTCTAATATTTCCCCACTTCGACTATAGCTGTACGGTATACGATGGTGTTTCTGGGGATCTCGAGGTTAAAATAAAACGCTTAAATAATTGCTTTGTCCGATTCATCTTCGGGGTCCACAAGTACACCTCCGTGTCCCAATTTTATGGCGAGTTGAAGTGGCTTTACCCTTTCTATCGTCGCAAGTATTTCCTCGCGTCATTCCTTTACCAAGTAATCCAATCCCGCCATTCATCATACATTTATGACCTTCTACAATTCATTCTTTGTCCATCCTTGATCCAGACCTTCAGATTTATACAGTATGGCGCACCGAACTGCAAATTTTGACAGATCCTTCCTCATTCGATCCTCAATCCTATTGAATTCCATCCCTCCTTCCATCCGTAACTCCAACTTATTTTTTATATTCTCGTTTTTCTGTTTTCTTCTCATTAGAATATGTCTATTATATATAAGTAATTATTAACTCGTTAATATGAATATAATTTACTCTAAGACACCAAAGCAAATTTTGTACGTTCTGTATTTTTCATTCTAAAGGGACATGTCCCAGGATGATAAAGAATTTATTTATTTATTAATCAGTGAACTTGGATAAAAATTAAACTTTGTACAAGAAAACTCATTTTTATTCATTTTTTTTTTTTTTTTTTTTTTTTTTTTTTAATTATGCCTTCCCATTTCGACTTCCGCCATAAGGGATCTGGCAGCCCAGTACCACTCCGATCTGGATGGGGTTTCACCTCTTATTTTTTGTAATCGGGGACATACTTCTAGATGTGCTGCATCCATTTCAATATTTGCATGACAAAGGCAGCAAAGTGGAGACCCTACCACTCCGATCCGATTTATTTTTATTTTTATTCAATTGCACAACCAAATTATGTCTAAAACTAGTTTCTTAATATTGAATATCACTTTTCATAATATACCATGACGGCCACTTTAATTTTAAATATATGAAAATCATGTTAAGATTAAGATGGTAACAATAAAATAATTGTAATTCCCTTATTCACTATAAAATCTTTATTAATTTTTCAGATAAAATAATCTTTACCTGAGAAACTGAGGACTGTGGAGTACGATGGTGTCCACTGGTCTCATCTTGTGAAGTAGAAGCTGGGGCAGGTGAAGTACAAGATGGCTGCATAGATGGTGGATCCAATAGGGGTCCTGCATCGCTTAATGCACCACCACTTGCCCGAGTTGTTACAGGACTAGCATTTGCACTTGTTACTGGAGTTGTTATCACTGTACCATTAGATGCTTTGTTGCTAGCACTTCTTGTAGCCTCTTTAACTTCTTGAAACTTTTCTATAAACTAAAAATTTTAATATAAAATAATAAATAGTTATACAATACCATTAAATTTATTTCAAATCAAAGTGTATTATAAAATATTAAAAAGGTTCCACAATTACTGTATTTCTTATCTTTAATTTAAAAAATAAAAATATTTTTTTCTGGGCATTTACATCCATTCCTCTTCAGTAATGGCAAACAGAATGGGTTATAGGTAACCCAACATTCTATCTAGAGTGGGTCCTATCTCTATGGACTATTTCTATAGATCAACCATGAATTAATCAAACCAGTTTTGTGTGACTTAGAGGTCACCGAGCCTTAGCTTGCTTGGCAATCATGGCCTCAAATAAAAAAATATTGAATTTCATAATTAGTGTTCAGTTTTTGGCACTGATATATGTACATTTCATTTAGAAATGTTGATTTTTATTTTTTTATTTCCTCCCTACATAGAATTTTGGCAACACAGGGGCTTCTGTAGTTCTACTACTGATAGGTAATCATATTCTTCCTTCATTCACCTATTATTTATTTAAATTAAGTTAAAATAATATTTGGGAATAGCCATCAAACCATATATCAACTAAAATGATAACCATACTTAAAAATGTGGTAAATTATAATCAGGACTACTTTTTATCACCTAAGGGTTATCAAGTATATACACTGTCAGACAAAATTAAAGGATCACTTACAAGTTAACATTGGAACCCACACCATGAGCCCGATTAATGTTCTACGCGGGGTACCACAAGGCGGTCACTTGTCATCGTCGCTGTTTAATCTAGCTATAGATCATTTATACCGGGACCTGTGCGACGTAGAATTCACAACAAAGTTTGGATACAGGTTAAAAAGTGACCAAGATTGCGTGGTCCTTACAGGTTTCGCTGATGATCAGGCGGTCACGGCGCATGACAAGGGTGCAGCGGAAAGGATAATAGATGGAGTCCAAAAGATCCTCGCGGAGATTGGTTTAGGGATAAATTCGGGAAAAAGTGTGGGTATAGTGCTCAACAAAGGAGAGCTGGAAGCAACGACGCTCTCCCTTGAGAATGGAGATAGCATCCAAACTTTGAGGCATGGTGAAACCATAAAGTACTTAGGATGTTCATTCTCGGGGGAGCTACGATTCAATGAGGAAGCGGTGACAAAGCTGAATAAGAATCTGGACAAGTTAGTCACCTCTTGCTTGCTTAAGCCTGAGCAAAAGCTCAACATTGTGAATGAATATTTGTTCCCGGGTCTCAAATACCCTCTCCAAACTGCGCCCCTCACAAAGCTACGCTCAGAAATATTAGAAGGTATCAACACCATGATTCGCAGGAGTGTCAAAGCCATTATCGGACTCCCTGCGAACACCTCCACGGCGATGCTGTACGCTCCCAGGAGGTACTACTACCGAGGACTAGGATTGATCCGCTGCCAATGGGAGGCTCCTCTACAACACTGGTCCATCGCTTAGCGACTGTCCAATGTGCCGGATGCCCTGTTCCAGTCCACATTCGATTATTCGACCGAAGTTGCTACATGTGCTGAGAGACTGGGGGTTGAGCAGGGGCACCGGAGTATGAGAGCTCTACGGCAGTCGCTACGAGAAAACTCGTTCGAGGAATGGGCCAGCTGCAGGTGGCAGGGCATTGGGGTACGACATTTTGAAGAAACCCCGAAAGCTAACAAATTTATGTACGAAAAGCAGATACTTTCGGGGTCTGAATGGTCCAATGCCCTGAAACTTAATATCAATTATGCACCCCTGCGTGGAGTCCCAGGTGTCAGCGGACAGGTCAGAGATGTTGGGTCCCTCTGTCCCAAATGCAACAGAGAGCCAGAAACACCAGCTCACGTGCTGGGAAAATGTCCCAACAACTTCCTCCTGATAACACGCCGTCACCATAGAGTAAAGCATGAGTTGATGAGGCTTCTTAAAGAACGAGATTTTGCCTGCTTCGAGGAAGTTTACTGTGTGGATAAGGATGGATCCATATGCTGATATCGTGGCATTTCCTAAGACCGGAAATTCGGCTGTCATTCTGGATCCCACCGTGAGATATGAATCTAACGACCTTGAACAGGCAAGTAAAGTGGAAAGGGAAAAGAGAGGAATCTACGAAAAATGTATCCCTTTCCTCAAGGAAAAGTTCCGCGAGAGCTATGGCGAGAGAGAGTTCAACGTAAAAGGACTTTGGTTCGGAGCCCTCGGAGCTGTGCCAGGTTCAACAAGGAGCTTCATGGAGGACATAGGTGTCGATATAAAAGACATAGCAAGGATAGCAGAAAGTGTGGTTCTCGACTCCCTGGGAATTATACACTATCACATCTACTCCTAACAGGTATAATTGGAGGGGCATGCATGTGCATCTGTGTTCAGTTATATTTTAATTTTAACAGATTATTTTAATATAAAGATATTGATTTTGGGTGCTGAGTGTTTTGGTATTGTTTTTATTGATGATAGTGTGATTTTTTAGTATGTAGTTGTTTAATGTATATATAATTTGTTGTTGTTTTTTTTTTTTGTTTTTTTTAATTTAATCTTTGGTGTATATGTATAGATATATCTAAGTATTTGTAAGAAAATGTGAAACAGTAGAGAAGGAAAAGAGAAAAAAACAAAAAAAAAAACAGGAAAAATAAGTAGGAAAAAAAATTTAAAAGAGTAAAAAATAAAAATATTGTATTTATAGTTAAATAAAATGTTAAGAATATTCCTGTAGGAAAAAAAATCGGTATGCTGTGTTATAGCAACCCAATTAAGTTGGGCAGCATCATTTTGTTTGTTTATTTATGAATAAAGTGTATCTCTCTCTATTATTACATAAGAGATAAAAATAGGAATTACTTTGTCCCAGACTGGACTTTGTGTTGTACCTTATCAAGTTAATCCTCTACCTGTTTATATTCCCACCCGTTTATGGAGAAAAGGGTCAGTAATCCTCTTCTTTTCTTTCTTCCTATCAGTAAATGGTTAGTTGTTAGCAAAGATTCATCTTATTGAAGATTTTCAAACATTTAAGAGACTTGAGTTTTTACTTGTGAGTTTAGAAAGAACGTTGTGATGGCCAACAGAAGAGCATTGACCGAAGAGGAATCAATTCGTGCTGTTGCTTTGAGTGAAGAAGGGTTTTCTCAAAGGCATATTGCGCAACGGCTCCAGCGGTCACAATCCGTAGTGTCCAGGGTGCTTAATAGGCACCGTCAAACTGGAGGGCATACAAGAAGAGTCGGACAAGGCCGTACGAGGTCAACTTCCCACCGTGATCAGAGATTTTTACAACTGCGTGCTCTTCAGGATCGCCGATCAACTGGTAACAGTCTGCGTGGTCTCCTCCAGAGGTTCAGGAATGTGCAAATTTCAGAGCGAACCGTGAGAAGACGACTCAACGATTATGGATTGACCTCCCATCCTTCAGCTACTGGACCTCTTCTCTCCAGGGAACACCGGGTTGAGCGCTTGAGGTTTGCTCGAGAGCTCCTAAATTGGACTCAGGAAGATTGGAGCCTCGTATTATTCAGCGATGAGTCAAGATTCTGTCTCCGATCTCCAGATGGACGGGAAAAGGTATGGAGAAGGCGGGGAGAGAGGTATGCTCCATGCACGTTTTCTCCAAGGGTTGTGTTTGGTGGTGGGTCAGTGACGGTGTGGGGGGCATAAATTCAAACTCCCGTACAGAGTTGGTTCTTGTGAACCGTTGCTCTATAATGCTAACAGGTACATAAGGGAAGTACTTTAGCCACATGTAATACCTTTCGCCAGAAATATCGCAGGTAACTTTATTTTTATGCACGATAATGCCCGACCTCACATTGCTCGATCAGTGCAAAATTTCCTCAGACAAGAAGAAATTTACGTTATGGTTTGGCCACCCAGAAGTCCAGATATGAACCCAATAGAGCATGTATGGGACATGCTTGGAAGACGTGTCCGCACCCGAGACCCACAAAATTTGGCAGATTTAAGGGAAATGTTAGAGGAAGTTTTGTTATTTCATTTCATTTCAAAGATTTACTTTTTCATTTTGAGACTGTAGGACATTTTTATTTTTTGATTTGTTTTCCTATTAAAAATTTCTAGAAAAGAATTTTTTATTACCCTTATAATAAAGTGTGACTTCCAAAGAAAAAAGAATATTTTCAAAAATACCATATACAGTTCAGTAATTTCAAAATATTGAAGTGATCCTTTAATTTTGTCCGGCAGTGTACTAATATACTCGTTCAATCAAACATATACCTCAACATAAGAAATAAATATTCCTCTAAACAACATAAATAGTCAAAAAATGAACAGATGGATGACAAAGACTACAAAAATCACTATACTATTATAAAATAATAGTAAAAGAAAATCTATATATTGGGTTGTCCAGAAAGTTCGTAGAGAAATTTGAACAAAAATTAAAATGTACGAACAGCTTAAAATTTATTTATTTAATCTACAAAATAGTTACCACCATTAGCAATTACCCTTTCCCAACAGCTTGGAAGGTCCATTATCCCTTTTTTCCAAAAATCACTGTCCTTGCTCCTGAAGAACAATAAAAGGTCCGTTTTGTCATCATCTTCTGAAGAGTAGGATTTCCATAGTAGAAACTTTTCAAGGGAATGGAAAAGATGGAGATCCGAAGAAGCAATGTCAGGAGAGTACAGCGGGTGACGTAAAACCTCCCATCTGAAGCTTACTAACTTTTGCTGAGTCCTAAAAGACACATGGGGCTTAGCGTTGTCTTTCTTAAACTCTGGGCACTTTTCTTCAATTGCTGCCTTCAATCGATCTAACTGGGCGCAGTAAAAGTCGGTATTTATAGTTTGGTTTTGTGGAAGGAGCTCAAAATGAATGAGTCCCTTCCAATCCCACCAAATACTGAGCATCACCTTTCTTGAATGCAAGCCGGCCTTTGGTGTTGCGAGTGGCGTCTTTCCAGGCAACCCAAAAGATTTTTTCATCTGGTGTTGATGTAGAGAATCCATTTTTTGTCACCAGTAACAACTCGTTTCAAAAATGGATCCTCCACTTTTTTTTTAGCAGCAAATCACAACATGAAATCCTTTCAACAAGGTTCCTTTCACTGAGCTCATGGGGAACCCCTACGTCGTAACGACAGACATACCCGGCCTTCTTTAGATGATCAAAAACGGTCGCTGGCTCTTAACTCCGAAGCTATCTCACGGACAGTAATTCATGAATTGTTTGCGATGACCGTCATAATATCCTCGATGTCATGTGTTGAACTGCAGCCAACCTGGGGTTGGTCTTCCAAATTGAAACCTCCTGATCTAAACCACGACAACCACTTCTGAACTGTGCTATCTGCGATTGAATTGCTGCCATACACGGCACGAATCTTTCTTGCAGTTTGGGCTGCATTTTTTAAAAAAGAACAGCATAATATGCCGAAAATTAACTAAATCGTCACTAATGTTGGTTGAACTATGAACTACACTACTGAGCCTTAATAAAGACGAATTCAGTGTATAAACATAGTTAATTCCATGAGGATTAAAGGCATATAAAAAAAAATTAGCCTTGTGATTCATTTTTAGTAAACAAAATAAAAGGTAAATTTTATTTTTAAAATGTCTACGTGGAATTCTCATACAAGACTGAAACGACAAGAAACTGCACGACGTTTTGACTACTTCAACACATACTTGACAAACGTTCTAATCTTCTACTTAACTACAAAAGACTCATCTACATGACTAACATAAGAACGATATGGACTTACGGAGTAATGCTTTGGGGCTCTACTAAACCATCGAATTCTTCCCGTATCCAATCCCTAAAATCCAAAATCCTTCATAAAATCCTCAATGCTCTTTACTTTGTCACGAATAAACTCATACATAAAGACCTTAATGTTCTGTATGTTGCTGATTTGGGCCGATCTAGATACCATTCCTTTCATGACAAACTCCATTCCCACCCTAATCCTCTAGTAAATTCGAATAAATAAATTAAAAAAAAAAAAAAAAAAATGTCTACGAACTTTTTGGACAACCCAATATTAGAGGTTTCTTTGGTACTTGTAAACAATACAGTTCACCTTATGTCCTTCGTATCATATTCCAACACCTATATGTGATAACTTCAATCTTATTTTCGTTCAAGATAGGCATTAAAAAAACAAAAAATTAAATGGGATTATCTTACTAGCATTATTTTATTATATAAATTAATAGAATTTTGACAAATGTACCACTTCTGACAATTATATTTCAAGTCATTACAAAATATTACTAACCAATGGTGAGAATTTCAGAACAGGATTATTTCTTTTAAAATAATTTCTTTTGAGCTCATAAATAACTATTAGTACTACTGCCATTCTTAAACTTACTTTATTTAGTTCAGCTTCTGAAGAAAATCCAAGCCCATAAACAGTAGTTGCGCCCAGACCGGCAGTGTAGTAACATCGTCTCCGTACCGATTGATCTTAGAATTCGTTTGTGAAGCCGTTTCGAAATAAGAATTAGTATACGCGGAAATATAGTGTTTCAAAGTATTTCTGTGAATTTTGAAGAAAATCGGACGACGGATACCTCCGTGGTGATTGCGAAACTATTTGCTAATTTTTGGCTTCACCTGGTGTTATCTGGAGCGGGCCTGAACAGGATAGCCCCCACCCGGGATCTGTAAGCCGTCTCGTATCTGGTCTCTTATCTAGCAAGTTCAGTGGCAGTACTGTTTATTTACTTGTCAAACCTATTGACTCGTAAATATATGAATAGAAAAAAAGAGCTTAATGAAGGTATCTCTTCACCAAAATCTGTAGATTCAACGAAAAGAAAACGGATTATAAATTCCCCTGAAGAAATAAAAAATAAAAAAGTTCAGACTGAAACAATAGAAGCCATGGAAATAGAAAAAATGATGGAACGGTTTAATAAAATGTTAGACGTTAAATTTAAATCTCTAAAAAAAGATATACCATCAAAAGAAGATTTTAAATTGTTAGAAAATAAATTACTAATAGAAAATGAAGAGTTAAGAAAAGAAATCAAAACATTAAAAGAAAAAGAGAAACATATGAGTAATATTATTGAGAATTTGATTAATAAAAATAAAATGAAAAACCTCATTTTCAGGGGCCTAAGAGGAAGTAACGAAGATATTCCAAAAACTATCAAGACTTTATGCGACGAAGTGCTTAGTGTAAATAATGTCACAATTAATAATGCTTTTAAAATCAAGAATAACACACAAAAGAACATAGTTCTAGCAGAATTCGATAACGAAAAAATTATATGGGATATTCTGAAAAATTCAAGGAAGTTAAAAGGCAGTGGGATCTTTATACACAGGGATCTTTCTGGAAGAACTAGGAAGAGAAGAAGGTGCCTATGGAGGATAAAGGAAAAAATTATACAAGTGGATAAGAGCGCTGTTGTCCAAATTAGAGATTTCTACCTTTTATTTAAAAACAAAAGGTTCTTCTGGGACATTGATGAGGGTCTTAAATGTGATGGAAAAGATGGAATAAGGATTCTGGAAGAAATAATGGGAACTACATTTTCCGAAGAAGTGATGAAGAGCATGAAAGCAGTTCTTGAAGAGGATCTCCGTAGCGGTGAGGCGCCCCCCGATAACAGTCAACCGTCTACCTCCAGTGCTAGTTCAAAAAATGAAGGAAAGTTAGTGTAAAAAATGGTAAAAATGAGAGTGATAAAGCTATTATTAATAATTTTGGTGAGATAAATATTTCATTTTATAATATAAGGGGAATTAAATCTAAAGAAAATGTTTTTGTTTTTTTAATTTGTCAAAAAATTCGATATTTTTTGTTGGTAGAGACATTTTTAGTATAAGAAAATGTTTTATTTTATAAACAAAAATTTTTAGATTTCGAATTGAAGTTTATAGATGCTAAAAAGGGAGGGATAATGGGAAGAGCCAGTGGGGGATATCTATCTATATGGCGCTTTAATAAAACAAAATTCAATAAAAATCAAGTTGAATACTGCATTATTCAAAACAAAATTTGTATTAAGTTAAAAATTAATGAAAAAATAATATATCTGGTTCCGATCTATTTAAATTCCAGTAATTGGAATAGTGAATTTGATGAAGTAATAGAATTAATTGAATTGACTAGAAATTATGATGTTGTTCTTATCGGTGACTGAAATGCTCACACTGGAAAATTGAAAATATGTCCTAATGGAATTTTAGAGGGAACAAACTTAACAACTGAAATCAGAAATTCAAAAGACGGTAAAATAGATGAAAGAGGAATTAAAGTCGCGGAATTTTGTGAAGATAAAATACAGAATTTTTTTAGTACAACATTTTAATTATTAAATCTTTACAATCAATAAAAATAAATCATAACGTTACTAAAAAAAAAAATATGTATAAATTTTATCAAAACTGAAAAAAAAAGAAAAGAAAAAGGAGCAACTCGACAGACGGCTTAACGCCATTGTCTTGTGGGCTTTGATCTCAAAAAAATGTATATATATATGTTATTACTATTTTGTATATTATGTAAATAAAGCATTTATTCATTCATTCATTCAAATAACTATTAGTACTACTGCCATTCTTAAACTTACTTTATTTAGTTCAGCTTCTGAAGAAAATCCAAGCCCATAAACAGTATTGGCACGTATATCTGACCATTGACCAAATTTCTGTGATGTTTTTGTGAAAGTCATGCTAGGAGTAATTGTACTATTTATTACAGCCTAGAACAGAAAAGTAAATACTAGTTTCTAAACCATCTAAGCATTTTGAATCAATTTTTATATTGCGGTGAGCAAAAAAAAAGTAAAATGACCATTTTTAATTAATCAATGATAATTTTCATTTCTTTCACACTCAATCTATTATAAAGTTGTTGTTAATGGTATATAGTTTTTATCCTAATACTAAGCTTAATAATTATGTAACATACTGTCTGTCTATCTGTAAGTCTTAGTACGTGTTTGGCATTGTTTAAATCGAAAGGACACTGAGATATGAAATTTAATTAATTCTGCAATATTACTGAAAAAGAAAATTATTAGCGTTTCCATACCAAGTGTCTGATGAAGGAAGTTGCAGAGGAACCTAACCTTAATCTGCAGGCTGTTAAGGAAATGGTCTACCTACTTAGTACAGTCTGTCTGAAGAGTAGGACCAGTAGAGCATCGAACAGCTGTTTTCTTGATGACACCTAACCATAGATCATGTAACATACTTCAAATCAAAAGAAGTTAAATGTATGCAAATCATAAACTTCATATTAATCCTTAGACATTTTTTTTTTTTTTTTTTTAACTCATCTCAATAATGAATCAAATATATATTTGCAAAGATATATTGCCAGGTTAAAAATAAGATTACAGCCAACTGCAGTTTTATGAGCAAAGATACTTTATTTAACAGAGTTCAACATGCGGTCACAAGATACAATAAGGAACAGACTCTCTTAACAGTAGTGGGGGAAAAACAGGGTTGCCACAGATGACTTGATAATTTTGGTAATACAATAATATAGAGGTACAATATATTATAAAGGAATAGCTCCAACAAGATATGCATGGGACACACACATCAGTATGACAAAATTCATTAACAAAAATTATCAATCCTTTTCAACAGGCTTTATTTTAGAAGAGGTAAAAAATTGGTTTAAAAACTATTTATTTTGAGCAAGAATAGAAAATGAAAACATATGCCAAAAACTTTATTAAGAATCCTCTACTCAAGTTCATAAAAATAACCTTTTATTATTGAGATAAACATCATTTTACAAATCAGTGACTATGATTTAAAATTTAGGAAATTAAAATTGTTAAATACGAGTATACCATATCAAGGTAATTATTTGAAGTTATGTTGAGGAATATAACAACACACCTTCAGTGTAACCTCATGGCAGGTACTAATCAGTTATCTTTTTATCTGTTATCTTACTAATCAGTTAGTTTCTTAACACAATGTTGATATAATTTTTTTTTCTATTTGTGCCTAAACAACTATAAACTTTTTCAATGTTTAGTTCTTTTGTTATTACAACTTTTTAATCTAGTAACAATCAAAGTTGCAACAACCCTAGCCAAGAAAAAGAAATACTAACAAAACTGAAGCATCCTTTAACGAGAGAAGTAAGTGTATCCAGGTAGATATATTTTTCATGCTTCATTTCATAAAATGGACACATGACAGGTAAAAGTTCAAAGCTGTCACTGGAAGTTCTATTTTCATCATGACATCAAGTACATATAATGACGAACGGTTGATGCAAGATATCAAGACCATTTCATCAGATGTTCTACGAAACAAATAATAAAATAGATCAATCTAAAAATACACTACACAGTGATTACCAAAAAAATACAAAACTGGAACAAAGAAGTCATCACAAGATGATATAAAGTATTGGATAAAAAGAAAAAAACATATGTTAGTTTCTTTATTCACACTTAGTGAGTTAAAAACAATTTTTAACAACTTAAATTTGCTCAATTACACTAATGAGAGAACAAATATTTCCTAAGTGTACAATAACAATGGAAAATTATTACAGTAAAACCCCCCTTAACAGACATTTGTCCAAATGGAAAATTTTTTAAGTCCTGGCCTAAAAGAACAGTACTTAGTAATGGGCGCAGACATTTTCATCACAAAGAAATAAATACCTCTGAAAATATGCTACAAAAATGTTGAAAATCAACAAATCCTAGTACAATGGTTTAACCTGTTATAATAAATGGGTAAGTACATTTATATTTGTATATATGTACAATTATTTAATCTGATAAGTTATTTATTCTATAGAATGAATAAACCATAATGTAAACCATCAACAAACAACTATTCAGTTGTTTCATTTAATGACCACCACCTGAACTAATTCCTTCCAGTAATTCTCAACGGTCAACTAATTATATCCACTCCTGATAGTCATGTTTTGAAAATAAAGCCTCGACCAGTACAATTGACACCACATAACTTTCTTACATTAAAAGAAAATGAAACAACAGCTTGAATTCAATAGACAATTTTTTTTTTTTTTTTTTTTTTTTTTTTTAAATTCTTTTATTGGTATTTACAACTGTACACAGTACAACAAGTAAATGAGCTAATAGAAAAATTTAAAGTCAGTAAGACTTATTTTCTCAAATTTGAATGTAACTATCTATATTATTTGAACAGTATGTTCACAAATTATATAAAAACTGTTCTTTAAATATTTTAAACATACCTATAAATTTCAGAAAACCTCATGGGTATATTGTAATATTGATCGGATCAGTGAATATCGGTAGTAGGAAGATTTCACGGTAATAACATTGAAGCAAATGAGTAAGTTAAGTGCTTGAGGGATACCTTTAGCATGGTGGTTAGCATAACAGCCTCATATGCCCAAGGTCCCGGGTTCAAACCTGCAAGTAGCCCTAGTATTTTTTAATGGGAGTAAAAAATTCTTAGTTATGCCATCCTTCGGAGGGGATGTTAAAACGTGGTCCCGAGCCTGTGCGATGTCAGGTACTCGTTAAAGATCCCTATCCTAATTAAACCTGGATAGGCAAAATTTAGGACTCCCACTGTAGCACCATCCGAATAGCCACAGCAGCATAAAGGGACATTAAACAAAATCAACAAACAAGTTAAGTGCTTCTGCTGACAAAAAGTTTTTAATAATGACATTGAGCACTCCTTAACTATTTCCATACAACAAATTAATAAGTATAGTCAAAGATATCCATAACTTCAAAGAACAGAGCTATAGAGAAGGAGAAAATGTAATTCATTGTATCTAACTATATTCCATCACATTTCAGTTTCCTTGTGGTAACATAAATTATGCAAGAATTAACACATAAATATAAATCTATGACTCTACTTAAAAGCGACTCTGAACTGAAGTTATATAAAGGGATTAAAAAGCAAAATAGCGAACCAAGTTCAAATTTCTTTATAGTTTTAAGTTATGATTTAGATATTAACTTTGATTTATCTTCAAGTGCATGCACTAAGTAAATATGAAAGAATGGGATGTATCCAAAGAATCACCACTTTATTATTGATACAAGCTTAAAGATACTCAAGAATTTAGGTTGATAACCAACTGAATGGCATGCTATACAATGATAGTTTTTAGTTCTGATTCTATTCTCATAAAAGTAACATGAGAGGAAGGTGAAATGATTTTTAATAAAGGAATATGATAACATTAAACAACACTTTTTAATAAATGAGTAATTATTTATTTATTACAAATTGATTGATAGAGGAGTACCCTAACGATAGGGACTTATTCACTAGTAGTAATGACTTGCCTGTCACCATCATTAAGTAGTATGCCCATAAAAGTTACTTTAAATAAGATCAAAGAACATTTGCAGCTACTGAACTGGATTGACAGAATCACAATAATAAAACTACTGATATTTGAGAAAAGGTTTCAAATAAATAAAACTGGCAATTAATGAAAAGAATAAGGTGAGGGCATATTAGTTTCAATTCTTGAGTTAAGAAGAATTACCACACTTAATCTCATGACAAGTGAAATATAAGGATGTATCTTTTCAAAATCTTATGGCTCAATAAATCTTCCTTGAAAAGATTAAAAATTATTGATTTTGTCCTAATAACATAGCACAAAGATATTTGCTACAGGATTCAGATACATAAAAAAAATCCAGTCATACTTTTAAGACCAAAAGTCGGCCTGTTTTGGATTTGATTCAATTGAGAATAAGACCAGAAAAAAATAAATAAATAAATAAAATAATAATAAAAAAATAAAATAAAAGAGAGAGAAGCAAAGTACATTTTTCGTACTTCTCAACCAAATAATAAATAATTCATAATCTATGTGCTTTAGTTAATAACACAAGATAACTAAATGATAACCCATCTACAGCATAGTTTGGCCACTTTCAGAAGAAAGACAGTACAGGTTGCCGTCAAGAAAAATAAATAAATAATAGATTTTGTCGTTTTGTCAGGTCATCGATTGATAATCAGTTGAGCTCATTTTAATTAAAGCAGTGATACATGTCTAAAAACAGTTACATATAGTTCAGTAATACACTGTTAGATAAGAAAAAATAAATTAATGGAGGAGACACATCCTTTCCCATCTTTCAACAGAACTATAGTAGCATCAATAATAGTTAGTACTTCGAAAGTAACATTATTTAACCATAGAGTTAGGTTTCTTAATAAGCGAATTAACATTGGGTCGCCATCTATCCTAATCTTCAAGCTTTTAATCTCCTTCAAATCACTGATAAATGAGAACTTCCACAAAAACCTTGTTCATAGAACAGATGAGTGATATGAAATTCCGCAGGGTTATTAAGTTTAAATTCTAATTCATAATAATTAATGGAATTTTTGAAGATCTCAAAATTGCATATGAACATTAACACAAACTGTATAATAACGAAAAAATGAATTAACAGGCATAATACACAGTAAAGCAACAAGTATTAAGGTAATGCATGTACAAGAAAAATAAATCTGTAAACCCGTGCAACCAACAATTTAAAACAAATTAAAAGGTTTATGAAACATAAACATCAGATAAGAATTAGGCAATAAAATTTATAAATTATTTTCTACCTCAATCATTAAAACTCTGAAAGTATATTTATTAAGGTTTGGTTTTACCAACTAATCTCAAGAGTTTGTAATGCAAGTAATCAAGGAAAATTAAAGTTGATAAAACCATCAATGACAAATAAAAGAATACAAATAGTAACCCAAGAGAAAAATTGACTCATTAGTGCAAAATAGAACAAAAATAAGGGATTGATGTAAAATAAACATAAGAATCATTGATTGAATTAAAAAATCAACTGGGTTAAACTGGGACAGCATTCAAAATTGACTAACAGTAATGTCAATTATAAATTAACTGAACCACAATTAAGACACTAATATTTACTGCGTTCACATGCTTTGACAATTTTAAGACAACAAACTCAACTAATCAGATATTTTTTCTTAGGTACTTAACTTATGTTGTATAACAAACTAGCACTGTACAAAAACAAAGCATTTCGTTTATTACTCACCTTGGTTCCTTCAACACTGATAATTCGGTATAAACTGCGTGAAGAATCATAAAAAAAAGAAACATTCACAGCAAGAGTAGAGGCAGGTATCCAGGACCTCTTTGTTTTAGGATCAATATGGAAAACATGAGCCTTGCAAGTAAATATTGGTTGTTCACTGAAAGCAAAACACAAATGCTATATACCTATTTATTATGTCAGGCTGTCAGTAGTAAAAATTAAAAAAAAAAAAAAAAAAAAAGACTAACTAGAGCAAATCAAAGACAAACTAACCCCATTGCATCTTTCCCTGATGTCATCCTAAGTTATAATTCAATGTTGGTAAACAAAAATGAATATTTGTCAACATAAAACCTAAACACAAAATATCATCAGCGCCTGGTTGAAGATTTACCGGCCATAGTCACTGCCAAAGCAATAACTACATGACCTAACATCGATATCAAAATTAAAATTATACTAAGAGCATATTTAATGTAACACCAGCATAAGCAGGCCGTTCAACTTTATATAAAATTTTAAATCTGTAATAAATAAAAAAAAAGTATAAGTAATAAGCAGGCCGTTCAACTTTATATAAAATTTTAAATCTGTAATAAATAAAAAAAAAAGTATTTTTTTATCTCCTTCAAGTATGCCAAAAACTCATGAAGCAAAGGAGCATATATACAAAGAATGTCAAAAGTATTCGGAATCCCTTTTTTTTTTCATTTTACAACTATCACTTTAGATCATTCATTCTAGTTATTAAATCGTTAAAGGAGATTCCCGTTGATCGAAATCGCTTTCTAATAACTTAAAAGTATTTTTTTAAAACAAAATATTCAATTAATAAAGTAAAAGTAAAAGACCATGCAGTTTCAAAAGTATTCGGTAATTTTAACACCCAGTTGTTTACTGGTTTTAAATGTTCATATTTACTTTAATCCCCAGCGTGATTAAATGTTCTAAACCATTCTTCTTCCCCATCTAACTGATACCCAACCTAAAAAAAACAGTTTTTAAAATAAGACGCAAAAACAGAAGGTTAAAGATCAAACAGTGGCTTTGAATATTTTATTAAAAATGAACGCTATAAAAAATTGGTGAAATTGCGTGGTAGGGGGTTTAAAAATAAAATATAGAAGAAAAAAGAGTTTTTTTTTTCTTCTCCTTCCTGCAAGAACCCCAACTTCTTTTAGTTTTTATCCAAAAAGCTCTCTAAAATAAAAAAAGCAGTCCTTATCCTTGATTTTTAGCCTATCGAGCTCCTCTTTTATTTGTTTTACGTATCCACCTATACTCTTATAACTGAAGTCTTGGTCGACATTTTTTTGTTCAGGTTCATATTGTTCATTCTAACCATGTGGTGGTAGAACCTCAGTCTCCTGGTTCTGATGACTATCAAGATCCTCCAAATTTCTGTATATTTTTTCGTCAGTTATACACCAGACGCCCCAGTAGAAACCACAAGCTCAGCATAATTACCCCACCACTACTTATCTAGTATATATAGGCCAGTGCAGGACAGCAGTCAAGTGAAGTACGCCAAGTCAAGATCCAGAGTCCGGTATGCAATAGTATAGTTCCGTTACAAGTGTACGCGTCATTATTCTATTAGATATGTTATAACCATTGTACTGATTGTTATACCAATAAAGTTATTTTTTTAAGAAGTTTCACGGTCCGGAGTTTATAATTGTCGGAATTTCGCATATACCTCTCTTGTGTTAGTTTAGGTCCGTGAATCCTCCTCATAATTTTCCTCTCAATCTTCAGGGTTTATTCAGACTTGGAAGGCTGTCTGTTTCCATTCCATAAAGTATCGCTCATCTTACTACTGTACTGTAGTGCCTTATTTTTGCATAGGAGGACGAATTTTTCTTGATGTACGTGCTTCTAGTGGCTAAGTTCAGTCTTTCCAATTTGGCTATTATTTCTTCAATGGATGCCTTTTCTGTTCCGTTGATACATATTATCTCTCCTAGGTATTTAAACTTTTTGGTTACTTTTATTTGCCCATTTTTTTGTTCCAATATTCCCTTGCTAAAGCTGGCACCCATCTTCATAACTTCTGTCTTTTCTTACGAACTCTGTCGTCCCGTTTTCTTGGCTATTTATTTCAGGGTATTTACCTGTTATTTGGCTTCCTACTCTGTTTCTGCTAACAGGAGCAGGTCACCTGCAAAGGTAAAAAGCTTTACTTTCAAATTGTCCATATTTGTTCCTATTACTGCGTTTATGAACACAATTTGAAATATGAACTAGATAAAACTTTTCGAATATCTTCCAACAAGATCAGGATACTTACCTCTGAAATAAACAGAAGCTGTACTGCTGATGCGATATCTAATAAAAGATACGTGTATTAATAACAACTATGCGCGATCGCAAATCTGATAGCATATTCGGAAATAGTGTCCTTGAAAACCAATAAAAGTAATCGATAAAACTATCGACACTATGTGTCCATAGACGCCTTTGTCCATTACGTCCGCTGAATCAATCTGAGCTCATTCCAGATCAATTTTGACTTGTATCGTTAAGGTAGTAGTTGGTCTTGAGTCCCTGGATATGTCTGAGGTTCTGTTGATGAGCCAGGCCTGTAGGAGTCTGCTAATGTGTCTATGAAAGTTGTAGTCGCCTCTTTCTGTAAAATAAAATTATGTCCGCCGCGATGTTGGAGAACTTATCTGTAGTATCTCTGGAATAAAGCCTATATCCTTCGTTCCGTGAGTTTTGGTCCAATAATTTTCCTAATGATTTTTTTTTCCTGTGTGAGAAAGTTCTCAAGGTCAGCCTTTCCGTGTAGCATCAGTGTCACACTGGCGCATAGCACTTCAATGCTGAATTATTATGTATTCGAACAATTTTTATCTTTTAAATATTTTTTTATAACATGCATCTACCCAAAGAGGGTAATTAGCATATGACATACAGTATTTTGTGAAAATAACATTTCTTTTTGCAATACACAGTTTTTGCACTAAATTCGATTATAAAGTCCACATTGTTTTAAAAACAAAAATAAACTTTGAACACTGCCCTCACAGTCACCAAGTGTGTAGACCTCTAGCCTGTTGCTTATCTTGCAGTTCCTCCTAGCGTTGCTAAAGGAGGTGTGGCGCAGTCCATTACGATGTGCTCCACTGTCAGGGGTGTCTTGCAAGTCCTGCAGGTCGAATAACTGAAAAAAAATGTTTTTCTTCGAACAAATAAAATGAAATGAAAATAAATTTTATTCTGGGACAGCTAGTCCCCTAAGAATAATACAAATCTACAATAAAAGATTTAAATTCTGGCTATATAAATATTAACATATATACAACATTTTATGGGTATCAAATTATATTACATATGGTATATACATGTATACTAATACACACACCCATTTATTTATATACCTACATATTTAATACACACATTCACACACACAAACACAAACACACACACACACACACACACACACACACACACACACACACACACACACACATATACATATACAAGGTCATATTACTACCTCAAAGAAATACACAAAAAGTAGAGAAATTAAGACAAAAATAAAAAGGCCAAATAGTTAAGTTTATAAAGGCACGGAAGATTGATGTTTGAGGAGATGGATAAATAGGTGATGTTTGAAGGAAGTTAAGGATTGGCATGTAAGAATCGACATGGGTAAGGAATTCCAAAATGAAGATGCAGTATGACAAAGGATAAATAACTAAGTTATATAGACAAGATAATACTAATATAATAGACAGGATAAATAACTAAGTTATAATATGACAAAGGATAAATAACTAAGTTATAATATGACAAAGGATAAATAACTAAGTTATAATATGACAAAGGATAAATGACTAAGTTATAATATGACAGATAAATTTAATTTATTCTTTAACTGCGGACGGCAGATTCGAATAAATTATAGATGATTTATTCGTTATTCGAAAGTTTCGAATAATTTATAGACGATTTATTCGTTATTTGAAAATTCCGAATAAATTATAGATGATTTATTTGCTATTCGAAAGTTTCGAATAAATTATAGATGATTTATTCGAAACTTTCGAATAACTAATAATTATATCTGTCGTCCGCAATTAAAGAATAAATTAAATTTATCTGTCATATTATAACTTAGTTATTCGAATATATATATAATATATATATATATATTTTTTTTTTTTTTTTCATTTTCTTTTTTTCTGTTATGGTTTGTTCACAGATAACATTTTATTCAAATAACGAATAAATAACATATCTGTCGTCCGTTATTCGAATAAATCGAATAACGGATGATTTGTCAACAGATAACATTTTTTTCGAATAACGAATAAATAATTTATCTGTCGTTCGTTATTCTATTTATTCGAATAACGGATGATTTGTCCACAGATAAAAATTTATTGGAATAACGAATAAATTACTTATCTTTTTTTCGTTTTTGGTATAATTTTTATTCGAATAACGCCCAACTCTGCCCCAGGATGACCTCTCAGCTGAAATAACAGAATAAATAATATTCTGCCACAGTCGGGATTCGAACCCAGGATCCGGAGAACAGTATACTAGTGCTCTATCCACTAAACCGCACCGTTCCCGAAAGCTATTGTAAAATAATGGAATATATTTCATTTTCTGCCAGTATGGTTTACTTAGGAAGTGAATGCAATGATTTACTATTTTATTGTAGCAATTCTGATTGTTAGCATATGCTTTAAAAAAGTTCTCTCTGTTAGTAGTTGTCTTCTAGTTTTAGAGGTTTATAACTTTATTATAAAATGCTATAATATAATAATGTATGGATAGGGGTGGAATCAAGAGCAACTAATTATTATTATATATACTAATTATTATTATTTAATTATTTATTGAAGTTTATAACTATATTATTTAATACATCGAGTAAATTAGCTGTAAGATAAAATACATGAAAAAGACGTAAAGAGAAAATGCCCGTTGGCAGCACTCCACTAGGTAATCTAAACTAGAAGGTCTCGAAGCCATCTTCTTTTTAGACGCCTTGGAGGATTATCAGGAATGGAAGAGGAAGCAAGGATTGAAACAAGTGGGTTAGAGTGGGAGTGGAGTTTGTCAAGGAAGGATTAATTCCTGGTTCGAGCCAAATCAGCAACATAGGGAACATTAAGGTCTTTATGGATGAGTTTATTCGTGACAAAGTGAGGAGCTGTTTGGGGTAATCACCTCCAACTTAATGTATTTATGATTACGCCTTTTGAAAGAGTAGACTGTATGAAATTGAGAAAGTAATTGAATGAAACTGTTACTCAGGAACTAAATATTATAAATATAAATAATACTATAAATATAAGTTAAGATGAGAAGAGTGTTAATATTAACTTTAATCACTTTGATGTAAATGTAAACAACACCTGAATTTATAAACCTTTTTAATATATAAGTGATAATATATCATATGTTATCAAGTAAGCGTGGGTTTTATTTCGCCTCTCCATTTCCCTTTTTGACATATTTTTCTCGGTAGAAATAAGTGGTGCTGAAACCCGGGAACGTTATTTTGATCGTTTTAGAGTGCGAAGAAACTGTTTTGTCGTATGTTTTACTCTACGTATGTTTTTTTTTCTCTCTATAACCTATCTCTTTGTTTTTCCATTTCTCGCTTTAAAAATGACAGAAAATATTTCGACATGAACATAACCTCAGTCTTCAGCTAAAGAGATACCACCACTACCAGCTCAGTCGCTAGCGGGAGTAAAATTTCCCATCGGGAACCACTCAACCACTCTAGAGTGGGTCAAGGTTTGGACGGCGACAGCGCAAGATGTCAGAAAAGCCATTTCCGAGCTGGAACGCTTTGACGGAGAGGTCGGCGATCTCAATCATTTCTTGAAGGGAGGCGACAGGATTATGGCAACTATTGAGGCGAAATTATCTGAGAGTTTGATGAATTCTCAGGACGCTGTATCACTTAGAGCGGCATTAGTATGCCGGGTCCGTAGACAGATCTTAAACTTGATACAGGCTGATGATGACACGGCGTGGGGCATCATCAAAGATAGGCTCAAGAAAGTATTCGGAGGAGGCCGATGGACCCCGGAAGAAGACATCTTTCAGATGTTTCGGGAAACGAAACGTCCATACCAGTCAAGTGGACAGTATGCCGGATTACTATTAGCCCGTTACAACCGCATCACAGAGAAATTGAGGGAAACACTCTCTGCGGAGATAGTAGAAGACAAAATGGCTTTCCTATCTACTATCCTGAGAGTTCAACTTGCGAGGGAAACGGGAAAGAAAGAGGGTCTTCCCAGAGACAAGACGTTCGTCGAATGCGCTCAAGAGATGGTGGATGCGAGCGTCAGAGACGAGGAGTCCAGGAACGGGGAAGCGGTTATAGAATGGACGAGAGTGCCTTACAGGAGAACAGAGGCCGGAAGGAACCGAAATAGACCAGAAACTTGGAAGAAAAAGGCTCTTGAGCCTTATGGTCGAGAAAAATTTGTGGCTAGAGAGAGGAGGCAAGGGACAGAGAAAAGGAATTTTCGGAAGGAGGACAGAAAGTGTCACGGGTGCGGGAAAGTGGGCCATTTGGTTGCACGATGCCCTCGCACGCGATGCTTCGTTTACGGGACTGAAGGGCACATTGCTCGGCAGTGTCCTTATATGAGTAGGAGCAGGAACATGGGCAGAGGAGTGCCTATGGAGGTAAACGCGCAAAGGGTGTGGAGAAGGGACATATCCACATCTGAGTCAGTGCGTTCGTCGGAGTCATCAGAGACGGAGGAGGATAGGAGCGAACCAGGAGGCAGCAGAGAAGAAGAAGCAAAGAGCACTAGGAGGAACGAAGGGAGACGAGGAGCGGCTGGGAGCAGAAGACATGATGAATGAGGTGAGTGCGGGCAAGGAGGCAGTAGTGAATAATTTCAGGGGGATGTGCGGGAGGTTGTCTATTATAAGGGTTGACAGAGGAGTATGGTGTTTAGTGGGCACGGGTAACTCTAACACAATAATGTCACAGAAAATGATAGAGTTTTTTTGCAAAGAAAAGAGGATGCCGAGGGAGTGTCAATGTGTGTTAATTACTCTGAGCGGCCCGTGTAGAGTGGAAGGGGAAGTTGAGATCGAATTAAGTCGATGGGTAATAGAGGGAGGAAAATTGGTGGTTCACGTGGTGGAAAATATACCACGAGAATATGAAGGGGTAATCGGGTGTGATC
Source organism: Piezodorus guildinii (assembly GCA_023052935.1). Taxonomy (NCBI): domain Eukaryota; kingdom Metazoa; phylum Arthropoda; class Insecta; order Hemiptera; family Pentatomidae; genus Piezodorus; species Piezodorus guildinii. Next base: position 162,375,970 of record CM041295.1, on the reverse strand, counting down.
TATTGGGAAAATCAGGAACTAAAATAAGAAACAAGGCCGGACAGTGGATTATAAAGATATTTTTCTCGGTAGAAATAAATTTTATATATATATATATATATATACTGCTATGTTTTTGCCCTGCTGCTTTTCTAAGGCAGCGGTAGCTTCAAAAACTAGCTTACTTACTATATTTAGTCAATATATAAACTATATTTAATGATACCATGGATCTCCTTTCCAAAGGTATCGTGTTTACCAATCCAATAGGTGGCATGCAGGGTAAGATTAAAGTAAACAAGATTCAATTAATACATTACTATAATTATTAATTTACACATATAAGTTATATTAACCCATTGCCTAGAACTCTGATTGAGAATACTGAGGGACATTTTACTACCTTTGCCATACAATATTACAAATAACAATATACCTTTGAAACACTTAACCGGCTGGCGAATGTGAAATCAGTCTTAGGTCCCCTTTCTGGGCATCATCCTCCAGCTGCTCTCAGAACCCCGACGGCCACCTCCTCTTCTTGTAGGTGGAACCCGACTCACTCTTCTTGAGGATCAAACTTGACTGCCTCTCCGGTTCTTCTCTCTCATTCTCGTCACCTCGGGTGGGCCGAGATGGGAAGTCCCCCGGTTGGCGGTATAGCCTTGGTGCTATTATTCTTATCTTTTCACCCATCTTAATATTCTTGTTGGCCGCCGCTGGGGGGAAACTACCAGAGGTTTCTGGTACCGCTGGGGGGCCTATACCGATGGGAAATCTAGGGGGCTAGGTAAACACCTTTTGATGTTTTGCCGACAAAGGTTCGTTATCATTAATTGTTTAATATTAAAATTATTTAATTATGAACTCCCCTCAGTATCCTCAATACATTACAATACGCACGCACACTATTTGTATATATATAAAGAAAGTTGGAGGTGATTACTCGTTTGAAAAGTGCGGACTGTTGGAATATTGAAGAAAATTAATTAAAAGAAACTGAAATGAAAAGCTAATTATTTGTGAAAATAAACTTATGTCAAGAAAAATACTGTACAATTAAATTTTGGAGGCCAGGAATTTAGTTTTAGTATAAATTTGTCCTTCAGGTATTGTTATATTCTCACGATTTTCGTTAAGGTTTTCCGTTCTCTGTTCCTTTTCCTATTGTATTTTTGTTAAAACTTCTTTATGAATTAAGTATTTTTTATGGTGGAACTTATTCGTTAATTTTTTAGGATTATAGGGTCTGTACCGGAATTTTCATTTGTCTTTCCAAAAGTAATTTTATTAGGTGTCAGATGTAATAATGAATTAGGAGTATTATTATATGTGATGATGGCTTGGCTGAGATTCAAAGTGAACTTGCGAATCTTGTTCTTTGATGATATTTAAAATCTCGATGAGTGTGGAATGTGCTCTGTTAATGAGTCCGTTTGAGTTGTGATGATTTGGGGTAGTAAAGTGTGTGTTTATATTGTGATGTTGTAGAAAAATTTTCACAGTATTATTTTCGAACTCGGGACCATTATCCGTTTGTATTTCCTTCAATGCATCAAATATTGTGAAGATAGAATAATTTGAATAATACCAAAACATCGATTAATAACTTTTCAAAATGTTTTGTTGCTGTTGGAGCGAGTTCAAATTGTGGTTTCGGTGGATGTCTGTCATATTTTATTTTCTAACAAATTGTGCAATTATTTACGTATTTGGTTATATCTGTTAGCATTCCAAGCCAATAATAAAGTTTTCTTAAATTTTGATGTACATTGTTAATTCCACGATGACTCATTTTTCCGCAATGTCGGTTTATAAATAGCTGTAATTGTTCATCGGGATCTGTCTCGTCCGTTACAAATTTAAAGTATCTTTTAATTTTAATGGTTTGGGTGCGAATTCTCAATAATTAACTGGAATTGTTTAAATATTTCATCTAATATATTGTTCTCTATGTCTGATTTCGTGTTTGTACGATATACACCGTATATTTTGTTCGGTTCTAGGAATTCAAGACAAGTCTGTTGTAAGTCATTTGCATATAGCCAAGTTGTAAACCAAATGAATCTTTTCTTTGTGCTGAAAGGGTTTTTTGTAACATTCATCATATCGATTTGATTATCATATCGTTTACAGAAGCACGAAGAATCATGCAAATGCTGAGTATTTATCCCGATTTCCAGCAGAAAACGTTCTACAGGACACAATGGATGATACTACAATCTTCCAGTTGAAACAGGTTGAGATTATACCCGTTACTTGAAAGATGCTTACTGAAGCAACTAGCCTGGACCCATATTTAGCTCCTCTGATGGAAGCCCTGAAAACAGGAAAAGAGGTTAACAAAAATGGTTCAACAATTTTTAGTATTCAAGATGGGTGTATCTTCAGAGGAGATCGGATCGCTATACCCAGAAGATTACAAAACCTAGTACTCGCTGAATTACATGCAGCTCACATCGGTGTAAGAAAGATGAAAGGGTTGGCAAGAAGTTATTGTTGGTGCCCAGCAATCGATGCTGACATCGAGAGGCTGGTACGTAATTGTAAGCCATGCTGTGAGAATTCAAATAAGACTTTGGTGGACTGTACACCCGTGGGAGCCACCAACGATGCCATGGCTACGGCTACACATGGATTTTGCAGGTCCCTTCCAGGGATGTTACTTCTTAATCCTAGTAGATGCATTCTCGAAATGGTTAGAAGTAACTTACCTAAAATCACGAAGCAAAGGACAATTACGGAGCTCAGGAGCGCTTTTACCAGATTTGGACTACCATTAATGCTGGTCACAGATAACGGGCCCCAATTCACATCTATAGAATTTCAAAAGTTTCTGAAATCAAACGGAATACGCCACAAAAGAACAGCGCCATATCAGCCGTCTTCCAACGGCCAGGCTGAACGGTACGTCCAGTTAGTTAAGAAAGGGTTAAATGCAATGGCGGCGGAAACTGGTGACACTTCCTTGAAGCTCAGCCGGATTCTGATGCAGTATAGGAATGCACCTCATAGTATAACTAATATGAGTCCAGCTGAAATTATATTTGGGAGAAAAATCAGAACTCGCTTGGATCTGCTAAAAGAGTCAGACGAGGAGGTCCAAGGTCACGGGTTCAAACCCGGCCGATTCAAACACCTTGTTGAATGCACAAAGTTTCACATGTGGAGTAGTGGCTAGCATAATGCTGACTATGCTTTAGGTCGCAAGTTCAAAACCAGCAGATGGCCCTATATTAGCTTTTAGGGAGTAAAAATCCTTTATTTATTATTATAAGGTTATTTCATCCTTTAAAAGAGGCTGTTATGCTACCCACTACTCCACAGGTGACCCTGGATGCATTCATCAAAGCGTTAAAGATTAATATGTCCAAGGTCACGGGTTCAAACCCGGCAGATTCAAACACCTTGTTGAATGCATCGAGGGTCACCTTGGAGTAGTGGCTAGCATAACAGCCTTCTATGCTTAAGGTCGCAAGTCCAAAGCCAGCGGATCGCCATATATTTGTGCACCACAGGTGACACTTAAAAGATTTAAAAAGTGGAACTCGTAAAAGATCCCTATCTTAAGTAAACCTGGATAGGCAAAACTCAGGACTCCTGCGGCCACGTCGGATTAAGCCCAGTAACATACAGTGACGTTAAATTGATAAACAACAACAAGATTTAATAAAAATGTTAAGTTCTTGGTAGCAAAACCTCATTTAATTAACTGTATAAAATGGATTCAAGAAATTATGAAATTGACTGAAAAAAATATGAATTTGATTGAAAACATTATGAATTTGACTGAAAAAATTATTAATTTGACTGAAAAAAGCTATATTTAAGAAGGAGATGAGATTGGTTTGATTCAGTTTGGCTGCTTGAAGACTCTGGAGGGTGATCTTGAACAAGAGCTGTATAGCTAGCTGAAGATTTTGTCGGGTCAAATGGACACGATGATAGAAGGTCAGCTTCAAAATCCCGTTTCTGGACGCCAGTTATATAAGTAGTCTTCAAGAGTCCATTTTTAAAAAGATTTATTTAACACAATAGAGTACAGACTTTAAACAAATGAATATAAAATACTAATACCACTAATAACTAGACTGTTACATCTGCAAATGAGAATAAAAAATAATATTCAGGGCTTGATGCAGCCGGGCTTATATAGGTCAAGAAGTAGGGTAGTGATAAGATAAGTGATAAGGGGTCAAAGTTGTACATAACTCGCGAAGTAGCAGCATGGTTGACATAAATTTCTCTTTTAGATAACATAACAGGAACATTAAGGATTTTGTATTGTAAGGTTGAATACGGGAAGAATTCGATGGCTTAGTACAGTCCAAAAGTTCCTCTCCGTAAGCCCAGATAGGCCTTATATTGGTGATATAGATTAAAATAAATTCTTATGATCCTATTATGAATTACAACTAACTTGCGAAAATGTGTATTTGGGGCCACACCGTATATTCGGCGCCTTAATCAAACACGGATCTTATCGCAATTCTACAGAATAACAAATATATACTTGGATCTGCTCCCCATTTACTGTTATTGCTAATCATTTTTAATTATGATTATTGAGTTATGGGTCAATCAATTCGAAATTGTCCAGACCTTGCCGCTCGACATTTTTGATTTTCGTGATTTTTTGACCATCTATTCTCTATTCTTCCGTGAATATAAAACTATAAATAAAATTTTTTTCGGGCCAATACTTTTAGTATTGCAACCGTTTTAAGTCAGCTCCACGGTCTAAAACATGTGATAAGAAAATCTTTCTAATTCTTGTAATTTTTTAGATATCAAATGAAAACAGAAATTAACAATAAGATAAGGACATGGTTTGTATTTTTTTTCCCCACAACTCATTACCTAAATATTGAAGAAAGTTGTTAAAAACATTATCGAAAATGAGTAAAAAACGAGATATTTAACGAGATAAAAGTCTAAAAAGGACAAGAGTCTCAATTTTGATTATTTTTTCATAGACAGCTTAGTCACAACCCTACTTGTTGTAAAAATTTCGATCTTGAGAACATAGTCTTTTTTTGTATATGGATTTTCAAAATGTGGAAAAATTCAATTTTTGCCATGTTTACATGGAAATATCTCAAAAGGGACCGAGTGGAAAATTATGAAACTAATACAGATTACCTATCTATACTATGTGTTTAAGTGATATAAATTTGGTCTTTGAGACTAAGCTGGTTCCGAGGTTATAAAATTCTCTTAACTGTTAACATGACGTTTTCTTTAAAAAATATTAACTCCGGTAATTTTTCATATTTAATAACCCTACAAAAACTAGAATGATAATGAGATTATTTTATATAATTTGGGTCCGTACAACACATTACCTAAGTAGCTAAGAAAATGGTTTAAAAAAATCACGAAAAATTACATCAATTGAAACCATTGGCGCTGTAGGGTAACATCATATTATCAATAATGTTGGTAACACTTATTTAATTATCGATTCTGTTAATCGATTAGGTAGAGTAGGTTAAAAGAAGGTTACAAAAATAAAAGTGTGTTAATATAATGTAATGTGCAGTAATAAAAAGAATACTTTTAATGTTAAGCTGTTATTTCATTTAAATATAAAGACAGCAACAAATTGGTGACCCCGACGTTCACGATGTCACAGAGTGGAAGCGGAATTGCTGATGTTGGCGAAGAAGGTGAGATAAAACCTAATTTAAATGTAGACAGGGTAGCTATAAAATTGCCCCCGTTCTGGGTGGAAAAGCCCGAAATATGGTTTTGTCAAACCGAGGCCCAATTCAAACTTTCGAATGTAACCAGTGAAGAGACAAAATTTAACTACTTAATAGCTCAATTAGATTTGAAAACGGTGGAAAACATTTGGGACTTAGTAAAATCGGAGGAAAAAGAGAAGTATACTAGAGCCAAAGAAAGGTTAATAGCTATTTATAGGGAAAGCGAAGAACATCAGATTCGAAAATTAATCAGTGGCTTGGACATTGGCGACATGAAACCAAGTCAGCTTCTGAGAAAAATGAAAGGGTTAGGTACGTCTGAATTTTCAGACAAATTGATCAAAACTCTATGGCTTGATAAGCTCCCGAGTCAAATAAAAAGCATTTTAGCAATCGCAGATGGTGATTTAGACAAACTGGCGGATATTGGTGACCGAATTTGGGAGATCCAACCAAACCATGTGATGGAAGAGGTTAGGGAACCAAAACCTAACACTTCAGACACTTTTTCTTTTCCTCAATTGATTTCTAAGTTAGAGGCGATGGATAAAGAGATCAAACGTCTCAGTAGGTCTCGTGATACCAATTCAGCACCTCGCCGAGGTCGAGGTAGAAGTCAAAGCCGAGGTAGGTATAAAGATGGAGGAAAATATTGTTATTTTCATTTTAGATTTGGATCAAAATGTCGACCAGATAAGTGCAAAGCTCCATGCCAGTGGGAAATAGACCACGGAAAATCTAAAAATCAGGGAAACTCCAATCAGCAGCAGATGTAGCGACCACAACTGTTGCTGAAATTCCTTTTGGCCGCACATACAGACTGTTCGTAACTGATAGAAACAGCAAACAAACTTTCTTGGTGGATAGTGGAGCTGATGTTTCAGTCATTCCCGCCAAAAAGAATAAAAAGAAAAAAAGCACTAATTTTAAATTATTTGCAGCCAACGGGACTGAAATTTGTACATATGGTTCACAGCTCATGGATATTGACCTTGGCCTAAAACGAAAATTTCAGTGGCCATTTGTTATTGCACAAACGACAAAAGGTATAATAGGCGCTGATTTTCTGCATAAATTCGGATTATTAATTGATCTAAAAACTAAAAAACTAATTGATAGTAATACAAAGATGTCCATAAATGGAGAAATCGTAGAAGTTTCAGTTGCTGATACTGTCAACACGTTGCAGAGCAATAATAAATTTTTCCAAGTATTGTCCTCGTACCCAGAAATAACAAAACCTTCATATTTTCCACCACCTGTTAAGCATGAAGTGAGGCATTACATTAATACGAAAGAAAGCGCTCCAGTATTCTCAAAATCAAGAAGGTTAGGACCAGAGGCGATGAGAATAGCGAAGCAGGAATTCCAGATATTAATTAATGAAGGTATCATATCACCATCAAAGTCACAGTGGGCCAGTCCTTTACATTTAGTATCCAAGAAAAATGGAACCTGGCGCATATGTGGAGACTATAGGCGATTAAATGCCATCACAGTTCCTGATCGATACCCTATTCCTAGAATAGACGATGTGAGTTGTATTCTCGAAGGTAAGCGAATTTTCACAAAAATTGACTTGATTCGAGCGTATTACCATATTCCAATAGCGGACGAAGATAAAGAGAAGACGTCAATAATAACGCCATTCGGTTTGTTCCAGTTTAATTTCATGCCGTTTGGGCTACGTAACGCTCCTTCAACGTTTCAAAGATTCATAAATCAGGTACTTCAAGATTTACCTTTTTGTTTTTCTTTTTTAGACGATGTTTTGATCGCTTCACAATCTGAAGAAGAGCACAGAGATCACCTAAAGGCGGTACTAGAGAGGCTGCACAGGTATGGCTTGCGTGTAAACATGTCTAAGTCTATATTTGGTGTTGCGAAGATCACATTTTTAGGCTATCAGATTACTGCACAAGGTACAAAACCTGATCCAGAAAAGGTTAAGTCCATCATGGATATAAAACGTCCAGAGACTGTACATAAACTCCGTACATTTCTCGGAATGGTGAATTTTTATAGGCCATATCTTAAAGACGCAAGTGAGACTCAAGCTATACTAAACGAATATTTAAAAGGAGCAAGGAAGAACGATCGCACGAAAATAGATTGGACAGAAGAAGCCATTAAACAGTTTGAACAGTGCAAGAAAGACCTAGCAAACGCAGCTTTGCTTGCCATTCCTAATGCAAATCTTCCAATTGCATTATTTACGGATGCTTCAGATTTTGCAATTGGTTCTGTGCTGCAGCAGTTCGAAAATCAAGGTTGGAAGCCTTTAGCCTTTTTTTCGAAAAAGCTCAACCCAGCTCAGAGAAATTATAGTACTTACGATAGAGAGCTATTGAGTATTTATCTGTCTATAAAACATTTTAGACATATGATCGAAGGAAGTGACATTACTATTTATACCGATCACAAACCGTTAAGTTACGCATTTAATCAGAAAAATGAGAAAGCATCTCCGAGACAGCAGCGTCAGCTACAGTATATATCCCAGTTTTCAACCAAGATCAGACACGTCAGTGGAAAAGACAATAATGTGGCTGATACATTATCACGACTCGATGCAATGACTGTTCTAGATTACGACCAAATTGCAGCTAGTCAAAAAGATGATCAAGACCTTAAAATGCTACAGGAATCTGATACTTCCTTAATTTTAAAACAACATCCTCTTCCGAATGGACAAGTTCTTTGGTGTGACATTTCAACTTCAACAACTAGACCCTATATTCCTAAACAATATAGGCAACAAGTTTTCAACAGTGTGCACTCTTTGTCTCATCCAGGAATAAAGTCCACAGTCCGACAAGTAACAGAAAAATTTATATGGCCCGGTATTAAAAAGGATATTAAGGAATGGACTCAGGCTTGTATTGGTTGCCAGAGGAACAAGGTAATACGTCATACAAAAACACCAATAGGCCTATATGAAGAGCCAGATGACCGATTTAGTGTAATACATTTGGATATGATCGGCCCTCTTCCACCATCAGACGACAAGATGTACTGTCTTACTGCGATTGATCGTTTTACATCATGGATGGAAGTTATACCATTGCGGACCATAACAGCTGAGTCGGTGGGTCAAACGTTCTACAAATATTGGATTTGCAGATTTGGCGCACCTGTTAAAGTAATTACTGACCAAGGCCGACATTTCGAATCGGAATTATTTAAAAACCTGGCTAAACTTTGCGGTATAAAGCTTCAGAGGAGTTCGCCATACCATCCACAATGTAATGGAAAAATCGAACGCCTGCATAGGACTTTAAAAACTGCTATTAAAGCTCACAATTCTCCGAAGTGGACAGAAACCTTACCTACAGTCTTACTTGGCTTACGTGCTGCTCTCCGAGATGATGGCAATCATTCGGTAGCTCACATGGTGTATGGAAAACCTATACGACTGCCAGGTGAATTTTTTGAAGAGAAGACATCTCGAATGGAACACGGCACTTTTCTTTCCCGTTTACAAGACCAGATGAATGCTCTTAAACCAATAAAGTCAGAAAAGAAGAATTCAACAAGTGTATTCATACACAAAGATCTCAGGGTATGCACCCATGTTTTTGTAAGATTAGATAGGGTAAAGAAGCCCCTTGAACCAGCTTATGAAGGACCGTACCTTGTAATATCAAGACAAGAAAAATACTTCACCCTTCAGATCAAAGGAAAACAGGTGAATATTTCATTAGATCGGTTGAAGCCTGCTTACATTTTAGACCCTGATGACCCCACCTGTAATATGGATCAAGAACCTAGATTGTTGACAATACCTATGAAGCCTCAGACAACAAGTCAGGATGTTCCAGCTTCAGCGTCCAGAGAGGAAGTAACAACAAGAACAGGCAGAAGAGTCAGGTTTCCTCAGCGTTATCTACAGTGATCAGTGGTGAAAAATGTCTCTAGTGATTAGTGTGTGTGATGTGTATAGTTATGTTGTTGTTTTTTGTATTTTAAAAGGTTAATTTTTTTTTAAAAAGAGAAAATAATTGTTTTGTAAAATAAGTTATAATTATGTTTTGTAAAATTAGTTTTTTAGTTCAGTGAAAGTTTGATAATTTTATTTATTTTTATTTTTGTATCAAAGTCTTTTGTAGTATCGTAACATACTTGATGTTACTGGGAGAGGAGTACTGTAGGGTAACATCATATTATCAATAATGTTGGTAACACTTATTTAATTATCGATTCTGTTAATCGATTAGGTAGAGTAGGTTAAAAGAAGGTTACAAAAATAAAAGTGTGTTAATATAATGTAATGTGCAGTAATAAAAAGAATACTTTTAATGTTAAGCTGTTATTTCATTTAAATATAAAGACAGCAACAGCGCGCTATGACACGGGATGTTAAAATTGATTTTCGAGTTTAATTATTTTTCCTTATATAGCCTTATCATTGCACTACTTGTTTTAGAAATTTTGATCGTGTAAGCTGTATCTTTTTTTCAATATAAGTTTTCAAAGAAGGATTATTTTTCAGCACAGTAATATTTATAGTAAAATACCTCAAAAAGGACTGAGTAATGAGTTGTGGGTACAAAAAATTCAAACCATGTCCTTATCTTATTGTTAATTTTTGTTTTGATTTGATATCTAAAAAATTACAGCAATTAGAAAGATTTTCCCATTACATGTTTCAGCCCGTGAAGCTGACTTAAAACTGTTGCAATACTAAAAGTATTGGCCCGAAATTTTTTTTATTTATGGTTTCATATTCACAAAAGAATAAAGAATAACTAGTCAAAAAACCACGAAAATCAAAAATGTCGAGCGGCAAAATTAATGAAAATTGGACGATTTCAAATGGATTGACCTTTATATATTTTTAAAAATATATTTGTATCCATAACTGTTAGTGGTATTTGGTGGTACTTATCCATGACTGTTAGTGGTATTGGTGATATTGATATCAGAGCATAATTTTGAACATGTAGATAAATTCAAGTATTTAGGTTCAATGATAACAAGAAAAAATGAAATCCAGGAAGAAATAAAGTACCGGTTAAAGGCAGGAAATGCATGTTATTACTCAGTTGCTAAATTACTTAGCTCGCGACTTCTATCTAAAAACTTAAAGGTTAGAATTTATAAAACTATTATTCTTCCGACGGTTCTTTACGAATGTGAAACGTGGCCGCTTTCTTTGAAGGATGAACAACGGCTTAAAGTTTTCGAAAATAAGGTCCTACGTAGAGATGAGGCTACTGGGGAGTTCAGAAGGTTACACAACGCGGAATTGCGGAACTGGTAACCGGTTAATGTAATTTAGTTGATAGCATCGCGGAGACTCAAATGGGCGGGTTAAGTGGTTGGGCTCGGTGAGGAACGGATTCCGGTTGGTATTCGTTGATCCGACTGGTAGGCGTCCGAAAGGTAGGCCGAAGCGTCGATGGGAGGATTGCGTTAAGGCTGATCTCGGGGCTTGGGCTTTAACGGTGAACATTGGACGAGTCTGTGTAGGCGGAATTGATGGTATCGGCATCGAACCTTCGGGTTCGGTAAGCCTATTATTATTATATTTTTATCGTTTATCAAATCGTTAATAGTATCAACATTTACGGTAAACCCATGCCTTACATTCGAGTTTGTGTAACGGAAGTGTCGTATGCCTTTGCGATGTTTAAAAATAAAGCGGCTGTTTTTTCCTTGTGAAAGCTGAATTCGTTTGTATTTAAGACTAAAGGGGACGACTTAATTTTTTTTCTGAGACAACAGATCTCAGCACTCTCGGTGGATTTTGTTTTAGCCCTTGATTTCATCGAAATAGTTGTCCGATTTGTATTCCACAGTATTCATTTTTTTGTTGTAAAGAGAAGATTCCGGAAAAGTAGTTTTCAATTTTTTTTTAAATTTCCTTCTTGAAAATTTGAAATCTAATATTGTTATTATACAGCACGTTTTTTGCTACCTTAAACCATAACTAATAAAAAAAATATTTAAAAAAAAAAATAACTTTTTCCTGTTATACCCCATTCACTCATTTCCAAAACATCTTCTAAATAAAGTCATTATTACTTCTTTTTTTTTTTTTTTCTGCGAGAGGTTTGTCATATATCTTAATGTATTGCTTGTAACGTCCTACAGGTTTCACACAAAATAATAGTAATTGCTTTCACTGAATGCAGTAAATATTGAAATAACATATTCTTAAAAAAATAATATTCATAAATGTAATTACTACTACTATTACTACCTGTGCTATAATATCCTATATGTACATATGTATATTATATTCTATATGAAAAAAAGTTTTTTGATTTCCCGAAAATATTGTTTTTTTGCAAGAACTATACCTCGATGACTATTAGCCTTAGTGACGTGTTTAACAACTCAAATTCAAAAATTCTGACTTATTTGACCACGATTTTACTTTTGACCTCATATTACTAGGTGAAAATACGAATCAATCAACGGTAGTCAGCCACTCTAAGGTGGAGGGGGAGAGGGAGGGTGGCCACGGCAGATACTTTTCACAATTCGCATTTTTGGACCCCAAAATGTTATTCATTTGACCACGATTTTTCTTTTGACCTTATAATACGAGGTGAAATTACGAATCAAATGACACTAGTCTGTCACCCAAATCACAAAAAAATATATTAAAAATACACACACACACAGATATATATATATATATATATATATATATATATATATATATATATAATATATATATATATATATAGTATTATTTATATTTATAATATTTTGTCTCTGAGTAACAGCTTCATTCAATTAATTTCTCAAATTAATTTCTCAATTTCATACAGCCCTCCAGAATTTTCAGAGATTAGCGGAGCGGATTAGAAAGAATTGATCAAAAATTGTTGTTCTATGGGAAGGAATGTATAAGTCAGAATGACGAGAACTTGTTTCAAGGCAGTGGATTGACGGTTTAATTTGTATGAGACTGTGGATATAAGGAGGGAGCTGGGTGTTAATGGTTTGGTAAAGGAATGATCCTTGGAAATATTGTCTGCGAATTGGGAAAGGAGCCACTTTAACTCGCCATATAAACAGGTCACACGAGACCGCTTCGCAGTGTTGAGAACAAATCTTAAAAATATGTTCATCATTCGCTTTAGTCTGTGCTCAAGCACTGTCGGGAGGCCACACTAGGTAGCAATAGTCAAAGTGAGGGAAAATAAGTGAGGAAATAAGGAGTTTACGGATGGATAGTGGAAGAAGATTACGGGAACGAATAAAATAAATTTGGGCAATATTTCCAGGAAAGGGTTTGATCAATGGTAATACCCAGATTTTTGACTGAGGGACTGAAGGTGATTGCGTGATGATTTAGGATTAGATTCGAAAATGTATTATTGGATCTATGGAGGGAACAGGAACCTATAACAATGGCCTGAGTTTTCATAGTATTCAGCCTTAGTTTATTCCGGGTTTCTCAGGTAGAGATTCTATTCAATCCAGGTCTTCCTGAATTTTGGCAAATGCTACTAATGACTCGGAAGAAGAGGAGGATAGGTAGATCTGAAAATCGTCAGCGTATAAGTGGTGGGAGCAGTGATGGATTGAATTGAGGAGATCATTGATATACATGTTAAAAAGGAGAGGAGATATGCTTGAGCCTTGGGCCACACCTGCCGAAAGGGCAAGATAGGAAGATAGAGGATTGTTATTAATAGTGACTGTTTGAGTCCTATTTCAAAGGAATGATCGAAACCAGCGGATAGTGCTGTTAAAAAATGATAAAGGCTGTAATTTGGAAAAAAAGAACTCAAGGGAGTCGACATCTTTCGAAAAGTCTAGAGGTATTAGTACTGTCAGTTTCTTTTCGTCCATGGCGGTATGTATGTCGCTTGCAATTATGAGGAGAGCGGATTGTGTGGAAAAGCCAGATCGAAAACCTTCTTTCTCTCCCGAAATCTTTCCTAACATAAAATAAATGTTTATTGAAATTTCATCCATCTCCTCACCCTTGTTATACGCCGTCGTCTACCGACCTCCTCTGTTCCATTTGATGGCCTCTTCCAATCCTCCCTTGTCAAACTGTTCTTAGCATATAATAATATAATTATTTGTGGAGATTTTAACACTAACATGTTAACATGAGTCCAGCGACAAATTCTTCCTTACCGATTTAATAGACTCCCTCAATCTATACCTCGTTCCTTATCATCCTACTCATCACTCTGAGTATACTGATACCTGGTTAGACCTACATATTTCTGACTCTCCTGTAAAAATTATTTCTTCATCGCAGCGGCAAGACGTAAATTTCGACGCACTCGTTTGCAAGAAGACTATGTGTCCTTCAAGGAGCTACGTAATGAAACCCAATGCGCAGTGCGACGAGATAAATCCCTCGATATTCATTCTATCCTGTCCAATGCTCCTGCCACTAAATCTAAATGGAAAATTCTTCGAAAATTGTCCTTTCCTGAACGCAATAACCTCAGTTCCTTCCAAATCACGCCTGACGAACTCAATAACTATTTTATTTCCTCAGCTCCTACTCATTATTCGACAACTCCTGATATTACTTATCAAAACTTGAATCCCGACAGTTTCTTCTTTTCTCATGTGTCCTACGACGAACTACTTACTGCAATCTTGAAATACCGTACTAACGACTATGGACCGGACAATATTCCTGTAAAACTAATAAAATCCAGCCTCCCATCCTTCATACCGCTCCCTGGAAATCCGCTCTCGTCCGACCACTAAATAAAGTTCTGAATCCTACCTCACCGCATGAGTTCCGTCCTATTTCTATTCTCTCCAATCTATCAAAACTGCTCGAACGCCTTGTCCAATCCCAGCTATCATATTTCCTTGAAGAAAACTCCCTCCTTAGTCCTCTCCAATCCGGTTTTCGAGCAAGTTATTCTACCCAATCCGCTCTCCTTAAAATAACACAAGACCTCCAAAATGCCATTGATCACCAAAAATTAACAACACTTATCCTCCTAGATTTCTCAAAGGCGTTTGACACGGTTTACCATAGTATCCTTTTAACCAAACTCCAAAATCGTCTAGTCTCCAACAGTGCTTTGCGCTGGTTTCAATCCTTCCTCTCCAATCGTTCTCAGTATGTAGTAGTACCAGATCAACCTCCTTCCAGTGCCCTGCCTCTATCCTGTGGTGTCCCTCAGGGATCGTCTCTGTCCCCCACCCTATTCGCTATCTACATTAATGACCTCCCTCTCCTTATCCAACACTCTAAATACCACCTCTATGCTGACGATTTCCAAATATACCTTTTTTTCCCACCCTCCGACCTATTACAAGCTACAAGAAGATTACAAGAGGACCTAAATCGAATAAGTCACTGGGCTGTAGACAATAAGTTAAACCTAAATGCTGAAAAAACAAAAGCAATTGTAATAGGATCCTATCACCTCCTGAAAACTGTTCCACATATCCCGACCCTGTACCTAAATAGTAATCCCATAAAGTTCCACCCGACTGTTAGAAATCTGGGACTAACCTTCGACCAAACTCTATCCTTCAAAAATCATATTTTCGAAATCTCCCGTCGTCCCTTTTCAACCTCAAAGCGACTTTATTCCCTCCGTCACCTATTCCCACATGAAACCCGAAAACTCCTCGTTACCTCTCTAATATTTCCCCACTTCGACGATTGCTGTATGGTATACGATGGTGTTTCAGTGAATGTCGAGGTAAAAATTAAACGCTTAATTAATTGCTTTGTCCGATTCATCTTTGGAGTCCCTAGGCACACCTCCGTATCCCAGTTTTATGGTGAGTTGGAGTGGCTTTACCCTTACAGTCGTCGGAAGTATTTCCTTGCGTCATTCATTTACCAAGCTATCCAATCCCGCTGTCCATAATACATTTTTGACCTCCTACAATTGAAATCCTCTGTACATCCTCGTTGTACACGCTCCAGGCCTTTAGATTTATACAATACGTCCCACCGAACTGCACATTTCGACAGATCCTTTCCCATTCGATCCACAATCCTATGGAATTCCATTCCTCCTTCCATCAGTCACTCCAATTCTCTTTCTACGTTCAAATCCCGCATATTTAATCACTTAATGAATATCCAGACTCAATAAAATTGTAAATAAGCTTTTTTATTTTTGTTGTTTTCTTCTCATTTAAATATGTCTATTTTATATAAGTAATTATTAACTTGTTTATATGTATTTAATATGTACTAAGACTTCAAAGCACATTGTGTACATTCTCTATATTTTATGCCTAAGGGACATGTCCCAGGATAATAAAGAATTTATTTATTAAAAAAAAAAAAAACTTATTGGAGAGGATCAAGAAATTTGGACGTTTCGAGGAAGTCAGACAATTGGGACTTGACTATTCTTTCTAGTGGTTTGGAAAGGTTAGAGAGGATGGCAATTGGGGATAGTCTTTAGGGGATGTGAGTTTATGGGTTTTATTGATAGGGTGGACTATTGGTTTTTTCCACGTGGTAGGAAATGTAAAATTTTGGAGTGAAAAATTATGAACGAAGAGAAGAACTGGTAGGAGATATATATAACATTTTTTGTCTTTTGGCTAAAAAGTATAAAATCGTAATTATATAATTTAAATTTTCGTTTATAGCGTACAATTTTGAGCTTTATTTGTTATGCATAAAAGTTAAATATTTATGTAAAATTTATTTTTATTGTTTTTCACCTTATTGTGGTTTTATTTCATATTATATAACTTTTTCTGATATGTATGTTAATGGATAGAATGTTCCACATATTTAGGTTTAATATATTTTCAAAAAATTCATATGAAAGATACGTTTCCACACGTCCATTTCTCTGGCTGGGCAGTGTCCTATTCACGCAATGGCAATAAAGTTGTACATTAGTTCTGTTCCCTCCTTGCTTAGAGATAAGACAAGATATGCGTAGTACATTATTTCTGTTCCAGAAACTCTCAAAGATTTTTTAAAAATAAGCATTCATGCTCATTCGTGATTTACATCGTTCTTGTTTCTTGGATCAACAAAATTTGAGATGCCCTACCAATAAAATACCATGGACTGACACTGGATAAGTTAACTGAATTCTTTAATCGTATAAATATTTTTTTAAATTATATATATATATATATATATATATATATATATATATATATATATATATATCTCATATAAAGATTCCCTCTCACGACTGATATATTTTTTTCAACATCTCGTTCTTTGATTTCGATCTCTTCCCTTCTAACCGCCATCTACTATCGATTACTACAATACAAATACCGTACATTGACAACATTATTTGAACTGGCCTCAGTTAACTTTTTATCGAACTTTTACCATACGAAATAAATTTTTGGATTTAAAATGTGTGAAATCACAAGTATATCCATGGAAATCCTAAATAACCTTTTAGAAGGCAAAATCGCTCTTAAAAATATCGTAAATTGGCTATTAAACATTAAAGATTGTGCACAGTACCATGGATTAATCGAGGTAAGTTTGTTTTAATGTTAAAAATCTTAAATAATATATTATTAATGTCTTAAGTAAGCATTTAATTTCACATTTATCTAAGCGATAACTTATGTCACTTTTTCGGAGCTCTATTTTATAAATTTCTATTTTATATTGCGCTATTTCTTATCTTGAAGCACCTGAAAATATTAAGGCAAAAGTTTCTTGATATATGTGTTTGTGTATAGTTTACATATTTGTTTATCAAGTTTTCTTTGCTATGAGTGATGAACTTTAGGATATATGAATTAAGGTAATTTGGGTTAATTGAATACTTTTTAATGTTTTACTTATAATTGCTCCTAAATTTTTATTAGTTAAGATTTGTTTTTTCTTTTGTTTAAAAAATATTCTGAAGTTGAAGATTTTTTCATTATATCATTTTAGTCCATGTTTCAATCATATACATATGTATGAAAATAATAATTCAATTTAGAAGTGCCTTGCATGCTTGTATCCTGGTAGACTTATCATTCGTTTTTAGGGAATAATTAAACTCTTCTTATAAATTAAAAATTTTCTTGGTTTACTGAGAAATTTGTTAAAAGGTTCAAATGAACCACTGTTTAATAATGAATTCCAAATATTCAAGATTTCCTCTTAATCAAGTTTGTTTTATGTATCTGTATTATCCATTTTCTGTTTCCTCTCAAATCTTTGAAGTTATATTTACATTCCAGAAACTTAATGGAGGAAATGTTAATGATTTGTTATTTAGAAGTGTTATTTAAAGAACTTAAAGGATCTAGTAGAACTGCCTTCTGAACTAATTTTAAGGTTCTCAGGTTAAGATCAAGATCTTCTATAGCCATTCTTATGGTCGCCCACACCTTGGACTCTCAAGTGAACTGGAAGCACAATTCAGATGTATTATAAACTCTGAAATACAATGCAATTTGTAGTTGGGATCAGCAGAGATACCTATATAGAGATACGGCCCAGTATTATAAGGTGGTTCAATTCTTATTATTGATGTCAATACTTCTTAGCTCCCTAATACCAAATAATAAAAACTAAGCACCCCACTTATGTATTCCAAAATCTTTAATTTAAATTCTCTATATATTTCCGTCCAACCAGATTTTCTAATTCTGACTTTTACCCTCCTGGTGTTAATTGTTTGACATAATGCACATATCAGAACTGGTTTGAAAAATTTCATCCCGGAGATTTTTCACTTAAAGAAGATCAATGTTTGGATGACCTTGTGAAGATGATGAAGACCAAATAAAAGCCATAATTCAATTGAATCATCATATAACTGAGCGAGATACTGCAATAAGGTTAAATGTATCACATACAACAATTGAAAATCACATAAAACTTCTTGAACTTGTTAAGAAGCTCGATTTGTGTTCTGCACGATTTGAAAGAAATTTACTTAACGAAAAAAATCAATATTCACAATATGTATTTTAAAAGTAAAGCCATTGACTCTTTTGAATAACAGATTATTGTTGGTGATGAAAAATGAATCGTCTAAAATAACATTAATTGAAACAGATCATACTCCAAGCATGGTGAACCAGCACAAACCATATCAAAAACTGAATTGCTTAAGAATAAGATCATGCCTTCAAATTGGGGGAATTACTTAGGTATTGTGTATGTTGAGGTACTCGAAGTATCCAAACGATTAACTCAGCTGTTTATTGCCAACAACCTATGAAATTGGTGAAAGCTATCAAAGAGTAAAGGCCAGAATTGGCAAATCACTTAAATTAAAGGAATTGTGTTTCACCAAGACAATATGAGGCCTTACACATCTTTAGCAACATGTATGAAATTTTTGGAGTTTGGTTTGGGAAGTGTGGGGTAGCGGGTAGATACCTTTTCACAATCCCAGTGAAGAGCAGATCTAATTCAGGGAACTAGCAACCCTGCCCGCGCCAGCTCTTGATCTATTAAAATCTGATCAGGGGGGAATCATGTCCCTAATCTTATTCCTATCCTACCTTCAAACAACATCCTTATATCCACCTTTCCTTTGAGGGACTTCTGGAGTTGCACCGAGGTAACAGGGCCTCTTCTGTTAGGCCAATCACCCAGGAGATCAAACAGAGGAGAACTATCGATTCAGAGTAATAATAAAGACCTCAGAACTGGACTGTCAAAAAGGAAACGACCTGGAACGGAATTGGACATTAGATCTGGAAACTGGAACATTAAAACACTGACGGGAAAGGAAGTCGAAATTGTGGAAAGAAATGAAAAAGTACAAAATAAATAAATAAATAATAAATAAGTTCTTTATTATTCTGGGACATGTCCCTTTAGAACAAAATATACAAAATGTACAATAAAAAGGGCTTTAGAGTCTTAGAGTAAATTAATTAAATATAAACAAGTTAATAATTAATGGTATAAAATATACATATTTAAATGAGATGAAAAAAAAAATATATATATAAAAAATAAATAAATAAAAAGCTTATTTAGAATTCTATTGAGCCTGGATGTGCAATAAGTGATCAAATATGCGGGATTTGAAGGTAGAAAGAGAATTGGAGTGACGGATGGAGGAAGGAATAGAATTCCATAGGATGGAGGATCGAATGAGAAAGGATCTGTCGAAATTTGCAGTTCTGTGGGCCGTACTGTATAAATCCGAAGGCCTGGAGCGTGTAGAACGGGAATGGACAGAGGATTTGAACTGTAGGAGGTCAAAAATATATGATGGGCGGCGGGATTGGATAATTTGGTAAAGGAATGACGCAAGGAAATACTTGCGACGATTGGAAGGGTTAAGCCACTTCAACTCTCCATAAAGTTGGGATACAGAGGTGTATCTAGGGACCCCGAAGATGAAGCGAACAAAGGAATTGATTAAGCGTTTTATTTTTACCTCGAGATCCCCAGACACACCACCATATACCGTACAGCAATAGTCGAAGTGGGGGAATATTAGGGAGGTAACGAGGAGTATTCGGGTTTCAAGTGGAAATAGGTGACGGAGGGAATACAGTCGCTTTAAGGTTGAAAGGGTACGTCGAGAGATTTCTGAAATATGATTTTTGAAGGATAGACTTTGATCGAAGGTTACTCCCAAATTTCGGACAGTAGGGTGGAACTTTATAGGATTACTATTGAGGAACAAGGTTGGAATATGAGGAACGGTTTTCAGAAGTTGAGGGGATCCTATTACAATTGCTTTTTTTTTTTCAACATTTAATTTTAACTTGTTCACTTCAGCCCAGTGGCTTATTCGATTTATGTCCTCTTGTAATCTTTTTGTAGCTAGTAATAGGTCGGAAGGTGGGAAGGAGAGGTATATTTGGAAATCATCAGCATAGAGGTGGTATTTAGAGTGATTAATATGGAGAGGGAGGTCATTAATGTAGATAGCGAATAGGGTAGGAGATAGAGACGATCCCTGAGGGACACCACAGGATAGAGGTAGGGTACTGGAAGGAGGTTGATCTGGCACTACTACATACTGAGAACGATCGGAGAGAAAGGATTGAAACCAGCGTAAAGCACTGTTGGATACTGGTAGATTTTGGAGTTTGTTAAGAAGGATACTATGGTCAACCGTGTCAAACACCTTTGAGAAATCTAAGAGGATGAGTATAGTTAATTTTTGATGATCAATGGCATTTTGGAGGTCTTGTGTTATTTTAAGGAGAGCGGATTGGGTAGAATAACCAGGTCGAAACCCGGATTGGAGAGGACTAAGGAGAGAGTTTTCTTCAAGGAAATTTGATAGTTGGGTTTGGACAAGGCGTTCGAGCGGTTTTGATAGATTGGAGAGAATAGAGATAGGACGGAAATCTTGCGGTGAGGTAGGATTCAGAACTTTATTTAGTGGTCGGACGAGGGCGGTTTTCCAGGAAGAAGGAAAAGTGGAATTTTGCAGAGAGAAATTATAAATATGATATAATGCCGGTATGAGAGATGGGAGGCTGGATTTTATTAGTTTTACTGGAATATTGTCCGGTCCATAGTCGTTAGTACGGGATTTTAAGATTGCATTAAGTAGTTCGTCGTAGGACACGTGAGAAAAGAAGAAACTGTTGGGATTGAAGCTTCGGTAAGTAATGTCAGGAGCTGTCGAGGAATCAGAAGCAAAGGATATGAAATGGTTATTGAGTTCGTCAGGCGTGATTTGGAAAGAACTGGGGTTATTGGGTTCGGGAAATGACAATTTTCTAAGGATTTTCCATTTGGATTTATTATCAGGAGCATCGGAAAGGACAGAATGGATATGGAGGGATTTAGCACGTCGCACTGCGCATTGGGTTTCATTACGGAGCTTCTTGAAAGACACATAGTCTTCTTGCAAACGGGTGCGTCGAAATTTGCGTCTCGCCACTTCCCTTCTCTTCATCATATCCTTTATCTCGGGGGTGAGCCAAGGCGCAGTAGGACGGCGTAAGATTCTGGTTTTCAGGGGAGCGTGGATGTCTAGTATGGATCGTAGGTTTGAGGTAAGAGTGGAGACCATAGGATCAATGGAGTTGTCCGAGTATATCGTGTCCCAGTGGATTGAGTCCAGATCAGGTTGAAGAGATTCGTAGGAAAGAAGTTCTAAATTACGATATGATATGATTCTTGGGTTGTAGGATTTGACAGGTAGATCATAAGTAATATGGATAAGGTCGTGTGATGATAAGAAAGGAACGGGATGCTGCGATGAGGAAATAATTTTTACAGGAGAGTCAGAAATATGTAGGTCTAACCAGGTATCAGTATACTGAGAATGATGAGTAGGATGATAAGGAACGAGGTACAGATTGAGGGAGTATATTAAATCGGTGAGGAAGGATTTGTCGCTGGACTCAGATAACATGTTAGTATTAAAATCACCAGAGATAATTATATTATTATATGCTGAGACCAGTTGGACAAGGGAGGATTGGAAGAGGTCATCAAATGGAACACGAGGAGGTCGGTAGACAACGGCGTATAACAGGGGTGAGGAGATGGTTGAAATTTCGACAAACATGTATTCTATGTGAGGAAGGAGGTTAGGAGGGGACTTCAGTAGGATTTTGGCTTTCAGGCTATCGTGAATATACAGCCCGACTCCACCTCCCGTGCGATCAGGTCTGTCATGTCGTAGGAAACAGTAGTTTAGAAGGGAAACCTGAGAGGAAGGGATAAATGGTTTTAACCATGTTTCGGATACGGCTACTATATGATAAAAGTTGTCAAGGAAATATTTTTGGAATTCATCATAGTGGGCTAAGAGGGATTGTGCGTTTATGTGACAGGAAGTTAGGATATTAGTCATAATGGGAGGATTGAGAAGAGGAAAAACTGAAAAAAGCATTAGGACTGAAGGATAGGATATAACAATTTTTCGTCCAGCACTCTATTTTGGATCGAAATAAAATACATATAAAAATAACATAAATATGATTAAATAAATACCAAAATAAAAATAAAAACTCAAATAAAAATTCCATGATAGTAGAAAGAAGAAATAAATCACATAAAAATAATTTAAGAAACTGTTAAATGAAAAAAAACAAAACAATGTGGTACAGAGAAGCTGTCCTTTTTTCACTTCTATGACAATGGAATCTAATAAAATATAATAATATGTAAAAATGAGATTCGGTAAAAATAAAAATATATATCTTTAATACAAAGTGAGTAAATAAAAAATAAAAAAAATCTTCAATGTCTTCTAGATAAAAAAAAAAAAAAAAATATATATATATATATATATATATATATGATAACTAAATTGGTATTTACTAACAATATTAGAAAATGAAAATATGATAAACTATAAAATAAAAGATTAAAATATTTACTATATAAATAAATAAATAAAGTTAAAAAAAATTCTTCATTATAGGTTGAAATAAAATAGATATGAAAATAACATAAATATGCTTAGGTAAATATCAGAATAAAAAATTAAAAAAAAAATCGATAATACAGAGAAAATAAATGGAACAAATACAATTTAAAGAACTAGTAAATGAAGAAACAAAACAAGATTGAATATGGTACAGATAAAACGTTTTAGTTTCATTTCTATGATAATCACAACTGATAAAATATAATAATAGATAATGAGGTTTGGTCAAAATAAAAATAGATATCTCTAATATAAAGTGAGTAAATAAAACATCTTCCATGTAAGAGAATAAAGTGTTTTCTATTTCAAGAATGAAAATAAAAATGAAGCCTCTCAAAAAATGAAATAATATGTAAATGAAAAGACATCCTTCTGTATACAAAAAATATGATACATACATAAATAATTAGAAAATAAAAAAAAAAAAGTGATAAAACTATTAAATAAGAAAGTAAAATATTTACAATATAAATAAAGATAGAAAAATCTTCATTATGGCTAATTAATAAGTCTATTGCATAAAAAATAAAATATCCATCATATGCAGAAGGAAATAAGAAAATAAATAAATTCTTAACTGTGTAACTAAATAAATTTTCCTCTGGTTGAAGTGAGAAAAAATGAAAATTTTGACTTAAAGTTTTGGAAAAAAATAAATTATATGCAGATAAAATACTTAGATAACCATAGTTAAAAAAAAAATAATGTAAATAAAATATAACTGTAACTACATTGTAAATAAAAAATAATCCAATTTAAAAAATAAGTGGCATTTACATTTTGTGAGGAAAAATGAAAATGTTGACTTAAAGTTTTAGAAAAAAATAAGTTACATGGAAATAAAACACTTAGATTGCGGTAGCGATAGATAAAAAAGAATAGTGTAAATAAAATATAGCTATGATAACACTGTAAATAAAAAATAATCCAAATTAAAAAATAAATGGCACTTATACCTTTTAGACAGATTAGAGCAAAATTAAAAAAAAAATAAGATATCTTTTTTAAACAAATAAAATAAAATTAATACAAAATTGTAGTGACTGGGAATCATAAATCAAATAAAAATGTCTAAGTCAGATGGTTTATTTACCATTACCGCCGGGTAACCATCGGACTTCCTACACCTGACGCTCCCGCCACTAAACCATACATATTTTATCTTGGACGACACCTTTTTCTGTCGGGCCAGCCAGTAAAGATGTCTATTAGTGGATGTCATCGCCTCGCTGAGGTAGATAGAATGGCTATTATTTCCTTCCCAACCCAGGTGGCGCGTAGAAAGGTCCCTTTTAATTCTTCTCTGTCGAATTAAATCGTCCTTTACCGCTTGCCGGACGAATCGAGCGATGATGGTCCCCGCGGCTCCCGCTTCCTTGGGCTTGAGGCGTACAGCGTGGTCCAGATCTTCCGGGCCCAGCTTCACGCCCAGTGCTGCGCCGACGCCGATTATGGTGCCAGTCACGGTCTCACCTGGCCTCTCCGGGATCCCTCTGATCTCAATTGTATTTTTTAATTGAATTTGTTCTGAGATATTTAACCTGTCTTCTAAAACGGAGATTCTTTCTTTTAATAAATTATTTTCCAATGATAACTTCTCCGCTAAGGCTTTTTGTTCTTCAAGGAGGCTTTCGATTTTTTGAAGCTTCTCCATGTTTTCGAACGAGAGTTCGGACTGTTTTTCAAGGGTTTGTTTAATTTCTTTTAAATCGTCGATCCCTTGAAGCCGAGTCTTCATCTCTCTAACCTCCTCGGTGAGCGTCATTAATAGGTTAATCATGGTAGCGGGCTCGTGGGCCGACGTTGGTCGCGAAGTCGTTTCACAGTCAAGGCAAACCCACTTTTTATAAGCCTCTGGATCAGTGGCATCTAATTTGACACACTTTATATGGAAAATATTTTGACAAACAGGGCAGATCAACTTTGCCTTCTCG
Organism: Piezodorus guildinii; assembly: GCA_023052935.1. Lineage (NCBI taxonomy): Eukaryota > Metazoa > Arthropoda > Insecta > Hemiptera > Pentatomidae > Piezodorus > Piezodorus guildinii. The sequence goes on along the minus strand of CM041295.1, from coordinate 162,351,088 downwards.
TCTCTTCCGACAGATTTGGAGCAAATTTTACAGTTAGCCATTACTTCTATTTTTTATATATATATATATATATATATAAATATATATTTTAATGTATTTAAATTGAACTGTGAGAGAAAACGGCAACAATAATACGAAATGTTATAGCGTGTTTATTTGGAGAGAAGCAGGATTAAACTTTGTAGATAAGCTATCCCCACAGCTACCACTCAACGGCACTGACTATATGAAGTTATAATTTTCGTGTAGTTTATAAAGTTTATTAATGATGGCAACGATTTTCTATATAACTATATAAGCACTATATAATTAACTGTTGAGAATTATCTATTTGAAAAGTTGAAAATTATAAGTGTTCTATTGAAATATAACAAATGTTACCAGATAAGACGGAGAGCTCCTTACACCACAACAAATACTCTAAGACTCAAAAAAGGGACATACTTTGTATCAGTGAAGTGAAAAAGAAAGGAAGCGGAGAATATAGACTCAAAGATGATTATGTTCTGATTTATTCGGGTGTCCTTAAAAGAAACTTTGCGAATGGGAAGATCCTAGAAGTGGTAAATGAATTCAACTACCTGGGAACCATTATAGACAGGTCTGGCAGAATTGACCAAGAGATAGGAAATAGGATCAATAAAGCGAACCAGGTGTACTACCAGATCAACAATAGTATAATAGGACACCTAGGAAGTAGGGCGAGATGTTAAGATGCACATCTATAAAGCCATTTACCTACCAGTCCTTATATATAGAGATGAGAGCTGGGTGATGCTCGACAAGCATATCAGCCGAATCACTGTTGCTGAAGTGAAATTTTTATGTAGAGCAGCAGGAAAGACAAGGCGAGACTGTGCCCGGAACATTAGGATCAGAGCGCAACTTGAGGTACCACCATTGAAGACAATAATTGAAAACAGGCAATTAATATGGTTTAGGCATTTCTACCGTATAGACGATATTAGGGTACCCAGAAGGACATTGGAAGCCAGACCTACAGGAAGAAGACCACGTGGCTGAACCAGATACCTCTCCTTCCATGACAAATTCCATTCCCATTCTAACCCATTAGTTTCAATCCTTTCTTCCTCTAAAATACCTGATAATCCTCCGAGGTGTCTGAAAAGAAGATGGACCCAAGACCTAGTTTAGAATATTTTTAGAGTGCTGCCGATGGGTAGCTTCTCTGCATGTCTATTTTCTTTTAGCCTATTTACTAGATGTGTTGTATAATATTGTTGTAAATATCAATACATAATTTTTAAAAAAATCAGTGATAAAGACTTCAATTTGCACTTGGTTGTGTTTTTTGCTTAAGGACCAGAAGCTCTATGAACGTGGAATTATGAAGTAACCAGAGAGATGGCAGAAGGTCATTGGACAGAATGGAAGATATTTGACTTGATTAAACTTCAGTTTGTGTTTTGAAACAATTGAGTTTTATTTTACATTATTAAATCAAAATTACTTTCTTGCCAACCCAATAGATGGTAAAGTAATTTTAATTTGGGAAAAGATTTTTATACTTTTGAAATTTTTTTCAGCTCTAGTCCTCAATGTGGGATTGCTACATCTATTATGTTTGTCAATCTGTTTCTTTGGTGCAACCACTATGTCTGAGTGGCTATGAAAGTATCCTGTGTTCTGTGAATATCTGTTTATTTCAATAATCTTTTACATTACTATTTTCAGTTTCTCAGGGTTATACTGATAATATAGTTGATCATCAATAGTCCCAAAGCTCTTCATAGACTTTGGTGGGTGTTATATTTTAGCAACATTATTATGGCTCATCAACTATTCCATCCCAGATATGGACTTATATCCATTTGTCATATGCTGAATAGATTTACGTATCTTGGAACCGAGAGGTCATTTATCTGTGATCATATTCTTCAAAACGTGTCTCCTCTGTACTCTTATACGATCCTGAATGGCTATAACAAACCCCCCTGTCTCTTAAAAGAGTTGCCCCTTCCTTAACCAGTTATCTGTGAGCACATTATCAATGTCAGGATGGTGCAGTAGTGTTTAATTCTTTCCCCTTCTAATCATTCACAGTGGTCATCATTTTGTATTTTATGCAGCATGTTGTCTTTAAAATTAAGGGAAGTGTTATTCAATTGTTTCACAATATTGATAATTTTTGATGCATTAGTCAGAAAATATTCCTTCCTGAAATTTTCTTGTTTTCCGTAAATGAATATTCAAAATAAGCCTATGAGCTCCTTTCTTTCAAAGCAAATAGAAGGTGCCTGTGAATATTAGGACAGATGAACTTTAGCATCTGTCATCATTGATCCCAAGCAATCCATTTCTTCATAACATTTTATTATATGAGAATTTTAAGGTACCAATGGTATTGCCTCAGGTTTTATGGCATGAACCTTATTTTTACCAGTCAAATGAATCTTAAGAATCTGCTGCGGCCTTTTTGTTAAATTTGCTTTACTCACAGAGTACCTCTTTCTTGAATATCTTAATTAGCTTGTACATAGGCCTTTTTCCTGTTGGTCGGGCTTCGTGGAAGTTTTTGTGTTCTCTTTATTTTTCCATTCTTCAGACATGGCCCAACCACTTAAGCTTTATTATTTCTAGTATTTGTCCTAGTATCTCTACATTCTATTCTTTTCAAATTCTGTCATTTCTTATACAGTCTCTTGTTTTTTCTGCCACTCTTTGGAGATAATTCATTTCAAAAGTGGTTGTTCTATTTTTATGCCTGTCTAGCGTCACCCAGGTTTCACTACATTGAGCAATGTTTGAAGAAACACTGCTTTATATATTCTTAATTTAACATATCTTCCAACTTCTCTCTTACCCACAATGGAGTTACAGATGTGGAAGTAAATATTTGCTTTCCTGATTCTGTAAGTGACCTCTTCATTGACTTTCCCATTCCTGGCTATTATATCTCCTAGGTATGTATAAATTTTCTCTTTATCTATGTATCATCAAATAGGTTCTCTTGGAGTATTCTTAGCCTCTATCACTCTCCATAGTTCATGCCTTGGGACCAAGTAAAAAGGAGCTTTCATGTCTTTAAATGCTGTGAAAAAATTTCCATTTCTATCCCATGTTTTCTCCATTAAGCTTCTGTACAAAATATTGGTCCTAGGTCTGCCTGTCTGGCCCAAATGCAGCCTGTTTCCCCTCAACAATTAACCTATATGATCCTATTGATACACTTTGGATAATTATCAATAATTAAATTATAGAAGTTGTCACAGACAATTGTGGCTTAAAGAAGGTGTCCATGTATAGAATGAGATCCCAATGGTAGAATGGCCAGGTTAAAGAGGCAGTGCATACTAATTAGTCTGTAAAGAATATAAAACAGAAAGGTCACATGGATTGGCTGCCTTTCCTTTACCTTTGCAAAGAATTTCTGTGTCATAATTATGCCAACTCTCTCCATAGCCATTACTCCTTTTGGAACACCCGAGTATATTAGGCTGTAGTTATCAGCGATTAGAATTTGTCCATTACCCTTCTTCTTTACTTCACTAATGACAAATATCTGGGCCCAATAGCTCTTCATCTCTTAGATGATTTCTACCTCTTTTCATGTCTAAGACCTTATGTTCCAAGTAGCAAATAGTATATCCTTTTCCATGCTGAGTCAATTCCATGTATGCTGTCCAGTTCTGAGGCTCAATATATTTTTTGAATCATTTTACTCAATTATGGGTCAATGGCCCTCTAAAGTAGATCCCGTTACCTTTGAATAACTGGTCCTTTGTTACCCAGAAGAAAGGGTAGGATCAAGGATGAAAAGAGGGCAAAGTTTTAGTAGGTAGGATATAGGAGTAGGTCATGTTTCTTCTAGGATGTAGGATTTGGGTGAAAACAAGAGTTCACGTGGGCAGGGTCCCTGAAGTAGATCTGTTGTAGGTGCGACCTCACTGGGAGCATAAAGAAGTAATTATCCGCTACCCACCCCTTAAATTGTTTGTAAGTTTAGGTTATCAGTAGGTATATTTTTTATATATTTTTTTCTATACTATTTTGTTTATTTTTTGCAGGAACATAAAGAAATAACTCAATTTCAATTTATCCAATGGTTCTTGAATGACTTAAGAATAAAAGCAAGGTAGGTACTATGAATATTATTACAATTTTTCATGTAATATTTTTATTATTTTTGTGAATTTATTGTAGAAACAGTTGTATTACCCACCATGTATCATTGACTGCCATTTTTTTAGCCATGTTTTTAAACATATGATACTGTTTAAACATCTGATCAACCTAAATTGTTGAAATATCTTTGATGTTACTTTTCTATTTAGTGTTATTTCCACTGAAAGTGGAATCCAATTTTTCTACTATTGGTATCAGCGTGATGTTATATAGCCTTTAGCCTTCCTCGATAAGTGGACTATCTAACACAAAAAGAATTTTTCAATTTGAACCAATAGTTTCTTAGATTAGCGCGTTCAAACAAACAAACTCTTCAGCTTTATAATATTAGTATAGATTATTATTATTTATTAAATTATTTGACTACCCAAGGGTGGAATAATTAAAAATCTTTTTATTAAAAAAAAATTATTTAAAGGCTGAAGAATTGAGAGGTTGATTTCATAAAGGTACTTAATGACATTTTTTTAGAAATTGATATTTTGACATATTTGTTAACTAATGGTTTAGTGCTATCTAAATCCGTCATCAGATTTTATCTAAAAAACATAGAAATCCTTTAAAAACGTATTTGAAAATTGCATTTCGTTCCAAAAGGTACTAATTTCATATTTCATTTCATTCCAAAAAGTACTATATCCATTTTATATTGTTAAAAAGTCATAGGGAAAAGTACAATAATGTGGGAAAATAAGTTGTTAATAAAGTAAAAAATAAAATTTAGATTTTAATGAAAAAAGAATCAAGTAAATTGTAAAATTATCTAAAGTGGATATAGTACCTTTTGCAACTCAACGTCTCAATTTATAGGTCTGGAGGTCCATATCTATGGTATCTTCTTCGACTCTCAACCAACAAGTTTATGTTATAACTTTGCACATTTAAGGATCCATAGCTATACCTCATGTTGCTATCTTGAACAAGGCACCAGAATATTGTGATTAAAAATCTGAAATGGTTCATAGAGGGTGGCATCATTTTCCCATTACATCTATAGGAAACATTTACTTGTTTATGCGTTGCTCTGATATGTGATTGGTGGGATTTTAACTATGTATTATTTATGTATTTAAATAACACTATATGGTTGTCTAAATGAGAACTAAGATAGTGCTGAGAATTAGGGGTGGGCATAATCGAATGATCGTCATAATCGGATGATCGGATGTCGATGATTTAATGATTAGGATTAGGATGCATTGTCAGAGACGATATGTACAATTCTAATTTATATTAGTAATTTATGTGATGAGCAAAAAAAAAAAGTCGTTCGTTTATCTGAGCTCCTTATAATCCCTCGATTAACACTTCAGTTCGAATGATCATTCGCTTATCCAAACCTATTAATCCGATAATCGATTAATTCGAATGATTGAAATAATCGAATGATCCGATAATCGTCATTCGATTATGCCCACCCCTACTTAGAATCTTCTCGTCTGTATTCTTTTTTATTTGTTTTTTTTTATATGAAATATTTTTCAACTTTTTTGGTGAGCCTAAAACTAGATTATTTCAAATTAATTGTGTATTCAATTGCTTAATATTTTATACTGATTTTTTTGGTTTATTTTAAGTCAAGTTCTCAATGAGAGAAAATGCAAGATGAATGCTGCTGCTAGTTCTGCCAACATTGTGCAGCAGGTAAGCTTTTTAGTTTAACCTATGTTGTTTTAGTCATAATACATAATTTAAAAGTATGAAACCACATTGAACAAAGTTAAATGAGACTTTTAAAAATGATTGTTTTTAATATGTGTTGTTCATAATACTGATTAAAATATGATACCAACTGCATATGTACTAAACTACTTAGAATATGATCAAATGACTAAAATTTTTCCTTTCTTACAATTGTTTTAGCCCAGTAAAATAAGGATATTTGTGAGAATTAATTCAGACATAGCTGGAAATTGTTTTAATACCTCTTAATACTCCTAAATAAAAGTAATCTGAGTTCACACCATCACAGGTGGTGAGCTTAACTTTTTGGAGCAGAAAAACCTCGAATTTTCACCTATAAATCGAAAACGATGCTTCCTACAGAAAATATTTTTCTTTTAAAAATGAAAGAACATTAAATTTCCTTTCTAAAAGTCATCTTAGTTATTGAATTTGATTTATTAATATTGCCGTAATCGTTCGTTAGAAATAGGCAAAGTTTTCCATTTTTGTTGAAAACTTGTAGAGCATCAAATTTCAACTCTAATAGCTTCTTTAAATTTCAGATTCAGTTGTTACGAACCTTAGAAATTTTTTTTATTGATTTTCCACTACCCACGTCCAAAGGATTGTGAGAAATATTGGCTGGATACTGCCAATTTAAAACATTCTGCAGTAACTGCTGGTGTAGTTTTAGTGAGAATAACGATATTTGCAACATAAACCATATCATGACTAGCCAAATGGAAGCTTGTCTCTATACGTGCTAGTTATACAATTTTTAATAGCAAGTCTAAGAATTCAATTAAATATTTAAGTTAGGACTAAAAATACTTTTTTGATATGTTTTAATCAACATATTCTCTATTTTGATTTATAATAATCTTTATATTACGCATGACGTAGTTTAAAAAAATGGGAGAAAGTGTAGGTTGGATAAATAGAAATAGGTTTTCGCACCATATTTTATTTATGTTTGGTGGGTACCTATGATTGAACAGCTGTAAAATCTAATATACTATAATTTACTTATTTTTATAAAATATTTTCTTTTAAGAAAAAATCAATTAACATAACACTTCATTATTACTCATTTTACTCTCAGGGTATGTTATGGGTTCTTGACAATCAGGCACATTTTTATTATTTAACTTTTTAATTATAATAATAACTTATAAACATAATACAAACAATATGCAGCCAGGCTAACAATGATTCTTCACATCCATACAACAGCTCCTCACTCTTACAAGTCCCCCTGAAAACTCTGACTAACCATGACCAGGTATAAAGATACCAGCCACTTTGTACCTAGTTCATTTTTACCTGGTAAAACACTTGCATCCAAAATGGATTCTATGTTTGTAAACAAACTACCAAATAAGAGCTGTTATTTAAATTTTACTTCTTATCTTATTGTTAGCCTGCCTAACTCAATAATAAATATATAAATTAATAACTACTAAAATTTTAAAAAATGGGCATATTACAATACATAAATAAAAATGCCCATCGGAGAAGTGATTTAGTATATCCATCAGTTGAAAAGCACTTTCTTTTCTTGGTGGTGTGATTGAAGGGATGAAGGGGATATTTCCTGGGACAGTCTGGGTTGTTTAGAGAATGAAGGATCTTTTATGGGACGAAGTATAGCGGTTAGCGGTGGCATTTTATTCATCTGCCTATCTATATCGTCCGCTTCATCATTGGTTTTAAATCGGCAGTATCTAGCAAATATTTCTCACAATCCTTTGGACGTGGGTAGTGGAATATCTATAAAAAAAAAAAAAAAAAAAAAAAATTTAAGTGAGAGAAGTTGGTTGAGGGTGCAGTCAATTTAACACACAATTAGGAGTAAACTTAATTTATTGGTGCCGACGTTTCGGCCTAAATTAATGGCCTTCTTCAGGGCTATAAGAAAAACAAAAAAAAACAAAGATAACAACCAGCAGTGGAATACAATATATAAAGATGATAAGAAAAATAAATTGTACTAAAGATTACAAACAAAGTGAAAAAGTAGTAATGACAATTGATAAATGTAATAATTTTTTAAAGTGAATTGTAGTTATGACAATTGATAAATGTAATAATTCCTACAAACAAAAACAAAAGAGGGGAAGACATTTTAATAAAAGGTGTGTTATATTTTACAGTTTTAATTAATTACTTATTTAATTAATGTGAGATGTTATAAAGTTAAAAATAAAGAAAGTGATGAAAGTCAAAAAATAGTGATGAAATAGGTATAATAGCGAGAAATTATAAAGTTAAAAAATTTTTAAACAAATTTACAAAATTTGTAAAAATTACAAAGAGAAAAAGAGTTATAAATCTATGACGTCAGCAATATTAATTTCGGCAATATTAATAAATCAAATTCAATAACTAAGATGACTTTTATAAAGGAAATTTAACTTAACGTTCATTTGTTTTTAAAAGAAAAATATATTCTGTAGGAAGCATCGTTTTCGAGTTATAGGTGAAAAACTGAAAAAAGTGCGAAAAATTTGAGGTTTTTCTGCTCCAAAAAGTTAAGCTCGCCCCCTGTGATGGTGCGAACTCAGATTACTTTTATTTAGGACCATTCAGAGGTAATTAAACAATTTCCAGCTTTACCGATTTACTTCCCACATACCTTGAATTTTAGCCTTATTTTACCGGGCTATTTCTCTTCTAGTTTCAGATTAGTCTTCTTAGTTGATGTTTCTAATTTGAGTTCACTGCATTGGATTTTGAATCTAATTTAGGTTCATTTAACTTTTTTTACAATTAATGTTTGGTCTAACCATCATTGTGAAGAATGATACTGCTTAGGCCAAGTGGTAGTTGGCAGTTTACTGTATGTTAAAAAGAAGATATGAAAACAAATATTGGTGATATAATGAAATATTGGTGTATTTGAACAAAGGGAAAGGTTTAGATTACAATTTTGGTTTAGCTGGACTTTATATTTTTTATATTTTTGCAATTTTCGTCTTCTCACTTCCTTCTCCTCCTTGTCCCATCGTCCAGCCTAGGGTGACCTTTTCTTCTTCTATGCCATTGTTATTAAAGCAACGGACTTAGAATGAAGGGAAATAGTTTCGAGTGCATTGGCTTCTTCTGTACTTGGCCTCTCTTTTTCATAACATATGTTTTTTGTTACCAAAACTGGGTGCTTGTGGCACATTGATTAAAATTGAGCCTACTTAATATGTGAAAAATTATAATTATTGAAATTTACAACTGTTTTGTTTAACACATCTAGTAAATTTGAGGAAAGCATTATACAATGCTTAGTATATATTTAGAGAAACTAGCTATTGGCTGCCCTCCAAAATTAATTTAACTTAATTAGAAAAAACAACTTAGTTTTGTATCCACAATGTAGTCACCCTTTTTAAAATTTCTTATCCCTAATGTAATTTATTTATGAAAGACAGAGTGAAATGAGAGAAATGGACAAGTTTGGTTTGAAATTCTTTAATTTAACAAAGAAATAATGTTAATATTATTCACTGCCATTAGTAAAAAATATTACTGTTATTTAGAAAAAAAAAAAACAAAAAAAAACTTGTACCTCTACAACTCTTGAAGGATCATGGGATAATAATAATTATAGAGATTCGTACTGTTCCTCGGTCAATGGCTGACCAAGGAGGTAACTAGACCTAGATCATGCTCAGCCGACAGGTTTCCTTCCCCAATTTTTAGGTAGGTATGCACTTTATAGAGGCTGGGTGTACCCCAGAAGGGTCTCCTTAACCCAGAGTTGCTCCACACCTGAAAGAACAGAATAAATAATTCTACCTCAGCCGAGTTTCAAACTCGGGACCCGGAGAACAGTATACTAGTGCTCTATCCACTAGTCCAAGACACTCCCTTTACTGTTATTTATAATTGCAAATTATTTAATTTATATTATTTATCTACATTAATACTGTCTCAAAGATTAGTAGAAAAATCTGGTGCGCTACAGACGAGATGAGAAATGATCAAAGAATTAATTACATAAAGTTTCGATAGAAACATGTGTGTTATTAAATAACCTATTATATTTTTATCTACAACAATCAGTTAGTTTTATCGGTTTTTCATCATTTTCCATTAACTTTTACAATTCTGTACATTCCATAATATTTTTTCTAAAATCTTTACCTTTCCAACATTATATTATACATCTATATTACTGTTCTTGTGTTCATTTTTGCAAATAAATATTTTTGCACTTTTCTCTTTCAGTTGTTTATCAAATTCGCTCAACTTTCATATTTAGCTGTTATTTATTAATGCTAACAAGATGATAAGCCTAATTTTTTGAAATTACAAAATTAAAGGTACTTTAGAAGAAGGAAATTTAAAATACGGGCATTTAAGCTCTATCAGATTATTTCAATCTGAATGAAACCTAAATCATATTAAAGTCCATTAAATTTTACATTGATATAGAGAGTTTAATTGTAACTGTCAGAGCCTTTATATCAGGTATAAAGTGGCTCTTGTGGTCTGCTGATTTTGATGAAAATGTTGCTGTAACATCTTGGGCATATAGTTGTCTTAAATATGTAATTTCGGTTCCGTATGATTTTTCATTTTCGCGCTAGGCTTACCCCATAGGGACTCCCACACGCGGACCTTTTTGAAGTACTAGGTCATTTGGACTCAGGGGACCCTAAAACATGTATTTCCGGTGAAAACTGGAATTAAAAAATTTTCATGATCTCAATACTTTCCCTTACTAGGTATATATTTCATATATAGGTAAGTGAAAGTAATGTAATAAAAATTATAAAATCTGGTGTGGGCAACACACGACTTTCACTTACCTCAAATTAATGTTAAAATCAATCTAAAAACTATTAAATATTTAATTTGAAAAATATTTTAAGTTGATTTTAATAAAACGTTAATTCATTTTTGTTGGAAACATATAATTTAGATTAAATAATATAACTATATTAAATTGTTAATCAGTGATAAGTTTATTCCCTATTTGTCACTTTACATTACCTTTTAAAACTTTGTGTATAAGATAATGTTTTTTCTAATATCTTTCTCTCTCTAACGGTTTATTATACGTCTGTATTACTGTTCTTATTATCAAAAACCAAAAAATTACACTAAAAAAATAGTTTTTCTTTTTTATCTTTTAGTTGGTCATCAAATTCGTCTAACTTGTATATTTAGCCGTCCTTCATCAATGTCATTAAGATGATATGGTTAATCTTTTGGAATGTACAAAATTATAGGTACTTTAGAGAAAGAAAATTTAAAATATCGCCACTTAAGCCATGTCAGACTATTTCAATCAGAATGAAAACTACGTGATATTAAGGCTCATTAACTTTTACAAGAATAATAGTGAGTTAAATGAAAATCGCATTGGGGCTTTTTTGAGAAAATCGTAAAAAGGTACAAAATGCGTAGTATAATAAAGTGGCTCTTCTGGTTAGCCGATTTTGATGCAAAGTGTACCGTGCGGGTTGGTGGTCACAGGACATAAAGAGTTTCCCTCAACAAAAGGACTTCGCCAAGGCGATGCGCTGGTGTGCCTCTTGTTCAACTTGGCACTGGAGAAGGCAGTGAGGGATTCTGGTTTGCCGACTAATGGGACCATATACAATCGGATGGTCCAGCTGTTGTCCTACACGGATGATGTGGACATCGTGGAGCGGTTGTTGTATTCCGTCAGAGAGGGATTTTTAGCTTTGTTGGAGGCCGCCAGAGCACTTGGGTTAGAAGTGAACGAAGGCGAAACTAAATATATGGCCTCGGGAGAAATCCCTCGACCTGGCGAGACCATCAATATCGGCACATATACCTTTGAAAAAGTAGCGCAGTTCAAGTATTTGGGATCAGTGGTAACACAAGACAATACAACTGAAGTCGAAGTCAAGAAAAGAATATTGATGGCTAATAAGTGCTACTTTGCCCATCACAAGGAATTCATCTCTCACCTTCTATCCTGGCCGAACGAGCTATATCTGTACAAAGCATTAATCCGCCCAGTCCTGCTGTACGCATCGGAAACTTGAATGACAACAAAAAGAATGGAACAAGACCTCCTAATATTTGAGAGGAAAATTCTTCGAAGAATATTTGAAGGAGTACAGATCGTTGGAAACTGGAGAAGGCGGACAATGCTGAAATTTATTCAATGCTTGATGATCAAGATGTCATCCTGAGGATGAAGCTCGGGAGACTTAGATGGGCTGGCCACGTGGCAAGGATGAAGGATGAAGCAATAGCTAAGAACATCCTGGAAGATTCTCTCTACAGTACGAGAAGAAGAGGGAGACCAAAACTGAGATGGTCAGACGGTGTGGCGAAGGATTCTAGAGATGTCCTGGGAGTGGGGAACTGGATGATAGCTGCACAGAACAGAGATGACTGGAGGAAGTTGGTGGAGGAGGCCTAGACTTGTCACCGAGTTGTAGCGCCACGATAGTAGTAGTATATCACCACCATTTATTTATTGGGCTTAGTGCCTGTTGGTGGGCTAAAGTACATAAATAAATTACCTTAAAGTACTCCCTAAGACCTCCACAGTATATATCGTTGTTATCATTTTTTTTCCCTCCGGTTTATCTTATGCACTCTTGTTAGGATTGTGCGCTGTCCATTCTCCTGTTATTACAGGCCTATTGCTTTGGTGAACCTGACCAACCAGTTCACAAAACTTAGGATCTATAATACGGTTGTTGCCAAAATGGTAAAACCGTGTCATGGCAATCTCTGGGCAACTGCATATCACATGGTATGCAGTTTCATCTTCCTTCTTGCAGAATCTGCAAGGGGGTGAGGCCACCAACCCCATGTTATGGAGATGCTAGTTAAGGTGACAGTGTCCTGTATAAAGTCCTGTCACTCTCCTCAGAGTTATCCTGTCCATTGAGAGTAGTGTACAACTTCCTTCTTTGCAGGATCCCTCCAAAAACATCTTAGAGTTATGCAGCTTAATTTTTCGGAAAACATGATATCACTCTTTTCTAACATAATTATAGCTACTATCATGGAAACAGCTCATCCTCTGAAGATAATTAATTGTTATAAAGTAAATCATCAAGTAGTTAATAAGCTTTCATTTGAGTCGTAAAATACATCTGTATGGGTTAGGATTAGGCGTTTAACAATGTGGCGTTTTTACGCCATATACTAATTGTTTGTTAAATTATGAGGTATGAATTTCAATTTAACAGCCAAAATATGTTTCCCTTTTATAAAATTAAAGTTATACAGCTTATATACAGATAAAGTAATAATAAAGTTTTTTTTTTTTATTTATTTATTTTTGTTAAATTTATTTATTTTTTAATTTTTTTTAAAATTTTTATTTATTTATTTTATTTTATTTATTTTTAATTTTAATTTAATTTAATTTTTTTTTTTTAATCTTTTGTATAATATGATATTAATAACCACTATAATTAGAAAATATAACAATGTTAGTCACTAAGTCATCTAGAGGCTTGAGCATTTTCATTAATTTAGTTTCTTGAATAATCTGTTTATGACATCTTCCCAGTCCAATAGCGATTTTTTGAGAGTTCGGTCAAGCTTGTACTTTTGCATAAGATTTAAGTAATCCGGGCATTCTTCTATGATATGTTTGACTGTAATTGTTGTCTGGCATCTATTGCATATTGGTTGTGGATCTTTTGTGATGAGATAAATATGAGTGGGTCGGGTTGTGGTGGCCTATTCTTAGTCTTGTTAGAGCAGTTTCTTCTCTCCGTGTTGCTCTCACTGAAGTCTGGTTTTATCTTTTTCAGTTTGTTATATTCTACATTGTCCTACACCTTTTGCCAATCAGCTTTAGCATTTAAGCGTAACCATTTTTTAACATCAGCTTTAATGAAAACTGGGACTGTATCTTGTTTACTGAGTGCAGCTTTCGCTAGTTTCTCTGCTTTCTCGTGATATTTAATTTAGTTATTTAATGTTTTTAGAATAGTAAGATATTCATGAATTTTTGTGACTAATGAGTGATCACTGTACAGTTCTAGTAGGCTTTGTAGCAGGGCCTTTGTATGTTTAAAATTCATCAATATAGACGTATTACAAAAAAAAAAATTTTTTTGGGTTAAACGAGATATCACTATTTTTTAACATATGGCTCCTATCATGGAAACCGCACTTCCTATAAGGATAACTCAACTTCACTGACGTGAGTATTAATGTCAGTGCAATGGTTACATGGGTCAGAATTTGTCCCTGAAAATGCAATTTTGAAACACTTCTGCTGCGGCTTCCCACCCACTTTTGTGTGGCAGAGTTAGTGACCAGTTAAACACTTTATAAATCACAACTGGAAAGACAGATATAGTTACATCGTGTGATGACTTGGACGGAGAGACTCCTTTTTCCGAAATTAGTGAATCTGATTCACAATATTTAAAGCGCTGTTCACTACAGAAAAGAAATCGCCATTCAAACCCTGGATCCCAAGAAAATTCACCAACCAAAAAGAAAAATAAACCGGCCAAGATCAAACAACCGCCAATACAAATTACATCACCGCCTAAAACCCGCAGTACTACTGCAGTCAACAAGAACAAATTAATTATGCCATCTACGTCTACAACTCAGTCAAACTCTATAGCTTAGATTAACTTTAAATCTCAGTCAGCATCTATCGCTCCGCCTGCTTCTGCAATCAACAACTCAGTTACAGCTAAAAACTTAAATGAGATTCCGGCCCAAGGGTTTACAAATCCAGAACCACCTATTGTATTCATCTCAAAAATTAGCGATTTTATGTCCTTCGGTCGAGAAATAGCCAACCTGCTTGGGCAGTCTAATTTTCGTTGCTTTTCGAGACATGATGACATCAAAATCAACACCACCTGTAAAGATAGCTACAAAAAACTAATAAATTACTTAACTACAAACAATTATGACTTCCACTACTTTCAATTAAAGGAAGAAAAATCCTACCGAGTGGTCTTGAGAGGACTTCACTCAACCACACCTAAAGAAGCCATCAAAAGAGACCTGGAAGAAATTGGACACAACGTTAGAAATATTTCACCCGTTATACACCCGAAAGAAAAATATAGTTTACCTTTATTTTTCATTGATCTTGAACCGGCTAAAAACAACTCCGAAATATTTAATATTAATAGGTTGGTGTACTCTACAGTCCGTTTCGAGGAACCGAGAAAAAAAACAATCATCGTTCAATGCACCAAGTGTCAAAACTTGGGGCACACAAAAGCTTATTGTTTTCACCTGGCTAGGTGTGTTAAATGCGCTGGCCCCCATGCATCTGAAACATTTCTGAAGACTCAAACTGAGACAGCAACGTGTGCTCTTTCTGGCGGAGCCCATCCAGCGAGCTACAGAGGATGCACGGTTTATAAAACTCTTCTCTGACAGAAAATTCAAAACACACCGGGACAAAGAATAGAAGAGAAGACATGCACCCCGGCACCTGCACCAGATAATTTGGTTGATTTCCCAAAAATTCAGCAATCACCACAAACCATCGCGCAACCGCAGCCTTCTACCTCCACCATCAGCAATGCTAAAGATGATTCCAGAAAATCATTCTCTGAGTCGGCCATCTTTAAGAAACAGCCACCTAGCCGTCAGACGCCTCCGACCTCACAAACCAAGCCTCCGGCTTCCCATCAACATCCACAAGCTACATATCGATCAATCCCTTCCAACCATCCACCTCTGCGTGTAAAAACATCTCCAGAACATCCTCAGAAAATCACTCCCCGTCCTATTGTTCAGCCGAAACCCTTACCTCAAGTATCACGGAGGACTGAACATCCTCGTACCCAACGCCAAATCCATTCTCCTGTCAACACTCCTGACCACATAACATATCTTTCTCATGTTCCTTATCCACACCCTTTTCCCAACCAAGATCTATCTAGCATACACTCCATCCTGAACTCCTTTCTCTCAGATCTTGCAGAAACCATTAAACCTCTTGTCACCATTCTCATGAGACTCCTTTCAGAAATCCCATTTAATCTCCCACGATGAATATGAAGCCCCTGACTATAGTATTGTGGAATGCTAATGGCCTACATTATCACCGTGAGGAACTGGACATATTTCTACATGACAAACAGATAGACGTTGCATTAATGACTGAAACCCACTTCACTCAACGATCAAAATTTTACATACGAGACTACATCACTTATAGATCAGACCACCCCGACAACACTGCCCATGCCGGATCATGCATCCTTATCCATAATTCCATATCGCATTCCCTTATTCCTTCTACTCCAACTGACACCATACAATCAACCTCTATAATCATTTCAACTCGTCCTTTCCACGTTACCCTTTCAGCTGTATACTGTCCTCCTAATAAATCTCTTCCGTATATCCAACTTGATACCCTATTTCGATCATTAGGGCCGCGCTTCATTGCTGGAGGAGATTTTAACACCAAACACCAGTGATGGGATTGTCGAACATCCAACCCCCGTGGCAGTATCCTCTCAAGTATCTCAATCTCAAATTGTTATTCTATTCTCCCACCCATGAACCCAACTTATTGGCCTACATCTCTCCGAAACGTCCTGATATCCTGGATATATTTGTCTCTTCTCAGATATCCTCCTCCCAAACTATGATCGAAACCCTAAATGACCTTTCATCAGATCACAGTCCAGTTCTGCTATCCTTGCATTCGAGCTTTGTTCCTAAACCCCCCATCACCTCATTAATTACAGGACGAGTGGACTGGGACGGATTCCGATGCGACTTGGAGAATACATTGGACCTAAAAATTTCACTAAAGACTAGACATGACATTGACAAAGCTGTAGGAATACTGACGGACTAAATAACTAACTAACAGTATAAAAGATAATACTTCATCCACATTCAACATCAATACTACTCAACAGACTGCACTGCCACAGCACATTCGTATCTTATTAAGAGAAAAACGAAGAGCAAGATCGAAGTGACATAGGACAAGATATCCTTCAGATAAAACAAATTATACAAAATTGACCAACAAACTAAAATCAGAACTCAGGAAATTCAAAACTCAAACTTTACTTAACATGACCGAAAACCTCACTACCACCGATAACTCACTGTGGACGACCACTAAAAAACTCCTAAAGTTCAAAGATTTTAATCATCCTCTCCTAAATGAATCACAATCCTGGACAAGATCAGACGACGAAAAATCCTGGATGTTCGCAGAACATCTCTCTAAAATATATAACCCTCATCCTGATATCCTTAATCCTCATCACCTCGAATGTATTGAAGCAGAACTGGATATTCCCCTCCAAATGAATCTTCCCCCTAAAGCGTTCCATCCATCCGAAATATCAAACATCATCCAGAGTTTACCGTCTTGCAAAGCTCCTGGACATGATCTTATAACTTCCCATATCCTGAAACTACTTCCTTGAAAAGCCATCCTATATCTCACTTACATCTGTTATGCCGTTCTCCGCTCCAAGTATTTTCCCGCTTCCTGGAAATTATCCATCATTAAAATGATCCCCAAACCCAAAAAGCCTCCTGAATACCCATCCTCCTACTGCCCCATCTCTCTTATATGCATCATGTGTAAAATCCTGGAAAAACTTCTGCTTAAACGTATATATCCCATCCTTGATTCCAATCACATTATCCCAGATCATCAGTTTGGTTACCGAACATCCCACTCCACTATCCAGCAATGCCATCGTGTGGTGGATGTTGTCTCGTCTTCATTGGAGCGCGAATTGTACTGCACGGGAGCCTTTCTCGATGTAGAACAGGCCTTTGACCAAGTGTGGCACCCGGGATTGCTTTACAAACTCCATAAATTCCTTCCACCTACATACTTCCTCATTATCCAGTCCTATCTCACAGGCAGGTCCTTCAAAGTAAATCATAATAATTCCTATTCATCCCTTTTTAATCAGTATGCAGGTGTTCCTCAAGGCAGTATTTTAGGACCCATCCTTTACACAGTTTATACAGCTGAAATCCCATCCCATCCTAGCACTTTCCTTTCTACCTATGCTGATGACACTTGTGTGTTATCAGTCAACAACGATCCTACTATTGCCTCCCAAACTCTTCAATCCCATATCAGAGACCTTGAAGTATGGTGTCAGAATTGGAGAATAAAAATAAATTCCAATAAATCCCACCAAATAACTTTTACCCTTCGTCGTAAACATATGACAACCTGCCCAACAGTATCCTTCAATAACACTCCTCTTGTCCCGGTTGAACAGATCTGATACCTAGGACTCCACCTGGACAAACGTCTCACTTGGAACCCTCATACAAGACTGAAAAGACAAGAAACTGCTCGACGTTTTCGACTACTTCAACACTTACTGGACAAATGCTCAAACCTTCCACTTAAATACAAAAGACTCATATACATGACTATCATAAGACCAATATGGACTTACGGAGTTGAGATTTGGGGCTCTACTTAACCATCAAATTCATCTCGTCTCCAATCCTTACAATCCAAAATCCTCAATGCTCCTTATTTTGTCACAAATATACTCATCCATAAAGACCTTAATATTCCCTTTGTTGCTGACTTGGCCCGAACCAGGTACCACACCTTTCATGACAAACTCCATTCCCACTCTAACCCACTAGTTTCAATCCTTCCTTCCTCTACAATCCCTGATAATCCTCCGTGGTGTCTGAAAAGAAGATGGCCCCGAGACCTTCTAGTTTAACATAGTCTTTGGGGAGCTGCCAATGGGTAGTATCCCTACATATGAATCATGTCAACATATCTTGTATCACATTTACTAAATGTATTTTATTATACAGTTGTAAATACCAATAAATATATTAATAAATAAAAAGCCACGAAAACTCCTCTTTCCACCCTCATTTCACAGAATCAGAATCCTCGACGCCCGGCGCCTCCAAAACCCCAACCCAGATCCCAATCCTCTCAACCTCAGCCTGAAGTTCCGCTCCAACCGATTCCCTCCCACCATCTACCCAAATGGGCCATGCTAAAACCAGAAAAACCGCACCAAGTCCCATCCCGCCCTACTATCCAATCAAATCCAATTCCACCTCCTCCATCATCTCAGAACGAACCTCCTCGTACCCCCCGACGGGTAGAACCCACAACCATCACTCCTACTCACTCAAGTTATGCTCCTCAGGCCTCTGATACACATCCCTCTCCTAATCCAAACGCATCTGACATATATTCCATCTTGAATTCCTTTCTCCTAGACCTTCAAGAAACCATTAGACCTCTCATCACCCTTCTCACCAGAGTTCTCAATGAAATCCCATTCAATCTCCCACGATGAGTGTAAAGCCCCTAGCTATCGTTTTGTGGAATGCTAATGGACTACATAACCATCGTGACGAACTGGACATATTTTTACATGATAATCACATTGACATAGCACTACTCACGGAAACTCACTTCACACAACGTTCAAAGTTTTACATACGTGACTACATTACTTACAGATTGGACCACCCTGACAACACTGCACATGCGGGTTCTTGCATCCTTATTCATAAATCCATACCACATTCCCTTGTTCCTTCTACTCCAACTGATGCCATACAATCAACCTCTGTAACCATCTCAATCCGTCCTTTCCAGGTAACTTTCGCAGCTGTGTACTGTCCTCCAGGAAATGCCATTTCTTATAACTGCCTCAACTCCTTATTTCTTTCCCTCGGACCACGCTTTATTGCTGGAGGAGACTATAATGCTAAACACCAATGATAGGGTTGTCGGACTTCCAATACCCGTGGAAATATCTTCTCTCGTGTCTCATGTTTAAATAGTTATTCCATCCTCTCGCCCATGAATCCCACTTATTGGCCTACATCCTGAAACAAACATCCTGATATCCTAGACATATTTGTCACCTCCCAGCTTTCCTCCTCACAAACAACTGTTAAATCCTTGAATGACCTCTCATCAGACCACAGTCCAGTTCTGCTTTCTTTGCAGTCGGGCTTTGTTCCTAAGCCAACCCCTCCTAAATTGATCTTTGGACGAGTGGTCTGGGACGGATTTCAGTCGGACTTGGAAACCAAACTCACTAAAGACTAAACACTAGATATTGACAGAGCTGTAGAACAACTTACCGACTCAATAAGTAGTAGTATAAGAGACAACACTACAAAAACCTACACCAATAACACTTAACAAACTAACCTGCCACAGCACATTCAAATCTTGCTTAGGGAAAAACGCAGAGCAAGATCGAAGTGGCATAGGACTAGATACCCAGCAGACAAAACTACCTATACCATTCTGACTAACAAAAGCAGAAATCAGGAAATTCTTAATTCAAAACTTACTGAATACGACAGAAAATCTCTCTTCTACTGATAAATCACCTTGGACTACTACTAAGAAACTGCTTCAGTTCAAAGATTTTAATCATCCTCTCCTCAATGAATCCCAATCCTGAACCAGATCCGATGAAGAAAAATCCCAAGCATTAGCTGAACACCTTTTAAAACCTACAATCCGCATCCTGATATTCTTAATCCGCATCACCTTGAATCCGTTGAAGCAGAACTGGATATTTCACTACAGTTGGCCCTTCCTCCTAAAGCATTTCATTCTTCCGAAATCTCAAACATAATCCGCAGGTTACCTTCCCGCAAAGCTCCTGGACATGATCTAATCACTCCCTATATCCTAAAACAACTTCCCAGAAAATCCATCCTATTTATTACATATATTTACATTGCCATACTTCGGACCACATAATTTCCTGAACCCTGGAAATTATCCATTGTTAAAATGATCCCTAAACCCAAAAAGCCTCTGGAGTTTCCTTCCTCTTACGGTCCTATATCTCTTTTACCCATTATGGGTAAAAACCTGGAAAGATTAATCCTTAAAAGACTCTACCTATCCTAGAGACTTCTCAGATAATCTCGGACCACCACTTTGGATTCCGCTCTTCCCACTCCACCATCCAGCAATGTCATCGTGTGGTGGATGTTGTCTCATCAGCATTGGAGCGCGAATTGTACTGCACGGGAGCCTTCCTCGACGTAGAACAGGCCTTTGACCAAGTCTGGCACCCGGGACTGCTATACAAAATCCGTAAATTCCTCCCTCCTACATACTACCTCATTATTCAGTCTTACCTCTCTATAAGATCCTTCAAAATAAATCACAATAGTTCCTATTCATCCCTTTTTACTCAGTCTGCTGGTGTTCCTCAAGGTAGTATCCTAGGACCTATCCTTTACACAGTTTATACAGCTGATATCCCAACCCATCCCAACACCTTCCTTTCTACCTATGCTGATGACACCTGTGTGTTATCAGTCAATAATGATCCGACTATTGCCTCTCAAACTCTTCAATACCACATCCGAGACCTTGAGGTATGGTGTTAGAATTCGAGAATTAAAATAAATTCCATCAAATCCCACCAAATAACCTTTACCCTTTGTCATAAACCTATGACATCCTGTCCTACAGTATCCTTTAATAATATTCCGCTTGTTCCAGTTGAACAGATCCGTTACCTAGGACTTCTACTTGACAAACGTCTAACATGGAATCCGCACACTAGACTGAAACGACAAGAAACTGCTCGCCGCTTTCGGTTATTTCAACACTTACTAGACAAACGCTCTAAACTTCCACTTAACTACAAAAGGCTCATCTACATGACCATCATAAGACCTATCTGGACTTACGGAGTTGAGCTATGGGGCTCCACTAAACCATCAAATTCTTCCCGTCTTCAATTTTTACAATCCAAAATCCTTCAAAAATCCTCAACACTCCTTATTTTGTCACGAATAAGCTCATCCATAATGACCTTAACATTCCCTTTGTAGCTGATTTGGCCCAAACCAGGTATCAATCCTTCCATGACAAACTCCACTCCCACTCTAACTCACTAGTTTCAATGCTTGCTTCCTCTTCTATTCCTGACAATCCTCCGAGGTGCCTGAAAAGAAGATGGCCTCGAGACCTTCTAGTTTGGATTCATAGTGGAGTGATGGCAATGGGCATTTTCTCTTCATGTATATTATCTGACAGCTAATTTACTTGATGTATTTACTAATACAGTTGTAAAGCTCAATAAATGGAAAAAAAAAAATTTAAAAACCAACCATTTATTGATTAATGTTATTATAATATGATATGATATGATTAATGTTATTAATTAATTATTATTATTATTATTATTTTTTTATTGGATTCGATTGTAACTAATAATAATTTATTTATACACTTGAATTAGTCAGATATAGTTGTTCAAAGAAAACTTGTAATTTTACATCCACAAACAGATTTAGTGCAGAAAGTTCTTTATAAAACAAATTATTCATTGCAAATAGGTTTGAAGAACTTATACATTACAGTATGTTCTTCTCTCCTCCACCATCTTATACTGACTGGTTTTTATTCGTGCTTTGCTTATTGGTAAACTATTTTTGTAACTGTAATTATACTCTAAATATTTGGTATTGACACATTGCAGTTGTGGTAAGTTCGTCTTTTATCACCGCCACCCGAATTATCTCATCCATCATAAAAATAAATTCCTTGGTGACGGAATGACTGATAAGTTTACAAATTTGTGCCCGACTACCTCCTATTAGCTCTCCTTAAGCAGTTTTTAATGCAGATTTTATTATATCTAATTCCTAGCACTGTTCAGCAGGTAGGATTTATCTTTTCATTTTATTATTATCTGAAGCACCTACTCCTAACAATTTTTCTTAGGAACATTATGGTTTTCTCCAAGAGATGACCCCTGTATTTTTTCAAAACATATATTACAAAAATGAATTAATCTTTGGGACTCTAAATTGTTAATAGTTCGGAGCTCAAGATATTCTTGAAAGACAGAATTCGATTCATAGTTAAATAAAAGATAGTTACAATACTTATTTACTATTTTCCCAATGAAGACTTGCAAGAGTATCAAACTCATCAACATTACTCTGTGTCATTTAATATTTATTCTCTTTATTGATAGGCCTTGAATCATGACAATGATCTCGAAGCTAAATTTCATGATGTATCTTCTCTTATTTTCCAATTTTTATGAGATGTGTTGATCATTATTAATTTCATTTATAAAACGTCTTTCTTTCCCAGCTTGGCTTCTGTCAAGACTTCGTAGATTTTTTTGCACCTATAATGTGTCGCTGAGATATCAACGGTATATCAAAATTTATTTTTAAATTGGGTTCATACCCTAATGTTTACGATACAAGTTTTGCAGATTATTTTTTGAAGCCTGATATCATGTAAGGAAGACAGTTCGAGTGGCGGTCAAGATTATCTATTGCAGTAGTCAACTATTAATTGCCAATGTATGTAGGTCCTTATTTTAAGTCTTCATCAGATTACCTTATGGTGAGAACTATAAAACCTACAATATAGACCTAGAAACGTTGAAAATAAATACTCAAGACAATTTCTTTGTATTTTCTTGACCGCCACCCGGACGATGTTCCTTCTGAATTTCTTAACGAACAACCATTGGTATTTATTATTATTAAACTTGATTATTTAAAAAGTAATAATATCCAAGAACTTCTATTGAAAATTTTATTTATTTATTTTAAGAAAGGAAAAAAATAAAAATTGGTTAAAGAAAACCTCCCAACACACCCAACCTAATAATTTCTAGAATTGTTGATCTAGACACCCCAACTATCGCTTATTACCGACTCAGGACATGGTGGTTGTATAGTAAGTGGATAATAAAACAGTCTTTAATACAAAGGTCAGAAGCAAAATCTGACTTGAAACAAAATTTTTAAAATACATTTATAATTTTTCTATAAAACATTTATATACTAATAACAATTAGAGCACCATTATTAATAATATTTTATTAATTATGAAGGAAAGGAACTAAAGCAAGCATAATACTAACTAGATACAGCGAGCAATTCCGCAACATCCAAACACACTTTAGGGCTAGCTTGGGGTCGAGCTCACACTAATACTTAGTTGTCTGTAGGTTCTCGACCCAAAAAATGTAAAGTTAGGGACATAATAAAAAAGGGTAGAAACTGCGCTACAACTTTTATTTGACATTTTTTCAAATACAACTTCTTCAAATAAAAATTCTATTTCAAGAAAACCATGTAAAATATGGATTTTAATTAGAAAATTTTGCATGTTTTAGGAAATTGTGGCGAAAGTATAAATTGTACGCAAAAATGTTATATAATATGTTTTGAAGCTTATAGATCAAGAAATAAAACGATACATTAAGCATTAATATCGAACGAATAATAGCAAAGTTGTGGATAATAACTAAAAGACTCTAGAAATGGATATTCAAGGGTGACTAGTGGGGGGAGCACAAGGGTGAGGCATGGGGACTTTTGAGAAAATACTCCTCTAATAAGGTTCTAACAACTGGCAAAAATTCAGCTTGTCTCTAATTTCTTCCGACATAAGGCCATTTTTGACCTTCATTGCCTGGGCTAATAGGACATACTCGGGAGCCTAAAGGAGAAACTAGGATTGAAATCTCCAGTATTTGTTCTTTTTATCTAAAAAAACAAAACAACTATATGACAATAATTATCAGTTTTATTCTAATTTTTTTTTAATGAAAAAATCAACATTACAATAAATTTTTCAATAATGAACAGACCTATAAACGAGGGAACTCTTAATAATTAACTTAGAAACATTAACAGCCTATTCAACCAACTTTTTTATTGAATTTTACAACTGTATATTAACATAAATACAATAAGTAAAAGTGTTGAATTATAATTAAGGGCATAAAAGGCTTTTGAAGAAACTACCCAGCAGTAGTACTTCGATGTTTATTTAAGTAAGTAGATTCCGAGGCCATCTTATTTTCAATCGCCTCGGAGGGTTATCAGGAATATGTGAGGTTGATAGGTTGCGGGCAAGAGGGTTTATGTGGGTTGGGAGTTTGGAATTGAAAGTGGTATATCTGGTACGAGAAAGGTCTGCAACAAATGGGATATTAAGGTCGTTATGGATGATTTTATTTGTGACAAAATAAGGAGCATTTAGGATTTTGGATTGTAAGGATTGGATGCGGGAGGAATTAGATGGCTTAGCAGAGCCCCAAAGCTTGATTCCATATGTTCAGATAGGTCTGTTGACGGTAATCAACTTATATACTTTTTTTACTCTAACTTGTACTTTGCTGTCTTAATAAATAACTTATATCTCTATGTATCACATAAAGGTTCAGTAAGACACACAATTTAAAAAATAATCAACAAAATAATATTTCTTAATCATAGTGGAAATCGGTAGGTGTTACATTAAACAAAATGTACTGTTTTCTAAAAACATTAATATCACATAAAAACTTATAATAATCAGTGCCTCTTTTATGTTCATTGTCCGGGGTTGAAAGTTTTTTAATTGGTCGAAATATCAATCTAATTTATATTAAACAATTATAAATGTTCCAACCCTTGTCAGAGGCTCTCCAGTGACTAATTATTGAAAGAAAAGGTGTTTCTGCTCCCTGGTAATAAATAATGATATTTTGAATTAGGTCTTAAGTGCAGTGAAAAATATAGATTAAATAGAATATATTTTACTTTGATTTACTACGATATAGAAAATTGTTACGTATTTGTGCTGGTTGTCTGGTGGACTCACAAAAAAGCCACGCACTTTTTCAAAACGCACTCGGCCTTCTGGAGCCGCAGCAAAGATGAAATCAAAATAGCTGATGATGTCATGAAATGAAACAACTTGTTCTCTAGGCACTAATCAAGCGATATATGTTTTGGTTTTAGAACTTTTTTACGGTTGTTTGATGGAAGTCAAGATAATAAAATATAATACGGACCAAAATGAACATGCAAAAAACTCGTTAAAATTGTAAAGCAAACAAAAATCTATATGCTAGCATCATAGTAGACATTGCATTAATTAATCATGTACAAGCATAATTAATTGCCATATAGTATTTTTTTGTATAAAGTAATGTTTTATTGTAATAACCTACTGGGGGACAAACAAAAAAACACTACATTAGATGTTTTGTCACCTAAACTGCCATTTAAATTCCAGTTTAATATTGATTTATTTAAAATAATTAACTCGTATGTTAATAATAAGATAAATGCGACTTATGCCAACCAACCACTGAATTTTCTTAAAAATTGCGATTATTGGTCAGGGAAAAAACAGTACTTACAGGACAAATAAAAGTTGATTGACCCATATAGAAAATACATTCATTAAAAATAATTAATTATTTTTATGATAAATGTGAAAACAATCAAGGCAGTAATGGGGCTCATCAATACAATCTTTACAATATGCAACAACTTTTTTCACTTTATTTTTTTAATTTTTCCTTCCTGAAATTTTAAATAGCACCCCTTACAGTATTTTCTAACTTTATGAAAGAGCACTAGTTTTTTATCAAATCTGTGGGACTGAAGAGATCGTCAACTTACTGAAGGTGAAGGAGTGGAATCACTCAGAGGATCTTTTTCAAGAAATGCCCTTACAACCTCTTCTTTAAAATTTGTTACGGACATTTTTTTTCGTCTAAAGCTGTTATAAATAATTATGGCATTCAGTAGAGATGCCCCAAAAATAAGATCAATTGCAATTTTGCGATATCACTTAAGGGTTTACCATAAGTTTGTGGAATGCGACGACATTTGGTCTGACGTATCGATTGACGATTTCCCACTGTTGTAATCGACAATCATCCTTGGTTTTGTAATGGTTCTTCCACTTCGAGTCACAACTTCTGTTATTTCATCCGTGTGTTTAGTAGAGAGCATAAGGACACCTCTTTTATCCTTCAGAGGGCATATATGCCCTCTAGTAACTTCCTCTTATGACCACAGCAGGCGCAGTCGCCCGCTTCATTTATTTATTAATTTTTTAACTAAAGGTACAATTTTGTTAATACTATG
The DNA here is from genome assembly GCA_023052935.1 of Piezodorus guildinii. Lineage (NCBI taxonomy): Eukaryota > Metazoa > Arthropoda > Insecta > Hemiptera > Pentatomidae > Piezodorus > Piezodorus guildinii. Next base: position 162,324,421 of record CM041295.1, on the reverse strand, counting down.
TCTTTTTAGGATCAAATAAAACACAAATAGTTGATAATAATGTTTTGGGCAATGGAACCAAAATAGTCAGTTTTGGTCGGTCCCAGGTGGAAACCGCTGCAGCGGTCTTATACGCCCGCTTTGGTCCACAAGAGGAGGAGGTGCTCGTAACAGACTTGGTCTTAAAGTGTTCTCAGTTTATTTGAAATTGAATGTTACATTCATAGTGGATTTGGTCCCAAAATATTCTGCTTCAATCCTATATTTAATTAAAATATTAATTATCAGATTTAACTAATTGAAGAAATAAGGTTGTGTTTGTTTATTGATTAATATGTTTTTGTTTTTTTTACAGACAGAACATTGCAACAATAGTAGGAAAGGACCTATTTCCAACATAAAACAAAACAAAACAAAACTTAAAACTTCTCAAGAAGTTTATTTGGAAGAATTTCCAGGTCTTGTGGAGTTGTCATCCTTAAAATGTTAGTTTTTAATGTTTGAAATAAATTTTGTTATTCCATATATTAATAGAAATGAAATTCATGCATTTAATTATTATCAGAGTCAGAAAGTCAGTTTCACATCTTACTTATTTATTTATTTTAAATCTAGTTTTTCATTTCAGATTCTTAAAATAATTATTTTATGTTCTAAATCAAAACTAGTGATACAAAATATCACATATATAATTCAAGTTTTAGAAAATGGTGGTTTCTGAATATTCTAGAAGAACTAAATTAGTTACAAATATGTATATTTATAAAATATGGTTGTTAGGAGTGCATAATGGTAAAGATCTGTTTAGTGCTTGCAACTATCACCTTAAAGTTTTACATCCAATTAATAATGTTATAATAATACAGTAAACAATTTATTAATTCATAATGAATCGACATAATAGATTTAAAATAATATTGTGTTTGATAATGGGACTTCAGATCTTGATCATGGTTTAATTTAGTTTTTAAAAAATAAATAATTTTTTATCTTTTATATTTAAATGAATATAATAATATATCCAAGTTCATGTACTTGCAATTTTTTTAAATATTGTAAAATATTATGTTACCTCATTTTTTCATGTATTACCTGTTAATATTTCATTCTCTTCTGGCTTGCAAGAGTTCATTCAGAGAACTGAAGTTAAGGATTGAGTCTATAATTTAGTTTTAATGCTTACAGGTAAATCTCATCGTAGAATAAAGCCTACAAGTGTCAAAACTGATAACGAATGCTTTAGTAAGTTTCATTTATTTTATTTGTTAACTCCCTTTTGAATTAAAAGTGATAAAATATTAAATGCGCCATTTACTTCAGAATGTAGCATGGACTGTTTTATCGAACCTCAATGATGACAATATGTAATAGATTAAAATGGGTCATATATAATTGATTAAAAATATTTACAAGAATCTGAAGTTTTTATTGAAATTACCAGTAAAAAACGCTACTAACTTATTTTAAACCCCATTAATTTTTAATTTGAATAGTTACACTACATTATGTTAAAAAAATTAATTCAATTTGATTTAACTTTGTTTTTAGGCGGGAAGCAGCTAGTACAACCTGTTAGTTGTGCTGATTCCACCACATTGACTACTTTTAATGTTTCTAAAGAAGAATTACTTATTCAGCGGTTTTCGAGGAAAAAAAAAATTAGGAAATGTTATTCACCTCTTGACATCAATATTGCATTCACGAATAAATGCAATTTATCATGTTTTAATTTACATGAATCGAGGTGCAAGCTTATTGATAAATTAGTTAAATTGTATGACATTATTTTAAAACATTGTCTAGTCCCAAATGTAAGCAATGAAATTAGATTTATTTTAAATCTGTTCGACCAACTAACAGAAAATGGTGTCTCATTTTCATCTAAACCTTACTCGGATAGTGATAATTCGTTTTTGAATTCCATTAACGATTTCCTTTATTTTTGTATTCATGTGATTATTCAGCAAGAGTCTATAATTTCAAAACTTGACTACAACATTTTACAATTTGTGTGTAACAGATTGTCACTGTTTAATGTAGAAATACCTGCACCCTACACCAGCAACAATGCAGATATAGTAAGTATTAACCTGATTAAGGTAATATGTTTTACTTATTCTTTGGCGGTTAAGACTTCATAGATATCTGTTACAGCTGTGTTTATTTTGGATATTTACTTTCATGCTCATATGTTGTTCTATATCATAAGCATTGTAACAGAGATAATTTTTGTTTTGTATTAATGATAGAAAAAGTTCTACGTTAATGATATACTGTTATTGTGTGATAATCCATCCAATAAGATTTATTAAAGGGTTGTAATGTAGTTATTATCATAAAATTAGTGTCATGTCAACTTCATACATTTGAAAAGTTGTGTCACAAGTGCTATTTACTATTTTCTAAAGATATTCTGTATTATAGGTATTAGCCCCATCTGGATTCAAATTTTATGCTAGAATATTTTCTGGAAATAAAATAGTAATAGATGATTTTTCAAGTGAAGGGGACTTTATTTTAATTTCTGATCAAGAAAAAAAAATACTCGAAGTCGAAAGGAACTGGTATATACACCGATCTGATGTTCAGCTTGGGGAAGAAATAAAGAATCTATTAAATGCTAGTTCACAAACTAGTTGGTTTTATTTCCTAGGGAAAAATTTTGTATGCTGTTTAATTAAGAAGATTGAGGTAATTATATGTAAATAATTCAGATTTATTAGTTTTAAGAAATAATCTTGCCTGAATATTAATGCCTAATTTTTTGTTTATTTAACCTGTTTTACTTTTAATATTATTCAGGATGCAAGTATTAAGCTAATTATTTTTTGTAAGTTTTTTTTAATCCTTGGGCAGTGGAAATTTTCTCTGAGAGGTGTATCTAGTGGATCGAGCATTAGTCTACAGTCCCGGGTCCTGGCTTCAGATCCAAGCTGTGGTAGAAAAAATATTTTTTTCTATTATTGCAGCTATGAGGCAATCCTGGGGTGAGAGCCTCTTCTGTAACACCAGGCCTCTATAAAGAGGATACTCAAAAATTGGGGAGGAAACATGGTGGCTGAGTATGATCTGAGCCTAATCACCTCATTGACTATTTTGTGATTCTGTAATTAACTATTTCCTATTTGTAAACTCAACTAGATTAATGTACCATAAATGGTGCATTCATGTTATTAGAAAATACGCTCCAGTATAATGCTGTTAGCTTGTATTTTTTAAAGGATATTATATGGTTCCCCTAAATGGCTATTTAATTCTAAATACAGTTATTCTAGATTTGTATTGATGTATAGCATATAAATGATACATTAGGGGTACACACTACGTTTGCTATTGAGATTTTTCGTGCTATTTGACAACAAGTAGCATGATAGCAAAGTTCTGTCGTTCACGATAACCCAATTTTAAGTCTATCGTATATTGCTAAACAGACAGATGCGCTACCTACAGGAAGTATTTGGCAACTTTATAGGTTTGTTCTCACCTAGTCTATTTCTCCTGTTGGGCATGCACAGTCTAGTTTTTCCGCCTTCAACATGTAGTACGCAAACGCAGTATGCCACATGATATCGGAAGACCTTATTTTATTTTTGTAACCTCATGTGCTTGTAAACTGTTAGTTGATAACTTATAAAGTAGCATTAAACTTCTATTTGCTCATTTTTTAATATTTTATTTCACTTATTATGCCTAAAAGTTGTAAAAAAAAAAAAAAAAAAGATTATTGAACTTTTGGCATATGATTGTTCAGTAGAACTTTTAGATTGTGATTTTGTAGAAGAAACGAATGAGATTATAGGAGACTGTGTAGATAATATTATGCTTTAGGTCTCCTTTACCTTTCGAATTGGCTCTATATTAAAACATAAATATAGGTACAATTCAGCTTTACCAAATTTAGATGACATTTTGTTTAAAGCTCTTTTACAAGCGAATTTCTTTCACCATTTAATAATACATTAAAGAAGACCAAGTGTTTATTCTAGAATTGTCAATTGCTTGGTTTTATTGATAGAGAGACAATTGTTAAAATCACTAGATGTGAATTGTGAAAAAAAAAAAGAAGGTAAATATCTTTTTTAGCCATGTGAAAATGAATGTAAACACAAAGAAATAGGAGACCCTTTTTGTTTTTGTTATCATTTCAAACCAACAGATTGAATTGACACTGTAATTATAACTTTGAATACACATTAAAATATAAATTTTAATTTAACAAAAAATTATTAATTACTCTTTAAACATTAAATTTATTTTTTTGAGGATGTATAGTCGATTTTAGAAACTATTATAGGTGGAATAGTCAGGAATCAGCCTGATTCTAAATATTTTAATTTTGCCGAGGTTTTGGCTCAAGCTTAGAAAAAAACTGACTCCTGATTATTCAACCTATAATAATTAAATTTATTATTAACATAAGTAGATTATTGTTATTTGCATTTTCATTTCTGTTCTAATAAATTTTTACTCTTGTTTATTAATGTTCAGAATAATAATAATATTGTGTGTGTATATATATATATAAAACGCAAAGTTAGATCAGCAACACTTTCTTATACAGATTATACGTGTACTTTTAATATTATATATGCAATTAATTTTATTTATTTTTGTTAATAAACATAAAATTTATTTCCTATATTTACTATTCTATGCCGATGTTCCATAAAAATAAAATTTAAATTAGGGTTTAATTCTGGACACTATTTAAATTCTATAATTTACGATAATATGTTATAAATTTTATTTTAAGTTTTGATAGAAAATTAAAATTTAATAATAATAATAAATAATTTTTTTATTATTCTGGGACAAGTCCCTTTAGAATAACATTTACATAATACATAAGTTGGGCTTCAAAATCTTAGAGTAATAATTTATTTATAAACAAGTTAACGAAAACCAATCGAAAATAGACATACACAAATATGTGGAGTATAAAATAAAATAGAGTATTATTTACAATTTTGTTCTGACTGGATGAATAAGCTGGATTCGAATGTAGGAAGAGAGTTGGGGGTATAAGCCAAACACTTTGTATAGATATATAATTCTTAAGTATCACATATTCTGCCATTTCATGGTTTAGAAATAAGCCCTCTTTTATTACTTAAAAAGCCGCGTGGTGTAATCTCCTAAGAGAGTAATAATAATGAATAAATTCTTTATTATTCTTCTACAAGTCCCTTTAGAATATAATTTACATAATATATAAATTGGGCTTCAGAGTCTTAAAGTAATTAATTATTTATAAGCAAGTTAACAAAAACAATCAAAAACAGACATACGCAAATATGTAGAGAATAAAATGAAATAGAGTCTTATTTACAATTTTGTTCTGACTGGATGGTCATGAGATAAATGAATAAGTGGGATTCGAATGTAGAAAGAGAGTTGGAGTGAGGAATAGAATTCCATAGGATTGAGGATCAGATAAGGATCGATCTGTCAAAATGTGCAGATTGGTGGGCCGTTGTGTATAAATCTGAAGGCCTAGAGCGTGTACAGCGGGAATGGACAGAGGATTTGAATTGTAAAAGGGAAATACTGGCGACGATAGGAATGGTAAAGCCACTTCAACTCACTATAAAATTTGAAGACGGAGGTGTACCTCGGGACTCCGAAGATAAATCGAACAAAGCAATTAATTAGGAGTTTTATTTTTACTTCGAGATCCTCAGAAACATAACTGTATACGGTACAGCAGTAATCGAAGTTGGGGAATATTATAGAGGTAATGAGGAGCTTCCGTGTTTCATACGGGAAGAGGTGATGAAGGGAATTCAGTCGCTTTAAGATGAAAAAGGTGCGGCGGGAAATTTCGGAAATATGGTTCTTGAAAGAGAGGATTTGATCAAAGGTTATGCCCAGATTCCTGACGGTCGGATAAAACTTTATAGGGTTACCATTTAGGAAGAGGTTTGGGATATGTGGGACAGTTTTCAAGAAGTGATGGGATCCTATTACAATGGCTTTTGTTTTTTCAACATTTAGAACAAAATGTAGCTAAAATGAAAAATATTGCAATTATACTGTTATTATTCTATATTATACAAGTGGTTCAGTGCAAAATTCACACAGTTAAATAATGAAGAATACTTAAAATCTTATGCGGATTGGAATGAAATCTTAGACCTGGAAATACTGGCAATAACTATAATTATTTTAGATGCATTTGCAAATCTTAATTAAGTTCGGTTATTATAAATAAATACCTTTCTTTTTTTTAATTGAATCAGTACTTGACCTAAAAAAAAAAATTATCGAGCAGAAGACATATATTTGATGTTTTTTATGTTATTTACATTCGTGATGCAAAAATAATAACTTTAAGAGAGATTGGCTGTATTTATGTGTAAATCTTAATACAGTACAATGGTAACCTAGTGATAATATTTAAGCCTTATTAGTTTTGTTTTTTAATATGTACCAAACCAGTTTTATAATTATTAATATAGGGTAAATTGATAGAACCAGGAAATTAAAAAACAAACAAAGGATTATAACTTCTTTATTTAAATAAAAATAATATATAAACAATATTAAAGATAACTTTACACTATTGTACAATAATATTACATCATGTAGAACACACAGAGTTTAGTAATTGAGTATGAACTTGTGTTTTATTGAATCTGTTATAAATAAAGGTAAGATTTATCATTTTATATTTAACATAAAGTTGTTGGTTTTTAAATAAGTGAATCACTATACAAGATGAAATGTAAAATTAAAAAGGACTTGCAAATTCTGTTCAATTATTAATTTTAAATTTACTGCTAATTGCTTCTTATGGGCAGTCAGAGTTTTGAACTTTTGAGTTACCATTTTCTAAATGTTTATATCAATACATAGATAGTATAAAATAAGTAAATTCATATTAATTTTATAATCATAAACTACAGAACTATTGAAATAAAAACAGGTGATGGGTTTAGGCCAAACTGGTTAAAATAAGTTATTAATATAAATTTTGTTCTATTCACTTAACAAAGAGATTGTTCCTTCTTCATTAAATGCTCTTTAAAAAACAAATCCTTTTTCCCCCTGTCCCATTGGAGTTCTAGTTCATCTTCATACTTCTGGTATATCAATCTTGGCAGCTTATACCGAAGTTCATGTTCAACTCTTTGTTTTGTATCTTATATTATGAGATATATGCATCTTCTCTTGTGACCAATGAAAGAATAGACAAAAGTGATAAGGCATATAATTTTATAACTTAATTTTTCTCTCTGTTTACGAGAAATCAAAATAGGAAAAATTGAAGCTTAGATAATTATTGAATATGCTAAATATGAAAGAGTGGAGTATGATTATGTTGACTATTATTAAAGTCGCTTTTTAAAATGAAAATTAACCCTTAACTATTGATAAAAATATATTCAGAAAGTGGACATTAAAGTAAATATCCTGTCAATTATTCTTATCAGAAGTTTGTAGCAAAAAGAACCACTATAATTTAATGTGTACATAACTTGAAAAGGACTTAACTATTTGTTCTTGTAATTGTGACTCACTCATTAAAAATCTTCATCTTTATGATAAATATTGAATCATAAATCTTACCTACCTTGATTTCACTTCTTTTTAAATTGTTCAAAACACCAGACACTTAGAAACAAATCAACTTAAGAAATTAATATCTACACAGGATTGAAACCTAGCAAAACCTTCCTTAAAAAGTGAAGGTGTTTTAGTTCAACTAATCGATACACCAGCAACACACCGCTGGAATCGTAGATTTTCCAGCTAGAGGAGTTTCCACTATCATAAAAGAATTATAGTTTTATGGGGCACTGGAGCAACTGGGCCAGCAATAGCAATAGCAAACTCTGAATAGCAAAGCTCAGCGTATGCTACTGGAGAGTGCTATAGTGCTATTGGCCACCATATTTCTAACTTAAGTAATCATTATTTACATATTAAACATAACTGTTTACAGGATTTTAAACAATAACAAAAAAAATTTTTTTAAATGATTTTATTCTCGTTGAAATAATTATAAACCATCCCTCTCTATGAAGATATCGATAAAATTCACTAAACAGTACATCATTGTTCTCTATCAGCCTCTTAAAGAGGAAAGTTATTTATTTTAAAAGAAACTCTCAGTAGTTAAGAGAATTTCTTTTCTAACCTAATAATTATTATTGTATTTACTAAGAGCTTAGAAATTGTATTATGAAATAAAAATACAGAAAGGTAATCAAACCTTGATTGAGGAATATAGTAAATAAATACGTAAATATTACAAGAATACAAAACAAAAATATTGCTCAAATTACTTTCTATAACTATAAAAAACATAAACTTACTTCGGTTACTGTCAGAAATTGTAATTTGATGTTACCTTGCACTACAGATAAATTCATCAGGATAGATTGAATTCATGAATAAAGTTTTTAAATTACACATTACTAATTTTCGTATTACTATTCTAAAGAGGAAATATTATCATTGGTTCTTCAGTTTTTCTCATAAGCTCATGAGTAAAAAAATGAAATTGGTGTACTAATTATAAAAACGACAAAAATACAAGGTATATCGTAATAAGAAAAAAAATATCTCCTTATCTCACATTATCAAAATTTACTATCCTAATTTTGTTTAAAATAACTCAAGTAGTGCAAGATAATCAATTAATTGTCATATAAAATGCTTATTGACTTCAAGTAAAAAGTTACTAACCTCAATTTTTTCTCCTTTTTCTATAATTTTCTTGCAACAAATGTTGAATGTCTTCATTTGAAATATTTTTCTTACCTTTAATCCTTATTCTGTTTTGTTAACATCTTGGTGAATTCGAAGAAATAATAAAATCACTAAAAAACAGAGATGCGTTGCGAGGTTTAGGTTTTTATAAATCAAAGCCATAGATAAAATGGCAGCCAATAGCACTATAGCGCAGCCTGCAGTATGCTACTGTAGAAACTCAACGGGTTTAGCAAATTAGCACAAAACATATGCTATAGCAAACGTAGTGATTACTCCTATTTTAACAAAATGGGCCACACTTTTTGTATTTTTTTATACCGATGAATTATAAAATTAAAGATTTAAGTTGTCCATTATCTTTAGTAAGTGAACAATTATGTTGATTGTGTCTAAACCTTCGAGGCCATCTTCTCTTCAGACGTCTCAGTGGATTATCAGGAATTGTAGAGGATCAAGGATTGAAACTAGTGGATTAGAGTGGGAATGGAGTTTGTCATGGAAGGAATGATACCTGTGGATGATTTTATTGGTTACAAAGTAAGGAGCATTAAGGATTTTGCGAAGGATTTTGGATTGTAAGGATTGGATACGGGAAGAGTTTGATGGTTTAGTAGAGCCCCAAAGCTCAACTCCGTAAGTCCAGATAGGCCTTATGATTGTCATGTAAATGAGTCTTTTGTAGTTCAGTGAAAGGTTAGAGCGTCTGTCAAGTAAATGTTGAAGTAACCGAAATCGGCGAGCAGTTTCGTGTCTTTTCAGTCTTGTATGCGGATTCCATGTAAGACGTTTGTCAAGCAGGAGACTTAATTAACGGATCTGTTGAACAGGGAGAAGTGGGATATCATTAAAGGACACTGTAGGGCAGGATGTCATACGTTTTCGATGAAGAGTAAAGGTAATTTGATGGAATTTATTGTAATTGCTTTTAATTCTCCAATTCTGACACCACACCTCAAGGTCTCTGATGTGGGATTGGAGAGTTTGAAAGGCATTACTAGGATTATTATGAACTGATAGCACACAAGTTTCATCGGCATAGGTAGAAAGCAATGTGTTAGGATGGGTTGAGATATCAGCTGTATAAACTGTGTAAAGGATGGATCCCAGAATGCTGCAGAAAGAGAACGGACTGGGTAGAAAGAGATGAATAGAAAAGATTATGGTTTATTTTGAAGGATCTGTCGGAGAGGTAGGACTGGATGATTAGGAAGTATGTTGGAGGAAGGAATTAACGGAGTTTATACAGCAGTCCTGGGTGCCAGACTCGATCGGAGGCCTGTTCTACGTCGAGAAAGGCTCCCGTGCAGTAAAATCCACGCTCCAATGCAGATGAGACCACATCCACCACACGGTGACATTGCTGGATGGTGGAGTGAGAAGTTTGGAATCGAAACTGGTGGTCTGGGATTGTGTGATATGATTCTAGGATAGGGTATAGTCGTTTTAGGATGAGTCTTTCTAGGATTTTACCCATGATGGGTGAAAGAGAAATAGGACGGTAAGAAGAAGGGAACTCCAGTGGCTTTGGGGATCATTTTAACTTTAGCTAATTTCCAGGATTGAGGAAAGTATGTAGCGCGGAGTACGGAATTGTAAATATATGTGAGGAATAGAATGGCTTTTCTAGGGAGTTGCTTAAGTATTTGGGCAGTGTTTAGATCATGTCCAGGAACTTTCCGGAAAGGTAATTTGTGGATTAAGTTCAAAATTTCTGAAGGATGAAATGCCTTAGGAGGAAGGGCCAATTGGAGTGGAATATCCAGTTCTGCTTCAACGAATTCAAGATGATGTGGATTAAGGATCTCAGGATGCGGATTGAATGTTTTAAAAAGATGCTGAGTGAATATTTGGGATTTCTCTTCATTATACTGGTCCAGGATTGAGATTCACTAAGGAGAGGATGGCTAAAATCTTTAAAGTTTAGTGGTTTCTTAGTAGTAGTCCATAGTGATCTGTCAATAGTAGTGAGTTTTTCAGTCATGTTCAGCAAGTTTTGAATTTTGAATTGTCTGATTTCCGGTTTTAGTTTGTTAGTAAATTTAGTGTAATATATTTTGTCAGCTGGGTACCTAGCCCTATGTCGATCTTGCTCTACGTTTTTCCCTTAATAAGATGCAAATGTGCTGTGGCAGGTTAGTTTGTTGAGGGTTGTTGATGTTGGTGTTGTTGGCACTGTTGTCGAATATAAAAGCCCTCCGAGTCCACTCATCCAAAGATTAGTTTAGGAGAGGTTGATGCAGGAACAAATCTTGAGTGCAAGGAAAACAGAACTGGACTGTGGTCTGATGATAGTTCATTCAAGGAATTAACTGTTGTTTGCGAGGAGGAGAGCTGAGAGGTGACAAATATGTCAAGGATATTGGGATGTTTTTTAGGTGAAGTAGGCCAATAGGTGGGGTTTTTGGGAGATAAGATAGAATAACTATTTGAGGTTGAGAGACCAGAAAGGATATTACCACAGGTGTTGGATGTTCGACAACCCCACCGTTGGTGTTTAGCGTTGTAGTTTCCACTGGCAATGAAGCGCGGTCTAAGGGATAGGAAAAAGAAATTAAGGAGGGTATAATATCGCAGTATACAGCTGCGAGCGTTACTTGGAAAGGACATGGTTACAGAGGTTGATGATATAGCGTCAGTTGGAGTAGAAGGGACAAGGGAATGGGGTAAGGATTTATGAATAAGGATGCAAGAACCTGCATGAGCAGTGTTGTCAGGGTGGTCTGTTCTGTAGGTAATGTAGTCTTGTATGTAAAAAAACGTGATCGTTGAGTGAAATGTGTCTCAGTTAGTAGTGCTATATCTATGTGGTTGTCATGAAGGAATATGTCGAGTTTGTCATAGTGGTTAAGTAGTCCGTTAGCGTTCCACAAGAGAACAGTTAAGTGCTTTACACTCATCATGGGAAAGTGAATGGTATCTCAGAAAGGATTCTGGTAAGAAGGGTGATAAGAGGTCTTATGGTTTCTTGAAGGTCGGATAGGAAGTAATTCAATATGGAGCATATGTCAGGAGCGTTTGGATTTGTAAAGGAATGAGTATCAGGAGCTTGAGGAGCATGATTCGTGTGGGCATGAGTGATGATTGTCGGCTCGGATCGTCTTGGAGTACGAGGAGGTTCATTCGTTGATGATAGGGGAGGGGGATTTGGTTTTTGCTGGGCGTTAAGACGGGATGAGACTTGATGAGATTGTTCTGGAGTTAGCAAGGGTAAATGGTAGGAAGGAGTTGATTGAAGTGGAACTTCATGTTGTGGTTGGGAATTATGGGGTTTGGAATGAGAGGTTGGAGGCACCTTACATCGAATCCGTTGATTCTTCTCAAGGTGTCTTTGTAGCTTGAGGGGTGGTATCCTTGTTTATTGGAGTAGTAGGCTGGAGAGCGTTGTTAGGTTGACGATGGTTAGGTATAGGAAAATTCGGCAAATCATCTGGAACCTGCATGGAACTCTTCTGCTCTACGCTTTTTAACGACACGATGTGGGTTCTCTCTGCTTGAGTAGGTTTTTATAGACTACACATCCTTTATAGCTCGCAGGGTGTGCCTCACCGCAAAGAGCACATTTAGCTGGCTCATTAGGTGATTTTGGGCAGGTGTCAGATGAGTGCGGGTCGCCATATTTGATGCACCTGTCCTGATGAAAACAAAAGGAGTTGGTGTGGCCTAAGTTCTGACATTTCGTGCACTTTACTATTGTTGAATTTTGTCTTGGTTCTTCGAAACGAATAATTTAGTATACAAGTCTTGTCATCTAGAATATGTCGGGGTTATTTTGTGCCGGCTCTAACTCTACGAAAAATAGTGGTAGAGAGTATTTCTCGGAAGGGTGTAGGACGCATGAAACCTGTCTAACAGTGTGATCTATCTCTTGGAGTGCTCTTTTAATTGCATCAGTGGGTGTCGCTGAGTGAAGTCCCCTCAAGACCACTCTGTGTGCTTATTCTTGCCTTTACTGGTTGCAATGATAATCATAGTTTTTCAAATTTAGATAGTGTACCAGTTTTTTATAACTATCTTTGGAGTTGGTGTTTATTTTTATAACATTGAGTCTTGAGTAACATCTGAAGTTTGGCTGGCCAATCAAGTTGGCGATTTCTTGACCGAACGTCATGAAGTTATTAATATTACTAACAATTATTGGTGGTGGCTCTGGATCAGTAAACCCTTGTGGCTCCGAGGTCAGTTTAGAGATTTTAACTGTAACTGGTTTTCTACTAGAAGATGATCTAGAAGTTAAAGGGGCGGTGTTAGAGAGTTCATTTTTGCTGGCTGCTGTGGCACTGTGAGTTTTAGTAGGTGACTTAATTTGATTTGGTGCCTCTTTAGTTTTGGCCAATTTGTTTTGTTTTTTTGTTTGGTGAATCCCCAAGCCCGTGAATTGAGTTACAGTGTCTTTTGTTTCGTGTCCGCTGTAAATATTGCGAATCTGATTCACTTATCTCGGAAAAGGGAGTTTCTTCTGCTGAGTCGTCACAAGATGTATTCATGTCAGGATCCATGAATACAACATAAGTAGTAGAGAAAAAAAAATGTTTATACACTTAACAAATTAAAGAAATTAACTAATACAAGAAACAAAATGAAAATAAAATTTAACTATTAAAACTATTTACAAGATTATATAGAAATATCAAAACCAAAAAAGACATATTAAATTAATAAACAGCTAACTAACCAAAAAAAATAAAAATAAAATAATGATAATAAATATATAAAATAAAAAAGTCTTATAGTAGAGAAAAAAAATAGTCTTAGTGAAATAAAACTGGAAAATATATTTACAAGTCTTTGTTACGATCTCATAGCTTTAAACAGTCTTGACCGAGGTCTTATAAACACGATAAGGTATACAGATGGGATTTATCCCCTCCTCCTATCCTGCTTAGTCGGTCACCAGTCTATTACGTGCGTTAATAAAATAAGTGCACTCACCTCTCTATATGCGATTGTTAATGTGTTTATGAGGCTTATAACTCACGAATCACAAAGTTTGACGGGCGAAACACCAGTAACACCGAGATGACAAAGTAATAATCACAGAGCGATACGTAAGTAGAACTTTACCAGCGGCCATGATTCATGATCCAATAGTTGAATAATTTATAGAACAAAACTAAAATCTATTTTTTTTTTTTTTTTTCGTAAACAAATAAACTGTAAATGGGTGTAAACCATTTAAATATTTTTGCAGAACTTCACTGTTAGTTTTCTTGTTTGTTTTTTTAACCCATTGAATATACATTAATATTTGAGGGTTCATGTATGCTTTGCACTAGCATCTTTTTTTTTGTCCAGAATAAATGTTTGATCAACATTTAAAAAAATGTTTAAATTTTTAAACTTTAAATTTCAATTAAATTTCTGATTATAACTAGCTCTTTATTTAGGCTTGAATCTCAATATAAACATATCCCAAAAAGGCATTTCAGAGTTTTTACCATCTAAACCACGATTTACCAAAGGATTATCTGCATCTGGAAGTTAATAATTATAATTTTATAAAACTGCAATACAAGACTTTTATTTACCTCGTTAAAATCAATCTCAGAAATATTAAATAAAGTTAGAGATGAAGAATGGTTTAAGAATAACATTGAGTTTCGATGGGAACATGTTTCTTAGATAAAATAATCTAACAATATGAATTATTATCTACAGAAATCACATATTTTTATCTGTTCTTTATTACCTTATACTTCTTTGTATATAAGATAATATTTTTTCTGAAATTTCTAATTTTCCGATGGTATATTATACACATATAGTACTATTTTTATATTCAGAAAAAAAAGTAACTAAAAAATGTTTTTAGATATGTCTAAAACTTAATCCTACTTATTCGTATTAATCTTATCTCAATGGTACTGCCTAGTTTGATAAATTTCTTTTGGTGCAAACATGATTTTTAGTAATGAAAATTTATCAATGTGCAGGATCAAATTATTAATGGATCTGATTGTGAACAAAAATTGGCCCAGTTGAACACTAGACTTACCAAACCATCTCAGGCCAATGAACAAGAATCTGAAATTTCATTTCATTCAAATGAGCTTTTTTTCAAGCTCTGGTTAGATCATTGTTTAATGAAGTGCCCTTTATTCATTCATTATGCCAAATATTGGCTAATATATGCTCTTTCTGCTCTAACTAAAGATACCTACAAAGAATTAGGTAAGTGCACATTATTAATTTATTTATTAACTCACATGCATTCTAACACTGTTCTGCAAAGATATATCTGAAGTTTAGTTTAATATTAAGTTCCTAATGGCCGAAGCTGAAATAGGAAGGCATATTAAAAATTAAAAAAAATAAAAAAAAGTTTAATATTAAGGAACATTACTTTTCAGTGATTCTACTCATAGAGTATTGAGGACTTAATTTGTGAAATTATAATGTAAAATTTGAAATAATTTAATTTTCATGTAAAATTTCTATCATCCTTTTAAATGTATGGTGATTTTATTCAATGGTTAATCAAGATGCAAATTTTATGAATAAAATATGGTACAAATCGGTTATATGGGCCACATCGAATTTGATAGCTTAAAATTTATCATATGATTGATTATCTTCTACATGTTTCCTCATCAGTATTGTAATAGTTTTATTAAATTTTGGTTTTATTAAACTATTTATTGTGAAACCTACGTTTTGACCGACTTAACAGATCTTTATTAGGGCTATTAAGAAAAAATATACCAGGTAAGGATTTGAATTGAGAAATATATAAGTGATTATTGGCCTGAAGTAGTGAGAAAGAGACTGTTGCTGTTTTATATGGCACTAATTCCTCTAAGTCAATTACTGTGTGATTATAGAATGGGTTACAAACTTTCAAATGAAAATTAGACTATAATTTATTATGCTCTTTACATGGATGATTCAAAATTGAACTCAAGATGTGAAAAAGAACTGATCGACATGATCCATATGATAAAGTCATTTAGTAGGGATGTAGGTTTGATGTTAGTAATTGTTAAGTCTGCTGTAATCTATGTTAAAAGTGGAGTGATATCGAGCATAACAGATGTGGAGCTAATTAATGATGAAGCTATAAAATAACAGACAATTTCAGACTCTTATTAATATTTAGGTATTGGCCAACCTTTTAAAATTCAAGAAAAATAATTAAGATAATTTTAAGTAAGAATTTAAAATATATGCAAGAAAAAAAACTCATTGAAATGTATCAGTCTACTAGAAATGTAATTATAGCAATAAACACATAAGTCCATTACTGACTTATAATTTCAGTGTGCTTAAGTGGCCTAACATTGAACTTTAAAAAACTGAATTTTTTAAACTTCAAACTTACAATAAAAGCAAGGAAATAGTGGTCTGAGTTGTGTTTAAATGCTCTGCAGAGAATGAAAAAACAATTAAAGATATTGTTTATTACAAATTATTTTTTGCCTGTGTAGTAAAAAATAAGACTGTTATACAATTCATTCATGACTTCGCAGATGACCAGGCTGTTTCAGCACATCAAAAGAGAGCTGCTGATTGAGTGATAGAGAGCATCTAAAGAACATTCAGGGAAATTGGTTTTTCTATAAATCCTAAGAAAAGTGTGTTCATCGTTATAGCCAAGGAGAGCTGAAAACAATGATGCTCGCCCTTGAGAATGGATATGGCATCTAATGTCTAAAACAAGGTGAAACCATAGAGTATTTAGGAAGCTGATTCTCGGGATAGCTACAGTTCAATAAAGATACTGTTTCAAAGCTTAATAAAAAGTTAAATAAGCTCGTCATCTCTTGCTTGCTCAAGCCTGAGTGGAAACTTAACATTGTCAATCAGTATTTGTTCCTTGGTCTTACCCATTCTCTCCTAACTGTGCCCCTCACAAAGCCATGTTTTGAAATATTGGAAGACATTATCGATCCTTTGTCCACTTAGACATTTTTCATACGGTCTATGTAGTATATATAAGTAAATAAATTCTTTATTATCCTGGGACGAATCCCTTTAGAATAACATTAACAGAATATACAAAGTGGGCTTCAGAATCTAAGAATAATTAAATAAATATAAACTACTTAACTAAAACTAATAGAAAACATACGCAAATAAGTAAGAAATAAAATAAAATGTATTGTATTATAAAAATTTATTATATATAAAATTACTAATTTGAACCTTTAGGTGATGGTATACTATTACAGTTGCATTTGTTTTTTCAACATTTAGTTTCAACTTATTGACTACAGCCCAGTGACTTATTCGATCTAAATCCTCTTGTAGTCTTTTTGTGGCAGGTTATTGGTGGGAAGGAAAGAGATATTTGGAAATTGCCAGCTTAGAGGTAAAAATTCCAATGAGAGTTATATGATAGTCGAAAGAAGAGAAAAAAACAAAAAAAAAACGATGAAAAGAAATATTAAGAAGAAAAACAAAAACTGGATATACCAGTATAACTAAGAAGATGACTTAGTTTCTATTATATGATAATGACCGCTGATAAAATATAATAATAGATTAAATAAGATTTGTTCCAAATAAACAACTATATCTTCAATATAAAGCAAATAAATAAAAAAAAAATAAATAAATAAAACGTATTACAATTCCTATGACAATCTCACCCACCCTCTCGGAATTCCTCCAATTTCAATAGTATTACTCAGCTGGCTTTGTTCAGCTCTATTTAAATGGCCTTTTAGTTTGGGATCAATGATTTTTTTCTTTTAAGATGTTGTTTTCTAGTGTTAGTTTTTCGATCTGATTTTTCTGTTATTCAAGAAGGCCTACAATTTTTGTAATCTTTCCATGTTTTGAAAGGAAAGTTCTGATTATTTTTCTAGGGTTTCCTTAATATCTTTTTTAAGCTCATGAATGGCTTGAAGCTTAGCCTTCGTTCTCCTAATCTCTTCAGTCAGCACCCTCAAAAGGTTAATCATAAAAATAGGCTCTTTGGCTGGTGATGTCTGAGATGATGACTCACATTCTTGACAGATCCATTTTTTGTATGCTTCTTGGTCCGCAGATTCTATTTTAATACATTTTCTATGGTATAAATGTTGACAAATCTTACACCCCAACCATAAAATGTTGTCTGGGCCGGCTGATTTGTTGTAAATTTTATAATTAGCCATTTTGATTTGTTATAAGTTGTACGTAAAAAAATAAAAAAATATTGACCGTAATCAGTTGTTCACTGAACCTTGCAGCGAACGGGTTTTTAAGTGTACTTACTTGTGTTAAAACCGATATTAAGAGTGAAAAAGTGTTAATAAATTGGAATCAGTAGGAAAAATTAATACACGAGAGTTAAATAATACCACAGCTGGGCCCTCGTGGAAGGAAGGAATCCACAAGTGTGTGGAATCCACCTAGAACTACTATAAAAAATATAAAAAGTTTCACAGCAAAAAAAGATGATTTTCCACAGCTTCCCAATACTTCATCAAACTGGCCTTCTAATACATTTATACATCAAGACAAGGAGCCCTCAATCATGGATATCACCCTTAATATTCAATAAAGAAGCAAAGTCATTATTAAGCAATTTGAAGTTCTCAGACATTTTCAAAAACATACAAAGTATTATAGCTAAAATGAAAGAAGCAGAAGATGGAATTTCAAAAGTTTTTGTACTATTTGAGGGAATTTTATCTCTATTGGACTAAATGAGGTAGGTACTGTTATAAACTTTCAGTTTTATTTTACTATGAGCCATGTTTTTTAAGTAAGTACCATTTTGAAATTAAAAAAAGACGTGCAAAGATATCGCAATAATTTTATTTTTACATAAAAGCCTGTACCTTAATCTACTTTTCTACGTAATTTCCATGAATTTTGAGGCACTTGTCATAACGCGGCATCAGTTTTTGAATACCCTCCTGAAAAAATTCTGCCACCTGACTTGTTAAACACTGCATCACAAATGTTTTGACTTCGTTATCGTCTTGAAGACGCCGACCACCCATGTGTTTCTTCAAGTGCAGGAACAAATGGTAGTCGCTGGGTGCCAAATCAGGGCTGCATATAGGATGATCTAGAGTTTCCCATTTCAATGATTTGATGAGATCTTTGGTCCGATTAGCCACATGTGGACGGGCATTGTCATGCAGCAAAACGATACCCTTACTCAACTTGCCATGTCTTTTGTTCTGGATTGCATGACGCAGATTTTTCAATGTCTTACATTAAGACGCTGCATTGCTTGTCTCATCACAAGGCAGAAACTCCACCAGCAATACTCCTTTTCTGTCCAAAAAAAACTGTGCACATGATTTTCCAGGCAGAAATTGTTTGCTTAAACTTCACTCTTTTGGTTGATGATGAATGTCGCCATTCCATGGATTGTTGTTTTGATTCTGGTGTGACGTAGGCCACCCATGTTTCGTCACCAGTAACAATTTGGTCTAAAAAATCTTCACCTTCATTGTGGTACCGCTCAAGGAAAGTCAATGAACTGCCTAAATGTTGGGTTTTGTGCAAATCCGTCAACATTTTTGGAACCCAACGTGAACACAATTTCGGTAATTCAAGTTCTCGGTCACAATGCGATACAAAACACTACGAGAATATTGAGAAAAGCAGTCGGACAATGATTTAATTGTAAAGCGTCTGTTTTCTCTCACCTTTTCATCCACTTTCTGCACCAAATCTTCATTAACGACCGAAGGAGGCCAACTCCGTTCTTCATCATGCACCTTTGTGCGGCCATCTTTAAATGCTCTCACCCATTTCCTTACCATTCCATCACTCATAATGTTTTGTCCATAAACTTCAACGATCTCACCATGAATATCGATCGGTTTTCCGTCGCCTTTAGCACTAAGAAATCGTATAACAGCCCATACTGCACAATCAGCAGGACTCACAATTGTTGGAGGCATCTTAAACACTCAGTAAACAACGTATACAATGAAGAATCTGACTGTAATGGCGTCAGTGCTTAGACAAGAGATGCAGGTAACCAGCGCGCATACGCGGAACGTAGCGCTGCGGCGGCGGAATTGCAAAACGGTACTTACTTAAAAAACATGCCTTGTATATAACCAAAATAGTTTTTATACTTATTGTACTCGCAATATTCCTAAACAGATTATTATATATTTTGTATGCTAAAAACTCATCTTTTATATTAAATTATTATAATATTGACAAACACATAACTCAAAGCATTCACATAACCTTCCACAACAATAATGTATCAACAGTAACCTTGACTTTCACTTTCACTCATATTGCTTCGTTATCAGTAAAATAATACCATCCTCCTTGGTTCTCTTATAACATCTTATGTTCTTCTTCTTTAGTCATGTGGCTTAGATATTTAAATATAAATTATTACAATCGGAATAGAAAACTACAATCTAAAGACTATTAACCATATTAACTGCTTAACATGGAATGCTCATTCTATTAAAAGTAAGATATTAGAATTAAAAGAGTATATCTCCTCTAACAACCCACGTATATTATCAATTACGGAAACACATACAGCAACAATAGATAAAATCTCTATACCAAATTGTAAAATTTACAGAAATGACTGAAACCGAAGTGGATGTGGTGTTATGCTATTAATCAACAAATCACTAAAACATACTTATTGTCCATTACCTGCCTTAAATTTTATCGAAGCAGTTGCTATTGACTTACACTTATGTAATAATCAGAAAATCACTATAGTTTCAGTTTATTTGCCGCCTAAAAGCCCCTTCATTAGAACAGAAATAAGAGAACTTATCAAATTAAATAAAAGTGTAATTCTCATGGGAGACTTATACAGCAAAAATAAAATATGGAATGGTCACAACAATAATAAAAACGGAAACGAGCTATTAAAACATTCCACCCACCTAAAACTCCAGATACTCTATCCCAACACGCCAACATACTTCCCAACCAACAGGAGGTCCAAACCAAGTACCCTAGATATTATAATATACTTATTTTTAAAAATATATTTTTTTAAGAAAAATCAATCAACACAAATAACACTTCATTATTATTCAATTTACTCTCAGGGTATGGTATGGGTTCTTGACAATCAGGCACATAATCTTTTATATAACTTTTTTAATCATAATAATAACTTACAAAAATAACACAAACAATATGCAGGCTAACCAAGATCCATCATATTCAGCAACATCTTCTCCCCTATCAGCTCATAACTCAAACTCCTCTCACAAGTCCCCTCTTGAAACTCTCCAAGTTCCCAGTGAAAACTGACTGACTCTCCAGGTATCTCTTCAGGTACCTTTTTTACCCTATTCTACCTGCCAGGGACCTTTTTTCTTAGCATCCAAAATGGATGCTATGTTTGTAAACATACAATCAAATTGGAGCTGATATTTAAATTTTACTTCTTATCTTATTGTTAGCCTGCCTAACACAATAATAAATAATTATAAAAAATGGGTATATTACATTTCTCCCCAATCCTAGGTAAAATTTTGGTAGGAAATATTTTTTTTTTTTTTTTTTTAAATATAACTATTTTAAAATATACACATCATTTCTTTCAATAAACCTTCTTTGTTACAAATATTTTCAATACTTTATAAATTAAGTTTATATACCACATTTTACATTGAAGGATAAATTTAAAAACTAACTAGGGACATTATATACTATAACTATATACACATAAAAATTACACAAGTACTATATACAATTAAGAACATATAACAAATTAAATCTTCAAAATAAACTATGTACTTAAACTTTACTAACAAACAGGTCTAGTGCATATAGAAAAAGTAATTTTAGAAAGGAAATATCAACAAATAAACAGGGTAACAAATTTGAAAAATATAATTTTTGCCAAGACACCAATAAGACAATTGAAAATAATTGTTAGCTAATGTTGTTGCGAACTAATGTAAATTTAAATATGAAAAAACAAGCAAAAGATTTCCAACACTTGAGTAATTCGAATACTTGCATTTTTTACAAATTATTTATAAATAATTCCAGTATGGTTCAATCTGAACATTGTTCAGACTGCCCATTTTTTAGCTCATCTAACGGAGGGAGCGCTAATCATCCCTTTTTATCCCCTGGAAAAGGATAAAGACTGCCGTGTCCAAAAATAATATGGTGTCCGATTTTTCTTAACATGATCCAAAACCATATAACCATTATAAAATTCATATGTTAAAATTTTGGTAATGATATGCTCGTTTAGCACATCTCTGTTTTGATTAAATAAATTTACATTTGGTAACAAATAATTATTGAAGATTGAGAAACCAATTTTTGGATTATTTAAAATTGTTAACCTATAAAATACCTCCTGTGGTTTATTTTGGGGACTTAAGGCACTTATTAAAGTTCTGAATGCTAAGCACTTGCTGTCACTGGGTTTCACATCACAAATTTCATCTTCTTTGATGTTTACACTTTCCTTCACATCAATAGAACTAGTTATAACAGCCTTATCCTGCATCTCTTCAGTACCATTTGAATGTGTAGTGTTCGATAGAGCTTCTTCTTTACAAATAGGAGTTACTATTTCTGTTGTAAACTTTTCACTCTCTTGGTCTGTAGTGTTTGATAGAGCTTCTTCTTTACAAATAGGAGTTACTGTTTCTGTTGTAAACTCTTCATTCTCTTGGTCTGTAGGCTCTTGATTATTATTTTCTTTACCTTCAGTGGGGTTTCTTTTCTGGGAATCAATTTTCATATCTGTTGTAACACTTGTAAAGTTTTCTAATACTTCTGTTCCAAATTTATCTATCTTTTGTTCCAATTTTTCCATCATCATCATCATTTGCTTGAACAAATCTACCTTATCTAAATAACTATTTGTTCCTTGGTCCTCCATATTGTTAGCTCACAAATAACACTTAAAAAAAAACTTAGTAAACTATAAATTGTGCACTGATTGCCGTGGTCTTAATATTTAACAAATTAAGCCACACCTAGTTGGGAGCCAAATTATATAATATACTTATTTTTAAAAAATATATTCTTTTAAGAAAAATCAATCAACACAAATAACACTTCATTATTATTTAATTTACTCTCAGGGTATGGTATGGGTTCTTGACAATCAGGCACATAATCTTTTATATAACTTTTTTAATCATAATAATAACTTACAAAAATAACACAAACAATATGCAGGCTAACCAAGATCCATCATATTCAGCAGCATCTTCTCCCCTATCAGCTCATAACTCAAACTCCTCTCACAAGTCCCCTCTTGAAACTCTCCAAGTTCCCAGTGAAAACTGACTGACTCTCCAGGTATCTCTTCAGGTACCTTTTTTACCCTATCCTACCTGCCAGGGACCTTTTTTCTTAGCATCCAAAATGGATGCTATGTTTGTAAACATACAATCAAATTGGAGCTGATATTTAAATTTTACTTCTTATCTTATTGTTAGCCTGCCTAACACAATAATAAATAATAAATAAATAATTACAATAATTATAAAAAATGGGTATATTACAATATATTAGTCACAAAATGCTTCAACTCCCTTTCTCGGCTTATTTCTTTACCCGTACTAAGTTCATATCACAACCCTGTTTTATTTCGCATAAAATTAAATCCAATAAAAAAACCACCAACCATAAAATATAATTATAAATTTGCAGATTGGTCTAAATAAAAAAATTACTTGGATAACAATCCAGAAATAAATCCTAAAATTCCTAATACAGGCAAAATAGACTCCGTAATAGATCAATTAAACCATACTGATAAAAAAGCAAGCTATTTGTCAATTCTAAAAAATTATGTTACTATACACACAGATAAGATCCCTAAGCATCTAGAATATCTCATTAAACTTAAAAATAAATTCAGACGGAAATCTCAAAATCACACAAGTGATATTTAAAAAAAAAATTACTGGTAAATTAAACTATTTGATTCGTAAAAAACTTAGCCAATGGAGAAATTCCTATTGGTCCAAAACGCTTGAATCGTTTAAAACATGTGATAATCCATTCTGGAAAATCCATAAGCTACATACCAAAACTAAATTAACCATTCTTCCATTAAAAATAGGACACAATAATTACACATTTGATATAAACAAAAACTTTCTCTGATTTTAGATCATTTTCAAACCATACAAAATTCCCCAAATGTACTTTCTTCAACTTATCATAAGAGGAATGTTTGAGAAACAATAAAAAACTATTTATCAAACAGCCCCCAAAATTCAAACTTTAAACACATTTCACCCCGAGAACTCTCAAAGTTAATAAAATCCTGAAACATTAACAAATCACCCGGACCAGATAATATTCCAGCAATCCAAGAAAACAACAATACACCTAACCAAAATTTTCAATAGCTGCCTCAGATTACATTATTTTCCGAACACTTGGAAAGAAACTAAAGTTGTTGCAATAGCTAAACCGTGTAAAGATCCAGAAATTACAGACCAATTAGTTTACTCAATATATTATCCAAATTATTCGAAAAAGTATTAAAACACCGCCTTGCTCAGCACATTACTGAAAATAATATCCTTATTAACGAACAATTTGGCTTTGGGCAAGGTCATTCTACAACTGGTCAATTAGCTCGAGTAATTGAAATAATTACAGAAAATTTTAATTAAAAAAAAACACACAGGCATGATCTTATTAGATATAGAAAAAGCATTTGACAAGATTCCTCATCTATAAATTAATCCAACTCAACATCCCGAAATATCTCATCTTAACAATTTGTTCTTTTCTAAATAATAGATCAATCTTCATTTCATTGAACAATAGACACACTTATGCAGGATTACCACAAGGATCTTGTCTCAGCCCCATATTGTTTAATTTATTCATAAACGACATTCCGAAAATCAGTAACGTTAATACTGCTCTTTTTGCTGATGACACTGCAAACTTAGTATCATCATATAGAATAAAAACAATAGTAAAAAGATCAGAAGAAGCATTCCGAAAAATTACCAAATATTTAGAAAAATGGGGACTAAAATGCAATACTGAAAAAACAGAAGCTATAATCTTCACAAAACGAAGACCAAAGCTACCTTCCACCATACTATTGAATCATACCGAAATTCCTATATCAAACCATGTCAAATACCTAGGAATCACATTAGATTGCAAATTACTTTTTAACCTACATATCAGCAATAAATTAATTAGTGCCCGTAAATTATTGTACCCATATTTTAATAAAAAGTCGAAACTTTCATCAAAAAACAAATTAATATTGTACAAATCGGTTATATGACCAATAATTTCATATGCGTGCCCAGCCTGGAGTTTTTCTAGCAGAACACATAACAATAAACTACACATCCTCCATAACAGATGCCTAAGAATTGTAAGCAACTACCCTAAACACACCAGAATTACCAAAATGCATAAAGAATTGGACATACTGACAATTCATGATTACATCCACGAAAAAACCTTAAAATTCTTCAACTCATGCCATCTAAGTTATAACATTCTCATTCAAGAAATAGGCAACTATACTAAAACTTCAACATCTAAATACAGCCATAAAAGAACCAAGCATATATTACTCTAAAACTATTGTCATTATATTTTCTTTACCATAGTATTTTTTTATGTATCTATTTCTCTGTTATGTACTTATTTTGCAGATTAGGAATTATTCTATTAGTAGTAATTTTTTTTCCTTGTATTTTATTTCTTTCTTTTTTTCTGTTGTTTTTTTTTTTTAATTTTTAGCAACAAAAATATTTATTGTAAGAAAAAAAAAAAAAAAATGGTAACAACAATTTATGTACAATGTAAGGAGAATGCAGGCGTAGGGAGGTGGTGGCCCCATCACCTGGTCATTGGACTGCAACCAGCCACTGGCCCTCCAGGTTGGGGGAACAATTAAACTGACACTCACCCAGTACACTAATACAGCACAATACACACACCCCCACATTATACAAGGTGTGCTCCCCCGTATGGGGAAGCAGGTCAGGAAGCTCAAAGGGGGCAGCCCCCCACCTGACTCGGTGGCAGAGTTTGGGCCAATTACCCCCTTCCCCTACTATTATGAAACCTGCAACAAAGAAAGCCAGGCTTATTATTCGGAAACGACTCAATGATTTTGGCTTTTGCTGATGACATAGATATAGTTGGAAGAACCCCATCAGATTTAGAAAGCGCTTTTAACAATCTCCGGGTTAAAGCAGCTAGAGTAGGTTTAAAAGCTAATGAGTCGAAAACCAAATACTTGCATGCAAGCCCCCAGCTGGATGTGCACGAACCATCGCATTTTATATCTGTGGGCTATTGATTTGAAAGGGTGAGAGAGTTTGTGTATCTCGGCTCACAAGTCAATGCTGATAATGATATAAAAGCTGAAATTCATCTCAGAATTATGTCCGCAAATAAATATTATTTTGGACTTCTGAAGCATTTTAAGAGCAGGACCATTTCTCAAGACGCTCGTAAGACCGGTTCTCACTTATGCTTCCGAATGCTGGACATTGCCGAATTCGCAGGAAGCCCTGCTCCTGAGATTCAAGAGGAAAATATTAAGAAGGATTTATGGTCCAGTACGCACCGATGTAGTCTGAAGGATAAGGACGAATGCTGAATTAGCAAGGCTATATAAGAATTCAGACGTCCTCAGGATCATCAAAGTAGGCCGGCTTCATTGGGTATTTAAGTAGAATGGCCCAGGAACAGATTCCTAAGATGGTCCTGGATGAAAATATTTATGGGACAAGGAGTGTGGGATGGTTTCGGCTTTGATGAATTGATGGAGTGACAGCGGGTGCCGGGTCCATCTTGAAGATCCGCAATTGGAGAGTGGTTGCAATGAATAGAGAAGTCTGGCGGTCTTAACTGCAGGAGGCCCTGACTCTTCAAGAGTTGTAGCTCATGGATCATGAGATCATGGATGATGATGGTAAGGGTAATGCTCCATCATTGTTGAACTATTGTACTGTTTTAATTAATAAAGAAAACTTATATAATATATATATATATATATATATATATATATATATATATATATATATATATAAATATATTAAACAAAACAAAAAAAAATTGACCGTAATAATAATACTGAGTATTGACATGGAGCCTGTTAGTATTATTGCTGGTAAACAGGCTGTCCCCACAACTGCACAACAGATATGAATGAATGAAAAATTATTATTATTCTGCGACATTTCATCCCCTAAGAATAATTTACAATGAACAGAGGAAGTCCAATTTGTCTTGCTTCATTATTATTTGGTTAATTGACTATAAAAGTTAATATAAATCAAAGATACAAATAAAAACAGATAACATCAAATAAGTTTAGTTGTGTATCATCAAAATCTAGATTTATCACATATTTGCAGAAGATTGATTTTTTCGGAGAGGGATAAATAACCGGTGTTAGGAAGTGGTTAGGGATGACACTATTTGGAGAGAGATGGGCAATGAGTTCCAATCTTGGTAGCACGGATGACAAAGGACCTTTCAAAGGATGCTGTTCTATTAGAGGGTAGGTAGGGATCTTGTATTTAGGTTGTGCACGGAAGAGCGCGGAGTAAGTAGGCCAAAGATATAGGTAGGTTTTCAGGCTCACAAGTATTGGTATAGGAAGATGCTGAGAAGGTATTATTTTCAGGATTCGGGATCGAGCCATCTTTGACCAGAATACCAATGAGGGACATGTGACTGTCTGGAGAAACTGTACATAAATCTTATGAACCTATTCAGTAATCTTTTTAGCCTCATCTCGTTTTCACCACTGAGTCCCCTGTATACTAGGCATCCATAGTCAAAGTAGGAGAGAATGAGAGAAGGCACTATTAGATGACGGGTATTTCTTGGAAAAGAGTCACGGAAACGTAGGAGCTTTTTGAGAATAGAGATGGATTTTATGGTAATTTTTTGACTTTGTAAACTCGTTTTAATCCCCCATCCTCCCCCCCCCCCCCCCCGGCTATATCTGCATATAATAATGTAATTGCAACAATAGTCGGTTATAGTGTTACCTGTTTGAGGTAGTCTATGTTAAGAAAAAATTTCACTAGAAACGTCTAAAATTTTCTGTTGAAATAAACATAATAACAGGAAACACAAAACTAAACACCACATGAGATACTCTGAGACCAATATATGTATGTAGGATATTAAAAAGTATTTATATATATGGGAACAAATATTGAGAATGTAATCCATATTTTATTCTACTTAAGTTAAATTATTGAGCCGTTTTTAATAGGTATGTTTGAGGCTTATTGTAAGCCAAGTATAACAATGAAAGGAGATATTTTTCATTGCCACCCACGATTACTCACTAAAACTATTCCTAGAACTGAAGAATTTATATCATTATGTGCCTTACATCTCATTATTCTATCTTGAACAATAAATTAAATTATAGATTTTATGATGTTTAAAAAAAATATAAATATTGAAATGAATAAGTAGATCTCATTATGTATGCAAGATGTGTGTAAAGTTCAATGAGACAATTTAATGCAAATAAAGTTTTTATCATATGAAATTAAATCCAAAAAATGTTGTAAAGCTTGCAGTTTAATGCAGTCAAAATAAATAACCTGCATTTTAACACAAAAATGTGCAAGTTCGCGCATTATTTATAATAGTTGAATTAACTGGCTGATCAGTGTGAACCTGGTGGGTATTTTATGTAATATTGTTATTGAATTAATAATAATTTCTCTTGTAAATTAAAATGAGCAACTTAATCCGAAAGTAACTTGTTAGGTGTGGAAAGGAGACATTGTATCCATGGCAGTGCATCGTAACATTAATTGTTGTTAGGTGTGTACTAGACATAATAAATATTCTGAGGTATACTATGTTTTTAAAATTTATTCTTAAAAGTTTCCAATGTTTCTTATAACACCTATTATTTTTTTATTGTTGTTGAATATAACCATATTTAGTTATGTACATAAATAATTATGCTAAAAAAATTTGTAATGTACTATTTATATTTAAGAAATCTGAATTTATTTCTTTCTTTGTATGAATTTAATTATTTTTAGTTTTTCTACATTATTTTTTGTTATTATTTTCAGTTGATTCTCTTTGTCCTGATCAAAGAAATACCCATTTATGGACTCTTAAAGTCAAAATAATTATAGCAAAGTTTTTAGGGTATACAGAGTTCTATTTTAATCGTCATAATTTTAAATTGAAAGGAAGTGAGAGAAAACAATTAATCAGGGTGCAGTCAGAGGTAATTGTATGCTAGCTTAATTTTTATTTATGATTTTTACCTTAAGTGCTTATCAAAGCATTATTTAGTAGCCATGTTACTCCCTTAACTATTAACCCTTTAACTACTAATGTCGGCATATGCCGATGCGCCAACTAGGTGCCACCGGTACTAATGTCGGCATATGCCGACAGGCCTATAGCCTGCCCCCCTGCTACTAATGTCGGCATATGCCGACACCCCACTTTCCTCTCTATTTTTAATGTCAAGGTTTCCCGGCGCTGCCTTGCCTCATTCTATCAACCCCTCTGTAAACTAAAGCTTCTTCTTTAGTCCAACAGATGTCATAAGAATTCACTTTAAAGCTGTTCTTGAGGATAATTAATACCTGATAAGGGTCGACTACCTCTTCTGTCCTATTCCCGGCTATTTCTACCCCTTCTATTTATTCTTGTTTGTGCGTTCAGCGTGAATCAAGTCTTTGTTTTACTGCCCTTAGCCATTATTTAATTTGTTGAGTTTTATTTATTAGTTAGAAAGTTATATTTTAGTTAGGAATAGAAAAAAACAAACTTACAGAAGATGTGTTGTTTGTTCAAAAAAAATATTCGAAACAAAAATTGAGTGCCGTTTTTGTAAAGTCGACTATGTGTGGAAAGGTGTTTTGAAGATTACTACACAAAATTAAATTTCTAAAAAACACAAACTCGGAGGAGAAAAAAAAAAAATTTAACTCTGCCAGTGTTGGTCCAAAGCCCGAGTCAGAAAGGAGGATGGAAACAATTAAATATGAGGCAGAAAGTAGAGCCGTCATTCTCAGTACCGTGATTGTCGCAAAAATCATCCTTTGCGCGTAGTGAAAGGGTTAATGAACACATAAATACTACATATATTAATTTTGGGTTTCCTGTTAAGGTTTATAATAAAGATCTTATTAGGAGCAAAATGAATAAATCTTTGTGATCTGTGAATTAAAATGATCACATATTTGATAAAAAGAAGATGAAAGCAGACTATTCCCAACTCTTGTTCTAGACCAATAAGTAGTATATTTTTACTTGTTCTGAACTTTGTTATTCTGGGAAGGATTTTTAATTGTTAGGTTTTCTTAGTTCTCTTAAGTGAACTGATCAAACCATCCAGAATCCTCTGTAAGTCTTTATCTTTAATTAAACATGTATATCAACACATGGTTTCAACTCAATAATGTTAGTAAATGATATGATTATGAAGGAATCTTCCTTTCTACTTTCTAAAAATCTGGTGAAGTGTCCATAGTTTAATAAAAATAGGTTTAGACAGGTTTTCATTCAGTAATTTTTATAAACTTTTATTTTGAACAAATAATTTTTGAAACCTTATATTTCAATTTTACTTGATTTTATTATTATTTTTTTTTTTTTTTTTAGCTTTTACCTCCTTTTGACATCAAGAAATATTTGTTAGATGCAATCAAGAATGGAATTTTGATCTTGACGGTTCCATGGATTGTAGAGTTCTTGTGCATGGCTGATAGCATAAGTGCTCTAGTTCCGTATTATAAAGATATGCTACTTGTGTTAACAAGCTTGTATTTATCGTATTCAACAAAAAACAATAAAGATGGAGGAAAAGGATCGAGTTTCAAAAAAGAACATCTGTTTAAATCTTCAATTTTAATCCCACCAAGATCATTAGGTGATGAAAATACTTCAAATATTGAAGGAATCACAGTCTTTCTCCATGAATATTCTTTTATTTTTTTGATTTTGTGGATTGGTAGACTATTCGATAGCAAAATTTTGGGAGAATCATTGTTCTTTGATAATGCAAAATACTATCAAGAGAAATTACCTCAGGCAAAATTTAAAAGTAAGTATTAGTTTTATTAATAATAATTAATAAGTAAAGGAGTACAGAAGAAAAAAAACACTCTATTTCTCTATGGAGTTCTCTTGACATTGAAAGTATATTTTTAAATTACTTATAAAGCTTTTTAATAAAAATTATATATGCGTATTCACATATTATAATATTTTTAATTTTATAATGAAATGAGTGATTGATATGGGTTTTTAATTAATAACGATGCAGCCTTGGCTAAGGTTATTGACTTATTTTCAATTTGAAACATGTATGATAAAAATATATAAAAATAAACTTAAAAATATTAAAATTTGAAAATATAAAAATTTATAGTTTATCTGTTTCCATTATTTTCTGTTGGTTCGTATTTCTTGTTCTTCAATAGATGTCTTCAATTTTCTTATATTCAATGTATTAATGCACTATTTGCCAATATGGCTTGAATTTATAGATGATTTGATGGTTAGTGGAATAATGACTGATTATATATTTTATTTTTATATTTATTTATTCATTTTTTTTATTTTATTTTTTTTAACAAATATAAAATTTACTATTATGGTTTAACGATATCAAATTATAAAATTAAGTTTTTCTTAATTGAGTTTACTTAATTTTCTCTGTAATAAAATATAAATCCAATTAAATGTTTTCTCATTATCAATTAAATAACCATAATCTATTAAATATGATCAATTTATTGTACTTTCATAATAAGGTTTTAATAATGTGGCATGAAATATTCCATTAGCAACAAAACAGTCTAATCAAAAGTCCTTTTTTATTAAAATCTATATAAACAATCCACAATCCCTTTTAAAAAAAATTCTTTTATATTTGAAATTTGAATATCTACTATTTATAATTATTGTATTTTTTAAAGTTGTATTGGTTCTGATTTTTTAATACTCTGAAATCCTAAGTTATTATTCTTTTTTATTAATTGATCAGTTATCAATTTAGCTTAACATGAGTTACTCGACACATTGTATTTTCTTCAATTATTATTCTTGAACTTTTCACTTCTATTTCCATTTTATCATTTTTATTAACATTTTCTCACCTACTTGACATATTACTAATTGTATTTTCTTCAATTATATTTTTTCAGCTTTCCACTTCTTTTTCTATATGATTATTTTTATTAATATTTTCTTTTCCACTTGATACATTAATTATCAATACTTATTATCTTCAATTATATTTTTTAAACTTTTCACTTCTTTTTCTATTTTATTACTTTTTAGTTTCACACAAATCATCCGACACATTACTAATTGTATTTTCTTCAGTTTTATTTTTTAAACTCTCCACTTCTTTTTCTATTTTTCTATTTTATTATTTTTAGTTTCACAAAAATTATCCGACAGATTACTAATCGTATTTTCAAAACTTTCCGCTTCTTTTTCTATATTATTATTATTGGTTTCACACAAATTATTTGACTGAATACTAATTGTATTTTCTTCAATTATATTTTTTATACTTTCCACTTCTTTTTCTACATTATTATATTTAAATTCACACAAATTATCCGACACATTACTAATCGTAAAACTTCAATTTTATTTTTTAAACATTCTGCTTCTTTTCCTATTTTATATTCTTTTATATCACTTTTCTGAATTTATATTTCTGTTTGTAAATCTTTTTCTAAATAATGTAATTTTTTATCAAATCCTTCATCAATTTCCATGGGAATCTTATTTATTTTATGTACAATTATATCAATTTTACTTTCTAATTTAAAAAAATTGTCATTGTTTTTCTTTGAAAGTTTATCGATTTTGTTAAATATTTCTTCAAATTTTTGTTTATTAAATTGTTGGTTTTCATTTGAAATTTTTTTTAAAATTTTGTTCAAATTTATTACCTAATAGTTTAAAATTTTGTTCCAATTTATTATTTAACTGTTCAGTTTTTTTTATCAAATTTATTATCCAATTGTTTAAAATTTTGTTCATTTTGTTTAAAATTTTGTTCATTTTCATCTAACAATTTTTTACTTAGGTGTTCAAATTATAGACTAAATGCTTAAAAAATTTTGATTAATTTATTTTCCCACATGTTTGAATTATTCAAACTAATATCCTGTGGGCTGATCGATATATCTTTTATATTTGATTGTTGAACACTATTATTAATTTTATCTCTTTCATGTCTTTCCACTACAATTTAATTTGTTCATCTTTTTCATCTAAGATTACACTAAAGTTCACTTCTTTGTTTTCCATTTTTGACTAACAACTATTTACTTTGATCTCTAATAAACTTAATGAACTTTTTGTGAAACTTTCTAATTTCACCTTAGCCAAAACTCCTATTATTGTCCTTTGTTGGGTGCCAAATATAATATTTTTAATTTTATAATGAAATTAGTGATTGATACGGGTTTTTTAATTATTAATTACCTAGCCTTGGTTAAGGTTATTAACTTATTTCTAATTTGAAACATATATGATAACAAAATATAAAAATAAACTTAAAAAATATTAAAATTTGAAAATATAAAAATTTATAATTAATTATAAATATAATATAATTATAATTATATTCACAATTTGGAAGTAAGAGAGTTTGACAAATGGGCTTGACTAATGCAGTTCTCAACCTCAGTTTCCATTCGCCTACAACACGTCCTGATGATGACTCACAATGGGGGTCGAAACATTGGCAAACAATAAAATAGTTGTCACTATTTAGTTGTTTCATTTAATGACCGCCACCAGGACTAATTCCTTCCAATAAAAATTGATAGTTTATCTGTTTCCATTGTTTTCTGTTGGTTTGTATTTCTTGTTCTTCAATAGATGTCTTCAATTTTCTTATATTCGATGTAGTAATGCACTATTTTCCAATATGGCTTGAATTTGTAGATGGTTTGATGGTTGGTGGCATAATCCATTCCCGTGTGTCCTCTCTCAGGATTCACGACTTAAGCCCATTGCTGGAAAAACCCGCCGCGTTAATCCTGCTTGACCGATCACCTCTCGCCTTCTTGATCATCTTTCTTTTTTATTTTTGCCTACGTAATATATCACAACAATATATATTGTAGTATATATATATTATATATATATATATATATATATATATATATATATATATATATATATATATATACTGTATACATACATATATATTGTAATATACCCATTTTTTTATAATTATTGTAGTTATTTATTTATTATTGAGGCAGGCTAACAATTAGATATAAAATAGAATAAAAATAAAAATTAACAGCTCCAATTTGATTGATTGTATGTTTACAAACATAGCATCCATTTTGGATGCTACGTAAAAAGGGTGCTGGCAGGTACCTACCAGGTAAGAGATAGGTAAAAAAGGGTAGGTATCTTTATACCTGGTTATAGTTAGTTTTCACTGGGAACTTGGAGAGTGTGGAGCTGAATATGAAGAGGGATCTTGGTTAGCCTGCATATTGTTTGTGTTATGTTTGTAAGTGATTATTATAATTAAAAAGTTAAATAATAAAAATTTGCCTGATTGTCAAGAACCCATAGATAGCCATAGCCCAACGTGGGGCGCCAAATTATATAATATGCTTATTTTTTTTTTAAATTATTTTTTATGAAAAAATCAATTCACCCAATATTTACTTAATTAAAACTCAATTTATCTCTCAGGGTATGATATGGGTTCTTGACAATCAGGCAAATTTTTATTATTTAACTTTTTAATTATAATAATCACTTACAAACATAACACAAACAATATGCAGCCAGGCTAACAATGATTCTTCATATCCATACAGCAGTTCCTCCTCTTACAAGTTTCCCCTGAAAACTGACTATGCCCAGGTATCTTTCTTCTACCTGGGTTTTTACCTGGGTTGTCCCTTGCATCCAAAATGGAAGTTATGTTTACAAACAAACATTCAAATTGGAGCTGTTAATTTTTATTTGTATTCTATTGAATCTAATTGTTAGCCTGCCTAACATAATATTTATATAATAAATAATTGTATAATTTATATAAAAAATGGGTCTGCTTCGTTTCCTCTATCAGTTCTGCTTTTGGTTGTGATCCCATTTAGGTTCCATAATTTTTCGTAGGTCTTTCCTTTCGATCCTTTCAATTTTTCTCTCCAGGGTACCTGTTAATGCCCATGTTTCACAGCCATACATCAGTACAGGTTTGATGATGGTGTTATGTACACTCATTTTGAGATGTTTGAAGATCTTATATTTCAAAATATAAGAGATAGAGAAAAATGCTCTATTTGCATTATTTATTCTTAAGTTGACCTCGCTCATTTGGTCGTTGTTAGAGGGTTGGTGGATCCAAGGTATTTAAAGGAGTCTACTTTTGGGAATATCATATTTTTGATACCTATGCTGCCTTCCATGTGTAGTTTACTGCTCAAGATCATATATTTTGTTTTACCTATATTCACCCGTAAGCCTATTGATTCTGCCACCGTAATGAGAGAACCTGCGAGCTCATTGAGGTACTCCATCTTACTACCAAGCACTGTGACGTCATCTGCAATGTATATCTGCATATGTAAGGAATTTATGCATTCTTCCAACATGTATTCCTCCTTTCACCATTTGGCACTCCCTAATTACTTTCTCCAAGGCCAGGATAAAGAGCATTGGCGAGAGGCAATCTCTTTGTCTCAATCCCAACTTAACATTGAAATCTTCGGTCACTTCACCCTGTATCTATACTCGGCACTTAGAGCCGTTTATGCATGCCTTTGTCAGCCTTACTAATTTTCCCGGGAAACCCAGTTCCGTCATGACTTTCCAAAGATAGTTTCGGTATACTGAGTCATGTGCTGCTTTGAAGTCCACATATAATATATGTATATCCTGGTTTACTTTCCATCGTTTTTCTAAGATTTGTTTTAGGATGAAGATTTGATGGACGTGCTCTTTCCTCTTCTGAAACCGAACCTGGTAATTATCAACTGCCTTCTCGTAATACGGGTCCATACGGTTTAGCATGATGTCTATAAGAATTTCATACACGATTGGGAGTAATGCTATGCCTCTATAATTTTGGCAGTCAGTCATAGATCCTTTCTTTAGAATGGGGCAGATGAGACCTATGTTACAGCTTTCCGGTATCTTTTCGTCTCTCCAGATTTTAAGTACAAGTTGATGTGTTTGGGCAATTAGCTCTTTCCCTCCATTCTTAAATAATTATCCAGGCAGACAATCCATTCCTGGTACTTTTCGACTTTTTAATTTGAATATTGCCATTTCTACATCAATTAGGTCTGGTTCATCTACTAAATCTTTCTCCATATTTTCTGCATGATCCATGTCTCGTCTCCATTTGGCTCTCCTTTGTTTAATTGACACTTAAAGTAATCTTTCCAGATTCCTAGTACATCACCTTTCACAGCGGTTAACTTGCCATCTTTTTGCTTGATTTGCGAGCTCCTTGCTTTGAAGCCAGTTCTTTCCTTCCTAATGTCAGCGTAGAAATTTACAATGTATTCTTCGCTGAGCCGAACTACTTTACACACCTATTTGAATCTCTGCAATGCTATCAACTCAATTATATTCACAGGGTACAAATTTTGCCATTCCACGTTGTGCAACCTTTTTGGTCTTTGGACCAAATATTTCACACAGCACCTTATTTTGGAAAACATTAAAATGTTTTCCAATCATCCTTCAAAGTAAGCGGCCATGTTTCACATCAGTGAAGAACTGCTGGAAGAATAATTGTTTTATAAATTCTAACCTTTAATTTTTTAGACAGAAGCTAAGTAGTTGGTAATTATTTACCGATACAGAAATGTCCGGTTGAAGATTTGTTGTGATTATGCAGCTGAATAATAACACACATTTCTCGCCTTTATTTATTTTTCCTCTTTATCATTATCAAGGGGACTTTATTTTCTCCTGGATTTCATTTTTTCCTGTTATGATTGAACCTAAATACTTAAATTTCTCTATGTGTTCAAAAGTAAGTACTGATATATCAATATCACCAAGATCGTAACCATTTCTACAACTAATCATATATTTCCTCTCATCGGTATTTATTTCAAGCCCTATTTCTTTACCGGTTTTTATTAACGCACTTGTATTTAGTTGTATAGTTTCTGTGTCTTCACCTAGCAATAGCAGTACTTAATCATCTGCGTATCCCAGAACCGGAATTTTATCACCCTGATATAAATCTTTCTCAATACACATCACCTTTTCTACGACATGTTCTAATGCTATATTAAATAAAACAGGTGAAAGGGAGTAACCTTGTTTCAAACCCAATTGTACCTCAAATCTCTCGGAGTAATTATGACTGATTCTTACTTTATGGAATGTTTCTGACAAACACATCTCTACTAGGTTTACTAACTTTCTAGGTATTCCCTGTCCAATCATTATGTTATACAGCTTCTGACGGTCTATGGAATCATAAGCCTTTTTAAAATCGAAATAAAGTTGATGGACTACACCGTTGTATTCCAACTTTTCCTCTAATATTTGACGTAAAGAAAATATTTGATCAATAGTCGAGCGATTCTGCCTAAAACCACTTTGGTAGTCTCCGATAATTTCCTCAGTGTATTCCGTGATTCGGCTAGTTAGTATTGAAGAGAATATTTTATAACATACTGGGAGAAGAGAGATCCCACGATAGTTGTTACAATCCTTCCTCAGTCCTTTTTTGTGTAACGGAATAAGGATTGATTCTTTCCATTCTTTAGGCATTTTTTTCATTTTCCCAGAACTTT
Organism: Piezodorus guildinii; assembly: GCA_023052935.1. Lineage (NCBI taxonomy): Eukaryota > Metazoa > Arthropoda > Insecta > Hemiptera > Pentatomidae > Piezodorus > Piezodorus guildinii. The sequence goes on along the minus strand of CM041295.1, from coordinate 162,287,048 downwards.
TTAACTAAAACATGTTATTTGGAAACACCCGCTTCCCCACACGCCTTGATTAATTCACTTGCGATATTATCATTTCCTGCAGCTTTATAAGGTTTTAATTTAATTGTCGCCACTTCGACTTCCTCTTTATTCGGCGCATCTATCCATGGTTCAGCGCTCTGATATTCAGAGTGAGGAGATTAATTATTATTTTCCGTATTTAGAATGCTGTGAAAGTGTTGTTTGAATTTATTTAATATTTCAGTGGAATCCGCGATTATATTATTATTTGTATCTTTAATCCCCTTTCATAGGGGTTCAAATATTTTACGCGATTTGTTTATACCTTGGTACATCTCTCTTATGTTATTTTCGCTTCTGTGTTTTTCTATTTCTATTATTTTGCTTTTAAGATACTCTCTTTTCTCATTTTTTAAGTATTTTGAAGTTTCATTTTTTACTACCCGAAAATAAGCCATGTTATTATTGCTTGGATTATTTAAGGAATTTAGTTTAGTGGTGTTTCTTTCTTCACTTTTTATTTTCGATTTTTCCAAGACGAAAATTACTGACCTCTTTAATATTATCCCTGATCTCTTCCCATAATTTGTTTATATCTTTGTGTTCCTCGTCTAAAGATTCCAAAGCTTCGAATCTATTTTTTACTTCTATCACGAATGGATTTCTAATTCATGGATTGTTCAATTTAACTGAATCAAAATTTTGGGGATGAATACAGTTCTGTGTTCTTTTTTTCATATTGAATTTTTTGTCAAAGTTTCTCGATTACTAATTCATTATCAGCAGAACCACATTCTGTACCACAATACGATCTCATGTAAATTTTGCTATTTCACCATCTGTTATGTACTAAAACATGATAAATTTGATTCCTCGTTTGTCTATCCCGCGATTTCCATGTATACTTATGAATATCCTTATGTTTAAACTTGTTTGATAATTAGGTTTTTTGAAATGGCAAAAATTATTAGTTAGGTTCTATTATAATTTCTGTCTTCCGTGCAAACTTTCTTTACCGATTGTAGGACGAAGTATATTCTTCCCTCCCAACCTTTGCGTTCATGTCACCTAATTATTATCTTAATGCAATTTTCAGTAACTTATCGTAATCCGACTCTTGTATATAATAAAATTCGCATTTTACTTCATCATCACTGTCTTCAGTAGGTGAATGAATGTTATAAACACGATTTTAAACCAACGGCCTTGAAATATAGCAACTGATATTCTTTCACTAAAGAACTGTATGTCCCGTAATGCGGAAAGAAATCTATTCCTAATCAGAAACCTGGTACATAAACAATAATTAACACTCCCCCCGTACCAAATAGTATACTTCCCTTCCGTTAAAGAACCTGCCCCTGGCCAGCAAACCTCTTGTAATGCCACAATATCTAAATGGTACCCCTTAACTTCATTCGCGGTTGACTTTAACCCACTTGCTGTATTCTAACATTTATTATGTTACCATATAATGTTCCACGTCCCTACAGTTAGATCTCTAATTTTGATCTTGTGCCATGATTCCCCTGAAGCAGTCCCCACCTGGAGACCTGAACGGGGAACTAGTTTACCTACGGATAATGAGCGTTTTACCTCAGAGGAATCCATGACTTAGTGGTATTTTTTGAACTAAAATATGTGAATAGGGCGTTCGTACCTACATCACACCCTCCAGCAAGTCTGAAGGGCTGCTGTCTTTGTTGGTCAGCGAGTACATCAGTGGTATTTTGTGAACTAAAATATGTGAATAGGTCGTTTGTACCTACATCACACCCTCCAGCAAGCCTGAAGGGCTGCTATCTTTGTTGGTCAGCGAGTACATCGGACTTAGCCGGGAGGAACTTCTAAGGAAATTCCACCAACCATCCTTACATCTGCCATGAGATGCTCCTCAGATGTGGTAATGAAGTCCGTGAGAGAGAGAGGGAGATGTTAAATATTAAATTTAATGCTCAGTTCAATAATTAAAAAACTTGAATTATGTATGATTTTGTTTAATAACCAGATAGTTAATAAGCACTTTATTTTAAATACTTTTTATTTATTAATAATAAATGAACAAATGTTTTATTTATTTATAATCACTAATGAAAAAATATGTTCAGAATAAATAATATCAAATTAATTTATTTGTACTTAGATAAATATTTTTTATTTTACCAATAGGTGGGTTATTGTCTTTGTATGTTGCTTATTCTATTTATGTTTATATTTTTAGTGGGCTGATGACTGTTTGATGAATTATATGTTCTATGTTTTTATTCCTAAATGATATATTTTGTTTATTTTACCTTAATTATAGGTGAGCAGCATGGTCTAGTGGATAGAGCACTAATCTACTGTTCTCCAGATTTAAATCTCGGCTGTGGCAGTATAATTATTTATTCTTTTATTTCAGCCTTGGGGCAGGTATAGAGACCCTCCTGGGATAAATCCAGCCTCTATAAAGTGGGTACCCAAAAATTGCAGGAAAACCTGGTAGCTGAGCATGTTCTTGGCCTAATCACCTCTTTACATGGTCATTTGCCTAGAAATATAACAAATCTCTGTATGTACTCTGAGCCCAAGACCTTTCATGGGTTGTAGAGATACTATTTTTTTTTTTTTTTTTACTTATTTATTCTTCTGCTTTTATTTAGGTGGACAGGTCAACTGGAGAACTGCCATAGATTGTGCAGATTTTGTTAAAAGGGATGTTTTTATGTTGTGCTGTCCTTTTTTTAGTAGAATGAAATATTGGGAAAATCACAGTTCAGGTTATATCAGAAGTATAAGACCTATGCCATTAGATTCTGAAAACATCCAAGGATCTTCTGCTAACATTCAAGTAAGAAAGTAAATTAGTTTTTATTTGTATAGATTTTGTATTAATATTGATGAATGGTGCAAGCATTGTATCACTATGTTTGCTAGGTCTTATATAATTGTATTTAGATCTTGTGGTACATAGTCAATTCTCGATGGTTAGATTCAAAGAGTTGAAAATTACTTCAAGTTATGCATAGTTCAGTCTGTAGAGGAAGTTAGTTTTTAAACATGCTGAGTTATAGAGGTCTTTATTTAATCGTTATCTGTTTTATTAAAGATAGAGACAATTTTGATAAAAGGGTAAATTTTATTAAAATCTTATCCCAGTGGTGGAAATATTCTTAGCTTAGGCACTTATCAGTTGAATTATTTATATAATTTTAGAGCTTATAAAAATGTTCCTGAAGCCTAAACAACAGGGGACAGGAGTAGAGGAGAGATAGTTCAAATTAATGTTTTTTAGTATCTTAAGAATCCAATAAAAATAATTTGGCGCGTGCACCACACAACACTCACTCACACCCTTTGTTAAAATCAATTTTTAAATAATGTTTAAGTTGAAAAAAAAAAAGAATTACATTATGTTAATAAAAATAAATGCACTATGGAAACATTTATTTTATATTTAAAAAAAATATCAATAGAAATTATTATCTATAACAATATTTAAACTTTGAGTGCTTTAAGTTACTCTTCTGTACCTTCAACTGCTTTGTATGTTACATATTTTTTTTTTCTTCTTAATGTTTAAATCTCAAGGTTTCCAATGCTACGTTATTCATCTATGTACAATTCTTATTCCCAGAAAAAATAAATAAATAAAGCTGAAAAAATGTTCCTCCTGCAGTACTTGATCGAATTCTTTAATGTTTCATATTTATCTGTTTGTCAATGCTGCTGACTATAAAGGGTTAATTATTTTAAGTCAACAAACTTAAAGATAAGTTTGGTAAAATTAAAAACATTCAGCATTTAAACACTATCAGACTATTTCGATAAAGACAAAACCTGCATGATATAAAAGCCCATTGAATATTACTTTGATTTAATAAGTTTAATCAAAATTGTTTGAGCCATTTTTTAAATAAATCATAAAAAGGTTGCTTTTTGAATTGTGATGAAAAAGTTGCATGTCGTAATATCCCAGGTATATACTTGTCTAAAATATGAAATTCCAGTTTTACTGACAAACATACATACATACATACACAGTACTGGTCAAAAGTCTGAGACCACCTATGGTTTACATCAATTAATCTGTTTAATTTTTTTTGTGGCACTTTAGTGCTCAGATTTTTTTCTCTTTTTGTATTATGTGAGTTGCACTTTGCACCACTTTCTTGTTATTTACGATATTGACAAACCTTTCTTACACCTAATTAGCAAATTTGTGTTTAAGTACACATAATAATTTCTTTTTATTTGTTCCACTTGAGGGAGTTTTAAGTTTTTTTTACATATTTAAACAAGCATTCTATTATTTCCATCAACTTTTTTATTTTTAAGCTCCTCTACATCTCATTTTTTTCCTTGACATTTTGGGGTTTTTGTCTCCCTTTTCAAGATTTTCTGTTAATTTCCATTATTATACAATTTTTTGAATGCCCTGCTTCAAAGGTGACTATGGGCTACAAAAAATTGTATATAATGGAAATTTAAAAAAAAATCTTAAAAATGGGGACAAAACCCCGTAATGTTAAGGAAAAATATGGGATGTAAAGTAGTATAAAAAGTTGATGGAAGTAATAGAATGCTTGTTTAAGTATGTACAAATAATAATAAGATACCTATATTTAATTAGGTACTCATAGTGGTTATTCATGATTTATTGATATAAACCATAGGTGGTCTCAAACTTTTGGCCGGCAGTGTATGTGAAGTCAGGATGGCTGAACAGACTTAGGTACTCAAAAGAAGTAATCAAGTAAGATTAGTAAATTAGTAAGCGGGTGGATTAGCATTAGTCAAACTACTTCTTAAGTTTCGCCTTATGCTATGACTTAGGTTTGGTCCATGGGTGGTCTATTATCTATATATGCCTACTAAAATAAACTGGTGTAATCTGTTTATGTTCACTGATATATTCTTGAACCCAAAGTGTGAAGGTGGGAAGCACACTGAACCTGAAAGAAAACCATAGGTAGCTCGTTACTCTACTAAAAAAAACACGGTTGTGACTAATTCATGGTTGAATGGAAGGAAGGAGGCCAGGCTGTCAGCGCTCTAACAAGTAATAAATGTCTGTAGGGAAACTGCATAGCATGGTCAAAAATCATCTTGATTTGTCGTAGCTAGCCTAGCCCTGGTTGAGATCTACAGTTTCTTGACCTATAGTTTGTATATATTTAACTTAAAAGAAATGAAATTTGTCTTTTATGTTTATTTTCAGTAATACACTTTTTTGTCAACTAAGAATAAACATTTTTTGTAACATTTCAAGTTTCTAATAAGAAACACTTACATTACGATCAGAAAGTACTGCCTGTAAGTGGATTGTCCACTTCTGAACCGGTAATTTTGATTTAGACTTCTTGTAATTTTTGTAACTTTCTCCGATCGTCCTTTATTTGTTGATAAAAGCAGAATCAAAGCATTGGTCCCTAGTGAACTACACACAACATAGGATAATGGTTAGACACCTAATGTACTCATACAAGCACCTCCAAACATCTAGGAACAGCTGGGGTATGTTTCTAGGAGTGATTTGGGTGCCTCATAACTTGACTGAAAAAGATTTGTTTAACGATAATTCCTTTAGCGATTGCCTTTCTAAACATCCTTTTAACAACCCATTTTTCAAAAAATACAATGCTGAGCATTTGGTTGGATCGGAAAGGTGTGCTTTACTATGAGCTCCTTCTGCCTTATTGATTCTGATGTGTGTTGAACACAATTGGAAAAATCAAAGGCTGTTGAGGACCGAAAACAACGGGGATTGGAAAATCCTAAGGACATTTAGTTGTATTACGATAATGCCATTATGGGATCATTTTTTTTTTTTTTTAAGCTGGCATGGGGTTGCACCACGACCAAGTCGGTCTATTGTGTGCCATAGAGTCATAAAGTGGTTGTTTTAAAACATGAGTTTTGTTGCAATAGCAAATTTCAAAAGTTTATTTGGATTAACAAGTTTATTGTTCATAGGATGTTCTAGGCGGACTTCACCAAATAGAGTGAACCTTAATTTTGCTAGCCTGTCACAGTGGCAGACTATGTGGAAAGATGTTTCATCTTCCTGTCCACATTGTCTACATAAAGGGATATAGAGATACCAAGTTTGAACATGTGGTAGTTAAGTTTTCCGTGTCCTGTGTAGATAGCAGTTATGGTTTTTAGGGATGGCCTACTCATACTAAGTAGACACTTCCATCTACTAATGCTAGGACCATCTAAAAATTTAAGTGAGTGTTTAAGTTCTTTATTTAACCAAAGTTGTTTAAATTTGATTAAATAGGATTGTTTAATAGTCCTAATGGCAGAACTTAAACTGATCTGATGGTGTGATGGGAATTATTGCTGATCCCTTCCTAGCTAGTTCATCAGCTTTCTCATTTCCACTGATACCAGTGTGTCCAGGTACCCATTCGATGCTAACGATATTGTTCCTAGCAAGATTGTTTAGGGTCAGATTGCATGCTTCAATGACTTTTGAGATAGTTGTGTGATTGTTCAAGGCCGCCTGACTATCAGTATAAATGCATATCTTTTTGCTGCTAGTATTCTCGGCACATAAGTCAGTTGCACAGTGGAGAATAGCAAGAAGTTCAGCTTAGAAAACCGTTGTGTGTTTGCCTAGTGGAATGATAGCTCCAGAGTTCGGTTTGTCTTTCCTCCAGACCCCCACACCTGAGCCATTGTCCATTAGTGAGCCATCAGTGTAGCAGTTTATACCATGATTGGGTTTGTGTTTCCTTGACTTATCAATGTTGACTCTGTAGTTGGCACTGATAAACTTCCTGATTTGTAAATCTGAGGGCATAGCTAGGATATTGTTTTCATCGAGCCTGCTAAGCAAGTTGCAATGGCCTTGATAGGTAAACTTATTGGAACACTTGCCTAATTTCGTAAAGCGGTAGATGGTTCTTAGCGCTTGCGCCTCCACCTCCAAATTTAGAGGCATGATGTTCAGCATTGTCTCCATCGCAGCTGTTGGAGTAGTCTTAATTGCCCCAGTTATCATAAGGCAAGCAAGCCTTTGCAATTTACAAAGTACCTTTTTATTGTTCCCTGTGTGAGTTGGGGAGTTGTGTGCCATTTATACTAGGTAAGTTCATATTTACCTTTCTTTTGTGTGTGAATATGCAGACATTAATCTTATGTGGATTGATGTCAAGTCCAGAAGATTTGCACCAATCACAAAGAATGCAGAAGCCTTGGGAGTTTAATTTCTTGATAAGCGGATCATTCACCAAACACCAAAGTAGAGGTGATAGGACGCCACCCTGGGGGCAGCCGCCATGTGGTTTGATCCTTAGTTTTAGTATTAGATAGTACCGATACTAAGGTTCTACTTTCAAGCATAACCATTATCCATCATCTGTGACAGGATCAATGTCACAGTCAGTCAGGGCACCCAGGATAGTGTTATAGGGAGTTCGGTCAAAGGTACCTTCAATATCGATAAAGGTGCCAATGATTATGTCTTTCTGTTCCAGGGATATCTCAATCCTGGAGGCTAGATTGTGTAAGGCTAATTCGCAAGACTTACCAGCCTGGTAGGCGAATTGAAGTGAATGTAACGGTTTGTTAAGTGATAAGTGTTCTCTAATATGCCTATCCAAATTTTTTTCAAGAATTTTCATCAGGAAGAAGGACAGGCATATAGGTCTGAATGATTTAGGGTCTGTATATGTACCTTTCCCAGGTTTGGGGATGTAGCAGAGTTTGGATTCCCTCCAACTAACTGGTACATATTTTAAAGCTAAGCTACCTCTGAGTAGTAAGAGAAGGTATCGTTTCATAATTGGAAGGCCTTTCTGCAATAAAGCTGGAAAGATGCCATCGATGCCTGGAGACTTGAATGGGGCTAGTGATTCAATTGTCCATTCAAGTGTGTTAGAGGTAATGATTCCTCTGGCTGTATGCCAGGCCTAGAGGGTAGATCATATCGTTGTTGTCTAAGTTTATAACCTTGCAGTTGGGAAAGTGTGATTCCGCAAGCATGAGTGTTTCATATTCGTTTGGTGATTGTTTGTCATGAGTCTTAAGGGTTCCAAGTAACCCCTGGTCATGTTGGATGTACATCCTATCTAAAGGATTCTTAACACGGCAAGCAGCCAGTAAGTTGTCTATGTCACTGCAGAAGTTTCTCCATGCCTGTCGTTTAGCGTGTCTGACAGATTTATGATACTCAGTTAAAGCTGCTTTATAAGTATCCCTTCTGCCAGTTTTTTTTGCCGAATTAAAAAGTCTCCTGGTGAGAACTCTCAACCTTTTTCCACCAAGGAGCCTTCCTATTATTCTTGGACCTCTTTAAAGGGTTGCTTTCAAAGTAGGAATGCATTAGAGCGTCAGTTAATGAGGAGTTGAGACATTCAAGATTCCATTGATTCTCAATCCTGGTAGGACAACTCTTGGCAGCCTCAGCTAAATGTACTGAAAAGGAATCCCAGTTTGTTAGTCTTGGGTTCCTGAATATAGTGGAGTAGGTTTAATCACATTTAAGATCTGAACATGTTTCTTCGTCAACTATATGCGAGTTAGTAATATGAGACCTTAACGAATTAGAGGCTAAGGTTATATCTATGGTCTCAGATCTGTTTTGGTTGGAAAAGGTAGGTACTCTGCCTTTGTTCAAGATAATGAGATCATTTTCAATAATGCAATCTAGGATTAGCTCACCTCTATTGTTGGTGTTCATGCTTCCCCAGATTTTGTGGTGTGTGTTGGCCTATAGACCTGCAATGATACTTTGATTGCACCTCTCCAGGGCTGTGCCAATGGTGTAGGTAGGGTCTGAATCCTCATAAGGCAGATAGCCCGCCACTATAATCAGCTCTCTATGTCTTCTGTTCCCTTTCGGGTTGAATTTTGCTACTGCTAGATCTCTGGAATAAAATTGCCAAAGAGGCAGCAGTTTTAGAGATCCTGGAGACTACCTTGACCTCACCTTCATCTTGAGTCGGCACTCAATGTTCCAGAGTAGGTTCTTCTGTCTTCTTAGATTTAAGAATTCTGAGAATAACACTGTTCATGTCACAGTTGAGTGATATGTTCTTGATGGTACCTTAAAGATAGCCTAGAAGCCTTTATCAAGCTCCTTAAGGTATAGTAGGGTCGAGGGATGTATGCCATCAACATTGTGATTTTGGACCCATATACAATTAATAAGTTTGGCCTCGGTGAGTACCCGGCCGGGAAAGAATCCACCAACCTTGACGGTTTTGGTGAGTTCCCGCGCATCACAAGTGCGAAAGGACATACCTTTACACAGGCTCATTGTCGGGATAGTGGCTTCAAGCCAGGTCTTGGTCATCTCATCCTGGCAGCATACGATGCAGCCGCCCAACTTGAAGCTGGCTCCATCGAAGGCAGGATGGTGTTCACCAAAAGGATCTAATGCACCTACCTTATTGGCGATCCTTTCTTTAAGCATGTTGCTTTGCTCACGAGTGAGTTGTTTGAGCGGATAGCCCACAGGGACCACCGCCACTAACAGGTTCCTCGCAGCAGAAGCGTAACTGGATGTTGTCTCCTTAGGTTTCTTGGCCACTGGGGCCGAGGTTCCTGGAGATGACCTAGGGCGTTTACTGGAAACGCTAACTTGAGAGGCAGCTCTCCCTTGGAGCTTCCCGGGCACGTTTGCAGGTTTCTTGCATACCTCTGCAATCTTACCCGTTGGCCTTGCAAGAGGCGTCTTAGTTACTGGAGCGTTCACAGTAGAGATAGGTCCTGAAACTTTGGGTCCAGAGCCAGACGTGCCAGCTACAGGGCCTGCTCCAGAATGGAGGGCCACAGCACCAGACTCAGCCTGACTCCTCCCAGACTCCGGTATTGTGTGCTTACCAGATCGAAGTGGCATCAGTTGTCTTTAATATGATCCTAGCTGTGGGATGGTGTCTCCTCCTCCTCCTAGAAGACCTAGAGAGGACCCAGGTGGAGGAATCATCCTCCGCGGATCGACCACTCTGGTCTTAAGATTTGGATTTGGAGGGTTTAGGTTCAGTTACCTGGATTGTTTGTTGAGTCTAGGCGTCCGTATTAGCTTGCGCAGTGGTCGCAACCAACAACTCCTGATTGGTCTCAATGCGGCAGCCCTCAATCTCACCTTTAAGGGTTTTGAGAAGGCTGCTTACACTCGATTTGTCATTAAGGTCCTCAGGCGAAATCGCCGAGGTGCGTAGTGGCTCTAAGGAAGACAAGTCTTCCTTGGGAAGGTCTCCAGATTCTTCATCTGAAAAAGAAAAGTTTTTTATTTTATTGTTGTGATCGGACATTTTGGTTCCCACGAGTATGGAGATGTAAAGATACTTCAGGTACTACCTCCTCTCCGTGCAGCAGGCAATAAAATACAATGGGGTGCGCCAGGTGCCCCAAGTGGGTCGGTAGAAGACAGTGTATGTCTATACATCTATACATCCAGCCGTAGCTCGAGCTCCCTCCACCTAGCTTGGGTGTATGAAAGAGTAGTTGCCAAATGACCAACCCCCGCCTCTGTTGTCCGGGAGTCCCATCGGACTTCCCGGGGGGTACCACTAGGAGGTGACAGTAGGCGTTGGCAGGGATAGGGAGGACTGGAAGTTTATCATGGGATAATAACATGCCTGCATTTTTATTTAAAACATGGCAAAAATTATTGGAGTTGACCTGACCAGTCCCCAACAAATTACCACTTATTTCCCTCCCTGCAAAACTCCTTTATTGGAAAACTCTTTGATTCACTTGAGGAGTGCACAAAGCATAAAGATAAGTTAATTGCTCAAAAGTCAGAGACGTTTTGGAAAGAAAGAATTAAAAAATTACTAGAAAGATAACAACATATTATACATAATTTAATGAATGTTTTATATTGAAGCAATGCTATATAATGATTATTTTATTTTTGTTTTAAGGATTTGCTGGAAACTAACTTTCTTAGTCACCACCAGAGTCTAGCCAATCTTATTTCATTTATTTCTGAAAGGATAGCTGATGTTTGCCAAAATGAGATATCTATGTTAGTTTTACCTTGTAAATCAACTTCACAGTGTTCAGTAAGTATACTTCTAGCCATTGCAACTTATTAGTGTTTAAATATTTGACTGCTTTCATAAATGAGAAAATAATTTAGTTGTTCTCATAACTACCTCAGGTATGTATGATTATATTGAAGGTGGATTTCCACGTTTAAATCTGTTTATGAGTTTCATACTGATTTTTAAACTTTCTGATTGAATTTTAAACTGCAGAGTTTATATAATTATGGGTGATGTCTATGCGAGAACGGGATGCAATTTCAACTGGGCTCTTGGAGTGGTGGGGTGACAGAGGAGAAACCATTAAAAATTACAACAGCCAATGTCTTATCAATTTCTGTATAGATCATGAACTCTATTGCTAGGAAATTCATTCTTTCCACTCAAAAAAGTTCAAAAAATAACATTTGCTGCCCACGAAAGAATTGCAAATAGTATAATTGACTATTTTGTATACAGCAGACAAATAAGAAGATTCTTTGGCATGCAAATTATTCAGCCATGAAAGCTAACATGCAAAAAGAACTGAAACAAAAATTGAGAAGCATCAACTTGGAAGGAAATGTGGACAGCATATGGGCGGAAATAAAAAAGCACATCCTACAGACTGCAAAGTTAGTATGTAGTATCAAAAAATATTCAACTGGTGGAAAAATAACAGATTGGTGAAGCTATCGGGTAAAGGCATCAGTGCAAGAAATGAAACATGCTTGGAAAGAATACAATAGCAATCAATGCAGAAGAAGAAATGAGACAAAAATGGTCATTAGAACAGCTAAAAGAAAAAGTTGGAAAGAATTTGGGAGAAACCTTCAGGAAAACTATAAACTCAAGGAAATTCTGTAAAAAGATTAAAGCATTAAAAGGCAAAAAATCCAAGCGATTTGGAATAAAAAAGGTATATCTGGCAAAATGCTATCAAAAGATACGGATATATTAGACAGATGGAAACAGCACTATTCCCACGAAGAAACTAGAAGTGAAATGGAAGAGGAAGAAGAAGAACATCAGGTACATGACAAAAGTATGTGGGAAGGAGAAGTGGAAGTAGCGATAGAAAGATTAAAGACAGGAAAAGTAGCTGGAAAAAACAACACTGTCAACAAAGTGAAACAACTCAAGTTTTATACAAACTATATATATATACACAACCATCCTTGAGAAAAGATTAAGAAGCTGGTGGAGGACCAACTAAAAGAGGAGAACAAGCAGCTTTCAGACCATTGAAAATTCAACAGTAAATGTTATACACTCTCTCATGTGTCAAAATCTAACCTCTCCTTCTTCTCCATCCTTTTCTGAAATTACAAAAAAAAAAAAAAAAAAAAAACAGTTATAGAAGTTATAGAATTATAGTTATTATAATTATTTTATTTTTTCTCTTTCTTTTGTGTCTCCTTCCTCTCTCATTTACATCATTTTATTTATTTTTTCTATTTACTTAATTTTTTATTTTATTGTTTTTAATTTACTTTTTGTTTATTGTTATTATTTTTTTGTTTTATATTAATTTTGGTTCCGTAATATAACTTTTTATAAAATTATATCAAACATGTATTGACCATATAGGATTTGGTTTCAAATCTTGAAGGTCACTTATGTAAATAAATAAATGCTCTAAGGCAAGAGCAAAACTCTGGTACGATAAAAAAAAAAAAAAAACGGATTCTAGAGGCAGTGAATTGGAGACCTTTATCATGGCTCACGATTTGGTTATAGGAAATGTTAATTCTGAACTTAATTAATACATTTGAAGATCCTATGGATTACAGTAATATAGATCTGACGTTGATAAACACAAACACATTTCGAAAAAAACAAATTCGCAGCTGGAAAATTTCTAGAAAAACCAACTTTTTGGACCACAATATTATAATCTAAGAGCTACACGTAAGCAAATATAACCACTCAAAGCATCGGATAAATAATTTTAGTATACCTAACTAAGAATGTAGACTGGGATATATTTCATGATTACTTAAGACTTCAGTTACAAAAACTCTTTCTTTTAAATCAGAATATTGGTACACTTATAGTCGTACAGATACAGAAAATAGAATATTAGCTGAACTGCACCATATCCCTACCGATATTATTGCCAAACAATTGGACCAGGCTATAATTAAAACAAGCAATATATTCCTTAAAAGATCATGTTGTTACAAAACTATATCAGAACACCATCGAACTGTTCCTTAGTGGAGCGATGATCTTACAATGTTATGGGAACAAACGAATAGGTTACGTAACTTATATCGAAAAATAAAAACAGATGAATCATTGCGAGAAACACATAGGCGTGAATATATAATTAGTAAACAAAAATATAACAAACTAAAGAGACTTCAAAGGCTTATAGCTATTAAAATTTCTACAGGCTTCATTACTCTTTTAAGGTTGAAACGGCAGTGGCCCCACGACCTCTTGTAAATATGTATATATTGGAGTTCTAGCACTGTCTAGATTCTTCACTCAATGTGCTGTATGTATGATTTGTATATAGGTAAGAGTGATTTCTAGACTTGGTGTATATTTTATTGATTCAATATTGTATATATATTTTATTATAATTTATATTTTATAAATACTCGAAAATTAATAAAAGATGAGACTTTTAGCTAGTTAAAAGTTTATAAAAGGAAAGCTTAGTCACAGCCCTACTTCCTGTAAAAATTTCGATTTTGAGAACATAATCATAATGTTATGGGAACAAACGAATAGGTTACGTAACTTATATCGAAAAATAAAAACGGATGAATCATTGTGAAAAACACATAGGCGTGAATATATAATTAGTAAACAAAAATATGACAAACTAAAGAGACTTCAAAGGCTTATAGCTATTAAAATTTGTACAGGCTTCATTACTCTTTCATATGAGGCAGTCATTTTGCTCACTAACACGCTAACACAACACGCTGTAGGGAATTATAGATAAAAAACAATGGAAAAATTGTCTTGAGACTTACATCACTTGTAACATGACTTACATACAATTTGTCTAATTCTTATAAGAGTCCTGAGAAGGATCTAACCATTTATAGTACTTCAATCTCTGATGATTTAACATAATTGGAACCTATAACAATTGCCTGAGTTTTCATAGCATTAGTTACATTTAGCCTTTTTTTTTTTTTTTTTTTTTTTTTTTTTGTGCTGGCTTGGGTTGCACCGCGACCAAACGGTCTATTGTGCGCCATAGGATTACGCAATGTTAGATTTAAAACACGAGTTTAGTGGCAGAAGCAAACTTCAGAAGGCTGTTGGGATTAACAAGTTTATTGTTAGTGGGGTTTTCTAGGCGGTCTTCACCAAATAAGGTGAACCTCAACATAGCTAGCTTGTCGCAGTGGCAGACTATGTGAAATGATGTTTCATCGTCCATGCCGCATAGTCTGCATAGAGGGTTGTCGGAAATACCAAGTTTAAACATATGATAGTTAAGTTTGCTGTGTCCAGTGTAGACAGCAGTCAATGTCCTCAGGCATGTCCTACTCATACCAAGAAGACACTTCCTTCCGCTGGTACAAGGACCATCTAGGAATTTGAGTGATTGTCTAGGTCCCTTATTTAGCCAAATTTGTTTGTATTTATTTAAATAGGATTGATTGATGAACCTAAAGGCATAGCTTAGGCTAATTCCACTGAGGGGTTCTGGTGTGATGGGAATCGTTGACGAACCCTGCCTAGCTAATTCATCAGCTTTTTCGTTCCCACTGAACCCAGAATGTCCAGGTACCCATTCAACGTTAACAGTGTTCTTCTTAGCAAGACAGTTTAGGGTCAGATTACATGCTTCAACGACTTTTGAGGTGGTTGTGTGGTTGTTTAGGGCTCCTAGTGCTGCCTGACTATCAGTGTAGATAAAAATCTTTTTGCCACTAATGCCTTCAGAGCACAAGTCAGTAGCACAGTGGAGAATAGCAAGAAGTTCAGCCTGAAAAACTGTTGTGTGTTTGCCTAGTGGAATACTGACCCCGGATTGTGGTTTGTCTTTCCTCCAGACACCAGCACCTGAGCCGCTGTCCATTAGTGAGCCATCAGTGTAGCAGTTAATACCGTGTTTGGGTATGTGCTTCCTTGATTCATCAATGTTGACAGTGTAGTAAGCATTGATAAACTTCCGGATTTGTAGGTCTGAAGGCATAGCTAGGATATACATTTAGCCTTAGTTTATTCAGGGTTGCACAGGCACAGATTCCAGGTATTCCTGAATATTGGCAAATGCTACTAGAGGTTCTGAGGGAGAGAAGGATAAGTAGATCTGGAGATCATCAGCTTATAAGTGGTGGGAGCAGTGGTTGATTGGGAAGATCATTAGGAGATATGCTTGAACTCTGAGCCATACCTGCTGAAAGGGCTAGGAAGGAAGATGGAGGGTGGTTAGGAATGGTGATAGCTAGAGTCCTATTGGAAAGAAATGATTTAAACCAATGAATAGTGCTGTTGGAAAAGGATAAAGACTGTAATTTGGAAAAAAGGATAGAGTGATCAAGTGAGTCAAAAGCTTTTGAAAAGTCCAGAAGTATTAGTACTGTCAGTTTCTTTTCATCTATGGCGGTGTATGTATGTCGCTAGTGATTTTGAGGAGGGGGGATTGTGTGGAAAAGCCAGGTCAAAAACCAGATTGGAGAGAATTAAGAAGTTTGGCCTTTAGAGGAAGTTAGACAATTGTCACTGGACTATTTTTTCTGAAGGTTTGGAAAGGTTAGATAGAATGGAAATTGTGCAATAGTCTTTAGGGGATGTAGGGTTAGAGTTTTTATTTATAGGATGAACTATTGCTTTCTTTCAAGTAGTAAGAAATACGGAATTTGTAAGGGAAATTATATATGAAGAGAAGTACTGGTAGGATGTTAGGAAGGCATAATTTAAATAATTTTACAGGTATTCCATCTATCTCTATGGAGTTTGTATGAGATTTCATAACAGAGGAGATAAGATCAGTTGGTGAAATATCAGAAAAATAAAAATTATCAGGGTTTAATGATGGAATTGTAGAAAACCCGGGAGGAGATGGTATGAATTATTAGAGGAGGTAGATGAGAAGTAAGAATTTAATTCAGTGGAAAGTACAGGTTTTGAGTGGAGAATGTTTGCTATAGGATACTGAGGAGATTGGAAATGAGAATGCCAACCATTGAGTCAATAGTTGAAGAGGTATAAATTTTATTCCAATTCATGGATTCTATGTGAGGTGAAATATCTTCTCAGGTGAGATTATATCTAGGTTTCGGAAAGTTGATGTTTTGGGAAGGAATGCTGAAGATTAGAAATTTTATGAATTTTGGATAAGATCATGAGATGATAAGAACGGAACAGGCAATTAAGCAGCGGAAAGAAGGTTTGGGGGGAATCAATGATATTTAGATCAAGCCTGGTGTTGTAATGGTGAGTGTGATGTGTTAGAGCATATGGATCGATGAAAAGGTGGAGGGATTAGAAGAGGTTATACAGGTAATATCTATCATTGGAGTCAGAAAAGAGGTCGATAAAATCACTCCACATTATGATATTATTATATTGGAGGATGTAGTTGTAAAGGACAGATTCAAAGGATGGATCAAAGAGGGGCGTTATACCTCAGCATAGAGGAGATTGTTTGCATTGTAGGAGAAAAGGAATTCGATATGAGGAGAATCGGAATTGAAAGTGACATCTAGGACATGGGATTTCATGCTATTATGGATATAAAGTCCAACACCTCTGCCAATCTGGTCATGGTGGATAAAGGAGTTATAGGGAGGGAAATAGAAGAGGAAGGAATGTAGGGCTTTAGCCATGTTTTGGAGACTGCGATAATGTAAAAATTGTGGGTAAAATAATGAAGGAATTCGTCAAAGTGGGTGGGTAAGGTCAGGGCATTGAAATGACAGCTTGTTAGGACATTAGACATGTAGGAAAGGAGGTGAAAGAGGAAACAGGATGTGAAGGGAGGACGCTAGAGTCACTATGTGATAAGCAAAAATATAAACAAAAGATTGAAATAAAAAATATTCAAATACAATTAGGAGAAAAACACTAGAAAAAATTCATATCCATTAAAATAAAATTAAAAAAATAGCAGAAAAAAAGTATTAAATATATATGCCTGAAGAGAGAAGAAGGTAGATAGATTGCGAGATCATTTCCAGTCCTAGAAATCAGCCGAAGATGTCCAAATTCTGGGGTTTGTCAATGAATATGTCCAGGTGACCAACCTCCTACCAGCAGCACACTCTATCGCCAGCGAACCAGATGTATTCTATTCTTTTCTCTGACCTCTTCTGCCTAGGGAGCCAATACAAATGCCTATTCATGGGAGACATCCTCTCCCTTAGATACATCTGGTGGGAATCGTTCGCTGATGGTAGAGTGTGCTGCTGGGAGTATGGCCACCTGGTCATATTTATAGACAAAGCCCAGGATTTGGATATCTTTGGCTGATTT
Source organism: Piezodorus guildinii (assembly GCA_023052935.1). Classification (NCBI taxonomy): domain Eukaryota; kingdom Metazoa; phylum Arthropoda; class Insecta; order Hemiptera; family Pentatomidae; genus Piezodorus; species Piezodorus guildinii. The sequence goes on along the minus strand of CM041295.1, from coordinate 162,269,634 downwards.
CTAGGCATCCCTCTACCCACTGGACTGGAAATGACCTCACCATCTATCTACCTTTTTTCTCTCTTCTGGCATATTTATTTAATAAATTTCTTGCCATTTTTTTTTTTCGGCATTCTTTTTTGGCCGTCAATAATAGTTAATAATTTTTAAAGAAAGCGTTAATTCAATGACTATGTTTTCAAAATCGAAATTTTTACAGGAAGTAGGGCTGTGACTAAGCTTTTTTTTTTTTTTTTTTATAAACTTTTAACTTGCTAAAAGTCTCATTTTTTATTAATTTTCGAGAATTTTTTTTTTATCGATTTCTTCACTTTTAAGGTAATAAGTTGTAGGAACTAAAAATATAAAACATATCCTTATCTCATTGTTAATTTTTGTTTTGACTTGATATCTGCTTAATTTATCAGAATTAGAGAGATTTTCCCAACACATGTTTTCAGTTACAAAGCTGACTTAAAATGGCTACAAGACTAAAAGCATTTGCCAAGAAAGAATTTTATCCACAGTTTTTTATTTATGAAAGGATAGAGAATAACTGGTACAAAATTCATTAAAATCGAAAACAATTCTCTAATTCTGATAAATTTCTGACAACTTCTACAGAAAACTATTATATTCCTTACATATATCTACAACTACATCCTACTCACCACCTATTTTCCTCTGTTATGGAACCATTGCACTATCATTCTCTTCCAAAAAGCAGGCAAACCTTCCAACACCACTTCATCTTACAGGCCTATTAGTCAACTCCCAATCCTCTCAAAAATCTTTGAAAAGCTCCTTCTTAAACGTATTCTACCCATATTAGAATCTCTTCCTTCCCATCAGTTTGGATTCCATCCTCAGCATTTCACAGTTAGACAAGGACTCCGAGTTGTAGACCATATTTCCTAAGCTCTTGAATGCAAAGAGTATTGTTTTGGACATAGCGCAAGCTTCTGCCCGGGTATGGCACACTGGATTACTCTTCAAGCTGAAAACCCATTTACCCCAGTCTCTATAGCTCATTCTCCGATCCTATATCTCAAACCACTCCTTCCGAGTTCGCCGTGGTGTAGAATTTTCGACCTGTTTTCCCATAGCCTGGTGTTCCTCAAGGCAGCGTCTTGGGACCCGTCATCTACATCCTTTACACTGCTGATATTCCTGCACACCCTGATACCTTTCTGTTAACATTTACAGGCGACACCACAATCCTTTCATCCAGTTCCATTGCTGAAACAGCATCCTTAAACCTGCAGAGACACCTTTGCCTTATCAAACAGTGGTGTAATAAGTGGCGTATAAAGGTGAATGAAGCCAAGTGTAAACACGTAACCTTTACTCTTAGATGAAAATCCTGTCCACCATTTTATTTCTACTCAATACCAATTCCTCCTTCAGATAAGGTCCTGCTTACTATTAGTCAAAAGACTGACATGGAACCACATAAAAGACTTAAAAGACAAGAACTCAACCGACGATTTGGACAGTTATACCGACTACTCAACAAAAAATCTGAACTTACAGTTTACAACAAATTATTAATCTACAAGACAATACTGAAGCCTATCTGGACCTACGGACTTGAACTGTGGGGGACAGCCAAACGTTCTAACATCCAACGCATTCATTCCTTTCAATCTAAAGTCTTCTAACAATAGTAAATGCTCCTTATTATGTCTCCAACTATACCTTACACCACGACCTCAATATTCCATTTATTTTAGATCTTATTCCATCAAAATTCTCTAAATTCCATCAGAACCTTATCCATCACCCCAATCCTCTAGCTCAATCCCTTTCCAGCTCCACACACCTTTACTATCCCCCCAGAAGGTTGAAACGGCAGTGGCCCCACAACCTCTTGTAAATATGTATTTATTGGAGTTCTAGGACTGACTAGATTCTTCACTCAATGTGCTGTATGTATGATGTGTATATAGATAAGAGTGATTTCTAGACTTGGTGTATATTTTATTGATTCAATATTGTATATATATTTTATTATAATTTATATTTTATAAATACTCGAAAATTAATAAAAGATGAGACTTTTAGCTAGTTAAAAGTTTATAAAAGAAAAGCTTAGTCACAGCCCTACTTCCTGTAAAAATTTCGATTTTGAGAACATAATCGTTGAATAACGCTTTCTTTAAAAATTATTTACTATTGGGTTGATGCAAAATTAATGCAGGTTTTTAGTAGGTATTGTAAATACGCCATATCTTTACTTTAACCATATATATTTAATCAAAATAATTTCCATCTGAATCAATGCACTTTTGCCAACGTTCAACAAGCTTTCTTATTCCACCAGAAAAAAAATCCGAATCCCTGGACTCAATGAAATCACGAAAAGAATTTTCAATGTCGTCCTGGTTTTGAAAATTTTTCTCCCTCAAAAAGTTGTCCAGATGCCTGAAAAAGTGGAAGTCTGTAGGAGAGAGGTCAGGTGAATAAGGCGGATGTTGGAGAACTTCGTAGCCCAACTCGTGCAGTCGTCGAAGCGTTGGTTGTGCAACGTGTGGTCTGGCGTTATCGTGGAGCAGGATCGGCCCCTTCCGATTCATCAATGCTGGGCAAAAACGTTGCAATTTTTGAGTTCCGAGTTCCGCCGCCATTTCTCGTGTGGTTTTGGTTGGGGTCTTCTTCCACTTTTGACCTCAGCTGGTCGTTGTCCAGAGCAAGATGACGGCCCCGACCTTCCTTGTCTTCGAGGTCGAAATCTCCTCTGCGAAACTTCTGGAACCAACGCTGCACCGTGCACTCATTAATAGCCTCCTGACCCCACACTTCATTAATATTACGAGCCGTTTGCGCAGCGCTGCTCCCTAATTTAAATTCGTAAAAATAAATTTGACGAAAATCGCACTTTGACATTTTCGATTCAAGACCTTTGAACACACTGAACAAAACGATTTTACTAAACAAATTCATGGTGAAAGAGAGGGTATTAGATAAGGTTTGTTTTGGTATAATAATGATCAATGTTAGGATTAGCTTTGTTTACACAATTGGAATTAAGATATTGCAATAGAGGAAACCTGCATTAATTTTGCATCAACCCAATATTATTGACGCCAAAAAAATAATGAAAAAAAAAATGGCAAAAAGAAATTTATTAAATAAATATGCCTGAAGAGAGAAAAAAGGTAGATAGATGGTGAGATCATTTCCAGTCCAGTGGGTAGAGGGATGCCTGGAAATCAGCCAAAGATGTCCAAATCCTGGGCTTTGTCTATAAATATGACCAGGTGGCCATACTCTCAGCAGCACACTCTACCATCAGCGAACGATTCCCACCAGATGTGTGAAAAAAAGGTAGATAGATGGCGAGATCATTTCCAATCCAGTGGGTTGTCGGATACCTTTCGTCATAGCTGGATTTGTGATGCAATCAATGCATGGTGAGCTGGTGAGGTGTAGAAAAGTCAAGAGAAACTTCTGGAAGGATATTAGGTGACAAGAGAACTATTCCTACCGGATTTATCTAAGGGAGGGGATGTCTCCCATGAACAGGCTTTTGTATTGCCTCGCTAGGCAGAAGAGGTTGGAGAAAATAATAAAATACGTCTGGTTTGCTGATGGTAGAGTGTGCTGCTGGGAGGATGGCCACCTAGTCATATTTATAGACAAAGCCCAGGATTTGGACATCTTCGGCTGATTTCTAGGCACCCGTCTACCCACTGGACTGGAGATGATCTCGCCATCTATCTACCTTTCTTCTCTCTTCAGGCATATTTATTTAATAAATTTTTTTCTGCCATTTTTTAAATTTTAATGGATCTGAATTTTTTCCCCCCCAATTGAGACGTTGATTTCCAAAAGGTACTATATCCGTTTTAGGAAATTTTACAGGAAGCGCCAAAATCTCTCGTCATTATATTATTAAACCAGCTAATTTGATTCTTTTCGCATTAAAATATAGAATTTTTTTTTCACTATATTAATAAAACCATATTAAAGTTATGAAATGAAATGTTTTAGTATGATTTAGAACGAAACTAAATGTGTAATTAGTACCTTAAGAAATTAATAGCATTTCTAAATCGCGTTATTATAGGACTTGAGTGTTCATTAGATACAATCAAATTTAAGACTCAGATAAAACTAAATGAGGAGAATATAAATATGTAAAAATATCAATTTCGTAAAAAATGTCCTTTAGTACCTTTTGGAAATCAACGTCTCAATTATTCATCAACAAAAATAAGTTATTTTTTAAACATATAATATACATTTAGATTATTTTTTATGCATTGCTTCAAATCATTTTTTTTTTTTTTTTAATTATAAACAAGGTGGTTACCATAACTTTTGTACATCACTTTTATTTATTAGGAAAGGACTAATTCTGTCTAATAAGTTTAATTTTTCTTCAGCAATGTCAGTTAAAGTCCTCAGGATATAAGGAGCTATAAAATATTTTTCCTAATTTGGTTGTTGAAAATGATTTTCTTAATACATATTGAAAAATAGTTTTGTATGGAAATATTGATTGCCTGTTTTATGTTTTAGGATTTTAAAAGTGGTAAAGATTCTGTTGATAGCTCTTGCCCAGATTTAGAAAATAACTCATCTTGTGATTCCCTACTTTTCCTGAAACCTGAAATACTGGAAATCATGAACAACTCTGAAATAAAAATTAAGAATAGTTTCAGCCTTCTAGCACCCCCTGGCTTATCTACATCTGTAGTTGAAGCTTGTATTGCCATAGCATCAAAACAGTTAAAGAGGCATATCGTTAAATGGCTAGTAAATGAAGGTTTTGGCTCAGGTAAATATTTTTAAGTTGTGATATTATTCTGCATCAAAATCCTCTAAACAGAAATATTATGTGTAACATCTGAAATTATCCGGTATATGAACCCAAACTCTTTTATGGTATATCAGTTATAGCCTGATTATTATTATTTTTAATACATTCTCATTTATTCTTTTGGTAGAACCATTAGTTTTTGTTTGAACCATAAGCCTTCTCCTCCCATTTATTTCAATAACATTTAAATTCCTACATCCAATGAAATTCAATATTCACTTGGAAAACATATATTCAGCTAAAACGCTAAGAACTTATCAGATGATATGGTCAAAAGACAAAATATCAAAAGATAAAAATCTAGGTTATTTGACAGATTTTCTAAATTATCATTAACCAACAAAATAACTCTTTATAAATTTTTCTAAAACCAACCTGGATATACGGGATAGAGCTCTGGGGTTCTGCCAAAGCATAAATCATCCAAAGAATACAATAGTTTCAGTCGGAAGTGCTTTGAAAAATAGTGGACGCACTGTTCTACATGCCAAATGACATTATACCTAATGACTTGAACATACCAACAATGTCAACCACTGCTACAGTACATTATAATAAATTCTGTCTAAGACTAACATACAACACCAATCCATTACAGAAACATCAAAATACCCTAACAATCCTTACATCCTGACAACTATGCAGACGGTGGCCAAGAGCTATACTGATCACCTAACGAGCTTGCCTGAGATAAGCTGCTGCTTTAGCAGATCACATATTTGCTTATTGCAAGAAAACCGCAGATTGCGAATTTCATTGAACAATTGTTAAAGATGTGTACATATTTTTTTATGTTGATCACCCTTAAATGTTTTATCAATACTTTTTAAAAATTAAAAATTTTGTCTAACCTAAAAATTTTCACTTTTTCTTGTGTGTTCTCTGGGACAACATCGGTCCCAGGAAAAAGGATTTTTATCAATCCTTAAAAATAAAACTTACAACAAGTTTAGGGGTTGTCTCCAGCCAGTGGCACCAAACATCTCGGTCCCTTGCCATGTTCCTCATCTCGCCAGCGGTGGTTTGTCTTAGACTTCTAATGCCTTCTATGTGGTCTAGGTAAGAACTCCTGGGTCTACCTCTGGGCCTCTTGTCTTATGGTTTCACCTCCATTGTCTTTATTGGGACCAATGGTGTTCCTAGAGACAGACATCTCCAAACCACCTTAGCTAATGATTTACTATTATTTCCTGTATAGGGCATATCCCTAGTTCTTCCCTAATTCTCTCATTTTGGATATAATCTCTTCTTGTTTTTCCAATTGTCCTCCTCAGGAACCTCATCTCAGCCACCGTCATCCGCCTCCGTTATTTTTCAGTCAGAATCCAGCACCCTGGGTGTGATAATGTGATCCTTTGTTTGTATTCCTGGCCTAAATGCACTTAACTCCTCTTGCAAGTATGGTTCCACTATGCATCTTAATATTTTCTTCAGTATACTGGTATAGATCTTATACTCGTATAGTACTAAAGTTGGAATACTCTCTCTGATTTCCTTTTTTATCAATTGGGATATATACATAATTCTTCTTTTAATTTAAATGAATCAGGAGTTAAATGATGCTAAAATAAAGTTTTAATTATTACAATTTGTATGGCATAAAATAATCAATTGGATAACATACATAATTAACAATGAACCTACCTAAAATAAAGAATTGTTTAACAGTTCTTTGATTAGTGCATTTAACTAACATAACAGAGATATAACCTCCCTTGGTGAAATGTTAACATATGATAATGAAATCAAGAATAATAAAATTCTTGATTTTACACCTCCGCTGGTCGGAGACTCTTTTATCCAGGGGAAAAAGAGTAAGGAACCAACTTTCTAGAGTGAAACACATTCGCTTCCTTCCGTTTTTTGTTAGACTCCACTTCATATATAGATTTGGAAATACGTTTTCTAATTTTGAGTGGCCCTATTCTGACTACCTCCCGCTTCCTCCTGTTTAAACTATTACCATTCGTTACATAGACCAAATCTCCTTCTTTAAACTCATGATCAATTCTTTTCTGGTCTACTCTGCTCTTGTTCTGTTCAAAACTTCTTTGTGAATTCTTGAACGCTTCTGCTCTATCTGTCTGTAAATTATGTTCCCTTTCCAACTCTTTTGGAACAATTTCAGAGGCATGCCCATTTAGTAAATAAGCCGGTGAAAACTTTGTGGAGCCATGAACTGTGTTGTTATATTCTTCCACACAGATTTTAGCAATTGTTGTCCACGGTCTTCTTTTGAAGTTTTCATTCAAATCCTATTGTATCAATTGACATAATTTGAAAAGGGTACTCTGGTGGTCCTAACTTTGACAATAACCCGATCGGTCGCCTTGATCTTGATTTATTTCTAGCACACACTTCACACTGTTTACAATAACTATTTATGATGACATCCATATTTTTGAAGTAATAAAAAGATCGGAGCTTTTCTGCTATTTGCTTACTTCCAATATGACCATAAAAATTATGGATCTTATCGACTAAATACCAGCCAAAGTTTTGGAAACGTAAATCCGTTTTCTATTATTTAATAACTTAAAATATATTTCACCATCTCGAATAGATTTCTCCGACGTTTTTAACTCCTCTTCATGAGCTTTCTGATCTTTTTTAATTTCTTCAATTTGTATAATATTCACCACTTTTAAACAATCATTTTCATTATGAAAACTTTCCAAAACTGGATTTCGGGATAAAGAATCAGCTTCCACATTATCTCTTCCTTCCTTGTAAACTACTTTAAAGTTGTATTGGGATAAATACAACATTAAATCACATATTGCCTCATCGGTTCTCGTTTTTGATTTTAAATTGACCAGTGGTTTATGATCAGATGTTACAGTGAATTCTCTACCTATCAAATAGTGTTGCCAATATAAAATTGCTTCTTTAATAGCCAGACAATCCAGATACATTATTTCCCTTTTACTCTGACCTGAAGTTAATTTTTTTGAAAAATATCCCACTGGGTGCAGAATTCCGTCTTCTTGAGGCTGTTTCAGGACAGCTCCTAAACCTACTCGGCTCGCATCTACTTCAATTACAATATCTTTATCAGGATCATAAAAGGCCAAAATCGGTTTGGAACACAAATATTCCTTAATTTCTTTAAAACTCTTCTCACATTCTTCTGTCCAATTAAATTTCATGCCTTTTTTCCACACACAATCGCGTTCTTTTTCCATCTTCTTTTTTGTAAGCCAATGTCACTGGACTAGCAAAAGGTGAATCTGATTCCTCAATTCGATCATTATCCATCAATTTAGAAATCTGGGTATCTATTTCTGCTTGATCTGGAATCGAGCACGTATATGGCTTTTTAGATACATATCGATCTTCTTTTAGTTTGATTTGGGCTTCACAAGATTTAACTGACCCGACATCAAATTTGTTTTTAGCAAAACATGTTTGATATTCATAAAGTAAATTAAATATTTTCTTCTGCTTATCTTCTGGCAAATAATTCAGGTCTAATTCCAATTTTTGTCATTCGGGTCTTCATAAAGTTTATTAAACTCTGATTTACAAAATTCATTTTCAACCTTTAATTTTTCTTTCTCTATATCCCCAGCAAAACTTTTCCTCTTTATCATATGTTTTTTAATGTTGCTGTCCATCGGTATGTTATCAGTTACCTTCTCAATGTTCTATCTATCAAATTTCATTAGATTTTAATTCGTTGTTACATGCTATTTTTTCGTCATTATATTCTTCTAGGCAATTCTCGTCTATACAAAAATTTTCTTCTTCATCCCAATACTTTTTTTGCAACGCCGTAGTACTGAATGGAACTGCAATTTTACGATAACTCCCTATTCTAGTCGTAGAATTCATACTACCTGTAACGGTTTTTTCCGTTATGTAAGGTTAAATTTGTCAATTGAGGAGGGAGCGCATACCATAGCACTTTATCGCTAGACAAAGCTACAAATTCAAACAGATCCTCAACTCCCTTTATAATGTGCAGATATAACCTCTTCTTCTCAACGGCCATCGTTACTGACAGTTAAACAATTTGTAATTCTTCTTCTAATTTAAATGAATCAGGAGTTAAACGATGCTAAAATAAAGTTTTAATTATTACAATTTGTATGACATAAAATAATCAATTGGATAACATACATAATTAACAATGAACCTACCTAAAATAAAGAATTGTTTAACAGTCCTTTGATTAGTGCATTTAACTAACATAACAGAGATATAACCTCCCTTGGTGAAATATTAACATAATTCTTGATTTTACATATATATATATATATACATATATCTATAAATAAGTTATAATTAGACTGATAAGCTTGCTTAAAATAATGGGGAAATAGAACAGAGTGATAGCAATGATAGCTGAGAACAAACTGTTTTATTATTATTTTTTATCTCCTAAAATCATATTACAGATGTTTATTTTTATTAATACTATTTAGATAGCCAACAGTTTATTTTCTAATTAGGTAATATACATCTAACTCCCTCCCTCCAGTTCCCACACCTGGAGGAACTCACGGAGGAATGAAATTAGAACTAGAACAAAAAGATATATACAGAATAACCAGAAAAATATGTAAACACTTATCTTAAAGTCTAAAACTAAACTAGAGTAGAACACAATATAGAGATTAAAAAAAAATTAACTAGCACAGTATGTGAGGAACAAATCGAAACATAGATGGGATACACTTGAAACAGAAACAAGATATATAAACACTAAGGAGCAAGCTGCTGCTCACCGCTGCCTGGCCCAAGGTCCGACACGACGTAAGGGATACGAAGTTCCTCCAGGTGTACCGTACGCGATCGAATAGGGTGATTGACATCCTTATAGTAGAAAGGTTATTTTCTCGGATCGTCGTTATCCGGTAAGGACTTTCGTAGCGGGCGGCTGACTAATTTTTTGCGGTTCTGAGGCGTCGATAGACAATCGTACCCAATGGTAATGGGCCTTTTTATATATCACTAGCCGATGATTCGCCTGATCCACCCTGGTATGCTTCTCACGGATCAATTTCTCCTGTACCCGTGCCGAAGTTTCTTGGCGGTCAGGTGAAGAAGCGCTCCTAATTCGAGGTTATTGACAGTTAAGAGATCACCGCCGTCGCCTTTGCCCGAAAACCAACTCAACCGGCGTTAATCCGGTGACAGTATCGATTGTATTATTATACGCTATCACTGCATAAGGCATGGCATCGTAAGGATCAAGGTTTCGCCCCAACTTGAGTAAGCGAATGTGCTCACCTAACGTGTTGCGCAGGCGTTCCACTGCGCCCCTCCCCTTGGTATGATGAGGAGTATTCAACCGCCAAGCGATGCTTAACTGTTTGCTTTTGCCAGTCCGAAACGATTTCATCCAGCACCCCGTAAGTCGCGCACCATTGCAATACCCCTCCCCAGACGGCCCCAGGCCTTTTTGCCTCTAAAGCATGGCCCATGGCTATTTTGCTGAATGTGTCTATCGCTGTTAACCTCGAATGCCCCTCATTGGAATATATATCGAGCTGTACAGACCGTAATGGTTCCGTCGCAGTAGGTGTGGCCACCTGTGTGGCTACAGGGGGTTGACGATCGTACTTTGCCTTCTGACAGACCTCGCATCGCGCGAAGCTATCGCGAACTGTATGGCTCACATATTTCCAGAAATACAGCCGTTTAAGAGCACACAGTGTTTCCTCGATTCCCCGGTGGGTCGTCTCGCCCTTATGATGGTCCGCCACAAGTCGGTTTTGAACAGCGAGATCTGGAATCGTTTCTACTTGGCGCAGGCATCGAATTAAGGGGTAGCCCATCCCTATTCTCTCTTGTCGCCACATTCGCTTTAATTTATCCGCTATCACTTTATTTCCGACGTAAACATAGCAGGTGCGACCAGGGTTATTGAATTCGACGAATATTTGTTCGAGAGTATTCTCGTCGATTGAAGCAGGAGTGCGAACGAGAATAACTGACAGCCCCTCATAGACAATAGCCTTCGATACCGTCCCCGGATCCTGCTTAGATTTTATAACGATCTGAAGCTTTCTATAATTGATAATTTCGTCTACCTCCGGCAACTCCTGCGGCCTATCCGTCGACGTTGCATTCTCCTCTGACTCACTCTGGACTAGAGGAATATCGGACCCGTTTTCTGCCCATTCGCGTAGATACGATTCGCCGTGGTTAGTCTCGTCCTCTGTCGCGTTCACTACTAAATCCCGGGACAACCAGCCGGCGACCGCATTTTCAACCCCTTTCTTGTGGACAGTATAAAAGTTATACGCCGCAAGTCGCTCTTTCCATCTAGATACACGCGCAGAAGACTCCTTAAGTGTCCCTAGATAGAGAAGGGGCTTATGATCAGTGACCAATTCAAAATTCTTGCCGTAAACATAAGGACGAAAATATTCAACAGCCCTAACAACCGCTAAGAGTTCGCGCTATAGCGTTGCTCAGCCCCGTTCAGTTTACGACCCCCATAAGCGACTGGTGTCTCGCCCTCCTCAAAATTCTTGGAAAGCACGGCTCCAATAGCAACCGCGCTAGCGTCAGTTGTTATTTTAAAAAGTTCAGTTGAAATCGGGGAACGCAAGTAACGGCCGTGTGGTTAGGATCTCTCTATATTTTTTAATGCTAGATAGCTGAACGGGACCCAGATAGAAACGTTTCCCTTTTTTTCAATATTTCGGTTAACGGATGGGTCAGTTCTGCTGTACCTGGGATGAATTTTCGATAATAATTTATCATACTTAGAAACCTCCGCACTCCGCGAACATTCTTAGGTAACGGGGCTTCCTCGATAGCTTTTACCCGCTCTTGATCCGGTTGAATCCCGTTTTGAGAAATTACGTGCCCCAAAAAGCGAATCTATCGTAGTCTGAAGCGAGATTATTCCTGAGATAACTTTAAACCGAATTCTCGAGCCCTGTTAAATATTTGCTTCAAGTGGTTGATGTGATCCCGTTCGGTTTTACTAAAAACAATAAGATCGTCCATGTAGACCTGGGAGAAGTCTTCTCCTAAACCTTTCTGGAACTCGTCCATGAGACGCTGGAAAGTTAACGGGGCCCGCTTACGTCGAAACTAATTCGTAGTGGCCTCGTTCCCAGGAGAACGCCGTTTTGCTATGTCCTCTTCGGCCATACGAACCTGGTGGTATCCACTCTAAGGTCTAGGGTACTAAAAATTGTCGCCCCTGACAACCGGTTTAATATGTCCTTCACCCGCGGGAGAGGGTACCTTTCGTCTTTCGGCGCCTCGTTCAATTTCCGAAAGTCGACTACTAAGCTGTTGCGTTTCGCAGTTACATCCGGTTCAATTTGCTTCTTCTCTACCACCGATAAAGGACTATTAATTGGTCGAATTATATCCTGGGTGAGGAGTTCGTCAAGTTGCGCTCTAATAATATCGCGTATGGCTTGAGGGTACCGCCTGTCCTTCACATATATAGGGGTCTCTAATTTTAGGTTAATTCTGTGGACCGTTCTTCCAGTGGTCGGCAAAAACTCGTTTTCTTTGTAAAACAAATCCCCATTGCGCTCCACTAATCGATCAATGCTCGGCTTTTCGCATTATACGGCCCCTATTTCGATTCCTTCGTTACCCCCCCCCCCTCCATCGAAATTTGAAAAGTGCGCTTCCCTATTCTGTAACTCCACGTCTTATGACCGAATATTAACCGAAGGCCAGCTCGCTGAAAAATATCGCATCCTATAATTAGATCATAGCCGGTCATCATTGTTTCAATTATATGCATTTGCAATTATCTGCCACTAACAGTCGAGATTACGCAGGTACATGGTTTGCTTTCGCCAGAAACACCCAATTTCTTTGCACCCCTCCTACTCATCAGCTAATTCGTGCTCCCCGTATCAATCAAAAATTTTACTCCCGACTCACTTAAACTCGCCACGGGCAACCTGGTTCCTCGTCCTTTTTTCGCGGTATCATAAATAACTAACTCTGTCGATCGGTTGCCCACCCATTGGTCGTACCCTCAGTCCCAAAAGAGCCGCCGCGTGGCTCTTTCCGTTCCTGAAGAACCTCCTCGCCTAGGTTTCCCACTATTCACCTCGTGATTCGCCTGGACCTGGCTGCTCTGCTCAGATTGGAGACTCGTCTCCTGACGATTCATCGCTGGTGTAGCCTCTGCTGCTCCTTCTACCAGTACACCTGCCGTTCCAATCCAGGTTGTTAACCTCCATTGGCTCAGGTCGCATTCATAACACCTCATGAGGTTGCACTGGGCTTTCTGGGGGTTCCGGTTGTTGGTAATCTGTCTGGGCGGACTCCGCTGACCTTTCTTCTTAGATCTCACATCGATCCACTCTGGTTCTGACCTCTCGAACTGTGCGTCACTCCGTTCTCTAGCGTCGATGAGTTCGTGGACACATTCAGAGAAATTTCGGTCTCTTAGAAGTGAGCCTGGGCGGTCCAAGTAGTGGTTAAATTCATCTTCTGGGTGTCCTCCGCTTGCCCGAAAATTTCAACCATTTTTTCTATCAGCCTGTTATACAATAACAGGAGCTTCTCAGCAAATTCACCCTCTGATTCCCCTTGATTACGACTGAAAAGGTAAAATATGTCCTCTTCAGGAGTCCACCTACCTCTGCCATAGAGCTTCTTTAGCCTTACCTATAGCGATTCCCAAGAGTGTGTCAGATCGCCTTGTATGGCATTTAAAACTCGCCTGGAGATGCGTCCGATTAGTGAGGCTTCGAGTAATCTGACATCATCATCTTCCAAGATACCCACAGCCTGACGAGATTCTATAAGGTTTTTTATTTGATCGCCTCCTTTAATAAAATGTTCTAGCTCACCTATGACTCCTGTGAATGGTTCAAGCTGGCCTATCACTTCATGGACAAATGCCGAGTTTTGTGTCCTTCTTTTCAGCAACTTGATATGCTCCATCTCATTAGCCTTGACTCATTAGCGTCCTCTCCTCTGCCACCATAACCAGTAATTTGGCCTCACGTTTTTCACCCGCTTCTGCCATTATTGTTTGTGTGCCTAGAAGGTACTAAACATAGATAGGAGGGACTAAACAGAGTCCCGGGTTTCAGCACCAGTTAAAATTAGACTGAAAGGCTTGCTTAAAATAATAGGGAAATAGAACAGAGTTATAACAATGATAGCTCAGAACAAAATGTTTTATTATTTTTTATCTCCTAAAATCATATTACAGATGTTTTTATTAATACTATTTAGATAGCCTAAATATTACACAGTTTATTTTCTAATTAGGTAATATACATTTAACTTATATGTATATGTGTGTATTATATATATATATATATATATATATATATATATATATATATTTATTTATTTATTTATTTATATATATTGATGATAACTCAAATATTACTAACTTGTTAACTGAGGAATTCTCCTTAACCCATTTAGTAGTAAAATAATTTTATAAAAATTTGGAAAATTCTTTTCATCTCATTACTTAATTTTTATTAATCCTACAATCTTTTGCCCTTTCTCAATGAAATAAATGATAATTGATTAAAATTGTTATATACTATTAAAGTAATTTTATATGTTTGATTTTCTTTATTAATTTGTTTCTCCTACAGATATCATTGAAGATTTTATCACTTCTAATACTAATTTGGGAATAGAAAGTTGTGAAGCAGGTGATGAAACAAAGGAACTTCTTCCATGCAGTGCCTCTCTATCATCATCATTCAATGAGATTCATGTAAACTTTTCTTGCTTTAAAAAAAAGAATTATCATTGCATGTTATTATTGCTATAAATGATTTGATAATTTAATTACTATGCTGGTATAGTGTTACTGTCCTAAATTCTGAATTTACCTTGGCCTTGTCAACAGTATTAAGGTTTGGTGAACTTATAAGCTTAAGAGTGCCCAAAGATGCTAGAATATATCTATTGGTACAGGTATAGGTGATTAACTAGTCTGACGGGTGTAATCTTTGATCATTTTTGCTTTCCAAACTTATAATGGTATCTTTAGATTGCAGTCTTGTGCTGCTCTGAGTGAGAATACCAAGATTAATTTTTCGGGAGTGTCTCATAATAGGTATTGACTGACCCAGGTGGTAATGAAATCTTCACTGTTCTAGCCTGGGCATTCTGACCATGTTGGGCCATCTCGGCTTTCAAACTCATCCTATAAAGATATTAGCAGCTCTATTAATTAAATTATGTTATAATATGCTACATATACTCCTTAAGGCTTCCACGGACTAAATAATTTTTATATTCATAGTTGTTTTCTGTTTTCGACCATGTTTTCAGTTTCTTCAACAATGTTTCACTAGACATGTGCTCGACCTGCAACCGGCTTCTGGAGGATTTTGAGTAAGAATGAAGATATTTCTCTGTGTCCTAGTATTTATACCCGATGAAGTCACCCAATCCCTTGATTTTGATTGGCTGTCGGTCGCATTTCGGGTTTGGTCTTCTGATTTCTTGTCATTATTGTCAGTATGTACGGGAGCCATAATTTATTAAGCTTGTAACCATCCTCTCTATTGAAGTTTTCTGGATGTATTGTTTTTTCCATGGCTTCTCAAATTTTTCTTTCTTAATTTTCTAAAATTGGTTTAGTACATTTACCAAATAAATAAATGCATACTTACATCTTCGGCACTACAGCCCAGTTTGGGCCCTACCCTCAAAAGTAATCATACCCACTCTTCTCTATTCCTCGCCTTCACCCGCCAACCTAATGCTCCCAGCTCACTACATCTATACCAACTTGGTCTAACCATCTTATTAGGGTCTTCCTCTCTTCCTTTTACCCACCAGTGCATAGCTCATGATTCTCTTGGGGATACTGTTATCTGCCATCCTTTGAACGTGTCTGTCCAACGAAGCTTGTTGATCTGAATAAATCTCACTATTACTGGGCAGAGATGGGCAAAATTGCATTTGGAAATACGAATACGAATGCATTCAGGAATATCGGGTTTTGTAAATACGAATATGAATGCATTCGTATTTAAAAAAAAAAAAAAAATACAAATACGAATATAATCACTGATGTGTATAGGTATATGCCCATATTTCACAGGTGTAAAAAAAATGCAGTCGTATTTCACAGGTATGCAAAGGAATATGGTCGTATTTCACAGGTATGCAAAGGAATATGGTCGTATTCCACTGGTGTAAAAACGAACATGGGCCATATTCCATTCCTGTACAAGTGAATATGTACGCATTTGCAGGCATGAATCCGAATACGGTTGTATTATATCTTATATTAAATGCCATAAAATTTAATAATTATGAATTTTTTTTTTTTATATGATTCAAATATTGTTTCAATAACTTCTTTAAATACGAATATCTATTGATTTACATATATCAACTCTCATACAGTTCTTTTCTCTATAATGAATTAATTTAACAAATATTTCTTAAAATTTATTAATTTTGGAAAATAAAAAAAACATTAATGCAGTAATGCATTTATAAATTATATTAAAACAAAGAAATATTATCTGTTTGATATATTTGTCTTGAGCTTAAAATGTATATTGAAAGTATTTTATAAAAAATGTAATTTATTAAAATATATTCAGTAAATAATTTAATATTTCAAACCAACTATCTGAAAATAAAAAATATACATTCAAGAATAGGTAAAATGTTGAATTTTAAGCATTTACAGTGAACTGTTTAGATACTTATGTAACATTCAAAGCTGTAGATTGAGAGTAGATAAGTGCAAAAAACTGTAATTATTATCATATATACTATATTATAAAGTTATTATTAATTTAATGTTACTAGTAATTTGATCTAAAATAAATGCTTCCAATGAAATTCCGTATAATTATTTTTTTAATGTTAACTTTGTTTGAAGATAAGAAGTAATATCAAGCCGCTTTGAACTAGGCATCGGGAATTTTACCATCATACCTGCCCTGCGACTTTGAGCCTCTACCTTTTCGTAATATAGTGCCCCTAGGACATTTAACCAATAACTGATTTTAACGTCAACTGTCTGAGCCTATTAAAAGAGGCTAAATATGTGACAAACTTCTTAAGAAATATTGCAATACTCAAAAGCAGAAGGAAGTACCTTAATGAATTTAAAGAACTTTCACAATAGAGTGAAAAAAAAATCTAAATGGACTGGGAATACCCTTTGCCGTAGAGGCATTTTTAGAAAATAATTCATGACCCTGTTTCTTTTTTCTATGATAATAAATTTAGTATGTCCTAAAACATTGAAAAGGTTTAAAAATAATAATAAAATTAATTGGTTATAATGAAGTGAAGTAAAGCGCGAATAAAAATGAATATGAAACAATTATTAATATTTATATTAATAATTGTTACATATTCACTTTCAAATCTATGGATTTAAGTTTATTTTGATGAAATAAAAAAGGACCTCATGTATCGTTAATTTTGTTTATTAATTTAATTTTTACGAGGGAGGCAAGGAATTTCTTTAATTTTATGAATGTCTTGCTTCGTGTTTTCAACATGTCAACAATTAAATTATACGAACCTATATGTTATATGTTACCTGAACTGAAGTGATGAATTTGAAATTTCATAAATAACTTCTATATAAAATTAACTACACATATTTTTTTTTATGAAGGTCCTTAGGTATTAAAAAAATGTGCCTAACTAATGGAGTATGATGAATTAAAGAAAAGAGCGGATGAAGGTGCTAGCTAGTAGTTTTATTCAATATTCATTGTAAAATTTAAATTTATAGCTTACACCTTCATCTACTCCTAGTTTTTTTTTTTTTATTAATATTTTTTAAATTTAAATTTATAATAATACAATCTTATATTTAGTTACATATTTGATTAAGGATATATACATAAGTACTTTTATTCACACTTTTCTTCAGTTCATTGTGACTCATTAGTTACTAAATATTTTAAAACTTTCAATGTTTCGGAAAAATTCCTAACTCCTTTTCTTTGAAAATAGAAACATGATCATGAAAAACCAATGGGTCATTCCATACCTGGGGTACCTAAACACTTGCTTAAAATTCAACATTTTACCTATTCTCGAATGTATATTTTTTATTTTCAGATAGTTGGTTTGAAATTTTAAAATATTTACTGAAATTTACTTTCAGTATACATTTTAAGCTCAATATATCAAACGGATAATATTTCTTTTTTTTTTATAGGATTTATATATGCATTACTGCATTAATGTTTTTCATTTTCCACAAATTAATTAATTTTAAGAAATATTTGTTAAATTAATTCATTATAGATAAAAGAACTGTATGAGAGTTGATATATGTAAATCAATAGATATTCATATTTAAAGAAGTTATTGCAACAATATTTGAATCATATTAAAAAAAAATTTATAAATATTAAATTTTATGGCATTTAATATAAGATATAATACAACCGTATTCGTTTTTACACCAGTGGAATACGACCATATTTTTTTTACACCTGTGAAATACAGGCGTATACCTATCCACATCAGTGAATATATTTGTATTCTTATTTTTTTTTTAAATATGAATGCATTCGTATTTGTATTTCCGAATGTTATTTTGCCCATCTCTGCTGTTGGGACATCCCTATACTTGTAATACAATTCCTGATTGTGTCTGATTCTCCAGAGGCCATTTTCCCATGTGGGCCCATAGATCTTTCTAAGTATTCTTTTTCTGAATACACCAATCTTTTGTTCGTCTGCCTCCCTTAGCACCCAGGATTCACAGCCATAAGTCAGTATGGGTCTGATCAAGGTTTTGTAGAATGTAGCCTTTGTATCTCTTATCAATTTTTTGGTTTCAAAAAGTTTAATTAGACCATAATAACCGCTCGTAGCAGCTAAAATTCTCTTCTCTATTTCCTTGGAGAAATTATTCTTGGCATCTACAAATGATCCAAGATACACAAATCCTCGAACTGTTTTCAGTTTGTATCCTTTTATCTCAATGGATGGTTCATGTAACTCAGTACCTGCAACCATAATGAAGTATTGGGTTGATGCAAAATTAATGCAGGTTTCCTCTATTGCAATATCTTAATTCCAATTTGTAAACAAAGCTAATCCTAACATTGATCATTATTATACCAAAACAAACCTTATCTAATACCCTCTCTTTCACCATGAATTTGTTTAGTAAAATCGTTTTGTTCAGTGTGTTCAAAGGTCTTGAATCGAAAATGTCAAAGTGCGATTTTCGTCAAATTTATTTTTACGAATTTAAATTAGGGCGCAGCGCTGCGCAAACGGCTCGTAATATTAATGAAGTGTGGGGTCAGGGGGCTATTAATGAGTGCACGGTGCAGCGTTGGTTCCAGAAGTTTCGCAGAGGAGATTTCGACCTCGAAGACAAGGAAGGTCGGGGCCGTCATCTTGATCTGGACAACGACCAGCTGAGGTCAAAAGTGGAAGAAGACCCAACCAAAACCACACGAGAAATGGCGGCGGAACTCGGAACTCAAAAATTGCAACGTCTTTGCCCAGCATTGATGAATCGGAAGGGGCCGATCCTGCTCCACGATAACGCCAGACCACACGTTGCACAACCAACGCTTCGACGACTGCACGAGTTGGGCTACGAAGTTCTCCAACATCCGCCTTATTCACCTGACCTCTCTCCTACAGACTTCCACTTTTTCAGGCATCTGGAAAAAATTTTCAAAACCAGTACGACATTGAAAATTCTTTTCGTGATTTCATTGAGTCCAGGGATTCGGATTTTTTTTCTGGTGGAATAAGAAAGCTTGTTGAACGTTGGCAAAAGTGCATTGATTCAGATGGAAATTATTTTGATTAAATATATATGGTTAAAGTAAAGATATGGCGTATTTACAATACCTACTAAAAACCTGCATTAATTTTGCATCAACCCAATATATGGATTTATTTATGACAAGTCCCACTGTTTTAGTGGATCGCTTCAAAGCTTTAAAAGCCTTTTTTATGCCCGATTCTGACTTATTGATTATATCAATGTCATCCGCATACGCTAGCAGGTGAATGCCTTTATTGAAAATATGTCCGCCGGTTTGAATTTGAGAATCTTTTATCACTTTCTCCTGAGCTATGTTGAATATAAGGCATGCCAGGGAGTCTCCCTGCTTCAATCCATTCCTTGTTTGTATGGGATCTGATAGTTTGGATTATATCCTAATTAGACATTTAGTGTTGGAGATAACTATTCTTACCACATGGATCAGTTTGGGGGGTATATTAAAAATTCCGTCTTCCTTGGTTTCAGGATTGGTCTTGGGGTGAAGATGTGAACATTTACCAATATGCATTGTGTAATTTGTGCTCTCCATGTGTGTTTTGCTTTGCTGTCCATCTTCATTACACTCCTGATATTTTCTTTGAGCCTTGTGAATATTAGTTGTTCTATTTTCCCAATATATTCTTTTCTGCAGGAACATGGTATGCTGTAGATACCTGATGCCTTCCTGTATCAGGGTCCCAAATGGTTACCTTTCTTCTTAATCTTTACGGGGATTCTTTCAGAAAGGGGATGGTTCCTTAATATTTAATTTACATTGTGAACACTATATAAATACCATTAATAGGATTGAGTAACTCTAACATTTCTTTTCTCTGAGCCGTGGACATAGGGGTCATCCGCATACCAGAACCAGCATAACGGTTTTAGTCTTCCTGTCTCCAATCCTCTCTTTTCAAAATCTTCCATAAATATTTGTATTGGATCAGCAGTATACAAAGCAGAAAAATATATTACCAAGAAGGTCAAACCTCTCATAGGAAAATAATGAACAAAAAATCCATTGAGAGTGTATCTTCCAATCAGATAAAAGAAAAAAATATGCTGGTGAGCTTTGATGTCAAGTCTCTGTTCACCAAAGTTAATATTAAAGATGCCATCAAACTTCTCGAAAAGATATTCTACCAGGAAAAAAAAGGCCGCCTGAAATTAGCCTAAAACTTTACCTTTAATAGAAAATACTTCAGGATGATAAAACGTAAAAGCATGGGATCTCCTTCAAGTCAAGTCAATTATTTTGAAAAGAGAGCATTACATACTTAAGGACTAAAACTGTCATAATGGTTCTGGTATGTGGATGACACCTTTGTCATTTGGCCTCATGGAAAAGAAATGTAAGAGTTCCTCAATCATATTAACGGTAAGTGTTTATGAATGTAGGCCTGGGACATTCCAGGGTAAATAGAGATGGGCTGGATGTTTATAAATGACTGTGAACTGCATATGAAATAATGGATATATTGAACTATTATG
The DNA here is from genome assembly GCA_023052935.1 of Piezodorus guildinii. NCBI lineage: Eukaryota > Metazoa > Arthropoda > Insecta > Hemiptera > Pentatomidae > Piezodorus > Piezodorus guildinii. The sequence continues at coordinate 162,248,638 of CM041295.1, read as the reverse complement.
GTTACAACATAATCTATGGAAAATTAAGTATAATGAGGGTTAATAGTTTAGTGATTTTGAATATATAACTTTTGTTAAACATAATTATGACTATTGATAAACATATTTGGTTTGGCCGATGAGGTGGCCAATGTGAAATAGCTACATTATAATATTGGCTATATTGATCGATGTGGTAGGCCTGAGGGGTTCCAGGATACTCCTAATCATAATTATTAATAGAGATGGGCTGGATGTTTATAAATGACTGTGGACTGTACATGAAATCTTGTACATATATGTACTTGTATATTGAAGTCTTGGAGTCAAAAACAACAGAAAACGAAGATATAGAAGAAATTAAGAAAGCAAGCATCCACTACATTAGCACCACAAAAAAGATCTTAAAGGTACATAAAAAGTAAAAAATTAATATGATATATAAATAATAATAATAGGTTTAGCGAACCCGAAGGTTCGATGCCGATACCACCAAATTCCGCCTACACAGACTCGTCCAATGTTCACCATTCAAACCCAAGCCCCCGAGATCAGCCTTAAAGTAATCCTCCCATCGACGCTTTGGCCTGCCTTTCGGACGCCTACCAGTCGGATCAGCGAATACCAACTTTCTCGGATCCGTTCCTCATCGAGCCCAACAACTTTACTCGCCCATTTGAGTCTCCGCAATGCTATCAACTCAATTATATTCACAGGATACAAGTTCCGCAATGATATATAAAACCTATCAAAAATCAAACAAGTTGTTATCTAATTCCAAAGATGGACCAGGTCTGAAGACAACATGTTTCTACAGCATACTATGTTCCTGTAGAAAAAAAAAAATTGTACAATCAGGATGGCTTATATCCACAAGTCAGAAATGTAAGAGTTACCCAATCATATTAATGGTATTTATATAGTGTTCACAATGTAAATTAAAGATTAAGGAACCATCCTCTTTCTGAAGGTAAAGATTGAGAAGAAAGGAAACCATTTGAGACCCTGATACAGGAAGGCATCAGGTATCGTCAGCAAACCATGTTCCTGTGGAAAAGAATATATTGGGAAAATAGAATAACTTATATTCACAAGGCTCAAAGAACATATCAGGAGTGTAATGTACATGGAAAGCAAAACATTGGCAATGTCAGTAAATTTTGAGAACACAAATGTGCTGAATACATGCAAATTCGTGACAGAAAGAAAAATATGAGAAGCCATATAAATAACAAATCATACAGAACACAATGTGCATAAATCCCAGGTTATAGAGAAACATCCCCTTCTTTATGCAGAATCCTAATGTACCAGGCAGTATGTCTGGTAAAACTTAAGTGAAAAAACTAGAAACTATGTCAAAACCAGAGAACGACTAAGAAGCTTAATATGTATTTATATATATATATATATATATATATATATATATATATATATATATATATATATATATATATATATATATATATTATGCTTATTTTTTAAAAATATTCTTTTAAGAAAAAATTAATTCACACAATATTTACTTAATTATAACTCATTTTACTCTCAGGGTATAGTATGGGTTCTTGACAATCAGGCACATAATTTTATATAACTTTTTAATTATAATAACAACTTACAAACAATATGCAGGCTAACCAAGATCCCTCTTCATATTCAGCAGCAGCTCCTTCCTCTCTCAGGTCATAACTTGAACTCAAAACTGACTGACAAAACTAACTGACCCTCCAGGTATAAAGATTGGCACATCCCTGTATTGATTAAATAAATTTACAATAGTAACAAACAATTATAGGAGATGGACAAACCTATTTTCTGATTATTTAAAACTTTTAACCTATCAAATAACACCTGTGGTTTATTTTGGGGACTTGAGACACTTATTAAAGTTCTAAAAGTTAAGCATTTGCCCATGGGTTTCACATCACAAATCTGATCTTTGATATTGCTATAAAATAACACCTGGGGTTTATTTTGGAGACTTGATGCACTAATTAAAGTTCTGAAAGTGAAGCATTTTCCATTGGATTTCACATCACAAATTTCATCTTCTTTGATGTTTACACTTTCCTTCACATCAATAGAACTAGTTATTACAGTCTTGTCCTGGATCTCTTCAATACCATTGGGATGTGTTTGATAAAGCTTCTTCTTTACAAATAGGAGGTACTGTTTCTGTTGTAAACTCCTGACTCTCTTGGTCTGTAGGCTCTTTATTCTTGTTTTCTTCATCTTTAGTGGAGATTCTTTTCTGGGAATCAATTTTTATTTCTGTTGTAATAATTGTACAGGTTTCTAATACTCCTGTTCCAAATTTATCTATCTTTTGTTCCAATTTTTCCATCATCATCATCATTTGCTTGAACATTTCTACCTTATCTGAATAACTCTCTATGGGCTTTAGACTGTTATTTACTTTTCCTTGGTCCTCCATATTGTTTTCTCACAATTAACACAAATAACACTTAAAAAACTTATTAAAATATAAACTGTGCACTGATTGTCATGGTCTTAATATTTAACAAATTAAGCCACACCTAGTTGGGAGCCAAATTATATAATATACTTATTTTTTTTTAGATTATTCTTTTAAGGAAAAATCATTTCACGCAATATTTACTTAATTATAACTCAATTACTCTCAGGGTATGGTATGGGTTCTTGACAATCAGGCACATTTTTATTATTTAACTTTTTAATTATAATAATAACTTACAAACTAACCTGCCAGGGACCTTTCTTCTACCTGTGCTATTACCTGGGGTGTCCCTTGCATCCAAAATGGAAGCTATGTTTGTAAACAAACAACCAAACAGGATCTGTTTTTAAAATTTAAATTTCATTTTTATCCTATTGTTAGCCTGCCTAACACAATAATAAATAAATAAATACCATAATTATAAAAAATGGGTATATTACAATATATATGCTATGACCTAACTTGTCAAAACCTTGTAAAATAAAATGAATAGTAAAGTTAATTTTCCCGACTTTAAGAAATTTATCTTCACCTAAAGTTAAGAAAAATATATGAAAGGTTATTATTAGCTCTGTGTTAGGAGATGTCTTATTGAAGTCATTAATTGTTTTGAAGGACAGGACTGTGGCAACCATTTGTGGTAGTTAACAAACTAAGCATGTCTATCCGTGCCAACGAGATAGTATAATCATCATATTTTTTTTTGTGTGGATATTTTGATTTTTAAGTTAAGAACTCCATCTGCTAATTATGCTATAACTTTAAAGCTAGTAAGAAGAAAAGATTTAATTCTAAAAGTGTAGCTCAGCTGTAATGGTTAAATAAACATTTATAATATATATCACTTTTTTAATAATTCATACATTCATCGCGGTTTTTTATTCATCAACCACTAAAAAACATTTTGCTTGCTATTTATTTGGTCTTAGGATATACTAAATATAAATTTAAATATAAACTAAAGCTTACTATAAATTAAATTAAATAAATTTAAAGGATATTATAATTTTTTTTATATTTATTTATTATAGAGATATTTACAACTGTACTAACACAAAAAATACATCAAGTAAATGTGAACAAATATTATAAATATAAATTTAAAAAAATTGTTAAAACTTATTAAAAATGCTAATGACCAAATCATTTTTCTTACTGTATATTTCATAAAATATAGCATTTCGAAGTCAAATGTAACTTTTTCCATTTCAAATGTAACCTTTTCCAAGTCAAATGTAACCCTTTCCATTTCAAATGTCACCTTTTCCAAAGCAATTGTCACCTTTTTCTTCACTTCTAGCCTTAAATATTCCGTTTTATTTATTGAAAAATAATTAGTTTAATTAAAATTATGACTTTTTTAATAATTTTGGCATATTCTATCGCCATTTTTTTTATTTTTAGATATTTGATATCAAGTTCTGTTTTTTACGATCTAATATTTTAAATAATTAATTATCGTCTATTTAGTTTTAAGATAGTTATTGATTTTGAGTTTTTAGAGGGGAGGGGTAGATTTTAGGAATAATTAATGTGTTTTCGGGTATTATAATTACGTTTTTCGAGCTGTATTTTTCATCGCTCGCGTGCATGTCAACTCGCATTAACTTTAATGTTTTTATTGATACAGGGGTTGATAATTGTGTTTTCGGGTCTTATAATTATGTTTTTTGAGTTTTATTTTTTTGTCGCTCCCGCGCATTTTTACTCGAATTTATTTATGTTTTTTATTGATATAGGGATTAATTAATGTGCTTTCGGGTGGTTATGATTACGTTTTTTGAGCTGTATTTTTTATGGCTCTCAGACCTTTATTGTTCTTCAGGAGTAAGGACAGTGATTTTTGGATAATGGAGCTTCCAAGCCATTGGGAAAGGGTAATCACTAACGGTGGTAACTATTTAGTAGATTAAATAAATAAGTTTTAAGCTATTCATCAATTTTAATTTTTGTCCAAATTTCTCTACGTACTTTCCGGAGAACCCAAAACAAAGTTTCCTGTCAATTTAATAATTAAAAAATGACAGTGCAATAAGATTTTGAGGAAAAAAAGTGTCCAATTCATTAAAAACATTTATTGCATACTGCAATAATTGAACTTACAAGTATTATGGAATTCACTGTGTGACTTGTTGGAATTTTAAAAATTACATATTGTCTTTGTTGATTACAAGATAAGATCATCTGATATTTTAAATTTTATTTAGAGGCTAATCATGTTAATGGATAAGGGAAAACCTGTTTCACACTCTCATATCCTCTACAGTTGACAAATTTAAGACAATCTGTATCCAGTTACAAGAAATTGACGAAAAAAAACTATTAAAAGAACTTTATGTCCTCTCTTGGGATTATATACTCATTTTAGGTGAGAATAGAAAAAAAGTGTATTTTTTAATTATGTGAATTTTATATATTCCTTTTTTTATTATTATTTATTTTTATATGTATCTTTGTCATTTTCAGTTTGTAATTATAATGGCATAATTTCCGATATTTTCTTGACCCAAATGGTGAATTTTTGGAAGGAAAATCATTATGGCAACAATGAAGAAAGAATATTATGTCCTCGTACAATAAAAGAATCATCTGTTAAAACTAAGGATTCACAGGCATTAATTGCTAAAAATTTAGCAAAGTTGATGCTAGTTAATTTGAAGCATGAAATGATAACATCTGAAAGTTTTGAGACACAAAATGTAGCTGTTCTCCGCCATAATTGGGCTAAGGTCCTTTGTTTATTAATTTGATATAGTATTGGCTATCATAGAGCAAGGTGCACCCTGGTGTGTTGAGTTAACTACATTGGTGAACATTCTGTCTGACAAAAAAAAATTGTTGATCATACTAGATGTTTTTGTGAGCTCTTACAGATAAGTACTAGATCACTCAGCTCTAGTTTTGATCTTTAATAACTCTCTTTCCCTGATTATTCAATAATAATAATAACGGTTGAACACAAAGAAAAAAAAAGAAAGAAAGATTGCTATAAAACAAATTAATTTGTATTAAATTATATTTAAAATAACCTTATAATGGAAGAATAAAAATTCAATATAAAATATACCATATTTCTCATTCCCATATTACTTAACTATTTTAAATTATTTATATTATAATACAATATATGAGACGTTGATTTTCCGAATGTACTAAAATTCATGTTTTACAAATTTTCTATTTTGACATATTTTTGTTCTAATCATTTAGTTTTATCGAAAATTTTTATAATTTTTCACTTAAAATACTCACAAGATCTACAAAAAGTTTTTGAAAAGTTCAGTTTTTTCCAAAATATACTTGTTATACATTTGAATTCATTCCATACATATACATAAACGTTTTAACATAAGGAAAGAAACAATCCTGGATCTTTAAGTCTCTCATTTATAGTAATTAAATGAGAGACTTTAACATTTCCTATAAAATATCCTAAAATAGGTATAGCATCTTTTGCACCTCACTCTGTGATAGCAAAGTAAAAATTATAACAGTTTGGTCTTCAAGTAGTACATATAAAAAAATCACAAGTAGTAATTTCATTATTAAATTTTATTTTAGGTGGAGCTGCTCTTTATCAAAATGTATATGATCACATTGTGTGAATACATAAAGTCTGCTTCAGTTATTGGTAGTCCACGTTTATTGAGCATGTTGGAATGCATTATTGACAGTGTTGATGATATACTTAGTTTAGAAAGTTAACAATGAATATTTGTTGTTGTTATTTTAATAAAAAAGTATTATTTATTTATTTAATGGTTTCCTCAATTTTCTGCTTTTTAAATTATTAATAGTATTTACTATAGATTATTTGTAATTTAAAAAATACTTCTTGCTATCACAGATCTGCTTATGGAAAATGGTGAACTGCTTCAACAGGTTTGCCGTCTCAAAACATCTGTACATCTTTTTCATGACTGGACTCTAAAGTAATATCTTGATTTTGGCAGTATTAATTGTCGTACTTAAGATGAGGACTAAGTCAGTCGCTCTGCTCCCTTTTGATGTGGAACGGAGATGAAAGCAGCTTCAGATCATCAAAAGCTATAGAATATTCCTAGCCCCATCCCATTATCGCTTGTTATGTTTCTCAGGACAAATATGTGGTCTTGCATCTATCTACCATATCTAAATCCAGCTTGTTCCATCTCTACTTGTCTCTCAATCATTCTTCTTAGTCTTGTTAACATAATAAATTTGTATATCATATATAAAATTGAGAGAACAATGGCCTATAGTTTTTTGCATTCAGTTGGGCTGCCCTTCTTGTGGATGGGGATTATGACACTGAAGCCTCAATTCTCAGGTCCTCTTTCTACATTTCTTTAAAAAGCCCTTGGAGTGCCTTCAGCAGTTCTTGGCCATTATATGTGATGAAATTGGGGTTAATGCCACCCCTCTCTGAAGCTTTTTCTACCTCCATTCTTTCAAATGCCTCCTAGATAGTTTTACCATTAGAATTAATTTGAGGGGTAATGTATTCTTTATTAAAGAGCTCCCCAAAGTGGTCTTTCCATCTGCAAAGGATCTGTTTCCGAAATTAAGTTTCCATTCTTGTCATTGGTATTTCAAATAGAATTCTAATGTTTTTGGTTTTTAGGGACTTGGAAATAACATAGATTCAAAACAGTCACTATTTTCTTTCACCTGATGCTGTCTTCATATGAACTCAACTCTGGTTTCAAAGATCTTGCCATTCCCCTATGTCTCTTGTTCCTCCATTTAGCACTACCCCACATTCTCTCAACTGTTTGTGTATGAACTTCTTTATCAAGACCAATAAAATTGTATTTTGATTAACCTTAGCATGTAGGAATCCTTCTTTTATTTATTACTATTTACCTTTCTCACTGTCAGAATAAATTGTGCTACCATCTGCAATGTTTTCAATAACTTTATCAAGAAGGGTAGAGCCAGTTATATAACAGTGACAACAAAGGAATCTTTTGTTTCTCTGCATATACCACTAAACACCCACATACTCGACGACAATTATTTTTGCGTTTAGTAAACAAACTTTCATTAATTTCCACAATACAATTGGTCCACCTATCTGATTATTTAATTAACTTTCTATGTCCAAGATACGTAATTCACGCATGTAATTATTCCAGGTTATAACAGTTTTATGCGATAAAGCAAGATGTTTTTTTTTCAAAATTTAACCGTTGTCAGCTCTTCACACCAGCAGTATATGAATGATAAAGCTGGACAAAATGGAATCTTGCTCAACCTAAACCAGGTGTCCCACTTGCTGATCACACGGTCTTAAATTAAATTTCCAAAAGTTACGTTTACCAAAATATAGTTTCATGTCATAGGCATTGCTACATGTACGTTTTTTAGGTAAAATATTTCGCTCTTGAAGAAATTAAATTGCATCTTGTTCTGTTTTTGGCAAATCCCAAATACGCATTTACGTAGCACTAAAAATGTGGTAAAAAATCAGCAGACAACAAGGAAACGAAAGATAATCTCTAAGCGAATAACTAGATGGCTCTTTGTTTACGCATTAGGAGAATTTCTGCTGCAGTGACGCTAATTCGTAAGTACCGCTTAACTATTCACATGAATCTCTTGGCACTCTCCCGATAATCTTTATCAGAAGTTTTGCCAAATTCTTCTTTTTGCTTCTTGCACTACTTTCTTATGCTCATTCCTTGCTTATCGATAGTCGATCAGATTTTCATCAACCTTTGTATGCCACAAACCTCTTTAGCAGTTAATAAAATATCCATCCACTGAGGGATACAGTTCCTTCATAATTGAGACCATGTATAATTTTTTTTTGCAGACATTACTTTAAGGTCCGAGAATATATTAATTGATACCCAAAGTTACATTAATAATCTTTCTCTGCACAATCTCAAGCTGAATGAGATGTGCAGCAAACTAATTCCCCCAAATCAATATACAATATTGAATCAGCGACTGAATGAATATATGCAAAGTAAATTAATCTTAATTTATTGATCGATAAAATATCTCTTAACGTATGGAATACATAAAAATATTTCCTTAGCTGAGCAGTGACATAAGATATATGCGCATTCCATTTTAATCGGTAATCATAAACAATTCCAAAATATCGAACTTTCTCAACAACAGGGCAATTACAAGGAGAGCTGCAAGCACTTCGTATGTTGGTTCAGCTCACATTTTGGGTCATCGTGATATATAGAAAAGGGGATTGATTTATTTTTATTTACTTAAGTATATTACTATGGAACCAGTTAACAATCGATTGCAAATAAGAATTCGCCAGCTCATAAACTTCAGTCCAAGATGTTCCTCTATACAAGATAGCTGTATCGTCAGCGAAGAGAATTATTCTACCAAAGGTTGGCGCCAAAGAACAAACATCATTAGAATTATTCTACCAAAGGTTGGCGCCAAAGAACAAACATCATTAATGTACATCAAAAATAGCAATGGTCCCAATGTACTTCCCTGAATAACACCATAATCAATGAGCAATTCCCAACTGTTTTTTGCCTTCAACTGAGACATACTGTTTAATGTTCTGTAAGTACCTATTAAACCATTCGTGTATCTTTCCACTTATGCCTAATTTCCTAATTTTTCCTACCATTATAGTTCTGTCTATGCTGTCAAAATCTTTCGCCAAATCCAAAAAGACTCCCAAGATATGGTCCCCAAAGTCCAGAGCACTGCAAATATAAAAAGTTAAGTTCAATATAGCATCCTTCGTTCCCTTGCCTCGGGTAAAGCCATACTGTTTAGGACTGATTAAGCTGTTAGCAAACAAAAAATTTACTAGCTCTTGCTTAACTAAATTTTCTAGTAATTTAGACAACACATTTATCATTGATATAGGACGATAATTACCAAACTAATTTTTTTGCCCACTTTTGTAAATCGGTAGAATAATTGCTATGACAAGACTACTTTAGCGGTTTTAAAATCTTTTGGAAATGTTCCATTGCTAAGACTTGAATTAATTATATGAGTGAGCGGTCCAGCAATATGATCTATATTTTGTTTTAATATTTCTGAACTAATATTATCCGGACCAGGTGCTGAACGACCCCTTAGCTCATTAACTTTAAGTCTAATATCTGCTTGCCGTAAATTCCCTAAACACACACCACCTCTTTGGTAACGAACCATAAACAGACCAGTCCACTCGAGTTGGTTTTCCGAATTTTCCAGCAAGGGTTTGACCAACATTCACAAAATACTCATTGAATTTATCAAGCAATTTATTTTCATCTCCCGGATTATCTGTAAAGTCGGAAAAACTGATTTTTTTGCTGGTCTTCCCGAAAGTTGATTGATAACTTGCCAAAATTTTACTGAAGAATAAGCAGTTTCCATAATTATTTCGCTATAATAATTTTCTCTAGCTTTCCTAATGATACTTTTTAAGTTATTCCTATAGTTTGTATAATACTCTTTTAGTTTGCTATTGAATGGTTGTTGTTTGTAGGAAGGTTTTTGAATTGTACAGTGAGGTGAACTGTAGTAGCCTCATCGATAGTAGTGTCTAGTTTCGTCACTAATCCCAGATCGTTTCGAACAAAAACAAGTACCCCATCAGACCTATTGATAACCTGTTTACTTCTGTAGCATATATTATATTAAGTCCTTTATAAAATTTCAAATCAGAATAATTTTTAAAATTTAATTCCTGGTATTCCCAATGATTATTGAACGGATATGATTCTTCAAACATAACAAAATATTTACAAAATAAGATAAATTTTTTTTTTTTTTTTTTTTAATTGAAATTTACAACTGTACAAAAAATACATATGCTGTAATGTTATAACACATGGAATGAACATGAAGAGAAACTGCCCATTGACAGCACTCTTTGGTAGTGAGTCTAAACAAGAAGGTCTCGAGGCCATCTTCTTTTCAGACGCCTCGGAGGATTATCAGGAATAGAAGAGGAAGCAAGGAATGAAACTAATGGATTAGAGTGGGAGTGGAGTTTTTCATGGAAGGTGTGATACCTGGTACGGGCCAAATCAGCAACATATGGAACATTAAGATCATTGTGGATGATTTTATTCGTGACAAAGTAAGGAGCGTTAAGGATTTTGGATTGTAAGGATTGGATACGGGAAGAGTTTGATGGTTTAGTAGAGCCCCAAAGCTCTACTCCGTAGGTCCAGATAGGCCTTATGATGGTCATGTAAATGAGTCTTTTGTAGTTAAGTGAAAGGTTAGAGCGTCTGTCTAGTAAGTGTTGGAGTAGCCGAAATCTTCGTGCAGTTTCTTGTCTCTTCAGTCTTGTATGCGGATTCCATGTAAGTCGTTTGTCAATCAGGAGTCCTAAATATCGGATCTGTTTAACCGGGACAAGCGAAATATCATTAAAGGACACTGTAGGGCAGGATGTCATAGGTTTCCGACGAAGGGTAAAGGTAATTTGTTGGGATTTATTGGAATTGATTTTGATTCTCCAATTCTGACACCATACCTCAAGGTCTCTGATGTGGGATTGGAGAGTTTGAGAGGCTATTGTAGGATCGTTATTAACCGATAACACGCAAGTGTCATCGGCATAGGTAGAAAGGAATGTGTTAGGATGGGTTGGGATATCAGCTGTATATACTGTGTAAAGAATGGGTCCTAGGATACTGCCTTGAGGAACCCCAGCAGACTGGGTGAAGAGAGATGAATAGGAACTATTGTGGTTTATTTTGAAGGATCTTTTAGAGAGGTAGGACTGGATGATTAGGAAGTATGTAGGAGGAAGAAATTTACGGAGTTTGTACAACAGTCCCGGGTGCCAGACTCGGTCAAAGGCCTGTTCAACGTCGAGAAAGGCTCCAGTGCAGTACCATCCGCGCTCCAATGCAGAAGAGACAACATCCACCACACGGTGACATTGCTGGATGGTGGAGTGGGAAGTTCGGAATCCGAACTGGTGGTCTGGGATTATATGATATGATTCTAGGATAGGGTATAGTCGTTTAAGGAGGAGCCGTTCTAGGATTTTACCCATGATGGGTAGAAGAGATATAGGACGGTAGGAAGAAGGGAACTCCAGTGCCTTTTTGGGTTTGGGGATCATTTTAACAATAGTTAATTTCCAGGATTGGGGAAAATATGTAGTGCGGAGTATGGAATTGTAAATATAGGTGAGAAATAGGATGGCTTTTCTATGAAGTTGCTTAAGGATTTGGGCTGTGATTAGGTCGTGTCCGGGAGCTTTCCGGGAAGGTGGTTTTTGGATTAAGTTCAAAATTTCTGAAGGATGAAATGCTTTAGGAGGAAGGGCCAACTGGAGTGGAATACCCAGTTCTGCTTCAATGAATTCAAGGCGCTGCGGATTAAGGATCTCAGGATGCGGATTGTAAGTTTTAAAAAGATGCTGAGCGAATGTTTGGGATTTCTCTTCATCTGATCTGGTCCAGGATTGGGATTCATTAATGAGAGGATGATAAATAAATGAGATAAAATCTTTGAAGTTCAGTAGTTTCTTAGTGGTAGTCCATAGGGATTTGTCAGTAGTTGTGAGTTTTTCAGTCATACTCAGTATGTGTTGAGTTTTGAGTTTCTTGATTTCCGATTTTAGTTGGTTCGTCAGTTTTGTCTACTGGATATCTAGTCCGTTGCCACTTAGATCTTGCTTTTCTTTTTTCCCTTAATAAGTTACGAATATGCTGTGGCAGGTTAGTTTGTTGAGGGTTTTTGGTGTTAGTGTTTCTACTGTTATCGAATATACTGGTACGTATTGAGTCTGTAAGTATTTCTACGGCACTGTCAACGTCTATTTTAGTCTTTAGTGGAACAGTTAAGTCCAATTTGGTTTCCAAGTCTGTCCGAAATCCGTCACAGTTCACTCGTCCAAAGATCAGTTTAGGAGGGGTTGGGAAAGGAATAAAGCTCGAATGCAAGGAAAGCAGAACTGGACTGTGGTCTGATGAGAGGTCAGTCAAGGTTTCGACTGTTGTTTGTAAGGTGGAAATTTGAGAGGTGATAAATATATCCAGGATATCAGGTCTTTTTTTGAGGGAAGTAGGCCAATAGGTGGGGTTCATGGGTGAAAGGACAGTGAAGCTATTGGAAGTCAAGACACTAGAAAGGATATTACCACGGGAGTTGGAAGTTGGACAACCCCACCGTTGGTGTTTAGCATTATAGTCTCCTCCTGCAATGAAGCGCGGCCCGAGGGATCGAAACAGGGTTTCAAGCTGGTTGCAGGAAAGGGAATTACCAGGAGGACAGTATACAGCTGAGAGAGTGAGATGGAAAGGACGAGTTGAAATGATCACTGAGGTTGATTGTATGGCGTCAGTTAGAGTAGTAGGAATAAGGGAATGAGGTAGGGATTTATGAATAAGGACGCATGACCCGGCATGGGCAGTGTTATCAGGGTGGTCTGTTCTGTAAGTGATGTAGTCACGTATGTAAAAATGTGATCTTTGTGTGAAGTGTGTTTCTGTCAGTAGTGCATTATCTATGTGTTTGTCATGTAGAAGTATGTCCAGTTCGTCACGATGGTTATGCAGGCCATTAGCATTCCACAAGATAATCGCTAGGGGCTTTACACTCATCGTGGGAGAGAAAATGGAACTTGAGAAAGGACTCTGGTGAGAAGGGTGATTAGCGGTTGGATGGCATCTCTAAGATCTGAGAGAAAGGAATTTAGAATGGAGTATATGTTGGTTAGATCTGGGTTAGGAGACTGATGTGGATCGTGAGGAGGATAACTTATTTGATCAGGAATGTAGGCTGGATGCTGAACCCGCCGCTGGGTGGGAGGGGATTCAGTCCTCTGGGTCACTGGAGGTTGAGACTTTGGTTGATTAGGAGGAAGAGGAGCACGTTGTGGATTTTTATTAGGGTGCTCTGGGGAAGTTTGACCCGTAAGTTTGGATTATGGGGAAGGATCGGTTGACGGGAAGCTTGTGGTTTAGGTTGGGAGGCCGGTGGCTTGATTTGGGATTTCGGAGGCGCCTGACTAAGATAAAAATTAAAAATATAATATAATATATTGCTATGTTTTTGACCGGCTGCTTTTCTAAGGCAGCGGTACCTTCAAAAACTAGCTTACTTAATATATTTAATCTATATATAAACTATATTTAATGATACCATTGGATCTCCTTTCCAAAGGTATCGTGTTTACCAATCCAATAGGTGGCATGCAGGGTAAGATTAAAGTAAACAAGATTCAATCAATACGTTACTATAATTATTAATTTACACATATAAATTATATTAACACATTGCCTAGAACTCTGATTGAGAATACTGAGGGACATTTTACTACCTTTGCCATACAATATTACAAATAACAATATACCTTTGAAACACTTAACCGGCTGGCGAAGGTGAAATCAGTCTTAGGTCCCCTTTCTCGGCATCATCCTCCAGCTGCTCTCAGAACCCCGACGGCCACCTCCTCTTCTTGTAGATGGAACCCGACTTACTCCTCTTGAGGATAAAGCTTGACTGCCTCTTCGGTTCTTCTTTCTCATTCTCGTCACCTCGGGTGGGCCGAGATGGGAAATGCCCCGGTTGGCGGTATAGCCTTTGTGCTATTATTCTTATCTTTACACCCATCTTAATATTCTTGTTGGCCGCCGCTGGGGGGAAACTACCAGAGGTTTCTGGTACCGCTGGGGGGCCCATACCGATGGGATATCTAAGCGTCTAGGTAAACACCTTTTGATGTTTTGCCGACAAAGGTTCGTTATCATTAATTGTTTAATATTAAAATTATTTAATTATGAACTCCCCTCAGTATCCTCAATACATATACATTACATTTCCCCCAGTCTGCGAGGAAAGAAAAATAAAAAACCGTAAGGTTTTTGATTTTTCTTTTATTATTCGATCTTTAAAACTATCAACATTTAAGAGACACTTAAAACTAATAATCAGTACTGTACAAAAACATCTTCTTATAAAAGCTATACACAATATACATAATTAAGCCGAGTATTGACAATATAATCCAATCGTTACATCGAGAAATACATTTATGAACATTAAGGAACAATAAAACTATTATTTGAAATATAATATAAAGTTAGTTAACTAAACGGAAGGAGCATTAAACTATAGATATAAATTAAAATTTCTAGCTATCTATAAGATTTTTAACAAAATACAAATAAAGTTTCCTTTATATGAATATTGGCTTTGCAAAGTTTACTTTTCCTTAAGTATTCTTATTTGTTATGACATATACAAAATTAATATTTACTAAAGCAATTTTCATTGTTTAGTCTAATTTGTTCTTATCTACAAAATACATATTTACAAAAACAACATCTCATCTTCGAGAATTCTATTTATACGGTAATTGATTACTAAGATAGACTAAACATTTATTATATTAAAAATTTTAAACTTATGTGTGCGCATTTAAACAAAGTAACTGATCCTAATAGTTATTATTGTATAAGTAGAACCAATGATACTAAAATATCTCCGACTACTGCTGAAACCTACAGAAAGATTGTAAAATATCTGACTGAGACCAAAGCTGACTTTCATACTTATCAGCTGCGCCAGGAGAGAGCATTGACCCTTAATAATCAGAAACCTACATTCCTCAACACCCGTTGAAGCTATCAAAGAAGAACTGACCGAATTAGGATTCCAAGTGAGGCAAGTCACCAACGTTCTAAAAGATAAAAGTCCACTGCCTCTATTCTTCGTGGACTTGGAACCATCAGCAGGAGTCGAAAAAATCTATGACCTCAGTAGACTGTACTATACCCGTGTAAAAGTTGAAAAACCTTACACAAAGAAAGAAATAGTTCAGTGTCATAACTGTCAGGCATATGGTCATACCAAAAGTTATTGCCATCATATACCACGCTGTGTGAAATGCTGTGAACAGCATAAAACAGAAGAATGTACAAGATCAAGATCAACACCCGCTGTATGTGCTCTGTGCCTCAAGGACCACCCGGCTAACTATAAGGGATGTGAAATCTACAAGAAACTCAGAACCAGATACCAAAAACCTCAGGATCCGAATGAAACAGCTACACCAATCAGAAGCAGAAGAGAACGATCTAAACTTGTAAATTCTAACTTGTCATTTGCCCACTTGCTTGGAGGTGGGAACCAGAGTCATGAAGTCGAGGCCCTGCCGGAACAACGTTTTCCTCAACATTCTCAATCTATTGTACGACAATCTATCCCTCAAAGTTTACCTGACCTTCAAAAAACTCCTCAACATCAAATTTCTCATATCCCTCCACCATCAAACGTCACAGATCTTACCAGTCTAATGACATCGTTCATCTCCGAAATCAAATCTCTTGTTATGCCGCTTATATCACTCCTTACAAATCTAGTATCAAATCTAATCCCTGCCTTGAAAAATCCTTAAATGACTTCATCTAACTCCTTATCCATTCTCCTTTGGAATGCGAATGGTGTTAGAAATCATACTGACGAACTGACAGCGTTGTTACAAGACAAAACAATCGATGTTGCACTTATAACTGAAACAAGACTAACGACTAAACAGAACTTCAAAATACCGCAATACATGACATACCGTACTGACCACCCAGACGGCAAAGCCCATGCCGGTTCTGCTATCATTGTCCACCAATCCCTCTCTCACCATTTACTCCCACTTCCCACCTATGATTTCCAACAAGCCACAGCCATAGTAATCAAGACTTTTTCCTTTCCGGTAACCCTCACATCTGCATATTGCCCTCCTAAACATTCCATTTCCAATTCCGAATTTGTATCCTTCCTGGATTCCTTAGGAAATCGTTTCATTCTGGATGCAGACTTAAACGCCAAGCATCAGCAGTGGGGTTCCAGAACCACGAATTCTCGGGGACGAAATTTGCTGTCTGCACTCAACTCCAGAAATTTTAATATCCTGCCTCCTGACTCCCCTACCTACTGGCCAACCGATCCTAACCGCAATCCTGACATCCTCGACTTCTTTATCCACAGCGGATTAGGCTCCCTCAACTTTTCTGTAACTCGCCTTGATGAACTATCCTCAGACCATAGTCCACTGATCCTAAAAGTATCTCTCACTCCAATTCCAAAACCCATTCCACCATCATTCATCCGAGGCCCTGTCAACTGGAACCTTTTCCGCCAAATCCTGACCGATAATATTGATCTCAGAGTAACCCTTAAAACCCCAGATGACCTAGATAATTCCGTCTATTCCTTTACCACCGCCATCCAACAAGCTGTCTGGACTGCTTCCTCTCCTAAACACTCCAATATAAATCCTGACCAAAATCATTTTCCACAACATATAATAGACCTCATCCACACCAAACGCCGAGCAAGATCATTATGGCAGCGTACCCGACACCCAACAGATCGCCGCTCCTATAACTTCTATTGTAGACAATTGAAGAGGGAGTTGGCGACCTTCCGTTCCCAGTCCTTTAATTCCTACCTCTCCTCTCTATCAGCTCGTGATAATTCCCTGTGGAATGTCACGAAAAAGATCCTAAAATACCATCAAGTTTCCCATCCTCTCCGACGTGGTGATGACTCCTGGGCTGCGTTTGATGAAGATAAAGCCGAGGAATTCGCCACACACCTCTCCAAAGTATTCACTCCTCACCCGGAATCCCACATCAATCACACCGAAACAGTGCAAGACTTTCTTATGTCACCAATTCCACTTTCCCTACCTCCTAAAGCTATTAACCCCTCTGAGGTCAAATATCTTCTCCAAAAACTGACCCTCCGTAAATCTCCTGGACACGATCTCCTTACTCCCCAGATCCTCCGACAACTTCCGCAGAAAGCTATTATATTCCTTACTTATATTTACAACTGCATCCTACGCACCACCTATTTCCCTCTGTTATGGAAACATTCCACTATCATTCTTTTTCTAAAACCAGGCAAACCTTCCAACAACACTTCATCCTACAGGCCTATTAGTCTACTCCCCATCCTCTCAAAAATCTTCGAAAGGCTTCTTCTTAAACGTATCTTACCCATATTAGAATCTCAAAATCTTCCTTCCCATCAGTTTGGATTCCGTCCTCAGCATTCCACAGTTCAACAGGGGCTCCGAGTTGTAGACCATATTTCCTCAGCTCTTGAATGCAAAGAGTATTGTTCTGGTGCGTTTCTGGACATTGCGCAAGCTTTTGACCGGGTATGGCACACTGGATTACTCTTCAAGCTGAAAACCCATTTACCCCAGTCTCTATACCTAATTCTCAGATCCTATCTCTCAAACCGTTCCTTCCGAGTTCGCTGTGGTGTAGAATTTTCTAACCTTTATCCCGTTGAGGCCGGTGTTCCTCAAGGCAGCGTCTTGGGACCCGTCCTCTACATCCTTTACACTGCTGATATTCCTACACATCCTGATACCTTTCTGGCAACTTTTGCAGACGATACCGCCATCCTATCATCCAGTTCCAATCCTGAAACAGCATCCTTAAACCTTCAGAGACACCTTTTCCTTATCGAACACTGGTGTAATAACTGGCGTGTAAAGGTGAACGAAGCCAAATGTAAACACATAACCTTTACTCTTAGACGAAAATCCTGTCCGCCAGTTTATTTCAACTCATTACCAATTCCTCTCTTAGATACAGTCCGGTATCTTGGCTTACTGTTAGACAAAAGATTGACTTGGAACCCACATACAAGACTTAAAAGACAAGAACTCAACCGACGATTCGGACAGTTATACCGACTACTCAACAGAAAATCTGAACTTACAGTTGACAACAAATTATTAATCTACAAGACAATACTGAAGCCCATCTGGACCTACGGACTTGAACTGTGGGGGACAGCTAAACGTACTAACATCAAACGTATTCAATCCTTTCAATCCAAAGTCCTCCGTACAATAGTAAATGCTCCTTATTATGTCTCCAACTATACCTTGCACCACGACCTTAATGTTCCATTTATTTCAGACCTAATTCCATCCAAATTTTCTAAATTCCACCAGAACCTCATTCATCATCCTAATCCTCTAGCTCAATCCCTATCCAGCTCCACTCTTCCATACAACCCACCTAGAAGGTTGAAACGGCAGTGGCCCCGCGACCTTTTGTAAATATATTGGAGTTCTAGCACTGGCTAGATTCTCCTCTCAAGTGCGGTGTGATTGTGGCTATGGCGCCCTCACTTAGCTTCCGCTGGCTCTCACCAGTGATGCGGCTGAGAGGGAGGCGCTGGGATCCTTTGGACTCTGGTTGTCCTTCCACAAGTAGGGGGACAATCCCCGTCCGGGGTTCCCGAGCTTATTGTAAATATTGTACATAGGTATGAATGTGACATGTTTTGTTTATTTATTTGTTAATATCACATTGTATGTATGAGTGTGTGTATGTGTATATAGGTATAAGCGAATTCTTGACTGTATTGTTTTAATTCATTATTGTGTATATATTTTTTTGTAATTTTATGCTGTGTAAATATTGTATGAATGTAGTATGTATGATATCTTTCAGCACTACTATTAATGTCCAAAGTGGGACAGATTGTAATTTTACTGAATAAAAATTGTTGTTGTTGAATTAAGAAACATTTATTGCTGTATTATATTTTTCTCATTCAATATAAACTATTTACATTCTCGTCATGTCCATCATTCTTAAACTATTCTACATCTTTTGTGAGGATTTGTCCCGAGATCTAATTCACGAAAATAATATAAATAATGTTTACTAATACTTTTCTATTGTGTGGCAAGGTTTCAAATAACAAAACTGACTTTACTGTTTGGTTTCACCATCTTACATCTTTTTTTTAAAAACCATATGATAAACCCTCAGTATTCTCATTCAGATTGTTAAGCAAGTTACTATTTCAGTTAACACACATAAATTCAACAACCTATCTTGATTGTATTCATGATTTGGATACATGGGTGAAACGAATCTCAGATAATAATAATCAATGGTATTGTCTCTAAAAGTTAATTATTCTTACCAGAATAAAAAGGTTAAATTTGAAATACAATTACCTATGATATGCAATAAATTTTATTTATTACTAAGTGACCCATTTGGAACCAAAGATTTAATTTTTCTTAGAGATTTATTTATCTTTTGCTTTAAATTATTACCAATTTACAAATTATTCTAGCCATTTACAAAACGTTTGTTAAATATACATCACTAACAATTGAGCCCCATTAGGATGGTTTAATTTTAATAGTGAAACGTGTGGATCAATAACATCTCAGAACTCTGAGTGTTTAAAGAAGATTTTTTAATCTTAATGAAAATTAAAAATATCAATCCCGCTTTCGGGTTAAATGGAGGCACTACCGCTACTCCACATTAAGGGTTCTTCCCTTTGATGGACCTATTATTAGGTAATAATATCGTTAAAAGGATAAATAGAGGACCTGTGTCTACTCCAAATTAGAGGGTAATTATTCCCAAGTAATATTAAATAAATCCAACTTTGGATTGTAGAAAATAAATATTAGATCCAACCTATTAAAAATAGAAGAAGGGGTGCTCGTTAGTGTTAAATGATTATTGTAACTAATGGCTAATGAAACGGATTTGCAATGCACCAACCACACTTCATATGAATTGCTACCAAAATCCATACAAATTAACTTTCATCGAAAAATAGGCAAAGCAAATTACAATTTAAATTAAAACTTATTACTTTTACTCTGAATTTATTTAGTTATACTTCACGGATTAAAATTATAAAACATTATAAGATTTTAAACTTTGCTAAGGTCTTTTATTCGGAGATTCCTATAGGTGACTCATATGGTCGTTTAGTTTTCCCTTAATAGGAAAAAAAAAATAATAAAAAAATAAAAGTATAAACTAATAATTAACTCTGAGATCCATCCAACTCCATTTATATAATACATGTCTTATTCTAATTATCCTATTATCAAAATCCTGTTCATAATTTTAACAAAAACTTAATCCTAGTATTTACAATAACCCTAATTCTACAAATTCAACCTAACTCTAACATTTACACCGTATGTACAAATTATTTACAACATTCCAGTATGGTTCAGCCTGAGCAGGGCACAGGCTGACCAGCTTTAGCTCGTCTGACGGAGGGAACGCTAATTTCCCCTTTTTACTCCCTGGAAAAGAGTAAAGACTGCCGTGCATTACCATAATATGGTATGCGTTCTCTCCTAACATGGTCCAAGACCATATAACCGTTATAAAACTCAAACATTAACATAAGAATGAAAATTAATACTTTAGGTGCCACATCTATGTCAAATTTACGTTCATCAATGCTAAGAAATAGTACAACTATAACTGATTGGAAATCGTCTGCTTGAGATATATTTCTTTGAATACTGTGAAGGATGAAGTCTTTGAAAGTTAAATATTTTTCGTCAAAGGGCTGTATAACGTGGAACTCATCTTCTGTCATCTTTATACTTTCTTTTACTTCTGAAATGCAGATTATTCGGGGACTTATAGAGCTTATTAGAGTTTTGAACGTTAAATACTTATTGGGTTGAACCTCGCGACCTTTTGTGGTATCGACACTATCTTTAATATCATCAGAAACAGTTATAAGGGTCTTTTCCTGAGCCTCTTCGATTGTAGAATTACTAGATGGAGTCGCGAGTATAGGTTTTCTCTTCTGGGCTAATATGGGGTTCCGTCTCCGTTCTTTCTTCGAATTCTTCACTATCTCTGACTTCAGGCTTCGTTTCTGTTTCTACCTCTTCACTTATACTAATACGAGGTTGATTTTCTATCTTGAGCACTTCACTAGGTTCGGTGTTATTATTAATTACTTCTTTATCTTCCGTGGAGGCCGTCTTCTGAATTTGGAGGTCAACGTCTGTGGAGCAGGCTGTGGTTACAGTCGGGCGAAACCTCTCTGTCACTTTATTGAGACTCTCTTCAAAATTTTTATACCTCTGTTTTCTTTCCTTTCTGTTTTCCTCTAATTGATCCTTAATTGCTCGGAGCATTTTCATTATGTAGCTTCGTTCCTCGTTTTCGACTCTTGAGGCCATAATTGAAAATTGTGTGCGTAAGAAAATACCCCGTATAATAAAATATTCAAAAAATCTTAATGGTGGGTTTAAACGCTAACACAACAAATAAAATAAACGAAGAAAATATTTCTTTTCTTTTTTAATTTTTGTGGAAGTTTTCTTAATTGGAACATTCAATAAAGCACCCACTACCTTCCATTCATCATCCAATTACTTTATTTCCTAAGTCTTCTAACACCTTTTTTTTATAAAGAAAATATTATGAAATATACTCAAGCAATAACATAAACAAAAAAAATAGCTACTTTAATAAGATACGCGAACAGTAGGAGAATGTTAATACAGAGGCATAACAAAA
Source organism: Piezodorus guildinii (assembly GCA_023052935.1). NCBI lineage: Eukaryota > Metazoa > Arthropoda > Insecta > Hemiptera > Pentatomidae > Piezodorus > Piezodorus guildinii. The sequence goes on along the minus strand of CM041295.1, from coordinate 162,226,903 downwards.
ACAATAATTAAGAAGAAAGGTCAAGTTTCTGTAAATTAAATCTAAATGGATACTATTTTGACATTGTGTGATGATCTATTATGTAATCAAAATAATCTAATAACCCTAATGCCACCTAATCAATTAAATTTGATAAAATTAATATTATTGTTAATTTAGCTATGTGATATTAAGTATAGTGGATTGGTAAGTACGTCCCCACAATCGGATGCCATTTAAATGCTATGTTTTTGACCGGCTGCTTTTCTAAGGCAGCGGTACCTTCAAAAACTAGCTTACTTAGTATATTTAATCTATATATAAACTATATTTAATGATACCATTGGATCTCCTTTCCAAAGGTATCGTGTTTACCAATCCAATAGGTAATAATGGCAATCCAATAATGGCATGCAGGGTAAGATTAAAGTAAACAAGATTCAATCAATACGTTACTATAATTATTAATTTACACATATAAATTATATTAACACATTGCCTAGAACTCTGATTGAGAATACTGAGGGACATTTTACTACCTTTGCCATACAATATTACAAATAACAATATACCTTTGAAACACTTAACCGGCTGGCGAAGGTGAAATCAGTCTTAGGTCCCCTTTCTCGGCATCATCCTCCAGCTGCTCTCAGAACCCCGACGGCCACCTCCTCTTCTTGTAGATGGAACCCGACTTACTCCTCTTGAGGATAAAGCTTGACTGCCTCTTCGGTTCTTCTCTCTCATTCTCGTCACCTCGGGTGGGCCGAAATGGGAAATGCCCCGGTTGGCGGTATAGCCTTTGTGCTATTATTCTTATCTTTACACCCATCTTAATATTCTTGTTGGCCGCCGCTGGGGGGAAACTACCAGAGGTTTCTGGTACCGCTGGGGGGCCCATACCGATGGGAAATCTAAGCGTCTAGGTAAACACCTTTTGATGTTTTGCCGACAAAGGTTCGTTATCATTAATTGTTTAATATTAAAATTATTTAATTATGAACTCCCCTCAGTATCCTCAATACATTACAATATACTACTTACTACATAATTTTTGTAACACCATATCGATCGTTTTTTACTGTTAAGCATTTAATCGACGACAACCACTGCACGGCCAATCCGATTACAGGTACAGAGTTGAACACTTTGCGTGCCTTTTCTTTAAAATAAAATGATAGAAACATAACACAATCAGTTTTCTGGACATATCTTAAAGGTTCAGTTGCCGATCTATGTGTTTTTTCCTGTTTATACGGCATTGAGGTTTTTCTATTGTAGAAAGAACAGTAACCGGCTTGGCGATCTTATGTATTATTTGTACAAATTTGTTTTGAGAAGTGGGTTTTACACGGAAATACTTGCCGAAGGTCTGACTTCATGAATTTTATCAGCAACATTTTAACGATGAGTTGCCAGGAGTAAGTGGTGGGAGAGAAGAAAACGCACAAGTTTTTAACAAGACATTCGTGTAACAACTGTTTCGCCCGCTTAAGCTTTGTAGAGATGGATGTAGGGATTGCAATCTGGGCGGACTCTCATCTATCCGGATGGATCGAAAAAATCAGGATGAATTTTGCTTTTCAGTCAAATAAATTACAAATATAAATAAACATTATATATATAGACACACACACACACACAGTCCTAGTCATAGAAAGATTGATCCAATCGAATATTTTTAAATAAAATCAACTTTATAATTAATGTTAGGATTAGACACAGTAAAATTTTAACGGCTATTGATGATTATTTACTGAAAATAAAGCCGACAAGTGATTAATATGTAAGGACCTTTTCGGCAACCTGCTACGTATTGTCATTAAAATCATTTAATGCTATTCATTAATTAGCCAGATTCTTCAAATGATGTTGGTGTCTATCATAAATATAAGACTTGTTTGTTAGCATTCTCAAATAATTTAATAATATTATTGTAATCACAATTCCCCTCTCACTTAATTACGCAAGGTTAATTATATTAGATTTTATGAAGTTAATTAATAAATTAATTGAACTATCTGAGAAAGTAAAATCTTGGAAGACTTGATTTTTTACGTAGCTCACTCTTCCCAGATTTCAATAGATTTTTACGCAGTGCTTCATATAATTCAGTACTTAACAGCGTGTCATGAGGGTGCAATTTTTCTAGATAAAGTTTTAGGGTTGTTTCAGAAGTTAACAGGGTTGATCTTTTCTGTATACGCCCTCTACAGCCAGCTTATAGGATGCTATAGCTCCTAAGAAAGTATAAATCCAAGAAAGTAATAATAACTGTTTACTTACATTCAGGCGAAGCACCGACAAAAAAAACACGTGCATTGCGAACCAATGATACTGAACTCGACCGATGGCTTGATGCAATTCACGACTCACCACCACACATGCACACCAAGTGTAACGCATTTAAAGTACCTTCTCATTAAACTCCGTTATTTTTTTTCCCGAAAATTGCTATCATCGGATCTGGTAAACGTCTGATGATGACGGATTACCGGGTCCGATTTTCCGGATTGCAAAGCCTACTTTCATGGATCACAGAAAATGTGAAGGTTTTTTGTTCGAAAGTCGTTTCCCTTCATGCAGGCGTTGTATTTGATTGTTTTCCGATTCACTACTGACAGATATGAGCAATTCTTTAAAGTCCTCTTAGAATCGATTGCCGAGCTTCTTCAGTGCTCCTAAGACGTGTTAGTGACTTCGAGATCTAGTAGAGGAATAAATATTTTAAAATTATTCATGCTGTTGGGTGCTTTAACCCTCGCAAAAACTTCCTCGAATCTAACCAACCAGTGTTTAGATTTCTAATTCTGTACTGGCGAAATTTTCTCAGTTGCTGTCGGCTTGCCAAGCTCGGAATAGCATTCTTGATGTGAGCTGTAATCATTGGTATGTACATGCTTACATGGTTTTAAAATTTGGTGACTAATAATGGTTCTAAAATTTAGTTTTGTAATTGGCGTAAAATACACTATAAAAAATGTACCCATACTGAGTTAATCATGATACATTAAAACAATTGATATTTTCCTATTCAACTTCTACGTATTTTTATTTAGTTTCATAATAATAATTTTCATGAGAAGAGCTTTTTCTACTTCCATTACTTCGTATATATTGTATCTGTGGTTTAGAAGTTCAATGTTTCGACGACTTGAAGCTTGACGAAAAATATCTCAATTTTTAATTAATTAGAATTACTTGCACGTTATCAAGAAAACATAGCAAATCCACTGACACTGCTCTTTTCAAAGCCAAAGAACAGAGGTTTCACCTCATGTTATACTATTAACAAAAGGATTACTCCATAAGTTTTATCATAAACAATTAGACTCTATGTGCTTCACTATTATAAAGCAATAATTATAATTCTATTAATTTTTTCATAATATAAGAAGTCATAAATTGGCATAAATGATGAAATACAGCTCTTCTTCTGGTTCTTATACGAACATATAAATTAAAATGGATCGAACATAGCTAATTCATTTAATCAAATCAAAACAAGTTTTCAATTTTAACGGAACATCTTTATTTTTCATTTTATGTACTATTTTATCTTTTTTTAAATATTTTTAAAATATTTTTCTATGGATTCCAATCAATTTTTCTATATTTTCAATTGTAACTAACCTGAAACATAAAAGTCAATGTTAGCATAAAGTCATTTTATGTATAAAATAAAAGTAGAACATACTTTATACATAGGTTCATTGGCCCTTATCATATGTTAATATGCACGGATTTTTAAGATTATTTATATTACAAGCATGAAAGACTAAACCTCAAAATTCTCCGAAATTTTGGTTGGACGACACCATGTTTATGCTCATTGGTCTAGTGAGTACCATCATATTTGTTTAATACTACGATTTGCTGGTAAATTTGGCTTAATTTATTCATTAATTCTAAAAGAATTTTGATAGGCATTTTTTTTGCATGTTCTCTCTAATTTCCCACATCTTTTAGCATGAACTAAGTGTTGTGTTGAAGCCTGCCCCATAAAGCGAATCAGCTTATTATCAACAATGTTCTAATACTATAAATGTAATAGAAACAAATACGTCAATTTTTACCCGATAGAGGATTTTTAACCAGCACTATTTTACAAATTTTACAACAAAGATCAATATTTTTTAGCTGTTTGCTCACTAGAAGGAAGATTTTCATGTCCCGCTTGATGGGTGTACAAGTTTCTGTTTTACACAAGACACCTGTTATTACCAGTTTAATTCAGATAACAATTTTCAACCCTGTAACCCAGGGGCTGTAGGAAAGTACTAAACTTAAATAACGGGGATTGAACGGAAGGGGAGGAGTGTGTATAGACTCCTAAAGGGAAATGCAATTCTTATGGATAAGGCTATGCTCTTTGATTAATTCTGGAAGTAGTTATGTAGTTATGTGGATAAAAGAAATCTGAAAATTTTTCCAGGTGTTTGGTCAAGATCTTGTACATTGAGTAATATTTTATCAGACTGGTTATTATGCTGTTAGGATATATCCATTTAGGTCTAATCCTAATGCTATGTGTGAACAAGCTTTTGTCCCACCTTGACTCACATGGCGGGATAAATAAGAACGACTTTGATGAATAAATCACATCTAAATTTAAATGAGAGTAGAAAACCGGCAATGACAAAGCAAACAGCCGATGATCAGTTCCTTATTAAGAAAACAAAAAGAGGAAAAGTAAGACTTATTCGTTAGATATCAGACATTATTCCTCTTAGCGACAAGTCTTTATTGGTTTTGATTATTAAACGGAAAGTGAATGAAATAAAATAATAAAAATTTGTGTTAAAAACCTCACCTAATTCGATCATGCCAATTTCCCCATCTCATAGCTGTTTACATACTGAAGATGAAAGCCGACTAAGTCGATTGCTGTGGACCCATTGAATCATAGCTTCTAACCTGAAAACAAATGTTAGTTTCAATATACGTACACTAATTTGAGATGAGGAATAATCATTACTTTTTAGTTATTATAATGAGAACATTATGGGAAAATTTCTTGTTAGTTTTTAATTTTTATTTTCCCCATTAACGAAGGTAGGAATTGGTGAAATTTTTTTTATTTTTTATTTTAGACATCAGAGAGCAAATAATGTAAAATTTATATCCCAACTTTATTTCAAAAACAGCTTTTTTGACTGGGCCCTAAGTAGGAAAAAATTAGGGATAAGGATTAAACCATTTTTATAAAATTTTAGACTAAATCATTCTAGTATATTTATCGAATTCTATCTATCGGAATCCAACAGAAATCATACCACAACAGTTCAAGAATTCCTCTTCTAAAGCTATTAATCCATCTGAGGTGAAATATCTTCTTCAAAAACTGACCCTTCGTAAATCTCCTGGACACGATCTCCTTACCCCCAGATCCTGCGATAACTTCCCCAGAAAGCCATTATTTTTCTTACATACATCTACAACTGCATCCTTCGCACCACCTATTTTCCTCTCTTATAGAAACATTCCACAATCATTCTATTCCTAAAACCAGGTAAACCTTTCAGTAACACCTCATCCTACAGACCTATTAGTCTACTCCCCATCCTCTCAAAAATCTTCGAAAAGCTCCTTCTAAAACGAATCCTGCCTATATTAGAATCTCAAAACTTTCCTTCCCATCAGTTTGGTTTCCGTCCTCATCATTCCACTGTTCAAAAAGGACTCCGAGTTGTAGACCATATCTCCTCAGCCCTCGAACGCAAAGAGTATTGTTCTGGTGCGTTTCTGGACATAGCGCAAGCTTTTGACCGGGTATGGCACACCGGATTACTCTTCAAGCTTAAAACGTATTTACCCCAGTCTCTTTACCTCATTCTAAGATCCTATCTCTCAAACCGCTCCTTTTAAGTACGCTGTGGTGTAGAATTTTCCAACTTTTATCCCAATGAGGCCGGGGTTCCTCGGGGCAGCGTCCTGGGACCCGTTCTCTACATCCTTTACACCGCTGATATTCCTAATCATCCTGACACCTTTCTGGCAACATTTGCAGACGACACCGCCATCCTATCATCCAGTTCCGATCCCGAAACAGCATCCTTAATCCTGCAAAGACATCTTTGTCTTATCGAAGACTGGTGTAATGCTTAGCGCATAAAGGTGAAAGAAGCCAAATGCAAACATGTAACCTTCACCCATCGACGAAACTCCTGTCCGCCAGTTTACTTCAATTCCATTCCTATTCCTCCTTCAGATACAGTCCGCTATCTTGGCTTACTACTAGACAAAAGACTGACGTGGAACCCACATACAAGACTTAAAAGAAAAGAACTCAATCGACGATTCGGACAGTTATACAGACTGTTAAACAGAAAATCTGAACTTACAGCTGACTACAAATTATTAATTTATAAGACAATACTGAAGCCCATCTGGATCTACGGACTTGAACTGTGGGGGACAGCTAAACGTTCTAACATCAAACGCATTCAATCCTTTCAATCCAAAGTCCTCCGAATAATAGTAAATGCTCCTTATTATGTATCCAACTATACCTTGCACCACGACCTTAATGTTCCATTTATTTCAGACCTAATTCCATCCAAATTTTCCAAATTCCATCAGAACCTCATTCATCATCCTAATCCTTTAGCACGATCCCTATCCAGCTCCACTCATCCATACAACCCACCTAGAAGGTTGAAACGGCAGTGGCCCCGAGATATATTGTAAATACGTATGCTGGAGTTCTGACACTGGTCAGATTCTCCTCTCAAGTGCGGTGTGATTGTGGCTATGGCGCCCTCACTTAGCTTCCGCTGGCTCTCACCAGTGATGCGGCTGAGAGGGAGGCGCTGGGATCCTTTGGACTCTGGTTGTCCTTCCACAAGTAGGGGGACAATCCCCGTCCGGGGTTCCCGAGCTTATTGTAAATATTGTACATAGGTATGAATGTGACATGTTTTGTTTATTTATTTGTTAATATCACATTGTATGTATGAGTGTGTGTATGTGTATATAGGTATAAGCGAATTCTTGACTGTATTGTTTTAATTCATTATTGTGTATATATTTTTTTGTAATTTTATGCTGTGTAAATATTGTATGAATGTAGTATGTATGATATCTTTCAGCACTACTATTAATGTCCAAAGTGGGACAGATTGTAATTTTACTGAATAAAAATTGTTGTTGTTGAATTAAGAAACATTTATTGCTGTATTATATTTTTCTCATTCAATATAAACTATTTACATTCTCGTCATGTCCATCATTCTTAAACTATTCTACATCTTTTGTGAGGATTTGTCCCGAGATCTAATTCACGAAAATAATATAAATAATGTTTACTAATACTTTTCTATTGTGTGGCAAGGTTTCAAATAACAAAACTGACTTTACTGTTTGGATTCACCATCTTACATCTTTTTTTTAAAAACCATATGATAAACCCTCAGTATTCTCATTCAGATTGTTAAGCAAGTTACTATTTCAGTTAACACACATAAATTCAACAACCTATCTTGATTGTATTCATGATTTGGATACATGGGTGAAACGAATCTCAGATAATAATAATCAATGGTATTGTCTCTAAAAGTTAATTATTCTTACCAGAATAAAAAGGTTAAATTTGAAATACAATTACCTATGATATGCAATTTTTTTTTTTATTTTTTTATTTTATTGAGATATATTACAATTTGTTTCTATATGAACATTAGTAATAGTGATACATGACCCCATTCACACAATATATACAATGATAAAGTCAAATAAATAAAATACAATATATATACAAAATAAGAAAACAAACAACAACCTATAACTGAGATAAATACAAATAAATGATATATATAGAATTAAATAATAATAAATATAAAAACAAAACAAAACAAAACATTAACCTATAATTGAGATAAATAAAAGTTTGCAAATAAACAAACATCATTCAAACAAACATAACTATATACAAAATATACAAGTGCTATAGAGGGACCCCAGACTGGGCTTTTCCCCCCACTTGTGGAGGAAAAAGCGGAATCCAAAAGATCCTAGACCCTCGCTCTCAGCCGCGTCACTGGTGTGAATCAGTGGAGGCCGAACTAGGGCGTAATAGCCACAAACATACATTACATGAGTGGAGGATCTGACCAGTGTCAGAACTCCAATTTAAACGTTTACAATACGTCTCGCGGCCACTGCCGTTTCAATCTTCGAGGAGGATTGTAGGGATGGGTGGTACTGGATAGGGATTGTGCTAGAGGGTTAGGATGATGACTAAGGTTCTGATGAAATTTGGAAAATTTGGATGGTACCAGGTCTAAAATAAATGGAATTTTAAGGTCGTGGTGTAGGGTAGAGTTGGTAACGTAATAAGGAGCATTAACTATTGTTCGGAGAACTTTGGATTGGAAGGATTGGATGCGTTTGATGTTAGAATGTTTAGCTGTCCCCCACAGTTCAAGTCCGTAGGTCCATATTGGTTTCAGTACTGTCTTGTATATTAGTAATTTGTTGTCAACTGTAAGATGAGATTTTCTGTTTAGTAGTCTGTATAACTGGCCGAATCTGCGGTTAAGTTTTTTTCTTTTAAGTCTTGTGTGTGGGTTCCACGTCAGTCTTTTGTCTAGTAAAAAGCCAAGATACCGGACTGTGTCAGAGGAAGGAAGCGGTAGGGAATTGAAATAAACCGTTGGACAGGATTTGCGTCGAAGAGTGAATGTGACGTGTGAGCACTTGTTTTCGTTCACCTTAATACGCCAAGCGTTACACCAGTCCTCGACAAGGGAAAGGTGATTTTGTAAATTAATCGATGCTACTTCAGGATCGGAATTGGATGAAAAAATGGCGGTATCATCAGCAAATGTTGCCAGAAAGGTATCGGGATCGGTAGGGATATCGGCGGTGTAGAGGATGTAGAGGACGGGTCCCAAGACGCTGCCTTGAGGAACACCAGCCTCAACAATATAATGTTTGGAAAATTCTGAGCCACAGCGAACTCGGAAGGAGCGGTTTGATAGATAGGATCGGAGGACTAGGTATAAGGATTGGGGTAAATGGGTTTTGAGCTTAAAGAGCAATCCCGGGTGCCACACCCGGTCGAAAGCTTGAGATATGTCCAGAAAGGCACCCGAACAATACTCCTTGCACTCAAGGGCAGAGGAAATGTGGTCCACAACTCGGAGTCCTTGCTGAACCGTGGAATGTTGAGGACGAAATCCGAACTGATGTGAAGGAAAATTTTGAAATTTGGCTAGGATTCGTTTTAGTAGGAGCTTTTCGAAAATTTTTGAGAGGATCGGAAGTAGGCTGATAGGTCTGTAAGATGACGTGTTGTTAGAAGGTTTGCCTGGTTTTAGGAAAAGGATGATAGTTGAATGTTTCCATAAGAGAGGAAAATAGGTAGTGCGTAGGATACAGTTATAGAGATATGTAAGGAATGTAATGGCTTTAGGTGGAAGTTGTCTTAAGATTTGAGGAGTAAGGAGATCGTATCCAGGGGATTTACGGAGAGGAAGCTTTTTAAGAAGATATCTGACCTCAGAGGGATTAACTGCTTTAGGTGGTAAGGAAAGCGGTATTGGTGATATAAGGAACTCTTCAACTGCCGCCGTATGGGTAGGATTAAGCTCTGGATGAGGAGTAAAAACTTTGGAAAGGTGATGTGCGAATTCCTCGGCCTTATCCTTGTCAGAAGCAGCCCAGGAACTATCACAGCGCCGGAGAGGATGGGTAATGGTGTGGGATTTTAGGATTCTCTTCGTGACATTCCAAAGGGAATTGTCACGAGTCGAGAGAGAGGAGAGGTAGGTATTGTAGGATTGGGAACGGAAGATCGCCAACTCCCGCTTTAATTTTCTACAAAAAAAGTTATAGGAGCGGCGATCCTCTGGGTGGCGAGTGCGTTGCCATAATGTTCTGGCTCGGCGTTTGCTGTTGATGAGGTCTGTCAGGTGTTGTGGTAAATGGCTTTTATAAGGAATTATTTGGGAGTACTTGGGAGAGGAGGCAGTCCAGGCAGCTTGTTGAATAGCGGTTGTAAAGGAATATACGGCGTCGTCAAGGTCATTTGGGGTTTTGAGAATCACTCTGAGGTCAATATCATTAGTGAGGATTTCGCGGAAGAGGTTCCAGTTGACAGGGCCTCTAATGAATGACGGTGGGATAGGTTTAGGAATAGGTGTTATGGATACATTTAGAATCAATGGACTATGATCAGAGGATAGTTCATCAAGGCGAGCTATGGAAAAATTAAGAGAGCCTAATCCGCTGTGGATGAAGAAGTCGAGGATGTCAGGATTACGGTTAGGATCTGTTGGCCAGTAGGTAGGAGAATCGGGAGGTAGGAGATGAAAGCGTCGGGAGTTGAGTGCAGACTGCAATGTTCGTCCACGAGAATTGGTGATTCTAGAACCCCACTGTTGATTCTTAGCATTTAAGTCTGCACCCAAAATGAAGTGATTATCCAAGTAGTTGAGAAACGATTCAAATTGGGCAGAGGAAATGGGATGTTTAGGAGGGCAGTATGCTGATGCGATGATAAGCGGAAAGGAAAATGTTTTGATAACAATGGAAGTTGCTTGTAGGTAATCGTGGGCGGGAAGTGGGTGTAAGTGATGGGAGAGGGATCTGCGGACTATGACAGCAGTACCGGCATGGGCTTTGCCGTCTGGATGGTCTGTCCGGTATGTCGTGTATCCTGGTATTTTAAAGTACTGTTTAGTGGTTAGTCTAGTTTCAGTAATGAGTGCAACATCAATGTTTTTGTCTTGCAGTACGGCTGTAAGTTCGTCAGTGTGAGTTCTAACACCATTCGCATTCCAAAGGAGAATGGATAAGGAATTAGGTGTAGTCATTTATGGTTTTTTTAAGGCAGGAATGAGATTTGATACGAGATTCGTAAGGAGTGATATTAGGGGCATAACAAGGGATTTAATTTCGGAGATAAAGGATGTCATCAAACTGGTAAGGTCTGTGGCATTTGAAGGAGGAGGGATATGAGAGATTTGTGGTTGATTAGGATTTTTAGGATTGGTTACATTTTGAGGAAGAGGTATATGTGGAATGGATTGAGGTACATTCTGTAGTTCCGGCAGGGCCACGGCTTCAGTACTTTGATTTCCACCTCCAAGTAGGTGGGCAAATGATACATTGGCATCAATAAGTTTTGAGGGTTCTCTTCTGTTTCTTACTTGTCTTGCTGTTTCATCCAGTACTTGAGGTTTTTGAAACCTGGTCCTCAGTTCCTTATAGATTTGGCATCCTTTATAGTTGGCTGGGTGGTCCTTGAGGCAATGAGCACATACAGCTGGTGTTGATTTTGGTTTTGTACACTCCACAGACTTGTGCTGTTCACCGCATTTCACGCATCGAGGTATGTGATGACAATAACTTTTAGTATGACCATATGCTTGACAGTTATGGCACTGAACTATCTCCTTCTTTATGTAAGGTTTTTCAACTCTTACGCTGGTATAGTATAATCTATTGAGGTCATAGATTTTTTCAACTCCTTCTGCTGGTTCCAAATCCACAAAAAAGAGAGGTAGAGGAATTTTATCCTTTAGGACATTAGTGACTTGCCGCACTTTATAGCCCATCTCCGTTAGTTCTTCTTTAATTGCTTCAACTGGTGTCGAGGGGTGTAAGTTTCTGATTACAACCCTTAAAGCTCTCTCTTGGCGTAGCTGATAGGTATGGAAATCTGCTTTGGTTTCAGTTAAATATTTCACTATTTTTCTATATGTCTCGGCAGTAGTAGGAGATATTTTGGTATCATTGATTCTACTCATACAGTAGTAGCTGGTAGATTCGGTAATTTTGTTCAATTGCGCACACAACAACTGGAAATTTCTAATATTTTTGACAAATATGGGAGGAGGCCGTGGTTCACTGGGTATAGGAGTAGATTCCATGTTTTCTTTTCATTATGCAAAATCTGAAAAGGATTCGGGGTGAAAAACGGCGATTCGTCAGTCATCCCTTGTGACGATGTGCCAGGTTGTGGTTCAGATTCTGAATTAGTACCCGAAGGGGTTGCTTGTAGATTTAATCTTTTATTAGTATCACGGCGAGGTCTTTGTTTTGTAGGAGACGTGATTGAACCACTAGATCTAGATCTTTTAGTTGAAGCTTTGGAGGACATTACTTGATGATAATATCGCATTTCATGTAAGGAAAATAATTAAATAATAACCAGATGTGGGGGGAAAAAAAATAACTTAAGAAAACTTAAGCAAGACCAGCCTTGCCTAGCTATTGGCAATCAGCTGATATGAAGAGGTGACTCAGCATTCACTTTACAGTGTAAATTGTAACCCAACTTACCGTTGTTTGCTCCAATATTTACTGTTGTTGTTATCCTGAAGCCTGGTGATGTTTTCAAGACTGTTCTGAAGTGATATCCAACTGAAAAAGCAAGAAATCCAAGAGCCGACTTGAAAGATGACCGCTATACACATGCGCATGCGCAGAATATGATATGCAATAAATTTTATTTATTACTAAGTGACCCATTTGGAACCAAAGATTTAATTTTTTCTTAGAGATTTATTTATCTTTTGCTTTAAATTATTACCAATTTACAAATTATTCTAGCCATTTACAAAACGTTTGTTAAATATACATCACTAACAATTGAGCCCCATTAGGATGGTTTAATTTTAATAGTGAAACGTGTGGATCAATAACATCTCAGAACTCTGAGTGTTTAAAGAAGATTTTTTAATCTTAATGAAAATTAAAAATATCAATCCCGAGCTGATTGTAAATATTGTACATAGGTATGAATGTGACATGTTTTGTTTATTTATTTGTTAACTTTATTTATTTGTATTTATTTTGTCTACTTAATTTTGTTATTGTATACGTTTATTTATTTTGATTTTATTTTATGTAATTTGACTTTCCTTTTGTTTATATTGTAAATATTGTATGAATGAGGTCCTGTAGCACTATTATTATTGTCTATTATGACAAATTGTAATATATACGAATAAAAAAAAAAAAGTTACCCCTCTACCTAAAAATTCAAACCCGACTGATGTCGAACATTACAGGCCTATCGCAAAACTGTGTTCACTCTCAAAAATTCTGGAACGTGTTTTATACGATCAAACCGCTGATTATTTAAACTCTAAAAATCTCTTCGACAAATATCAATCCGGTTTCCGTTCTGGACACAGCACTCAAACAGCACTATTGAGACTAACTGAAGATGTTAGACTTGCAATGGATCGATGACATGTAACAATCCTCGTATCTTTTGATTTTAAAAAGGCGTTTGACTTAGTGGATCACAATATTTTATTGCAAATGTTAAGAAAAAAGTACAAATTTTCCCGTAGCGTTGTACTATGGTTCGAATCGTATTTAAAAAATCGAAGCCAAGCGGTAATCGATAGTGATGGCTCTCTATCCGAATTTCTTCCGATACATTCAGGAGTTCCTCAAGGATCCTTGGTCCACTTTTGTTTCTTTTGTACATTTCTTAAATCTCCTCAGTATTGAAATCATGCAAGTATCACGTTTATGCCGACGATATCGTTATTTACTTGTCATCATCCGTAAATGATTTCAACGAAAATGTAAACAAAATAAATCGAGACATAGATGAAATCTTGGTCTGGTCAAATAGATTAAAACTTGTTCTAAATCCGTCAAAGACAAAGAAAATAATTTTTGGCAGTCGTTTCTATTTAAAATCGGTGATGGAAAGAAATCCTCAAAAAATAATTTTAGGCAAAACATATATTGAATACTCTGAATCGTTAAAGCTTTTGGGTGTTACCATCTCTAGTACTCTTGACTGGCAAGATCACGCTGTAAATATATCAAAAATAATTTTTAAACAATTAGGCTATTTACGTAGAAACAGAGACTATTTGCCTATACAGGTTCGAAAACATCTCGTTTCCACACTTATAATACCGCACGTTGATTACTGCAGCATATTATTTACTGATATGTTTAATAGAGACATAACGATATTACAGGGAGCGTTAAATGCTGCGTAAGATTTATTTTTGATCTCCAAATTAATGATCACGTAACACCCTCATATAAAAAACTCAGGTGGCTAAAAATTCCCGAAAGAAGAAAATATTTGTTAGGAATTCTCCTATACAAACTTTTTAATAAAAGAACTCCGAATTATATCCTGGAATTTTTCGAAAATCACTTGTCTCTTCCAACGCGTCCGATGAGAGAAACCCACAGTTTATACAATATTCCTGTACACCGTACAACGCGATACGATAAATCTTTATTAATAAGCAGTATACATTTATGGGATAAAATTCCTCATATCATTAAAGAATCAAAATCCCTTTCGATTTTCAAAAATTGCTACTACAAAGAACTTTTAGATTCATAATATTGATCCCTTTCTCCACCATTGATTTCGTTGACACAGGCTTCCAATTATTTTGTTTTCACTGGTTTTATTAAATTCGATATTGAGTATTGATTGGTTAAACAGTAAATACAATCATATATATTTATATTCTTTCTACCTTAAGTTTCTTAATGTAAATTGAATTGGATTTGTTTTTTATTTTCACTCTTTATTCTGAATTTTTTAAATCGTAAATTGATCTTTTGTTGTAAGTTTTTTTATTGGTTCCATAATTTTCTTTAGCAATATGGCTCTGCCTAGTTTTGTAAGGGGGTATAAAATTCTATGTACGTTTTAATTTATTTTACTTTCATTTTGTTCAAAAAAATAATTTTAGTAAGACGGTAAGGTGTTTAAAAATTGTATTTTGGTTTATTATTTGAATAAAACATGTAAATTTTCTGTTTATGTTTAAAATTTAATTTTATTTAAGTTTCGTTTTTGTGTAATTTTAAGTTGTTTACAAGTATTTATGTACTTTTCTTTATAAAGAGAACTTTTAATTTTGTTCTGTAAGATTAAATATTTTAAATCATTTGTGATTTTGATGGATTGGTGATTAAAATTTTATTTTATGTTTCACTATTTTTCTACTTTCTTTTAATTATTACTTTTATTGATTCTTATTTTGATTTGAAAATTTTCTATATGGTTTAGTGAAATTCGAGTTATTCACAAGTATTTGTTTAATTTACTTATAGTACTCTTAATAGTTGAATATTATTAGTATACTTTTCGTGAAGTTTGAATTTTTCAAAATTATTTATGTATTTTTATTTGTGAAGAAAAGTTTTATTTGAGTTTGTATAAAGGAATACTTGAATAATTTAAGATTTCAATATTTTATGTTAATTGTTTCTCTGATTTTGTTTCTATTTATGATTATTATTTTTATTGATTCTTATGTTGATTACTAATTATTGAGTTCAAATTTTCTATCTGGTTTGTAAGATTTAAGTTATACACTAGTATTTACATTTTTTATTTATGGATATTCTTGAGAAAATCATTTAAAGTTAAATATTTATAGTTTCATTTTGTAATTTTTTTTTTTTAGTTTTTCCACAATTATTTATGCATTTTTATTTGTAAAGAAATATTTTATTTGATTTGGTATAAAGAAATACTTGAAAAATTTAAGATTCAACAACTAGTTATCTTATTTCATTCTTTTTCTGACTTTGTTTCTATTAATGATTATTGTTTTTATTGATTCTTATGTTGAGTATTAATTTTTGAGCTTAAATTTTCTATCTGGTTTGAAAAATATGAGATATTCACAAGTATTTACTTTTTATTTATAGATAGATATCCATGACAATTTTTCTTTATAGATAAATATTTTTAGCTTCATTTTTGTGAAATTTTAAGTTTTTCAGAATAATTAAGGATTTTTATTTGTAAAAAAAAAATTTATTTGATCTTTATTTTTTATTTTATTTAATTAATTTAAAATTCAATAGTTATTCATTTTATGTTCATTACAATCTTTTATTCATTTACTTATAATTATTGTTTTATAAAAATTGTCGGCTGATATAATATTTATTTGTATTGCTCAAGGAGACTCCATTGTCTCAGAGCATTAAAATGTAAAATTGTAAATATGTTAAAAGGTAAATCAAATCTCTCTCTCTCTCTCTCTCTCTGGAGATCTCAAGGCAAAACTGAAACGATTATTTAACTACTTTATCCGCTTCATCTTTGGGATATCCAGGGGCACCTCTGTCACCCGATTCAACGAAGAGTTGAAGTGGCTTTACCCTTCCCACCGTTGTAATAATTCCTGTCTTCCTTTCTCTTCCAAGTTCTCCAATCCCGCCGTCCGTCTTACATATCAGATATGTTTCTTTTCAAATCCTCAGTCCACTCTCGCCACACTCGCTCACGGCCTTCGGACATGTATATAACGCCCCACCGACCTGCAGCTTTCGACAGATCTTTCCCAATTCGATCTTCATCCTTATGAAACTCTATTCCTTCTTATATCCGTGACTCCAATACCCTTCCGACATTCAAATCTCGCCGGTTCAATCATATCCTATCCCTCCAATTTCCGAAGAATCCTAATTAGTTTTCTAATTTCAATTAAAATTAATAACAAAACAGATAGAAACGTTTATTTACTTATTATATTTTATGTTATCTTGTATTTTGCACTTATTATATTATTAGTATATTGTTAAAAACAAAACAAAAAAAACAAGCTGTAATGATTTTTTTAATCAAAATTGTATTATGTTATTATGTTAATTATCTAGTTTAGTTTTCAATATTATTATTTGAGGCTGCTTTTTAATCCGTTATATGTAATTTATATTGTTTCTTTGTATTGTTTTTGTATACTCTAAGACCTTAAAGTTTTAATTTTTTTGTTATGTTGTTCTAAAGGGACTAGTCCCCGAATAAATAAAGATTTATTATTATTGTTATTAGAACCAGTTGATTCTCAGCTACTAAATTGATGCAGCCGTTACTAAATTCCGTGATGCCATCGGGAAAAACGAATTTTTACCAATTTTGAAAATTCATAAACAAAAAAAGGACTATGTTCTCAAGTTCGTAATTTTTACAGCAAGTAGGAAGGATTATGACTAAGCCACACTGCTTCACAAAAAAATAGTACAATTTCAAAAATCGTTTTATTTCTTTTTCCTGTGAAATTAAATTGTATTACATCAACATTTTTATAAAATAGTATTGTTTTGCGATAATTCATAGCTGACATTAAGATTAAGAAACAAAAAATAAAGAATTATTTGGAATAATGAGAAAATTAACAAAAATGTGTATTAAAAAAAAAAAAAATTGTTTTTATCTTTTGAATTCAACTTTCAATATCGGGTATTGATTCCTCTTGCTTGAATTATTCATAACCTTAATAACCGCCAAACAAGTGGCCAATGTCAAAGCAACGCTGCTTGGGCATTAGGATTACCTGAAACCGCTGGGCGTAGAGCGATCCAACGTCAAAAAAGTCTGCAATTTTCGTTCTAATTAAAATATATCACCCATTTTGTTTCTTAGTAAATTCACTTTCTATGGTATGATTGGCATATTTTTATGTCATGAAACTTTATAAGTTTTGTTAATTATTTCCGAGAAATGTCTCTGTAACTAATTATTCTTATATAAATCTTTATATATCTATCTTTCCTGCACTTAACTTTGTTTAGAATCGTTATTAGATAAGTTTAAGGAAATTTTGGATTTCATATAACGACTTATTTTAAATATATAAATACATACACAAAAAAATAAAGTGCAAAATACTTTCAAAATTTAAGTTATGTTTCTAGTTTTTACCGACAAAATTTCGAAACCGTAAATTGATATCTACGTTTTTGGTAAAGCAGAACGCATTGTTGGCTATAGAAATTTTTTAGATGGAAAGACCAGAAAAAAATTGACTTGTAAAATAAATTTGAGGTCTAACTTAATTTTTACAAATGATAAACCAAAGTGAAGTACTGCTCCGAAGCGAGATACAATTATAAATGTGTTTCTGTAGGGTATTTTTGTTATTTATTTTCCTCAAATTTAATATATAAAATTTACCTATTGTAATGTATACAATTTAATTGATAAACTAACATTTCAGATTTGATGGAATTTAAAAACTAATTAAGAAAAAAAATATCTGCTTGGAAACACACTACAATGACAATAACTGAAACTGGTGTGTAATGCCACTGGTAGTACCGTTGCATCCTTGGTGTTCCATCTTAGTTTCACCCAGCGATATTGTTTTGCGTCTCGGAACAGAACTTCTGTTATTTATTATTTATATATATATATATATATATATATATATATATATATATATATATATATATATTTCTATATAATCTGAAATGTTAGTTTATCATTTAAATTGTATACATTACAATAGGTAAATTTTATATATTAAATTTGAGGAAAATACATAACAAAAATACTCTACAAAAACACATTTATAATTCTATCTCGCTTCGGGGCAGTACTTCACTATGGTTTATCATTTGGAAATTTTTTTTTTTTCTGGTCTTTCCATTTAAGAAATTTCTATAGCCGAAAAGGCGTTCTGCTTTACCAAAAACATAGATATCAATTTACGGTTTCGAAATTATGTCGGTAAAAAATAGAAACAAAACTTAAATTTTGAAAGTATTTTGCACTTTATTTTTTTGTGTATGTATTTATATATTTAAAATAATTTTAATTTTTTTGAAAATTCTTAAAAATCACCAAGTCGTTATATGAAACCCAAAGCTTCCTTGAACTTATCTAATAACGATTCTAAACAAAGTTAAATGCAGGAAATATAGATATATAAAGATTTATATAAGAATAATTAGTTACATAGACATTTCTCTGAAATAATCAACTTAACTTAAAAATTTTTATTATATAAAAATGAGCTAAAAATATATCAATCATGCTTGAAAGTGAATTTAATAAGAAACAAAATGCTATGAAAATGGGTCATATATTTTAATTAGAACGAGAATTGCAGACTTTTGTCCCGAAAAAGTGCGTTTGGAACCACTGTGCAACGTTTCCGTGACACTGCACTTTATACACGCAGGCCAGTTTCAGATCGCTCAAGAACGACACAGCCACGAGATGATCGGTATATTTTAATGTATACTCTTCGAAATGGTTTTCTACTGCTTCTGAGATTGCTCAAAGGCTCCGGGTGGTTCGTGATGTTTCAATTAGTGCCAAAACTGTCAGACTTGCTGAAATGAGTTTACATCTCAGGAGGGTAGCCACAGGTCCACAGCTCACTGTAAATCATCGAATAGCCCATTTATAGTCTGCTCGAGAGCACAAATTGTGGAATGAAATTGAATGGAGGACTGTAATTTTTTCCGATGAGTCAAGTTTTTCACTTTACTCTCCAGATGGACGTGCTAGAGTTTACCGAAGGTCAGGTGAACGTTATTCTGAAGTAACATTGCTGGGAGAGAGGAATGTAGAGGTGGTTCAGTGGTGGTGTGGAGAGGTGGTTCAGTGGTGGTGTGGAGAGGTGGTTCAGTGGTGGTGTGGAGAGGTGGTTCAGTGGTGGTGTGGAGAGGGAACATCTCTGGAAACGAAAATTGATCTCCATGCCTTCAACAGACTTAATGCAGATTTGTACATAACAGAGAGAGGAAGAAATACCTGTTATTGAAAGTCGAATTCAACTGAGAAGCACAATTTGTTTTCTTCACTATGAAGTTAAGGAGTTGTAGGAACAAAAAATACAAAGTATGTTCTTATCTTATTGTTTTGATTTAGTGTATACAAAATTAAAAAGATTTTCCCGATACATGTTTTTATCCGCGAGGCTCACTAAAAACGGCTGTAAAACAAAACGTATTTACCGGAATAATATTTTATCCACAGTTTTATATTTAGGAAATGTAGGAAGATAAATTGTAAAAAAATGATGAAAATCAAAAATGTCGAGCGGTAAGGTCTGGACGATTACGAATGGATGGACCCATATAAAATTATGTATAACATAATAAAATAGAATAGAAATTGCTTATAATATTATTTGGTCATGAGGTATGGCTCATTTGGTGTTAATTGATGTTAATGAACAATGCATAACATAATAATTATAATAGTAGTATATGTGTATATGTAAGGTTGCTAACATTAGTTATAACCTATAGATTCTCCAATATCTCAAAAGCAGTTCCTCATGATGTTTTATGCGCTCATCTTTAATTAAGTCAAGTCTTTCCTTTACTATGTGCTCATTTAATAGTGCATCTAAACATGAACTGCTTTGGACCCACGAAATCCAAGGCGAAAATCACGTCCCTTTCAAGTTCAAACTAAAATGGTCTCGATTGCACCAAGTTTAGATTTGCTATTTAATAAACAAACAGACAGTAATAAAGGCATGGAAGTTAGTGAATGACCGAATCATGTTATTGGACATTGTGGAAAAAGTTAATTCATTCATTGTCGCTTATGGACCTAACGAACATGCAAGAATGGAAGAAAAGGATTCCTTTTTTAGTTCTCTAAAAAAAGAAGTGGATGACTGCGAGGGCACTCTCACAGTCTTGGGAGACCTGAACGGCCGAGTAGGCTGCGAGCATGAAAGGTGGCATGGAACGTTGGGAAGGTACGGTGAAAACTTTTTAAACGATAGTGGAGAGAGGATTCTAAATTTTTGTGTGGCAAACGATTTTACAATAGCAAATACACTGTTCCCACATAAAGAAAAACATAGGTACACCAGAGAGGAACCGGGCAGGAACGAAAGATCCTTAATAGACTATGTTTTGGTGAAGAGAGAAGAGGTCAGGTACCTGTGTGATGCGAGAGTCAAAAGGGGTTACGAAATTGGAAGTTACCATTATCTACTACTGGTAAACAGGCTATGGAAGTAAGTAAAAATACAAAGGAAACACAAGACTCCTACAAAAAGAATCATTAAATCGTACCGCTTAAAGGAGGAGGAAATGACTATATATTACCAAGAGGAATTAGCTAGAATGTCACTAGATTGTAACAGACCATGCGATAGTGACGACATAGAGACATAGAGCTGGTCAGCTATTAGGAAAATCGTCCTAGATGCATCGAAACTGATTTGCGGAGAGAAAAGCATCGGATCCGGTTTTAAGAGGACATATTGGTGGAATGAGGACGTGAAAAAGGTGGTTCAAGAAAAGAAGACTGCCTGGAAAAACTACCTCAGCCAAAAAACCCCAACTGCGTATCAGACATATAAAATCCGGAGAAGTAAAGCCAAAAAACTCAGGAGAAGAGAAGATCCTGGGAGGATTTGGGTCGGAAGCTGGAAGAAAATGCAGGAGAAAACCAAAAAGTCTTCTGCCAAGTGCTCAAAGGAATGAGAAAGGACCGGCCAACTACCCTGAAAGGAATAAAGGATAAAGAAGGGAACATGCTATAGAAAGAGGAGTGCATTATGGAAAAATGGAGGGAATATTTTAAAGACCTGCTAGAGGGTAGAGACGTTAAGGCGTGCCTAACCCGCTCCGATGCAGAGGAAGTTATATATTTTCTGTTCTCTCTGAAGGTGTATATAGGTCGGACCTTGTTTCCTGGGAATGGATTGTGGATTTGAAGTGCTGGAGACAGGAGTGGTAAAAGGGACGGTGCGAGCTGTTGATTTGCCAAATAAATGATCCAACAAAATATTGCTTTTGAATGGAGTGGAATGGTGAACATGAATTTTAGTACATCTTGTTCATCAAAAAGCTTATAGAATGTTAAACAATACTTTCTCTTACAATATATTTCATATACAGGTAAGCGAAAGTAAAAAATGTAGGAATTATCTCGTAATTCTGTAACTGAAATCTCTTCGATCTGTCCTCACTCACACTATTCTTCAACTTTTTTTTGACATGTAAAGGAAGCTGCGATTAAACTCGGGATCGTGGGCAGATAAACAACCGACGAGTTCTCTAGTGGTTGGCAGTCAACATTTTAATGAAAAAAAATGGCTGAAGATTTGTTTTCAACTAATGCTTCCCACGAGCTTTAGTTATTTTATAACACTTTAAAATTTAAATTTACCATTCAAGTGCGCGAGGTACCATTTAAGTAATAAAGATTTATTTTATTATTGAAATTTACAACTGAAAAACCTAAAGCACAACAAATAAATGACAAGGATGTATAATTGTGGGCTTGAAAAAGTCTTGAGAAGAAAGTGCCTATTAGTTTAATTTAAAAAAATAAATAAAGTATATATTATATATTTACCTCTTGATTAGGTGAGCTAATGCTTATTCTCGAGTCCATAGATCTCAATGCCTTCCCCGGCACATCCCAAGAACCACGTGATTTTTTCGACTTGTGGGCATTTATGATCTTTTTCTTGCTGCATGCATTGCTAAATATTGAGCTTGATTTATTTTTGGCCATGTATCTTGGAAATATATCTGCGTTTCGGTAGATGTCCAGAAATTCCTCTCGAATTCCATCTAAAATCTCCTAGAAATGCACATTAGAATCAATGAATAGTGAAATATATTTCAAATGAGTCATAAGTCATAATGATTAGAGCTGAGATTAAATACACCTACAAAAAATTAAAATAGTCATTTATTATTACCTGCTTGGTTTTTTTATTCTTGTTTTTGAGCATATAACCCATGTGCTTCTTCTTTAGCGCCTAAAAAATAAATAAACTTTACATCGACTGTTCAATGTACACGATCATATTTAAAACAATTTTTTTTCTTATTATTATATTTTTTAAAAAAGTGCATGTGACGCCTGATCGTGTATTAATCATATTTTGATAAAGTTAATAAACCGGAGTATCTATTATGATTATAAAGTTGTGGAACGGAAAAAAAAAAAAGGGAGCTATGATTTTGAATATTAAATTCGTTCAATAAATTCAAGCTATAAATGAATGAATTTGTTAATATTTTTTTTATAATGAAATATTGCCGATTAGTCACTTATTTTAAATTAATATAATAAATAGATAATATTACTAGTGCCAGTATGACTAGATTGCAATGTTATGTATAATAATATTATTATCTATAATTATTACCTCTAACTTATCTAGAAATTCTTTGCTGTCAAGCGTTCCTCTTCTTTCGTGTTTTTCGAACATTGCCGAAAAGCTTGATCCAAAGCTCTAAAACAAAATATTCATTTTAACGAGTGATTAACACTTTTTTTAAAATATGTTAATTGTTTTGTTATTTTCTAAGATTTGGTATTATTACCACTTATGATGAACAATCATAATGAAGTACAATAATTTGATAAACTAAATTTTCACAAATGTGGCCAACAGGTTAAAAATACAATGAAAAATATCTCTCCCCTTGTTGATCTGCCATTGGAAAATAATTTGTTAAATCACAGAGGTATCTGTTCAGGCGTTGATTTCCAACAGGTACTAAAGACAATTTCAACAAAATTGATATTTTGACAAATTTGTATTCTAATAGTTAAATTTGATCGAAATCCTTCATTCGATTTAAAAACTCTTAACTTCTATAAAAACGCATTTGAAATTTGCAGTAGTTTTCAAAAGGTTCTAAATCCACATTTCATTTCATTCCAAAGCATACTAAGAACATTTCTATCCAAAACGTACTTGATCCTTTGTAAAAAGATAGATTAAGGTTTTTGGCCTAAAGAAAACCCGAAATATCTCTTTATAAAAAGATAAGCATTCCTTCAAGTTTCTTTTAAAAGGTGTAACATTTCCTCAAGCACTTAATATCTTACTATTATTTGTTTGTTTTTACCATTCACTCCTTTTCTAATTTATTTTTTATTTATAAACATGTATGTATGTATATATATTTAAGATTTACGTTATTTAGCTACATAATTTTTAAATTAACTAACGATTTACATTATCTATATTATTAAATTTGTTTAACATCTGATAGTTGTTATTTTTATTTTGCTAAGTTAACTATAGTTTTCCTTCATATACTTTAGTTAACTATATTAATTTTTTTTTCCTCAACTTTTATTATAATTTTTTTTGTTCTCTCTTTTTTGTTATCAATCTTTAATATAAGGAAATAGTCAGTTATTATTTTTATATATATATTTTTTATATTTTTAATTTTTCATGGTCATAGATTTATTAAACACCTACATTGTATCTTGTTATGTTTTTAGCTCTGATGAAGACCCGCAAAGTGAGTCGTAACGTTGGATTATAACTAGTTTTACAATAATTTAAAGTTTTCATCATTTTGTGACTAGTCATTGGTTCGTTTAGTACACTCTAATTTTGATCAGTTGTTTCGACCTCAGTTTTTAAGTTATTTTAAACATTTTAGTTCCGTTTGGTTCTCGTAAGTTCTCAATCAAACTAAGTTTTTTTATAGTGTCTTTTCTTGCAACCACATAAATTCGGATTAAATTCTTTCAGTAACTCATATTTTATTAGAATAATTGCATGTAATCTAGAATAAGTTGGAATTAACATCCCTCAACCTTGATAAATACGAGTAGGAAAACTGTGCTTGATCTAATCAATAGGGAAACAAATAATATTTAAAAAAATTGAAAAACTAAAACTATAAATTTAATCGTATCAATTTTTAATTTTATAAAATAGAGTTAGTTTTCTAAACTAAGGAGGGTTGCATGCTACTAGCTTCCTAGAACAGCATAAAATAGACCTCGAATAAAATAAAATAGATTCATTACACATAAAATAGACCCATCTATTCCTATAGCTCTCCACATATAGAATAAAATAGAAAATAATTTTTATTCTCAGACTGGATCCCTTAAGAATAACATGTTTGGAGCATAATTAACTAATATTTACAATCATTGATAAATATATATATATACAATACAAAAAAATAAAAATGGATAAATAGTAACAATTTTCAGAAAATGATTGTGTTAGATGCACACCCGACACGCAACAGATCGCCTCTCCTATAACTTCTATTGTAGACAATTGAAGCGGGAGTTGGCGACCTTCCGTTCCCAGTCCTTTAATTCCTACCTCTCCTCTCTATCCGCTCGTGATAATTCCCTGTGGAATGTCACCAAAAAGATCCTAAAATACCATCAAGTTTCCCATCCTCTCCGGCGTAGTGATGACTCCTGGGCTGCGTCTGATGAAGATAAAGCCGAGGAATTCGCCACACACCTCTCCAAAGTATTCACTCCTCACCTGGAATCCCACATCAATCATACCGCATCAGTGCAAGACTTCCTTATGTCACCAATTCCACTTTTTAAAGCTATTAATCCTTCTGAGGTCAAATATCTTCTACAAAAACTGACCCTCCGTAAATCTCCTGGACACGATCTCCTTACTCCCCAGATCCTCCGACAACTTCTGCAGAAAGCTATTATATTCCTTACTTATATCTGCAACTGCATCCTACGCACCACCTATTTTCCTCTCTTATGGAAACATCCCACTATCATAATTTTTCTAAAACCAGGCAAACCTTCCAACGACACTCCTACAGACCTATTAGTCTACTCCTCATTCTTTCAAAAATCTTCGAAAAGCTCCTTCTTAAACGTATCTTACCCATATTAGAATCCCAAAATCTTCCTTCCTATCAGTTTGCATTCCGTCCTCATCATTCCACAGTTCAACAAGGACTCCGAGTTGTAGAACATATTTTCTCAGCTCTTGAATGCAAAGAGTATTGTTCTGGTGCATTTCTTGACATTGCGCAAGCTTTTGACCGGATATGGAACACTGACCGGATTACTCTTCAAGTTGAAAACCCATTTACCCCAGTCTCTATACCTCATTCTACGATCCTATCTCTTAAACCATTCATACCGAGTTCGCTGTGGTGTAGAATTTTCCAGCTTTTTTCCCGTTGAGGCTAGTATTCGTCAAGGCAGCGTCTTGGGACCCGTCCTCTACATCCTTTACATTGCTGATATTCCAACACATCCTGATACCTTTCTGGCAACATTTTGCACACGATACCGCCATCCTATCATCCAGTTCCAATCCTGAAACAGCATCCTTAAACCTATAGAGACAACTTTTCCTTATCGAACACTGGTGTGATAACTGGCGTATAAAGGTGAACGAAGCCAAATGTAAACATTTAACATTCACTCTTAGACGAAAATCCTGTCCGCCAGTTTATTGCCACTCATTAACAATTCCTCCCTCAGATACAGTTCGGTATCTTGGGTTGCTATTAGAAAAAATATTGACATGGAACCCACATACAAGACTTAAAAGACAAGAACTGAACTGTCGATTCGGACAGTTATACCGACTACTCAACAGAAAATCTGAACTTACAGTTGACAACAAATTACAAGACAATACTGAAGCCTATCTGGACCTACGGACTTGAACTGTGGGGGATAGCTAAACGTTCTAACATCAAATTTATTCAATCCTTTCAATCCAAAGTCCTCCGAACAATAGTAAATGCTCCTTATTATGTCTCCAACTATACCTTGTACCACGACCTTAATGTTCCATTTGTTTCAGACCTAATTCCATCCACATTTTCCAAATTTCACCAGAACCTCATTCATCATCCTAATTCTCTAGCTCAATCCCTTTCCAGCTCCACACACCATAACTGCCCCCATAGAAGGTTGAAACGGCAGTGGCCACGCGACCTCTTGTAAATATGTATATATTGGAGTTCTAGCACTGGCTTAATTCTCCACTCGATGTGATGTATGTATAACGTGTATATATATATATATATATATATATATATATATATATATATATATATATATATATATATATATGAGTGATTCAAAGACTTTGTTACCATTTTATTGATTCATTATTGTATAAATATTTTATTGCCGTGTAAATGTTGTATGAATGTAGTATGTATGTTATCTTTCACCACTATTATTGATGTCCAAATTGGGATAGATTGTAATAATATTAAAAAAAATTGTCGTTGATTGTGTTAGACAAAATGAAAAATAAATAAACTGATGTCAGAGTGTAAATATAAAATGAGAAGAAAAAAAACAAACAAAAAAACAGTAACTTTCTTCGAGTACTTAATCTTCTAAGAGTGACGTTAGCTTTGACATAATGAAAAATCAACATCTGGCCAAGAATTAATGCAAAATAGACCAATTCGACATAAATAAAAATAATATACTAAAATTTAATGAGTTCTTCTAGTGACAATATAAAAAATACTGTAACGATTGAACAAAAAGAAGTTCTATAAATACTAATGTTGAAATATCATAAATTAATACTTGTGAAAAAAAAATATATATATTGAATACATTCTGTCAGGCAGCGTCATTTTGGGATGTTAAAAGATACTGGAAAAGAAGGTATTTGAATGTGGAGAGGGACGGAGTCATGCTCATGTTGGATGGTAGGGGATTTCAGAAAGTAGTGGAACGAGCCAAAGAGGAGCATTAATATTCTTTTGTTCTGTGGGTATGGATACAAAGGTTGGATAGACGGGATCTCGTCTCTAGTGGATGAATTAAGGGTTTGAACTGTAGGAGAATGTAGATATACGAAGTGTTTTGGGAGTTGATGGTTTCATATAGAAAAGATCCCAGGAAATATTGCGGGGTGAGGGTGCGGGGAAAGAGTCATTTTGATTCGGTATAAAGATGGGATATATGAGACCGCCTGGACGTGCCAAAGACGAATCATAAAAAACAGTTTATAATCTGCTTTCATCATTTCTCTAGCATGATCGAGAGGCCACCATATACCACACATCCATAATCAAACTGAGGGAAAATTAGAGAGGATATAAGGAGCTTACGAGTGGACTGTGGGAGAACACGGCGTGGACGATGGAATAGCTTAAGAGGGCTTATTTCCCTTCGGGAAATTTGGGCGACGTGTGGTTTCCAGGATAATGTTTGGTCAATATGGATGCCTAAATTTTATACGAAGGAGCTGAAAGTGATGGGATAGTCATTTAGTAATAAGGTAGGAAGAGAGGGAATATAAGTAAGGAGGATATTGGATCCAATAATGAGGGCCTGAGTTTTCGCTACGTTTAACCTACTAAAATTCGTTCAGATTTGCCAAATAACAGATTCTGTCCATGTCTTCTTGAATAGCGTTAAACGCTGCTAATAATTCAGTGGTGGGAAAGGTTAAGTAAATCTGTAAGTCATCGGCACATAGGTGGTATTAGCAGTAGTAGATTGAATAAGGAATATCATTTATATAGGCTTAGGAGAAGCTCTTGAACCCTGGGCCACTCCTGAGCCCAGGGTAAGAAACGAAGATAAGGGTTGGTTGGGAATTTGAACTGCTTGAGTACGGTCAGAATGAAAATACTGGTACCAGAGAATAAAGCTGTTAGAAAAAGAAAGATATTTTAATTTGGAGTAAAGGATAGAATGATTCAGAAAACCAAACGCTTTAGAAGCAAGGGATTCAAGGAGGAAACTTCGAAGAAGAGACTGAGAGGTGGTAGAGAGAAATATTCCAGATTTGAAAGTCTAGCCAGAAAAGATGCTGCCAGACCATCAAGACTTTTAGCTAAGTTCTAAATAATGATTAGTTACGTCTGATTATTATTATGTTGTTTTTACTTTCACTTACCTATGTATGAAATTTTTAATAATAGAAAGCATTGCGATCGTCAAAATGTTCAAATTCCAGTTTTAACCGGAAATACGCGTTATAGGAGTCCAAATAACCAAGTCGCGCGATAAGTTCTGTGTATCTGTGGTAATTCTAGCACGAAAACTAAAAGTGGAAAGAAACTGCAATTTCATGTTTAAGACAACTATACGCCGAATATGTTACAGCATTTTTTCATTGAAATCGGCAAACTAGAAGGACCACTTTATAACATGCATTTGTACTTTTTAACGTTTCTCTCGAAAACGGCACTGACGATTTTAATTAAAAACGCTATATCGACGTAAAATATTATGGACTTTAATATCATATAGGTTTCATTCTGATTGATATAGTTTGACAGCACTTAAATGCCGATATTTTCAATTGTCTTCCTCGAAAAGTACCTTTAATTTTGTAAATTAGAAAAAAATAGCTATATCATCTTGTTATAGCATTTGATAAAAAACGGGTAAATATATAAGTTTAACAAATTTGATGTCCAACAAAAGGGTAGTTTTTTAATGAATTTTATGTGTTTTTGAACAGAAGTACAGTCATACAGATGTGTAATATACAGTCGGAAAGCTAAATATTTTAGAGAAAATATCTTATACAAAAAATTGTAAAAGTTAATGAAAATCCGATACAGTTAACTAATTGTTGTAGAAAGTAATAAAGTTGATTAATTAATAAAAATAGATGTTTCTATCGAAACTCAATGTAATTGATTCTTTAACCTTTATTGATTTCTAATTGTATTTAAGGCTACAGCGCCCTAACTCAGCCTCCACTGGCTCAGACCTGTGATGCGGCTGAGATAGAGGCGCTGGGATCTCTTGGATTCCGCTTTTTCCTCCACAAGTGGAGGGAAAAGCGCTTGCTGGGGTCCCTTTAGCAATTGTATATAGTTATGATTGTGTGTAAGATGTTTATTTATTTGCCAACTTTTTATTTATCTCAATAATAGGTTTTTGTTTCGATTTGTTTTGTTTTTTATTTATTATTATTATTTTATTGTATATATATGAATTTATTTATGTTCTATTTTATGTAATTTGACCATTATTATTATTTTCTGTATATATAGTAAGAATGTGGTCTCTTATCAATATTATTATTGTTCATTTTGTAACAAATTGTAATATATCTCAATAAAAAAAAAAAAAAAAAAAAAAAATTGTATTTAAAAATTCTTAAATTGATTTTAACAACGGAGGTGTGTGAAAGGTGCATGTTGCTCGCACCTATTTTTTTATAGATCATTTCATTTTGTGTTCACGTTAATCAGTTAATTGGATAGCACAAAGCCCTTTAAAAGATTCTAATTTCAATTAATTACTAAATTTAATTAATTTGGGTAATTATCCATGGCATACCATAGTTTTTATCTTTCTTTTAAACTATACCAAATATACGCTTAAAATTTATTAATTTATCAGTCGTTAAAGTCAAATATTGTTTATAATATAAATGCATTTACTAAATTCATAAATCTTTATAATACATACTTTCTTTCTTAATAATTTATTTTTTATGTTTTACAGACAAAGCCAGTAAACAGTTTTAACAATTCACATTTATCAACAAATTATCCATACTACAAACAAATAATATCTAACGTGAAACGTGATTAACCGATTAGGAAAGATATTTCCCTTAGGGCGTTTAAGGAAACATAATAGCAAAGGAGGAGATTAGGCCTAAATCACGTTGAGCGGGGGCTTTTTTCCTCATTTTTGGGTACCCACTTTATGGAAACTGGGTCTGCTGCAGGAGGGTCTGCCTGGGGTATGCGGGTTCTCTTCACAGCTGAAATAACAGAATAAATTGTTTCATTATTTTATTTTATTACTTATTTTCCCCCACATTGACTATTGCTGCTTAGTATATGGTGGCCTCCCGACGATGCTTGAGGACAGGCTAAACGCATCATGAACATATTTTTAAGATTTGTCCTCTGCACTCCGAAGAGGTCTCATGTAACCCATTTTTACGGCGAGTTAAAGTGGCTCCTTCCACCAATCCGCAGACAATATTTCCTAGGATCATACCTTTACCAAATCATAAGATCCCAACACCCTCCATACATTCACAGTCTCCTAAAGTTTAAATCTTCAGTCCACACTCTTGAAACAAGATCGCGCCATTCCGACCTTTACTTTCCTACCCATAGAACTAAAACTTTTGATCGTTCCTTCCTGGTCAGCTCCTCTATTTTCTGGAATTCTCTACCTACTCATATCCGCCATGCTGTTTTTCTCTCCTCATTCAAATCCCAACTTTTCCAATACCTTTTATTATCCCAAAAAGACGCTTAAATACAGTGATTCTTATGTTCCTGATATCACACTTTGAAAAAAAAAGTAATATTTGTTCTTTATTTAAACACTGTTATATTTTAATTTATTTTTAATTTTGTTCAACACAATATTTTTCAAGAACTGTTTTTATTTTATTTTATCATATGATATATATTTTTTTAATATATATGTGTGGATATTCGTGTGTGATATGAACACTCGAATTAACCCATCTGTGTAATAAGTAATTAATTGTGTTCCTTCTGTCTGTTGGCCAGACATGTTGTATATTTAAATTGTACAATTTGTTATTCTTAGGGGACCCAGTCCCAGAATAAAAATTATTTTCTATTTCTATAATAAACACTGCCTGTCGCGCCACCGGAAAAAAAAATATAAAATCGTAGGATAAGTACAATAATTTGCAAAAATAAGTTATTAGCGCAGTGAAAATTACACTCTATATTTTAATAAAAAAAGAATCAAGTGAATTGCCCCCAAAATAAATAAATGACAAATTTTGCGTTTCCTGTAACATTTACTCAAGTGTATATAGTACCTTTTGAAAATCACACCTCAATTCATGGTTGTGAACCAAATCGCCTAGAGTAGATATAAATGATTTTCAAAAATGAATCTCTATAAGGGATCATAGATGCCTAGGGATATTTCGTCTCCTAGTTAATTCTGAAGACGAAGTAATGAAATAGAGGATGATACAATAGTAAATGCTAAAGTCATGCTAAGTTATTTTTATATTAAGTTATCACTAAGTAACTTAATAGGAAAGTAAGAGAACTGTATTCACCCTAGTATCATAGTAGGTCCTGCGGTGTGATGGTCTTTCGGGAATACAGAGGAACACGCAAAATTTCATACAGTTGGAAATCGTCACGAAAATGAAGAGTCCAGCGATGCAGAGGTAACAAACCGTGTTATAGAAAAATTGAAGCATCCTGCAATGATAATTAAGTTATGTATAATAGGATATAAATATATTATAAAAATGGAATGTTTTCAAAATCATAACCATATGAAATATATCTACTCATTATGGAATGCCAAGAAATTAGAACATACGATATATATTATAAAATTTTTAAATTGATCAATTCGATTTTTCTTTTTCAATTGTTCACTTTGCGTATTTTATTCGATTTTAAACATTAAGGTACTGACTGTCATTTATTTATGCTGGCTATCATTTATTTATACTGACTATCATTTATTTATAATGACTATCATATATTTTATTGTTATTATTTATGATTATTAATTTACGGCAATGAACAATTGATTTTTGTCTTCATTCAAGACCATCCTTTTTCAATTTTCTTTCAATTCAACTTCCTTTTTCATTCACCATCCTTTTATCACCTATTTCAATCCTGCACTACTTCTCTAGCTGAACTCCAGCCGATTTTCCTTTTCCTACAGGCCTTCTTGATACCTTCCTCCCAAGGCCTTCTCTTGGTATTCTTCTATCCATTACCACCTTTCACTTCGCTCTTGCCACGCGGTCTTCTCACATTCTGGAGATATCGCCGAACCACATTATCGTCTTTTTTCAATTAGATCTTCGGCTGATTTTACATCGAGTTTAGATCTTTTTGTGGTATTTGTAATTCTATCTCGCTTTATCTTAACCTCAACTTTCCTCAAATATAGCATTTTTATAACCTGGAGTTTTATGATTAATAGTGCGTACACAGGATTCGCTGACATATGTCAGCAATGGTACGAACGTATTCATATTGTTATTTTTGTGCCCTTGGAAATCTCTCTTTTAGCAATAAATCCTCTCTCGAGATATTTAAAAAATGTTTCCCCAGTCTTTATTCTCTCCTTCACGTCCTCGTTCACGCAGCCCTTTTTATTTAGGTGTGTGACTAGATATTTGAAATGCTTTACATGCTCAATCCTTTCTCCTCCTAGTCTGATGACACATCCAATGCATTTCCATATTAACTGGTTCAAGTGCTTCCCGAAGGAGACGAAGGTTGAACTACAGATCCCATCCACGTCATCAGCATATGCAAGCATGTTGAAGTGGGTGGACGTCAAAGTCCATTATATTGGACCATTATGAACAATAGTGGACTGGGACTGCAATCTTTTCTGATGCCTTGAGAGATCTTGAATAATTTTGACAAAATTTTACAGACAAATTAATCTTTAAACAATAATTAAAATGCGATGAGATTGTTAGGTTACTACATCAGAAAATACTACAAACACAAGTCCCGGATAATGTTATTGATCGTATTTTGCTATAAGACATGTCAGTCCAATACGGATGAGATCAGATTTTTGTTTTATACTGTTAAAGAGATGGTATCAATATACCCGACTTAACAGGCCTCTTTTGGGAGACTTAATAATTATTTTAAATTTTTTATAATAATATATTAAATAATTAAGAGACCGATATCAATTGTTGCTGAATTCATATGAATTAAGAATACTACAATCTACTCACACAGCGCCTGTTGGTCTTCTATTTTGCAGATCTGCTTGTCCACTTTCTTCGGATGAAGTTGAACCAGCACTGGGTGGTCTGATCGTTTCTCTGCTACACGGGCAAACAGAAGGCATTAGCCAGGCTGATTCGAAAAATTTGGGCATAACATTTTTAAGTGCATTGTTGCTAATCTCCGGTAGCATAGGGTGCCATAAATGGCCTTGATAAATCCTAAAAAAAAAAATAAAAAAAATCAGCTTTAAAATTAAAAGTACTTTTATGATTAGTTTACAAACTCATTTAACAGTTACGTACCCAAAAATAAAAGCAGGAGGTAGAAATATGCTGCACTTAAAACTGCGCGAGCGAGATTTTCTCTGAAATTCTTCCTGGCGGATTCCTTGTTTTGCAAAATATCTGTCTCGGGGACACTTCCAACGAAACCAGCGGCGTGGTAATGGTCTATAGACATAGGTCGGCACCCATATTTCTGGGAAGAAGCTGCGCAACTACATAAGCAATGCCACACGCAAAAGCATCGATCGTATTTCTGAATTCTTATACGCCTTACCGCTAATGTTTCACTTTTATTGTTCATAATTTCCACTATAAAACAAACAAAAGATTTATTATGGTTATAACTGATAAATGTCAGTGATTAAATTTATTTTTTTTAGCGCAAGAATTGTTCCAGACCAAGGGGAGCATGTTACAAAGCTTCTCAAATAAACTGTCACCTGCACTCCCAATATTTCTGGAAGCATTTTTACTTTCACTTACTATATATAGTAAGGAAAGTATTGCGATCGTGAAAATTTTCGAATTCCAGTTTTCAACGGAAATACACGTTTTAGGGTCCCCTGAGTCCAAATAACCAAGTCCCGCAAAAAGGTCTGTGTGTGTGTGTGTGTGTGTGTGTGTGGTAACTCCCGGGCGGAAACGGTAAGTCCTATGAAACTGAAATTTCATATTTAAGACAACTATACGCCCGAGACGTTACAAAACTTTTTTCATCAAAATGAGCTTACCAGAAGAGGCACTTTATACCATGCATTTTGCACCTTTTTTCGATTTTCTCAAAAACGGTTCCGACGATTTTGACTAAACTCGCTATATCGATGTAAAATTAAATGGACTTTAATATCATGTAGGTTTTATTTGGATAAAAATGGTCTGACAGGGCTTAAATGCCGATATTTTAAATTTTCTTCCTCTAAAGTACCTTTAATTTTTTAGATTCAATAATAATAACTAGATTATCTTGTTAGCGCTGATGAAAAACAGGTAAATATATAAATTGAATAAATTCGATACCCAACTAAAGGAGAAAACAGAAAAAATATATTTTTAATGAAATTTTTCGTTTTTGAACATAAGAGCAGTAATATACATGTATGATATACCGTTGGAAAGCTAAAGATTTTAGAAAAAATATCATCTCATACACAAGCTTTTAGAAGTTAATAGAGAGTGATGAGAAGAAGATAAAACTAACTGATTATTTTAGATAATAATATAATAGATTTTTTAATAAAACACATGTTTATATATAAATTCAATTTGATTAATTCCTTAATAGTTTCACGTATTTTTATCTCTAACTGTATTTGAAAATTCTTTCATTGATTTTAAAAATCGAGGTAAGTGAAAGTCGTGTGTTGTCCGCACCAGATTTTTATGTTTAATTTGTTCATTATTTTTTTTAAATTCTTCTGTCAGAACTCAGAGAAGAATAGATTTTGAGATATCTGATGTTTAAAAACTTTAGTTCGTTTTTTAAAACAATAAAATTTTGTTGTGAAATGATCTTACGATTTCCGTTCTGTCCGAAGAGATTTCGAATGTTCTTAACTAAATATTATTGTTACTCGGGGGTCAATCAAACAATAGTAAGTAGTCCAACTAGGTAATGAGAGGGGGGACTTAAATTAAATTCTTTAGAGTAAAACAAAGAACTTCAAAGAACCTTAGTGTTTGTTTTATTATTATTTATAAATTTAATTATACATTTAATTTTTCCAGTCCATTTTTTTATAACAGCTTTTTACAATACGTACTTGAAGTTTCGTTCCTCCCCCCCATTTTCGAGATTTATATATTGTGTTGACCCAATAGATTATCCTTTTTTTTCCTTAGAGTCGAAGAATTCTTCACGATATGGTTAATGCTGCTATCCATGTTATAATGAAATGAAATGAAAAGTAATTTTATTCTGGGACGAGTAGTCCCCTAAGAATAACAAGAAAAGTACAATATATAATAATAATTGTCTGGTCGTTTAAGACTTCAGTTTAACAATAAAAGGTAGATTTTGTAACAGTGAATTGTTATCATCAATAGATTTTAAATATTACATTGGGAAGATTGATACTTTAGGAGATGGAGAAATAGTTTACTTTTGAAAGTCGATAATGATAAGGATTTACGAATGGATACAGGCAAGGAATTCCAAAATAGGTTAGCACGAATAACAAAGAATTTTTTGAAGGAGGCAGATCTGAGAGAAGGTATATACAAGTTTATGGGTTGGGATCTAGTGTTTACTGAGTGGACCGAGGAACAAGTTGTAAGTATATCAAAAATATGAGGAGGTTTTTTTGTGTTTGAAAATCGGAAGAGACAGACACTTAGGAGGTACTGCCGACGGAAAGAGGGATAGAGCCAATTCAACTCGGTATACCTTCTAGAAACATGGGAGCTTCTGGGAATTCCACGTGTGAATCTGATGAAACAATTCATAGGTCTTTTGAGTCTCATATCGAATTTCTCAGACAGCCCACCATATACGAGGCAACCGTAGTCAAACTGGGGGAAAATGAGCAAAGAGTAGCATACGGGTTTTAGGTGGGATAGAATCACGAAATCTTAGAAATCGTTATAGGATAGCGATGGATTTTTGGGTGATTTGAGAAATATGATTACTCAAAGATAGGCTCTGATCAATAATGACTCCAAGGTTTCTTACTGAGGTGTAGAAGTGGATAGGTATGCTATTGAGGTAAAGGAGTGGATAATATGGAAGAGAATTCCCAAGGTTCTAGGAACCGATGAGAATGGCTTTGGTTTTTCCCGCATTTAACTTCAAATCATTTGTCGTAGCCCATGTATTGATGTTGTCAATATCTTGTTGTAATTTTTGGATAGCCTGTAGCGTTTCGGAAGGATGGAAAGAAAGATAGATTTGCAGATCATCTGCATATACGTGGTATTGTGAGTGGCGGATGCAGTCAGGGAGATCATTAATATAGATGGAAAAAAGAGTTGTTGAGAGTGAGGATCCCTGAGAAACACCACGTGTTAAGGTAATGGAGGAGGATGGAGATTCATTTGGTATGATGGCAGTTTAAGATCGACAGGATAAAAAACAAACAAACCATTTTAGAACGCTGTTTGATATTTGAAGGTTTTGGAGTTTGGAAAGAAGGATGCTATGATTAACTGAATCAAAAGCTTTTGAGGAATCGAAGAGGATCAAAATAGTGATTTTTAGTTGGTCTATTAAGGATTGTAGGTCTTGGGTAATTTTTAACAATGCAGATTGAGTAGAATATTGGGATCGGAAACCGGACTGTAAAGGATTTAGAAGGTTTTTTTTCCTCAAGAAAGCTGTTGAGCTGTAAGTGAACAATTCTTTCAAGCAGTTTGGATAAATTAGATAGTATGGAGATAGGTCTAAAATCGGAAACTGCGGCGGGATTAGGAACTTTATTCACTGGACGTACGATGACTTTTTTCTTGGCTGTTAGGAAAATAGATTTTTGAAGAGAAACGTTATAAATATGTATAAGGACAGGAATGATAACAGGAATACACAATTTAATTTATTTCACAAGGATTCGGTCGGCTCCATACTCGTTCGTTCTGGATATGAGAATAGAGGAGAGCAATTCTTCAGGAGATATATCCGAAAAATAGAAATTTTCCGGGTTGAAGGATGTCTGTGGTAAAGAGTAATGAGTAATATGGGATATAGGAAGTGGATCTGCGAAGTAATAACTTAGTTCTTCGGAAGTAAATGGAACAAAAGATGAGGATTTGGAATTTATAATAGATAGGTTTCTAAGTAGTTTCCATTTGGTCTTAGGGTTATATGGAAAGGGAGGAGCTTCTAAGTTCCGAGAAGTTCAACTTCTCCCCAAAACTAATTTTGATCCAAAAACGTCCAGGACAGCCTATGGGTGCAAAAAAGAAAAACGACAGAGGTATGCAATTTTTGCCTACAACTAACATGAAAGGGATCCATTCTTGAATGTCTCAAAATTAAATGGAAATGTGCGCTAGGCACATTAGCTGAAGAGCTGGAAGACCAAGAGTTCGTCCTACAATGGATTTCAGGGCACTGTTTCTTGCTTCCCCACATTAGCAGCATCCTTAAGTTGGAGGGGTGCAAAACGATTAATAAAAGGCCCATAATCCAGAGATGGGAAGCAAATCACCCGAATCACCGTCCCCATGACGAATATTATAGAATAACAAGAAGAGAGCAGGTTATAATATTTCGCCTCAGAACAGGATATAACCTCACGAAGTCGCACCTCTTTAGAAAAATTAAGATAGGGTCCAGCCCTCAATGCGAACACGGTCAAAACGAAGGAACCACAGTGCACATTCTGCAAAGCCGCCAATTGGTAGAAGACATACGTAGTGAGTTATGGCCCCAATCAACAGACTTTGGAACCAAGCTCTGCAGGACCTAAGAAGAACCACTGACTTTATACTTTCACTTCCTGATATAGCCGCCATATAGGGAAGAAGAAGAACAACAACCTATTCTTACACCTATTTTTTTAACACTTCTGTCCTTGGTTTTCTCTACATTTACTTGACATATAGTGGCTAAATTCACATTTGATTAATTATATGTCCTTATATGTTTTTATGACAAATTATTAATTATTTTTTGTTTTACTGTTGAAGCAATGAAAGAAAAGTACCAAGATTTTTAAAAGTCTCGTAGAAATAAAATTCTTATTTGAAATAATTTGGAAAAAAATAAAATAGATGAATTTTATCGTTAAAACTGCTGGAAGGAGACAATATAATTGGAAGGAACCATCTTAAAATGTTAATTAAATATTAAATATAGTTAATTAATTATTCAGTTAATTAATTACCTGAGCAGTGGAACCTGGAAGGTCGCGTGGTTCCGTATAG
This sequence comes from Piezodorus guildinii, assembly GCA_023052935.1. NCBI lineage: Eukaryota > Metazoa > Arthropoda > Insecta > Hemiptera > Pentatomidae > Piezodorus > Piezodorus guildinii. The sequence continues at coordinate 162,188,618 of CM041295.1, read as the reverse complement.
CGTTACCCTGAATACATGTACTCTAAATGGTGCTATGTACACTAAGGGACCTTCGTTGTCATACCATATATTGGGAACATTTACAGGGCAGTTTGTGATTTTTGGCCTGTACGCAGTGGAGACGTAGCCCGCATTTGTAACTTTTATTGTTATTTTTGTTTGGTGCTCGCAGGTTGAATCGATCAACACCTCATGAATTAATGCTGGGCTCCTAAAATAATTTAGGAAATTATAAATCAAAAGAAATATTTTATTCATACATTCTAGAAGATAACTTAATATTTGTATTTATTTATATAGTTGAGCCGAGGTGTAAGTGGGAGGATTGTATTAAGATTGGTGTCGGGCGGTGGCCATTAGATTGAATTTTCGGGTTTGCTTAGCCTAGTATTATTAATGTTATCTATTAATATTTGATAGATATTAATTAATATTGATAACACACTTAGAGTGGCTCTCAGTCAAAATATGCCCACCGAGCATTTATAATTTCATTGGAAAAGAATTTTCAACCTACTGAAATCTGAATATAATACATAATAACTGAACATAATAATATAATCTGAATAACTGATTGGCACTAATAGGAAAAAAAAAAAATCCTCAGTTAAAACCATATGATTAAGAATCACAGCGAAAAATATTACAAGATTAATTTTAGTTGAATAATAAATATTTTTAATTAATTTTTGGATGTGACAGTATGCAATCCTTTGCACTATTTCAATAAAAATAAATGAAGAATATGAAAAACAATTAGTCAGTCTTGTTCGGTCTTTTGCTTATAATATAAAAATAAATAATGATAACAATTCAAGTGATATAATTTTTTTTTCTTTTTAAATTAATTTACCGAAATTAACAACAATAACATTTAAACAAGTAAATATATACAATGTTAAAATGGCGAGAAACAACCGCCTAGAGAACTACATATTCGTAGCACTCTAGTAAAAAAGTCAAATAATAGGAAATCATCCTCATTTCTGACGTCTTGGAGGATTTTCAGGAATCCAAAAGGAACGATTTATTAAAATTAGTGGGCTAGAGAGAGAATGGAGATGGTTATGAAAGGTATGGTACCAGTTTCGAGCTAATTCGGGAACATTTGGAACTTAAGATGATAAATTAAGTAGAATTGGGGATTTTATGAAGGATTTCCGATTGAAAGGATTGGATACGTGACTAATTGGATGGGTTGGTGAAGCCCTAAAGTTCAACACCATAAGTCAAAAAAGATCTTTTTATAGTCATGTAAATGAGCCTTTTGTAGTTAAGTGGAAGATTAGAGCGTTTGTATAGTTAAAGTTGAAGCAGGCAGTTTCTTGTTTCAGTCTTGTTTTAGCGTTCCAAGTAAGAGGTCTGACAAGGCGTCTTTGATATCGGATCTGTTCAGAAGGGTGCATTTGTTTATGACGAAGAGTAAAGGTTATGTGACGGGATTAATTGGAGTTTATTTTAATTTACCAATTCTGACACCATCCCTTAATAGGAGTGACGATAGTCATATAAATGGGTGAAGTGGGAGGTTAAATGACCGTTTATAAAGTAAATATTAAAGAAAAACCGAAAACGGCGAACATTATAAAATAAATTCACGAAAAAAGGATAAAAGCAATCCTAAATAACTAAAAATATGGTGCAGTACGCGTATCTCACGACCATAGCCCATTAACATTAATGGTAACACGTCATGTAAATTGTTTGTTTAAGCTTTTAGGCGTAAAACCTCAAGGTCATCAACGCCTGTGCATCTTTAATCTTTAATCACTAAGGTAATATTAGAAAAAAAAAATAATTGAAATGTCTGGAGTAAGTCCCAATGTAGTCAAACTCGAAATGTAAAAGGGGCATTCTTGGAAAATATGTTTGACCTTGTGTTGGAATTTTGGGAGTGAATGTTTGCTGATGAGTTAAGCATGGGTTAGATTCGTATGTCCTATTCTAAGCCTAGCTATAATAACTTCCTGTCTACGGTTGGATCGATTAGATATGGCCCTAGGTTTTACTGATTTTTTAATACATAGTTTAGAGTTGGCTTGGTGGGCTATCATTCCACATGGATTGCCAGCTGGCTGCTACTTCCTTCTTGAGGGGAAGACTTATTTCCTGCGGCGTTAAGATGGCGGTACCTTGGCCCGGGAATGCAAGTGCCTGTTTGGCCGCTGCGTCAGCGAGCTCGTTACCTTTAATTCCCAATTAGCTCGGCACCCATATCGAGTATACCGATTTTCCCAGATTTTCTAGCATATTTAGGTAATTACGGATCTTTTGGATGATGGGCTGGATAGGGTATAGAATTTTTTTATACCGTTTAATGAACTCAAAGAATCGGTAATTATTGTTATTGTCATTTAGGTGATTGACATCGAAAAGTGGAGAGCTAAAGCTATTGCATGTAATTCTGCGGTTAATATGCTACATAATTTATGTAGTTATAATTTGTCCGTTGAATTTTGTGTAACAAATGAAGCTGCTGAGGGTTCGTTTGATTTAGATCCATCGGTGTAAATAAGAAAGGGTTCCGTTATACTCTGGAGGAGCAAGAATTTAGTTCTGTACTCAGAGGGCAAAAACTTATTGTTTTTTGACAATCGAGATAAATGTATCCAAGTTTTTGGAGGTTTGTGTGTCCATGGAGGATTGTTAGTTTCTTGTTTATCTAAAGGATTTTTTTTAAAGAAATGTAATAGCTGAATGGATTCTCTCAGCTAAGGGGAGGGTTGAATTGGTTTTTTTTTCTATTATCAAGGAATTATCTAAATAGAGCTCGGGAGAAGCAGGTGTATTTCTTTTTCTACTGAAAAGACATTTTGGTTTTTCAGAGGAGACCAGTGAAACGAGACCAATCGCAGATTCTGTTAATGATTTCTTGTAATTTAAGTTTTATGATGCCAATGTTATCAGACCGACAAATAATAGCGAACAACAGTTGTTTTACATCTCTTGGTAATAGGAGTCCCAAGCCATTACTTGCTTGACAGAATAGAGTTGGACTGAGAACGCATCCCCGTGGAACCTCACTGACTTGCTCGTGTTCATCAGATAATAAATCACTGCCTATTTGAACTCTGAACTGCCGATTTGCGAGAAACTGTTTGATGTAGTGGAACATTTGACCTCTGATACCGACAGATGATAATTTTTTTTAGAATTAATGCGTGGTTTATACTGTCGAAGGCCTTCTTCATATCGAAAAAAAATGCTATCATCTGTTGGGCGGGGACAAAGGTATATTGGACTTCAGCCTCTATGTTATCAGATGGTCAACTGTGGATCTTCCCATGCGGAATACGGATTGTAATGACTGGATTAAATTCTTGTTCTCAATATACCACATCAATCTTTTGTTCACCATTATTTCTATAATTTTACTTAAAGAGCTTGGGAGAAATATGGACGATAGCTATTTGGTACTCTTCTGTCCTGTCTATTTTTTAGAATTGGGACTATAAGAGAGTCACGTCAGGTGCTTGGAAAGTGTCCAGTAGACCAGATACGGTTGTAAAACTCGAGTAGCCAATTCAGAGTGTCTATGGGTAGATTTTTAATCATGTAATGGATCTGGTCAGGACCTGGAGTTTTTAGGATAGCTTTGAACTCCCACATTGAAGAAGAAAGATTATAGTCTGAGGTCTCAGTATTAAATAAATTTTCAAACTGCATTTCGTCAGAATTGGCATTAATCCGTTGGGATTATATATACTGGAGAAAAAGTCGACGAATGCAGTTAAATCTAGTCGAAGGTCATTGGACAACTGCCCGTTTATTGAATTCGTGTAGTGAGAGAGAGAGGGATTTTTCGTAAATTTACGGATTTTGTTCCAAACGTCGGAAGACGGAGTAGTGGTATTTATGGAACTTAAAAATTTCTTCCAAGAATCTGTTTGACACTGATTGAAAATTCTTCTGCATTTCACCCGCTGTTTTTTATATTCTATCAGGTTTTCAGACGTCATAGATTTTTAAAATTTTTTATAGGCCTTACGCCGGTCTTAAATGGCTGTTTTACGATCGCCTTTAAAACGGCGGTCTTCTTGGTTGTTCGGAGGTCATTGGTATTGATGTTTATGGAGATGGACTAATTGCCCGACTAATGGCCCGAAAAGGACTAATTTTACTATTTCAAAGGATATGCCCGATTTTCATATTTAAGGACATTTTTAATTTTTTTTTTTCATTCTAAGTTAAAGTCGCCATTCTCGTTGAAAGGATTCTTAACAATTGACATTTATTGTTACCAGGATACGGTTCAAAATGAAAGAGAACCACTATTTTTGACTCGATTCTCCTTTTAAAATGAAACGAATCGAAATAATTCACTGGTAACTAGGATTAGCACACTAAAAAGGACACTTTTTAATATCGCAACTCTCTTCCCGATGCAAGAAGTACCATTTGAGTACCATGAACAAAGATATTTACAATGGTATTAATAATTTGCAATATACAAAATTATCAAATATAGGATCTTTATAATGATGGAGTTTAATTGACCGTTGAGAAATTACATAAGGAAGATGGTTGGGGGTCGGTCATTAGAGAGAAACACACATTAAAACATTGTTAATCGTGTGCCAACGTTTCGGACTACATTGTGGGCCTTCATCAGGGCTAAAAGAAACAAGATAACAACCGATGTAATTATAGACTTAATATAATTTTTAAAATAAATTTAAAAAAATATTATTCAAATGTTTTCTTTTTTCATTCATATTGTTTCTCGTTTCTAATGACTGTTCTTTTTATATACTACCTTCGTTCTTTACTATGTTTTTTATATATTACCGGCAAATATTACTTCGAAATTGTTCATATTTAAACATTTTAATTGTTCACATATTGCTCTTTTAACATTAAACATTTTCTTAGTTTCTCTTTATATATTCTTATTGAAATATTATCATCTTTATTTTGTTTACTTCCATACTTTATAACTGTCATCTTATTATCATTTTACATTTAATTTTATATTTGTTCCCATATTATATTACTGTCACCATATTATTATTATATACCTAACGTATTATTAAGTCTATAATTTCATTGGTTGTTATCTTGTTTCCTTTAGCTTCTAATATGGTATTTGTAATAATTTTACAGCCTTCGTCAATGCTCAAATCTGATGGAGAATGTTAAGGTGGTAAAACCAAAGAGGTAAAGAGGATCCAATCGGCTGTATTTAGCACCCATCTAGGTTTTACACGAATGGGAGTCATATTTTTAAATTTTATGAGTAGTGGGAAGTGGTCCATAACTAGATAAGAGAAAGGTAGGCTCACCATTATTAAGTAGAAGAAGATTGGACAAGAAGATCGATGATTTTATCCCCCAAATTAATGTTTTGAGAACCCCATAGAGGATTATGTCCATTAAGGTCACCAATAAGAAGAATTGGTTGAGAAAGTTGGTTGTAAATGTCTAGGAAGTGTTGTATATCTATTGTGCAGTCTTGTGGCAGGTAAATGTTACAGATGGCAAAGGGAAAACCTCGATGTACTGAGATTGCTACAATCTAAAGGTGAGAGGTGATGTCAATAGGTTCCGAGTATATGGATTTGTGTACTGATATTAGAACTCCCTGGTGGCTATGATTTGGGTTGGGACTATCTTTTCTGTATATCTCGAAACCTTTGGATAAATAAATAAATTCTTTATTATTCTGGGACATATCCCTTTTTACAGAATGTACAAAACGTGCTTTGGAGTCTTAGAACATATTAAATACATATAAACAAGTTAATAATTACTTATATAAAATAGACATATTTAAATGAGAAGAAAACAAAAATAAAATAACATAAAAAAGCTTCTTTACAATTTTTTTGAGCCTGGATATTCATTAAGTGATTAAATATGCGGGATTTGAAGTTAGAAATAGAGTTGGAGTGACGGATGAAAGGAGGAATGGAATTCCATAGGATTGTGGATCGAATGAGAAAGGATCTGTTGAAATGTGCAGTTCGGTGGGCCGCACGGTATAAATCTGAAGGCCTGGAGCGTGTACAATGAGGATGGATAGATGATTTGAACTGTGGGAGGTCAATAATGTATGATGGACGGCGGGATTGGATAACATGGTAAAGCCACTTCAACTCGCCATAAAATTGGGATACGGTGGTGTACATAGGAACCCCGAAGATGAATCGGACAAAGAAATTAATTAAGCATTTAATTTTTACCTCGGGATCCCCAGAAACACCATCGCATACCGTAAACAATTGTCGAAGTGGGAGAATATTAGAGAGGTAACGAGGAGCTTCCAGGTTCCATACGGAAAATATGGTTCTTGAAAGAGAGGGTTGATCAAAGGTTACTCCCAGATTCCTGGCGGTCAGGTTAAACTTTATAGGGTTATCATTTAGGAAGAGGGTTGGGATATATGGAACAGTTTTCAAGAGGTGATGGGATCCTATTACAATAGCTTTTGTTTTTTCAACATTTAGTTTCAGTTTATTGACTACATCCTAGTGACTTATTCGATCTAAGCCCTCTTGTAGTCTTTTTGTTGCTGGTAATAGGTCGGAAGGTGGAAAGGAAAGGTAAATTTGAAAATGTCTGCATAGAGGTGGAGTGATTAATTTGGAGAGGCAGGTGATTAATGTAAATAGCGAATAGGGTAGGAGATAGAGACGACCCCTGTGGGATACCACAGGAAAGGGGCAAGGTTGAGGATGGAGGCTGATCTGGCATTACTACGTACTGAGAACGATCGGGTTTGTACAAGGCGTTCGAGTGGTTTTGATAGATTGGAGAGGATAGAAATAGGACGGAAATCTTGCGATGAAGTAGGATTCGGAACTCTATTTAGTGGTCGGATGAGGGCTGTTTTCCAGGAAGAAGAAAGAGAGAAATTATAAATATGATATAGTAACGGTATGAGGGATGGGAGGCTGGATTTTATTAGTTTTATAGGAATATTGTCCGGTCCATAGTCGTTAGTACGGGATTTCAAGATTGCAGTAAGTAGTTCGTCGTAGGACACATGAGAAAAGAAGAAACTGTCTGGATTGAAATTTCGGTAAGTAATATTAGGAGCTGTCGAAGAATTAGTAGGAGCTGAGGAAACAATTAAATGGTTATTAAGTTCGTCAGGCGTTATTTGGAAGGAGCTGAGGTTACTGTGTTCAGGAAAGGACAATTTTCGAAGAATTTTCCATTTAGATTTAGGGTCAGGAGCATCGGAAAGGATAGAATGGATATGGAAGGATTTAGCACGTCGCACTGCGCATTGGGTTTCATTAAGTAGCGCCTTGAAAGACACATAGTCTGCTTGCAAACAAGAAGCTTGCCGCTTCCCTTCTCTTTATCATATCCTTTATTTCGGGGGTGAGCCAAGGCGCAGTAGGACGGCGTTTGGTTCTGGTTTTCAGGGGAGCATGGATGTTTATGGATGTGTATGGAACGTATATTTGAGATGAGAGTGGAGACCATAGGGTCAATGGAGTTGTCGGAATATATCGTGTCCCAGTGGATAGAGTCCAGATCAGGTTGAAGAGATTCATAGGAAAGAAGGTCTAAATTACAATATGATATGACTCTTGGATTGAAGGATGTGACAGGTAGATCATAAGTAATGTGGATAAGGTCGTGTGATGATAAGAAAGGACGGGATGCTGCGATGAGGAAAAAATTTTTACAGGAGAGTCAGAAATATATAGGTCTAACCAGGTATCAGTATACTGAGAGTGATGAGTAGAATGATAAGGAACAAGGTATAGATTGAGGGAGTACATTAAATCTGTAAGGAAGGATTTGTCGCTTTACTCAGATAACATGTTAGTATTAAAATCTCCAGAAATAATTATATTATTATATGCTGAAACCAGGTGGACAAGAGAGGATTGGAAGAGGTCATCAAATGGAACACGAGGAGGTTGGTAGACGACGGTGTATAACAAGGGTGAGGAGATTGTGAAATTTCAATAAACATGTATTCTATGTGAGGAAATGGATTAGGAGGTCACTTCAGTAGGATTTTGGCTTTTAGGCTATCATGAACATACAGCCCGACTCCACCTCCCGTGCGAAGAGTAATTTAGAAGGGAAACCTGAGAGGAAGGAATAAATGGTTTTAACCATGTTTTGGAAACGGCTACTATATGGTAAATATTATCGAGGAAATATTTTTGGAATTCATCATAGTGGGCTAGGAGGGATTGTACGTTGATGTGACAGGAAGTTAGGATATTAGTCATAATGGAGGGATTGAGAAGATGAAAAACTGAAAAAGGGATTAGGACTGACGGATAGGATATAACGATTTTTTGTCCAGCACTCTATTTTATATAAAAATAAAATACTTATGGAAATAACATAAATATGTTTAAATAAAAAAAAAATCAAATAAAAATTCCATGATGGTAGAAAGGAAAAAATAAATCCAATAAAAATAATTTTAAGAACTAGTTAATGAAAAAACTAAACAAGACTGAATATGGTCAAAGAAGACGTCTTAGTTTCACTACAATGGTAAAGGCAACTGATAAAAAATAATATTAGGTGCCAATGAGATTTGGTCAAAATAAAAACATATATCTTTAATATGAAGTGTGTAAATAAAACATCTTCGATGTAAGGAAATAAAGTTTTTACCATTTTAAAAATAAAAATGAAGTTTCTCAAAAATAACATATATAAATAAAAGACATTCTTCTATATATATAAAAAAAAATATATATGATAACTACATTAGAATTTACTAACACAATTAGAAAATAAAAAGACGGTAAAATTATAAAAGTAAAAAGTAAAATATATGCAATAAAAAACAAAAAAACAAATCTTCATTATAGATCGAAATAAAATACATATGAAAATAACATAAATATTTTTAAATACATACCAAATTAAAAAAAACATTAAAATAATAATTCAATAATAGTAGAGATAGAAAATAAATCAATAAACAAAATTTAAAAAACTAGTTAATGAAAAACTAAACAAGACTGAATGTGGTACAAAGAAGATGTCTTAGTTTCACTTCTATGGTAAAGGCAACTGATAAAAAATAATATTAGGTACCAATGAGATTTGGTCAAAATAAAAACATATATCTTTAATATGAAGTGTGTAAATAAAACATGTTCGAAGTAAGAAAATAAAGTTTTTTCCATTTTAAAAATAAAAATAAATATGAAGCTACTCAAAAAATAAAAATAAAAAAACAAAAAGACAATCTTTTATGTGAAATAAATATGATACCTACATTGGAATTAAATAACATAATCAGAAAATAAAAAGACAATAAACCTATAAGATAAAAATGTGAAAAATTTATAATATAAATAAAACTAAAAAAATCTTCATTATAGACAAATAATAAGTCTAATACATAAAAAATATAATATCCATCACATGCAAAATAAAATAAAAAAATAGATAAGTTCATTAATTTATAACTAAATAAATTTTCCTCTGGTTGAAAAAATAAGACATCATTACTATAAAAAAGTATGATATTATGATTATGAAAAAATAAAATATCTTTAAAGAGTAAAAGTAAAGTGTCACTAATAATACAATAATTAAAAAAAAAAAAAATAACGACGGGAATTCCTATTTCAGGAGTAAATATCGAGATCAGTTGATTTCGTAATGATAACAGCTGAGTAGCCATCAGCCTGGTGACAACTCACTCTCCCAACACTAAACCAAACTTATTTAATTTTTCCGAATAATTTTTTTTGTCTAGCTTGCCAATATAGATGTTTGTTTGGGGGTGTCATTGCGTCGTTGACATAGACTCGGCGCGAATCGTTATCTGCCCAGCCAAGGTGACGTGTAGAAAAATCCCTTTTACTTCTTCTTTGCCTCACAAGTTCCTCTTTTACATTCTGTCGCACAAAGCGAGCAATAATAGCACCAGGTACCCCTTCCTGTTTAGATCTAAGCCGCACCGCGTGATCTACATCTTCCGGGCACAGCTTGACTCCGAGTCCCGCCCCGACATTCAATATTGTGCCTACTACTGTCTCACTCTGTTTTTCTGGTACTCCTCTTATTTCAATATTATTTTTTAATTGTGCTCGTTCTGTATGATTCAGACGTTCTTCCAAATGAGAAATCCTCGCTTTTAGGGTATTATTTTCTAATGATAATTTTTCAATTTTCCTATTTTGTTCTTCTAACAGTGTTTCTATTTTTGATAGCTTCTCCATATTCACAAAAGGGAGCTCTGACTGCTTCTGAAGGGTCTCTTTAATTTCTTCTATCCCCTCCAGCCGGGTCTTCATCTCTCTAAACTCTGCCGAGAGCGCCCTTAGGAGTTCTACCGCTGTATCGGCCTCAGTAGATGGCTATGCCCTCGGTACTGATTCACATTCAGGGCATGCCCATTTTTTGCTTATTTTAGTGTCCATGTCGATTTTGACACATTTAATGTGAAAATAATTCTGGCATGCTATACAAGCCACCCTCGCCTTCTCTTGGCTTGCTGACTTATTACAAATCTTACAGTTGACCATTTTATTGATGTGGGAATGAAAATAAAAATAAAAAAATGAGATTTTTTTTAGAGGATTAGACTGGCCAAACAACTGCTCCCCACTACTTCATTCACAGACAAAAACTAACTATTCGTTGAAGTTTATTAAAATAACACTATTTAACTTGTTTGATTACTGAATAACACTATTTTAATTTATTATTGTGTTAATTAATACGGAAATATGAATATTGCGATGTTTTAGAGTTGAAATGCCGGAAATAAATGTGTAAATAAGGTAGGTAACGAGAAGAACACGTCTTGACAACACCAGAGGTACACTAAGACTGAATTTTATTATGATTTTATCCGTATTTGAAAGACGAGTCTCTTGAAGAGCTAAGCAAAAGGGATCTGTATCGCGTATTAGTACTTTTAAGTCATTGAAATGAATTTTCAAACCGTTACAGTTCTATTGTAGTAATGACAATAAAAAAATAATAATAAAATAAAATAGGGATCTTTAAAATATGTACTAATTTAAATAAACAAATAAATAAGAATATTTTATGGATAAATTACTATTTTATGTATACGATTTTTTATTTGGTGATTTTTCCTTTACGTTCCTTTTCTAGATTTCTGAACTTTGCATTTCTGTTCCATATCCATTTCAGTACTGGGTATTGAACCGATCAATAGAACTGATTCAGGGTCGGGTGGTGGGGAAGGAGATGTAGAAGCAAGGTGGGGAAGATAAGGGAGAGGAGTGGGGAGGGATAGAAAAGAGGAAGGAGTGGGAAGGCGAAGAGAAGAGGGAGGAGTGGGGAGGGAAAGGGAAGAGGAAAGAGTGGGGAGATAAAGGGGGAGAGCAGAGGAAGTAGAGGGTTGAGGAGTGGGGGAGGTAAGAGAGGAGAGGGGGAGGGAAGATGGGGTGTTGTTGGTTGTGGACTGTGTCTGTGTGCTCTGGCCTTGGCTAATCTTCATTCGTTTGTCTTATTTGATATTACTGCAGCTGGGTTGGAGTTACTATTCTTTGTTTTTGATTTTTGTGTTTTCTAAGAAATAGCATATAATATTGGCCTGGATGGCAGCACACACACACACACACACACACACACACATATATATATATATATATATATATATATATATATATATATATTTTTTTTTTTTCTTCGGATTCTGCAACTTGCGTCACATCCCGAAACTTAGTATTTCAGAACGCCAGTGCTCCCTGTCCCTGCAGTCCTCCTCCGTCAAGCCTCTGGCCGCCACCCCCTCCCTCACACTCTCTATCCACGTTTTGCGGGGTCTTCCTCGTCTTCGCCTCTTCTGCGGGGAGTACTTTATCATTTTATGTGGCCACCGCGTCCCTTCCATTCTCATGACATGGCCATACCACATGAGCCTCTTCTTTGATATTTCATTTAAGATATTTAGCTCAGCCCCTACTTTTTTTCTTATTTCCGCATTAGGGATTCTTTGCAGCCTGGATATGCCGCAGGCTCTTCTCCAAAAGTCCATCTCCAGAGCCAACAATCTTCTTTCAGCCGATTTTAGCACTGTCTATGTTTCAGCGCCATATAAAGTGGTCCCTAGGAGGAAGGAATGGTAAATCTTTTTTTTCGTAAGAAGCGACACCTGTCTGCTCCACAGAACTCCATTTAAGATTCCTACTATTTTTCTACCATTTGCAATCTTATTTTTAATATCTTTGGTCATCGTTCCGGACTGATCCATGGTTACCCCAAGATATTTAAAGGCGTTGCTCTGTGGGATCGTCCAATCCTCCACACAGATGCTCGAGACTGGTGAGTTGCATGGCATATACTCTGTTTTTTCTCTGCTGATCTATAGACCCCACTCAGAGTATGCTTCATTCAATTTCCTCAGCATATATTCAAGATCACAATCTTCCGAAGCTAGGACAACCCGATCGTCTGCGAACTGAAGGCTGAAAAGTGTGTCATCACCAACCTCCACACCCATTCCTCGACACTTTTGTTTCCACAATCTTAGGGTTTGTTCTACGTAAATATTAAAAGTGTTGGATATATATATATATATATATATATATATATATATATATATATATATATATATATATATATTTCAATATTTTTATTTTTAGTTATTCCCGCGAAACTTTTATTGAATTGAATCGGATTTCTTTCTTTTATATTTTTCTTGCTTTAAACAAAGATACTTTATTATTAATTTGTATTGCTTTTACTTCTTTTTGGAATTTGAATTCAGGACCGGATTGATCTAGAGCATTATGTGAAGCATTACAGTTTATACATCTAGCTTGTTGATCACACCAAGTATTTTCTGCCTTGCTTCACCACATTGAATACATACCGATTCCTTTTTGCATTGGGTCTTCGGATGAGAAAAACCAAGGCAATTAAACACCTCAATGTGTTGGGTATGTAAGGTACGACCCTAACTGCCTCATATCCAATTTGTAATGTTTCTGGAGGTTTCGATGTAGGGAAGGTCACAAGGTAATTGTGTGTTAAAATTACGTTCCCATGGTTTTTTTGACCTGATTCTAACTATATCATTAATTACTGGTTTCAGTTATTTTTTTATTTCTTCCATTTCCATATACTGAAAGTCGTAACGTCGAATTACGCCCTTGCTATAATTGAGTGTATTATGGGGCGTTATAGCCTTGTATTGTGTATTGGTTGTTATCTTGTTTCCTTTAGCTTCTAATATGGTATTTGTAATAATTTTACAGCCTTCGTCAATGCTCAAATCTGATGGAGAATGTTAAGGTGGTAAAACCAAAGAGGTAAAGAGGATCCAATCGGCTGTATTTAGCACCCATCTAGGTTTTACACGAATGGGAGTCATATTTTTAAATTTTATGAGTAGTGGGAAGTGGTCCATAACTAGATAAGAGAAAGGTAGGCTCACCATTATTAAGTAGAAGAAGATTGGACAAGAAGATCGATGATTTTATCCCCCAAATTAATGTTTTGAGAACCCCATAGAGGATTATGTCCATTAAGGTCACCAATAAGAAGAATTGGTTGAGAAAGTTGGTTGTAAATGTCTAGGAAGTGTTGTATATCTATTGTGCAGTCTTGTGGCAGGTAAATGTTACAGATGGCAAAGGGAAAACCTCGATGTACTGAGATTGCTACAATCTAAAGGTGAGAGGTGATGTCAATAGGTTCCGAGTATATGGATTTGTGTACTGATATTAGAACTCCCTGGTGGCTATGATTTGGGTTGGGACTATCTTTTCTGTATATCTCGAAACCTTTGGATAAATAAATAAATTCTTTATTATTCTGGGACATATCCCTTTTTACAGAATGTACAAAACGTGCTTTGGAGTCTTAGAACATATTAAATACATATAAACAAGTTAATAATTACTTATATAAAATAGACATATTTAAATGAGAAGAAAACAAAAATAAAATAACATAAAAAAGCTTCTTTACAATTTTTTTGAGCCTGGATATTCATTAAGTGATTAAATATGCGGGATTTGAAGTTAGAAATAGAGTTGGAGTGACGGATGAAAGGAGGAATGGAATTCCATAGGATTGTGGATCGAATGAGAAAGGATCTGTTGAAATGTGCAGTTCGGTGGGCCGCACGGTATAAATCTGAAGGCCTGGAGCGTGTACAATGAGGATGGATAGATGATTTGAACTGTGGGAGGTCAATAATGTATGATGGACGGCGGGATTGGATAACATGGTAAAGCCACTTCAACTCGCCATAAAATTGGGATACGGTGGTGTACATAGGAACCCCGAAGATGAATCGGACAAAGAAATTAATTAAGCATTTAATTTTTACCTCGGGATCCCCAGAAACACCATCGCATACCGTAAACAATTGTCGAAGTGGGAGAATATTAGAGAGGTAACGAGGAGCTTCCAGGTTCCATACGGAAAATATGGTTCTTGAAAGAGAGGGTTGATCAAAGGTTACTCCCAGATTCCTGGCGGTCAGGTTAAACTTTATAGGGTTATCATTTAGGAAGAGGGTTGGGATATATGGAACAGTTTTCAAGAGGTGATGGGATCCTATTACAATAGCTTTTGTTTTTTCAACATTTAGTTTCAGTTTATTGACTACATCCTAGTGACTTATTCGATCTAAGCCCTCTTGTAGTCTTTTTGTTGCTGGTAATAGGTCGGAAGGTGGAAAGGAAAGGTAAATTTGAAAATCGTCTGCATAGAGGTGGAGTGATTAATTTGGAGAGGCAGGTGATTAATGTAAATAGCGAATAGGGTAGGAGATAGAGACGACCCCTGTGGGATACCACAGGAAAGGGGCAAGGTTGAGGATGGAGGCTGATCTGGCATTACTACGTACTGAGAACGATCGGGTTTGTACAAGGCGTTCGAGTGGTTTTGATAGATTGGAGAGGATAGAAATAGGACGGAAATCTTGCGATGAAGTAGGATTCGGAACTCTATTTAGTGGTCGGATGAGGGCTGTTTTCCAGGAAGAAGAAAGAGAGAAATTATAAATATGATATAGTAACGGTATGAGGGATGGGAGGCTGGATTTTATTAGTTTTATAGGAATATTGTCCGGTCCATAGTCGTTAGTACGGGATTTCAAGATTGCAGTAAGTAGTTCGTCGTAGGACACATGAGAAAAGAAGAAACTGTCTGGATTGAAATTTCGGTAAGTAATATTAGGAGCTGTCGAAGAATTAGTAGGAGCTGAGGAAACAATTAAATGGTTATTAAGTTCGTCAGGCGTTATTTGGAAGGAGCTGAGGTTACTGTGTTCAGGAAAGGACAATTTTCGAAGAATTTTCCATTTAGATTTAGGGTCAGGAGCATCGGAAAGGATAGAATGGATATGGAAGGATTTAGCACGTCGCACTGCGCATTGGGTTTCATTAAGTAGCGCCTTGAAAGACACATAGTCTGCTTGCAAACAAGAAGCTTGCCGCTTCCCTTCTCTTTATCATATCCTTTATTTCGGGGGTGAGCCAAGGCGCAGTAGGACGGCGTTTGGTTCTGGTTTTCAGGGGAGCATGGATGTTTATGGATGTGTATGGAACGTATATTTGAGATGAGAGTGGAGACCATAGGGTCAATGGAGTTGTCGGAATATATCGTGTCCCAGTGGATAGAGTCCAGATCAGGTTGAAGAGATTCATAGGAAAGAAGGTCTAAATTACAATATGATATGACTCTTGGATTGAAGGATGTGACAGGTAGATCATAAGTAATGTGGATAAGGTCGTGTGATGATAAGAAAGGACGGGATGCTGCGATGAGGAAAAAATTTTTACAGGAGAGTCAGAAATATATAGGTCTAACCAGGTATCAGTATACTGAGAGTGATGAGTAGAATGATAAGGAACAAGGTATAGATTGAGGGAGTACATTAAATCTGTAAGGAAGGATTTGTCGCTTTACTCAGATAACATGTTAGTATTAAAATCTCCAGAAATAATTATATTATTATATGCTGAAACCAGGTGGACAAGAGAGGATTGGAAGAGGTCATCAAATGGAACACGAGGAGGTTGGTAGACGACGGTGTATAACAAGGGTGAGGAGATTGTGAAATTTCAATAAACATGTATTCTATGTGAGGAAATGGATTAGGAGGTCACTTCAGTAGGATTTTGGCTTTTAGGCTATCATGAACATACAGCCCGACTCCACCTCCCGTGCGAAGAGTAATTTAGAAGGGAAACCTGAGAGGAAGGAATAAATGGTTTTAACCATGTTTTGGAAACGGCTACTATATGGTAAATATTATCGAGGAAATATTTTTGGAATTCATCA
Source organism: Piezodorus guildinii (assembly GCA_023052935.1). Taxonomy (NCBI): domain Eukaryota; kingdom Metazoa; phylum Arthropoda; class Insecta; order Hemiptera; family Pentatomidae; genus Piezodorus; species Piezodorus guildinii. The sequence goes on along the minus strand of CM041295.1, from coordinate 162,172,403 downwards.
TAGTGGGCTAGGAGGGATTGTACGTTGATGTGACATGAAGTTAGGATATTAGTCATAATGGAGGGATTGAGAAGATGAAAAACTGAAAAAGGGATTAGGACTGAGGGATAGGATATAACGATTTTTTGTCCAGCACTCTATTTTATATAAAAATAAAATACTTATGGAAATAACATAAATATGTTTAAATAAAAAAAAAATCAAATAAAAATTCCATGATGGTAGAAAGGAAAAAATAAATCCAATAAAAATAATTTTAAGAACTAGTTAATGAAAAAACTAAACAAGACTGAATATGGTCAAAGAAGACGTCTTAGTTTCACTACAATGGTAAAGGCAACTGATAAAAAATAATATTAGGTGCCAATGAGATTTGGTCAAAATAAAAACATATATCTTTAATATGAAGTGTGTAAATAAAACATCTTCGATGTAAGGAAATAAAGTTTTTACCATTTTAAAAATAAAAATGAAGTTTCTCAAAAATAACATATATAAATAAAAGACATTCTTCTATATATATAAAAAAAAATATATATGATAACTACATTAGAATTTACTAACACAATTAGAAAATAAAAAGACGGTAAAATTATAAAAGTAAAAAGTAAAATATATGCAATAAAAAACAAAAAAACAAATCTTCATTATAGATCGAAATAAAATACATATGAAAATAACATAAATATTTTTAAATACATACCAAATTAAAAAAAACATTAAAATAATAATTCAATAATAGTAGAGATAGAAAATAAATCAATAAACAAAATTTAAAAAACTAGTTAATGAAAAACTAAACAAGACTGAATGTGGTACAAAGAAGATGTCTTAGTTTCACTTCTATGGTAAAGGCAACTGATAAAAAATAATATTAGGTACCAATGAGATTTGGTCAAAATAAAAACATATATCTTTAATATGAAGTGTGTAAATAAAACATGTTCGAAGTAAGAAAATAAAGTTTTTTCCATTTTAAAAATAAAAATAAATATGAAGCTACTCAAAAAATAAAAATAAAAAAACAAAAAGACAATCTTTTATGTGAAATAAATATGATACCTACATTGGAATTAAATAACATAATCAGAAAATAAAAAGACAATAAACCTATAAGATAAAAATGTGAAAAATTTATAATATAAATAAAACTAAAAAAATCTTCATTATAGACAAATAATAAGTCTAATACATAAAAAATATAATATCCATCACATGCAAAATAAAATAAAAAAATAGATAAGTTCATTAATTTATAACTAAATAAATTTTCCTCTGGTTGAAAAAATAAGACATCATTACTATAAAAAAGTATGATATTATGATTATGAAAAAATAAAATATCTTTAAAGAGTAAAAGTAAAGTGTCACTAATAATACAATAATTAAAAAAAAAAAAAATACGACGGGAATTCCTATTTCAGGAGTAAATATCGAGATCAGTTGATTTCGTAATGATAACAGCTGAGTAGCCATCAGCCTGGTGACAACTCACTCTCCCAACACTAAACCAAACTTATTTAATTTTTCCGAATAATTTTTTTTGTCTAGCTTGCCAATATAGATGTTTGTTTGGGGGTGTCATTGCGTCGTTGACATAGACTCGGCGCGAATCGTTATCTGCCCAGCCAAGGTGACGTGTAGAAAAATCCCTTTTACTTCTTCTTTGCCTCACAAGTTCCTCTTTTACATTCTGTCGCACAAAGCGAGCAATAATAGCACCAGGTACCCCTTCCTGTTTAGATCTAAGCCGCACCGCGTGATCTACATCTTCCGGGCACAGCTTGACTCCGAGTCCCCCCCGACATTCAATATTGTGCCTACTACTGTCTCACTCTGTTTTTCTGGTACTCCTCTTATTTCAATATTATTTTTTAATTGTGCTCGTTCTGTATGATTCAGACGTTCTTCCAAATGAGAAATCCTCGCTTTTAGGGTATTATTTTCTAATGATAATTTTTCAATTTTCCTATTTTGTTCTTCTAACAGTGTTTCTATTTTTGATAGCTTCTCCATATTCACAAAAGGGAGCTCTGACTGCTTCTGAAGGGTCTCTTTAATTTCTTCTATCCCCTCCAGCCGGGTCTTCATCTCTCTAAACTCTGCCGAGAGCGCCCTTAGGAGTTCTACCGCTGTATCGGCCTCAGTAGATGGCTATGCCCTCGGTACTGATTCACATTCAGGGCATGCCCATTTTTTGCTTATTTTAGTGTCCATGTCGATTTTGACACATTTAATGTGAAAATAATTCTGGCATGCTATACAAGCCACCCTCGCCTTCTCTTGGCTTGCTGACTTATTACAAATCTTACAGTTGACCATTTTATTGATGTGGGAATGAAAATAAAAATAAAAAAATGAGATTTTTTTTAGAGGATTAGACTGGCCAAACAACTGCTCCCCACTACTTCATTCACAGACAAAAACTAACTATTCGTTGAAGTTTATTAAAATAACACTATTTAACTTGTTTGATTACTGAATAACACTATTTTAATTTATTATTGTGTTAATTAATACGGAAATATGAATATTGCGATGTTTTAGAGTTGAAATGCCGGAAATAAATGTGTAAATAAGGTAGGTAACGAGAAGAACACGTCTTGACAACACCAGAGGTACACTAAGACTGAATTTTATTATGATTTTATCCGTATTTGAAAGACGAGTCTCTTGAAGAGCTAAGCAAAAGGGATCTGTATCGCGTATTAGTACTTTTAAGTCATTGAAATGAATTTTCAAACCGTTACAGTTCTATTGTAGTAATGACAATAAAAAAAATAATAATAAAATAAAATAGGGATCTTTAAAATATGTACTAATTTAAATAAACAAATAAATAAGAATATTTTATGGATAAATTACTATTTTATGTATACGATTTTTTATTTGGTGATTTTTCCTTTACGTTCCTTTTCTAGATTTCTGAACTTTGCATTTCTGTTCCATATCCATTTCAGTACTGGGTATTGAACCGATCAATAGAACTGATTCAGGGTCGGGTGGTGGGGAAGGAGATGTAGAAGCAAGGTGGGGAAGATAAGGGAGAGGAGTGGGGAGGGATAGAAAAGAGGAAGGAGTGGGAAGGCGAAGAGAAGAGGGAGGAGTGGGGAGGGAAAGGGAAGAGGAAAGAGTGGGGAGATAAAGGGGGAGAGCAGAGGAAGTAGAGGGTTAGGAGTGGGGGAGGTAAGAGAGGAGAGGGGGAGGGAAGATGGGGTGTTGTTGGTTGTGGACTGTGTCTGTGTGCTCTGGCCTTGGCTAATCTTCATTCGTTTGTCTTATTTGATATTACTGCAGCTGGGTTGGAGTTACTATTCTTTGTTTTTGATTTTTGTGTTTTCTAAGAAATAGCATATAATATTGGCCTGGATGGCAGCACACACACACACACACACACACACACACATATATATATATATATATATATATATATATATATATTATTTTTTTTTTTTTCTTCGGATTCTGCAACTTGCGTCACATCCCGAAACTTAGTATTTCAGAACGCCAGTGCTCCCTGTCCCTGCAGTCCTCCTCCGTCAAGCCTCTGGCCGCCACCCCCTCCCTCACACTCTCTATCCACGTTTTGCGGGGTCTTCCTCGTCTTCGCCTCTTCTGCGGGGAGTACTTTATCATTTTATGTGGCCACCGCGTCCCTTCCATTCTCATGACATGGCCATACCACATGAGCCTCTTCTTTGATATTTCATTTAAGATATTTAGCTCAGCCCCTACTTTTTTTCTTATTTCCGCATTAGGGATTCTTTGCAGCCTGGATATGCCGCAGGCTCTTCTCCAAAAGTCCATCTCCAGAGCCAACAATCTTCTTTCAGCCGATTTTAGCACTGTCTATGTTTCAGCGCCATATAAAGTGGTCCCTAGGAGGAAGGAATGGTAAATCTTTTTTTTCGTAAGAAGCGACACCTGTCTGCTCCACAGAACTCCATTTAAGATTCCTACTATTTTTCTACCATTTGCAATCTTATTTTTAATATCTTTGGTCATCGTTCCGGACTGATCCATGGTTACCCCAAGATATTTAAAGGCGTTGCTCTGTGGGATCGTCCAATCCTCCACACAGATGCTCGAGACTGGTGAGTTGCATGGCATATACTCTGTTTTTTCTCTGCTGATCTATAGACCCCACTCAGAGTATGCTTCATTCAATTTCCTCAGCATATATTCAAGATCACAATCTTCCGAAGCTAGGACAACCCGATCGTCTGCGAACTGAAGGCTGAAAAGTGTGTCATCACCAACCTCCACACCCATTCCTCGACACTTTTGTTTCCACAATCTTAGGGTTTGTTCTACGTAAATATTAAAAAGTGTTGGATATATATATATATATATATATATATATATATATATATATATATATATATATATATATATATATATATTTCAATATTTTTATTTTTAGTTATTCCCGCGAAACTTTTATTGAATTGAATCGGATTTCTTTCTTTATATATTTTTCTTGCTTTAAACAAAGATACTTTATTATTAATTTGTATTGCTTTTACTTCTTTTTGGAATTCAGGACCGGATTGATCTAGAGCATTATGTGAAGCATTACAGTTTATACATCTAGCTTGTTGATCACACCAAGTATTTTCTGCCTTGCTTCACCACATTGAATACATACCGATTCCTTTTTGCATTGGGTCTTCGGATGAGAAAAACCAAGGCAATTAAACACCTCAATGTGTTGGGTATGTAAGGTACGACCCTAACTGCCTCATATCCAATTTGTAATGTTTCTGGAGGTTTCGATGTAGGGAAGGTCACAAGGTAATTGTGTGTTAAAATTACGTTCCCATGGTTTTTTTGACCTGATTCTAACTATATCATTAATTACTGGTTTCAGTTATTTTTTTATTTCTTCCATTTCCATATACTGAAAGTCGTAACGTCGAATTACGCCCTTGCTATAATTGAGTGTATTATGGGGCGTTATAGCAAAAGGAAATTGATTGCCAAAGTTTGTATATGACAATAGTTTATTGGGTGGTTGTACATTTAGTGTTTGTATTAGTAAAGTACCATCTTTTATCTTTTTTACATTTTTAACATTCCCCAAAAAATTTGTGATAGATGAAAAAGGGGGAGATTTTTAAAAAATCATCTTGGTCTGTTCTTTTTACAATTAAATAAGTTGGGACGATATTTTCAACCCTTTGAGGAATAACTTTATCGAGGGAGAGGGGGAACTTGACAGTACTGAACCGCCAGGGTGAGCGGACAGTTACACGTTTTAAATTGTAATGCTCATGATCTGACATGTTTATACCATATTTGAACAAAACTATTCACATTTTTCATGAAAGATTTAATCTAAATAACTTAGGTTTATTCATCCTTCCCCACTCTCCATTACCTTTTGTGATTATAGCAAAAGATATGTTATATACCTACATTTATATTATTATTCTTATTTTCATAAATTAGGCTCTTGATAGTTTTGAAAAATGTAAATGTAAACTTACTCATTTCTGATTACTATGTTGTCATCCAGGCGCATTTCAATCTCTACAACGCTGGTATAGTGCCCTGCGTAGCCAACCGTGAGGAACTGCTTCCCTTCTGCAACCTTAATTGATGTATCTTCAACGGCGGCGAAATTGTCAAGGAAATAATTGCCAGATCGATTGTGAGCTATTGCATCCTGTAAATGACAGAAAAAATATAATATCTCGAAATTAGAAAAGTTGAAGTATAAATATGAGATTGTCAATTAATCTGAGGAATCTAGATTTATTGTAAAACAAAACAGAATACACTTAACGTCAACTGGACAGAATTGAGCTTATTTGTTAAAAATATACAATCTTATACCTATTTAAATAAATATTGAAAACTTCGCATTACGTACATGAGTCTAAATTAGCATACTTGTCCATTTATTCCAATTATGAGAGAAACAATAAATAATAACTACAGTAGTTTTAGTTGACGTCGTTAGGCGCTCTACAGTGATGAAAAAAAGTATTTGCACATCATGTTTTTATGAAAAAATGAGTTCAAAGAAACAAAAAACTTCGCTTTCCTCATCAAAAGTGAAAAGTAAATTTATTAAAAACTGCGAAAAAAAAAATGACAACACTTCATAATGAAATAATAAAAACAAAACAATAAAAGTGCTTGGAAAAAAGTATTTGTACACTTGGTCTACTATGGCTCATAAGCTCTGTTGCTTTTGCATTAATCCTCCTGTGTCCTTAGGTTTGTTTACTAATTTATCTCTTATCGTTTATTACCAGTATTCTCTAGTCTTTCAATCAGTTTCCTTCAGTCAATAGACAAGTATCATGCCAAAAATAAGTGAGCTGTGTGCCGCGACTCGCAAAAAAATTGTTTTACTGAAGAATCAGCAAAAAACATATCGTCAAATTGCCGATTTCTTAGGGTTGAATTTTTCTACAGTAATTATAAAAAGGTATTAGGAACGTGGTTCAACCGAAAAAAGTGAGCGTAAAGGGTGTCCAAAAAAAGTTAATTCCCGTCCTAAAGAGGAAAATAAGAAAAAAAGCTCTTAAAAATCCCGTGATAAGTTCTCGGGAGCTGGCTAACATGGTCCAATCAACGCCTGGAGTCCAGGTTACTAGCATAAAAATTAGATATGCCCTGAATTTCGAAGGGCTCCATAGTAGAGTTCCCAGAAAGAAGCCATACATCAAGGAAACGAATCGCAAAAAGCGCCTTGCTTTTCCTAGGGAGTAAGTACAGAAACTCCTAAGCTTTTGGGGAAATGTCGTCTTTTTTTGACGAAAGAAAGATTATTTTGTTCGGTTCCGATGGTCGAAGGACGATATGGCGATATCGTAATGAAGTCCTAAAGAAGTAAAATGTTTTTAACTATTGTAAAGCACGACGGAGGGCATGTTATGGTTTAGGGGTGTGTTTCCTATCATGGCGTCGGAAATTTTGTGAGCATTGAAGGCATTTTAAAAGCGGAAGGGTATGTGTAACATTTCGCACCGTAATTTGCGTGTTAGTGTCGAAAAATTAGGAATCCAGGATCCAGTACTATTTCCAGGAGGACAACGATCCAAAACATACTGCGAGGAGAACAAAGGAGTGGTTAATATTTAATGTTCCAAGACAGCTCCACACTCCTCCTCAGTCACCAGATATGAATATAATCGAAAATTGATGGCACACCCTTGACCAAAATGTAAGAAAACACCACATTACTAGTGTGCATCACCTTAAACAACTTCTTGTTCAAGAATGGGAACAAATGAACCTAGATCTAATTAAAAACCTGGTGCATTCAATGCCCAGACTTCTAGAAGCAATTATTGAGGGAAATGGCCTATTTACAAAATATTAAAACTATTAAAATTGCGTTTTAACTTATAAATGACGAAGTGTGCAAATACTTTTTTCCAAGCACTTTTATTGTTTTAATTTTTTTTATTACATAATGAAGTGTTGTCATTTTTTTACAAAAGGTTTTTCTCAGTTTTTAATAAATGTACTTTTCATTTTTGCAAAGAAAAGCGACATTTTTTGTTTCCTTGAGCTAATTTATTCATAAAAACATGTTGTGCAAATACTTTTTTTTCCATCACTGTATGTTAAATAAATAAATTAAGCATAAAAAAATGTACTCTACCAAGTAAAGTGTGAAAGAAATGTCGAAAGAACGCATTACCCACAATTTAGTGGATATTTTGTGGCAACTAAATATTCCGCCAAGAGATAGATAGCACTTTAATAATTCATTTTCGACCTGCTTCGATTTGCTCGTGTGCGTATGATCTCCAGTCTTTGTAACGTCTCTTATGTTCAACGCTTTGCCCTTCCCTGTTGGTTCAAGACAGTTGGTCTTCCAGTTTTCAATTTAAGTGTTTCGTTTTCTAATCTTTATTGTTTTTCATACCGAAAGATTTTTTTTCTATGCCTTTTACTTGCAAAATAAGTGTACATTCAGCAAAATGATCTCTCAACCGATTGGTTCAACATCTCGAAAGACGCCCCAAGCATTCTCTGGTACGGACAAATGCATTTGACAGTCCAGGGCGAGTTTCACGGGCAAAACCTATGATCTCCACCTTGGTATGTCTTTATAATTTTATATTATTTTGTTTAAATTTATTTTTCCTCTATAATTGCGAGCATTTTTTTAAGTGATGATTTATATACAGTCCAAAAAACAGAGCGTAATTTAGACGAAGTCACGATTCGTTTGGAATTAGAAATAGTTAACCTGCGAGCTTCGACTTAAACAACTACAAAAAAAAAAAAAATATATTCAAAAAATGAAAAATAATTAACTGAACTTAATAATTAACTATAACACTTTTAGGACCAGTCAAGCACCAACCCAGGTCAAAATACGGTAAGGGTAACCTCCGTTGAAGTCAGCCATTGCCTGTTGCACCATCTAAGGTGGACATGCTGAATCCACGATAAACTTTACTGGGCAAGGCTGGCGGTTTAACCTCCAGTAAGTGGTAACCATCCTGAATAGTTTGAAATAGTGTCACTTTTGTTTTATGTAATTGTTTTATCTGCTACTATTTCAAAGAAATGGATTTGAGTAACATTGAACACTTGACAGATGACGAATAATATATTATTAATTAATTAATTTGTAGTTATTATTTACTAAAGATATTTTAATTTTTGTTTTATTTTCGTAAAATGTTAATAAACATTTTCATTTTATAATTACAGTTTTATTATTTATTCCATTGAAACAGATCCTCTCTCAATTATTTGACAATGTTTGGTTTTGTAAATATAAGATATTTAAGTTGTTATCATTATTAATAGTTCTTTAGTGATTCCTAGGCCTATAACTTTTTTAAGTCAGTTAAAAATCCCACTATATTCCTGTTAAAAATAAGTTGTCTACATTCTGTATCTGGAGGATGATTTTCAGTGGGTTCCATATCAGTTTTTGAAAATTTTGAACCCAAATGATTGATTTTTCACAAACCAATTAATTTTATTATTAATGCATTTAAATGTAGACTAGAGACAAATATCTCCTAATTTTGTAAAAAATGTTCTACAGTATGTTTTATATAATTAGGGATTTAATTGTCAATTAACAAGAGGGAGTATGTTGTTAATTTCATTCTAAGGTCTCCATATGAAATCACAAAAGTGACTAAAAACCAAAATAAATGATATTTTATTGACTTATAAACTGAATGCTGTGGAATGTAAGTAAAAAAAATCACAAACAATCCAAAAACATTTATTCACATTCAGAAAACAAATAATAAATTAACTATATTCTTTTAATAACAAACTTTAGAAATAGAAGAATGTATTTCTTAAAACGATGTTTCAAAGTAGCAAAGCTGATAAGGTTAAGAATTGAAATCAGGAAGGTAAAATGGCGGACCTACCTTTCATCCCCCGTGAGATAGTAGTATAAGTAAATGCCGTAGCATAACAACGCTCCCTGCTGAAATCGGCGGTAAACTATCTACCGTAGTTTTACCTGAGGTAAGCTTACCTTAGGTGGAACCAATGCTGGTGCAACTGGCTATATCAACCTTGATAAATTCAGGGTTCGAACTGGCTAACCGATTTAAGGTTTTTTTTATGTTGACTTTGTAGGTCAAATAGTTCTTTGGACTGTTAATATTGAAGCTGGATACAACTATATATATATACATATATATGGGATTGCTATCGCAGTTTATGTGGATCAGTCGATGTCAGTAGGTTTTTCAACTTTTTCAACAATCCATCTCTGTATTTTAACAATCAACTCCAACCATAATGAGTAGCTATTGATCTCATTTGTGTCAACCAATTAAAGTTTGTATAAGTATTCCTTGTCCTCGCGCGGATCTCATTACCGCGTATGGGGAGCGTCCCACGGGTGGCGGATGTGGGGATGGTTGGTGGAATTTCCTCGGAAGCTCCTCCCGGCTAAGTCCGATGGACTCGCTGACCAACAATGAGAGCGGCCCTCCAGGCTTGCTGGAGGGTGTGACGTAGGTTCGAACGCCCCCTACTCACATATTTTAGTTCACAAAATACCATAAACAGTCATGGATTCCTCTGAGGTAAACAACGTGGAATTGCAGAGTCTGTACCCTGTGAATATAATTTAGTTGATAGTATCTCGGACACTCGAATGGGCGCGTAAAGTTGTTGGGTTCGGTGAGCTACGGATTCCGAGAAAGTTGGTAACCGACTGGTAGGCGTCCGAAAGGTAGGCCGAAGCGTCGATGGGAGGATTGCATTAAGGCTTATCTCGGCTTGGGCTTGACCGGCGAACATTGGACGAGTCTGTGCAGGCGAAGTTTGGTGGTATCGGCATCGAACCTTCGGGTTCGGTAAGCCTATTATTATTATTATTATTATAAGTATTCCTTGTATCCAGTAAGATTGGTCCATTTAATTAAACTCGTGGGGACCTCTCTTCAGATGAGTGAAAATTTGGACTATTAGTTTATGAAATTCATAAATCTGACCCTCATGGATAGAAGAAGTGATAAAAAAGAATTCAAAATACTCCTTAAATCATTTGTTACTACTTACAAATATTAACGGATATATATATCGTGATTAACGGCACTATCTCATTTAATTAGTTTATTGACCTCAATAAAATTTAAACAGTTACTTACCGTGTCATGCTGCCAGAAGTCCAGTGGCTGGTTACGTAAGCAGCTTCCTGCGGGTTTGTTGCAACGGTCATTTTGACCCGCAAATGCTGAATAGCCGACACCTGCTTTGTCACAATCTTCGCCATCATGTGTTACACCGCTAGGACTTATAAGCAAATATCTTCCTGGACCCTCTGAAACATCGATTAATTTTTAGTTTAGTCTTGAAGTTTTTATTTATTTAAAAAGAAAGTTAAAGGATTTTAAAGGTTTGTGATACACCGTAGCTCCTAGTGCTACTTGTTTATTATTGCGATAAGTGGCCAAGAATAAATATTTATATCTTTATGATTTCATTGCTAGGATAGTTATAAAATTAACTTGGTTGATATGATATATACAATATTTATAGTAACTGAGGGACCTCTATAATGCGCCTGATTATCCTAGAGGGACCTCTAGGACTAAAATAAAAATAATAAGACTGAAAATGAAAAATAAGAATGATCCGATCATATACAAAAGATGAATCAGAACAGAATCCCAAAACGATTAATCTAGGAACGTCCAGATGGAGAAAGGCAGAGTTGCAGACTAAAGCTACGATGATCGGACGACATTGAGTTAGACCTTTAGTCGCTAGAGTGTACTTGAGCTGCAGAAGTCGGTAGAATGTCGAGAGTGGAAGATCAGGTATTTGATTAAATGTCATATTTAACAAAATTCATTCGTAAGCAACTAGATTAAAAAAAAAAAAAAAAAAAAAAAAAAAAAAAAAAAAAAAAAAAAAAAAAAAAAAAAATGTGAAGAAACTCTTTCCTGAATATATCCGAACATTCTCGTGAATAAAAGGAAATAACTGGAGGAATAATGAAACTTCAGTATTAAGAGACATTAAGCAGTATTAATAACGGACCTCAAAAACAATTTAGTACAAAAATAATTCTCAAAGAAGGAAACGAAATCGGAGGAACAGTCTTATAGTTTTTATATATATATATATATATATATATATATATATATATATATATATATTTGTAATTGATAGTTCCCCTTTTTTGTTTGTTTATTCACGCCACTTTATGCTCCTGTGGCTGATGAAACGATACAGTGAGAGTCGTAAATTTTGCCTATCTAGTTTAATTAGGACAGGCTCTGAAGAGACACCTTACATCGCTCAGGCTAGGGACCGCCATTTTACGACTGCTACGATGAACGGCTTACAGAAGATTTTATAATCCTATTAAAATATCCTAGGGCCATATGCCAGGTACTATCGACCTTGGTCATAGAAGGCTGTTTCGCAAGCCACTACACCACAAAGGGACCATAATAGTTTAAACGCTAGTTAGGCGAAGTATTAAACGCAGCAGGACTAAAAATATTTGTAGGCTTAAAAGGAATTTTGGACGTAGTGGTATTGTGGAAACATATTTTTAATAAATCCGTAAATCTCCTGGACACGATCTCCTTACTCCCCAGATCCTCCGACAACTTCCGCAGAAAGCTATTATATTCCTTACTTATATTTACAACTGCATCCTACGCACCACCTATTTTCCTCTGTTATGGAAACATTCCACTATCATTCTTTTTCTAAAACCAGGCAAACCTTCCAACAACACTTCATCCTACAGGCCTATTAGTCTACTCCCCATCCTCTCAAAAATCTTCGAAAGGCTTCTTCTTAAACGTATCCTACCCATATTAGAATCTCAAAATCTTCCTTCCCATCAGTTTGGATTCCGTCCTCAGCATTCCACAGTTCAACAGGGCTCCGAGTTGTAGACCATATTTCCTCAGCTCTTGAATGCAAAGAGTATTGTTCTGGTGCGTTTCTGGACATTGCGCAAGCTTTTGACCGGGTATGGCACACTGGATTACTCTTCAAGCTGAAAACCCATTTACCCCAGTCTCTATACCTCATTCTCCGATCCTATCTCTCAAACCGTTCCTTCCGCGTTCGCTGTGGTGTAGAATTTTCTAACCTTTATCCCGTTGAGGCCGGTGTTCCTCAAGGCAGCGTCTTGGGACCCGTCCTCTACATCCTTTACACTGCTGATATTCCTACACATACTGATACCTTTCTGGCAACTTTTGCAGACGACACCGCCATCCTATCATCCAGTTCCAATCCTGAAACAGCATCCTTAAACCTGCAAAGACACCTTTCTCTTATCGAAGACTGGTGTAATGCTTGGCGCATGAAGGTGAACGAAGCCAAATGCAAACACGTAACCTTCACTCTTCGACGAAATTCTTGTCCGCCAGTTTACTTCAATTCCATTCCAATTCCTCCTTCAGATACAGTCCGGTATCTTGGCTTACTATTAGACAAAAGATTGACTTGGAACCCACATACAAGACTTAAAAGACAAGAACTCAACCGACGATTCGGACAGTTATACCGACTACTCAACAGAAAATCTGAACTTACAGTTGACAACAAATTATTAATCTACAGGACAATACTGAAGCCCATCTGGACCTACGGACTTGAACTGTGGGGGACAGCTAAACGTACTAACATCAAACGCATTCAATCCTTTCAATCCAAAGTCCTCCGTACAATAGTAAATGCTCCTTATTATGTTTCCAACAATACCTTGCACCACGACCTTAATGTTCCTTTTATTTCAGACCTGATTCCATCCAAATTTTCCAAATTCCACCAGAATCTCATTCATCATCCTAATCCTCTAGCTCAATCCCTATCCAGCCCCACCCATCCATACAACCCACCTAGAAGGTTGAAACGGCAGTGGCCTCGTGACCTCTTATAACATGTATTTTGGAGTTCTAGCATTGGCTAGATTCTCCACTCACGTGCTGTATGCTTGTGAATTGTATATAGGTATGAGTGACTATTGTATATATTTTTATTGATTTTATTTTGTATATATGTATATTTTATTATTATTATTATATAAATTTATAGTTTTGTATATATCGTGTGAATGTAGTATGAATGTTGTACTTTATCACTATTAAAAATGTCCTGAATTGGACAGATTGTAATATTGCTCAATAAATAAAAAAAAAAAAAATAAAAAAAAAAAAAAAATATTTGATTAGAGGTAGGGGGCAATTATACACAGGTCTGTAGTCATGTACAAAAAGAGGATGCTGAATATTTATCCCTTGGTAAACATGTACTTGTTTTGAATGAGTAATTTGAGATCTGAAAGGCGTTATTATAATTGGAGCAGACTGTCATATATTGTAACGAGTAATTGTATAAATATAAAATTTAGAGAAGTCGAGTGAGATTGGTTGGCTGTGTGTATATAGAGGAGAGGTCAGTGTGGGTGCAGTCAGATTAACACACAATTAAGTAGAAACTTAATTAATATTAAGCACTATTAAAATTAAGTTTCTACTTACTGAATGCTTGACTGTACTAATTGCTATGTTTTATTATATAACGTACCATCGACTTGAGGATATTTATCAACCAATGCAGAGGGCACCATCCTTGGTACCATTATTTGGTGTAGCAGAGGGTCGAAACAAAAGAATTTATTATTCGTTGCAGAAAAGGGTGTGTACGTAAACACAATGTTTGGCCCTTCATCTACTGACTTGCGATGGAATGTTCCGACTCTGAAAAAAAAAGGAGAAAACTTGTCAGTAAAATAGATTTAACTTTTTCTTCTATATTTACCTAATATTTTATTATGTAATACATTCTGTATTTCTGTTATAATTATTAATTTTAACGATAATGGATGTCGGTTAATAGACTAATGAGAAGAAACAGGCATGAGATTCTTAAATGGATTCTATAAAGATATATACAAGTACACCTGTTGTCAACCTACAAGACAATTACAGTTTATCATCGACTTTGTAATCTTAAGGCGAGATATGTTGGTAATGCCTCATGAGTCAGGATGTCCTGAGTGTGGAAGTGACCATTACCTTCTCAGCGGTCATTTGAAATACAAGCTGAACACGAGTAAAAAGAACATGCCCATAAATATTTTCTAGATAGCTTAAAACAAGAACCAGTTAAGATGCTATTTCAAAATAGATTAAAAATAATATAGAAAAGTTGCAAGCGGTAAACTCCTCAGAAGTAGAAATTCAATATGAAAATATTAAGAATGGGTTACACCAAGCAGCTGTGGAGGCATTAGAAGTACAGGAAAGACTTGTGCAAAGATTCAAAGAATGGTGGAGTAAGAAAGTTGGAAGGATCAACCGTGAACCGGAAAAAGAAGAAATCTATAAATGATCTATAGAATAAGAATTATGAATATATTGACCGATGCATGTACGGGCAAAAGACTGCAGTAGCGTGGAAAATTCTCAGAACAATTAACAATACAAAGCGGGAAAATGCTCAAATTGGGGTCTTAAAAGAAAAGCAATGGGTAGAATATTTCTCTAAGTTAAGTTATTGAAAGAGGATCGGAAGGAATTCATGATGTAATGTAAGACCATACTAATGAAGATGACACACTCTTAGTTTACTTCTCAGTAGATGAATTAGATTATGCATCGAAGGCTATGAAATCACTAGGGCCAGAAAACATACTAATAGCATTAATAAGATATGGGCTTTTTGAACCCAAGAATAAATTGGCTGAGTTTATTTCCCTTTGTATAAAACAAGGCACAGTTCCTAGCGAATGGACGGAGGATCATAGAACTCCCATTCACAAAATAGGAAGCGAAACAATGGTGTTCAAACTACTGAGGTATTACAGTAACGAGTAGCTTGAGCAGGCTGTATGGGAGAGTTATCAACAATAGGCTAATGAAAGCGTTTAATAATATGATACCAATGGAATAGGGCGGGTTTAGAAGTGATAGGTCATGTATAGATCATATACTCGTATTTACTCTCACACAGCTCATAGAAAAATTTAAAGCCTATAATAAAGAGATAAATTTGATATTCGTTGACCTCCAAAAAGCCTATGATACGGTCCTTCTCAATAAACTATGGAGTGCACTGGAGACCACAGGTTTAAACCTATACACCATACTTGCTTATATTCTATTGCAAAAGCAGAAGTCAAGTTCAAATGTGGGTTAACTAAAGAATTCCCGATCACCAAAGGTCTTAAGCAAGGCTGCTCGCTCTCCTCTTTATTGTTTATTATATACGTACATTGAAAGTATCCTTAGCATGTGGAAGAGGAAGTGTAATGACTTAGGAATAATCATGGACAAGAAATGCCTCTGTAATTTACACTTTGCTGATGACCAGGTCATTATTACTAATAGTCCAAGAGCTTGGGCCGAGAAATGCGTATTATAAGAAGCAAATTTTCAATGTGATTTTCACATTTTAGCCAACTTGTACAACATTTTTTTTTTGTCTGTCACCTCAAACTGGTCGTAATAAAAAATGGCGGCCATCCAAAACGGTCCAAATCCAGGAATTGACCTCATTTTAACATTATTAAGGTAAGTATTACAGAAACCAAGCATTATACGAAAATACTCATTTTAAAATTAATTAATGGACATTAAATAAGTTCGATTCGAGAGCTGATAGACGTCTGTAGGTCTTATAGTTATCGAGATATCTTTGTCCATATAATACATTGTGTTTTAAATACGAACATTTATCTAACTTTAACGTTATGAACGTAAATATTACAAAAACCAAGCATTATAGGAAAATACTCATAATGAAAACTATTGGACATTGAATAAGCTTAAATATTGGACTTGATAGACGTCTGTAGGTCTTATAGGTACCGAGATATCTATGTACTTAGGTTCCATAGGAAATTACAACAATGAAACCATAGCTGTGATTTAAAGGAAAATATTGGCTGCCGATCATTGGTATTTCATTGCCCCTGAAATATCTCTGCAGCCATCTGATGATCAGGAACACAAAATAAATGATTTCTGAAACCCTTATTCGTTCGACCTGTAGAAATTGGACGACATCCAGAGCTGAGGGACAGCCAGCTTCAACTCATATTCGAGAGATAAGTGTTGCGCCGAAATTATAACGGCGCCCATGGGACTAATGAATGGAGGGGAAGAAGCAATATATGGACCAAAGATTTATATTCTTAGCCTGTTATCTCCCGCTTCATTCAGCTCGCCTGAATGACTGACGATCTTCCTCATAAGAGAATCCTGACTGAGTCTCTTTACGATCGTCATCGTCTCCATTCTGAAGAATCTGATACATTCTTTGGCAACGTGTTGGCATTTTTTCCATACACTCTGAATAGAATTTGAAATAATTAGAATTTATAAATTCAGAAAACCTATTTTTTAAGGATCTTTGATTAATAATTTTGAAAAAGTTGTCCAGGTATCCTTGGTTGGTCTAGTAACCATTACCTTTTTTCGATGAGTTTGGGGCAGGCATACTCAGTAAAAGTTTGTTATGGAAATAAAATGAAAAGATTACTGATTTTAAACATTAATATTTACAATAATTCACTCTAACCGGTGTAACGAGTGCCCAACAATGAACATAGATAAATTTTCGTTTTGTGGGAGTTAGGAATATTACACTATATTTTTAGGAGAATTTACTTTTACAACTCGGAGTGGCGTTGTCTAGTGGGTTCTAGTTATAGTAGAGGGATCTAGTTGTCTCTGCAAGAAGAATCTATGAGGCATAGCCCCAGTGTATAACTCAACTCTAGCCTTCGAGGATTTCATAACTATATGTATTCACCTACATACGTTTTAGTGGTTCAATGTCATACACAATTGTAAGATAATGTTTAACTTACTTAACGACATCACCTCCAGTGCAACGTTTCCAGCCGTGTTCATAGGCCTTACAATTCTTTTCGAACACTTCGAAGTAGACGCTGTGGTAAATGAATGGGTCTTTTAAGCGGTATACAGAGTACCTATAAAAAAAAGAAGAAGATTAAATTAGTAATCATCCACAAATTTATTAGGTTATACATCCATAAGGATTGAAAAAACAACAACTTTAATTTAGGTAAGTTCTTACCATAGATCGCTGAACCTTAAGCAGTGAGCACTTTCGTGGTAGGTCAAAGGATTACCCCAAGCTGGAATGTAACGATCAACGCAGCTTTGACCGCCGCGTTTCTGGACTCCGCTTACCGAAATCTGTCTCGTACCTCTTTCCAAGGTATAACTTTTATTTGTCGCTTTTTCATACGAGCTCATGGACTTTGTTGAGCTAGCTTTTTCTCTAGATTCGACCTCTAAAACACAAGAAAAGGCAAATTATTATTTAAAAAAAAAGTATTAATTTCAAACATGAATCTTTAAATTAATTTACTCAAACCGCTTTAACGAATGACCGACAATGAACATAGACAAATTTTCGTTTTGTGGGAATTAGGAATATACATTTTCGAATGATGATTTTTAAGAGCAGTTACTTTTACTACTCGGAGTCAGTGTTTGTTCAGACTCCGGCCTGGAAAGATCGCAGTTCTAAAAAGATAGCCTAGTCTTAGATCTCTACTTTCTATTCTTCTTTTTTTTTTTTTTTTTTTTTTTTTTTTTTTTTTTTATTACTACCTATTATTAGTAATTGTATGAGAATAAGGAAGCATTATTTAATTTATTTTTGCATATTATAGTCTATATTTATTTTACTGTCTCTTATCTTTAAGTTTAAAATATATTTCTTAAATTATTATTATTATTATTTTCTTTCTTGCTTTGGTTGGGTTTTCCACATCATGGATGACCCAGACGACTCCACTAGCCCTCAGGCTAAACGAAAGAGACCTCTGGGAAAAATGAAAAATCCGACCGATAAAGTTTTGAATAATGAAGCCATTCCCACATTCATTCTTATTAAACGCAGAGATGGAGAAGATTTAAAAAAAGTCTCCCATTTCTTCATAAATAAATTCATTACCGGTGTTATCGGGGAAGTTAAAAATATTAAAAAACTCCGAGATCTAAACATTTAAAGGCACTCAATCTACGGTCTTATTAAAAATGAATGATTTTATTGGACAGTTTCTTATTGAAGTAGCCCCACATCACTCCCTTAATTACAGTAGAGCTGCCATTAAAGTTTTTGACTTTCAATATCTTGACAGTGAAGAAATTTAAAAGGAATTATCACAAGCCATATGGGATATTGTTATAATAAAAAAATTAAAAAATGGAGAGGAAATTTTGACGTATGACACCGTTACATTTCCGACCCCTTTGCCGCCAACAATTATAAAAGTAGGTTACCAAACAGTACAGGTTATTAATTACATTGGAAACTCCATAAGATGTTTTAATTGCCTAGGTTTTTACCATCATACCGCGCAATGCAAAAAACAGTCCGTGTGCATAATACAGTGCGGCCAACCTAAACATGCACAAAACTCGAAATGTGGAAATGCTGCGCATAGTTGCCGCATCAATTGCAGCTGACTCCATCATGCACTAGATCGCTCCTGTCCTATATTTCAAATACATAAGGAAATTAAATCGATCCAGGTAACTAACAAAATATCGCTTACTGACGCCAAAAAATATATATAACAACAGATATCCAACGACTTTTACTAAATTATTCGCGGCTGTTACAAAGGAAAAAATATAAAAAAAGAATTCGTTCGTTTTTCCTTTTACTTCATAAATCGGAGAAATCATAAATAAAATTAATACTAACGACAATCATAAAGATAATACAACAACTAATTCCATTAATGACAACAATGCCAATGATATTACTGACGAAAGTGCTCAAGAGCATCTTCCAAAAGATAAGACGAAGCGTAAGCAAACCCTGTCAGCCAAGCTTTTATTCAGGTTATAAACAGTCCTAAAACGACTAAAAAGAGAAATGAAACCTAGTTTCTTATAAACACAATTAAAGTTTCCGTAATTAACTATATTAAACTTAACTATCAATATATTTGCCTGTTTATATGTACATATCATATCATATTATATATGTATATATATGTATATGTATATATTATATATATATATATATATATATATATATATATATATATATATATATATATATATATATGTATATGTATGTATAACTGTATGTATGTATATGGATGTTTGTATATATGTTTATGTGCGTGTATGTCTATGTGAGTATGTATGTATATATATGTATCGTTGTGTATGAATGTATGTATATATATGTAAGAGTATACGTGTGTAAATTAGTGAAATGTGTATATTATATATACACAAAATTCAATATAAAAAAATAATGGTTTTAGAAAATTTAATACGAACCTTTGGTTTCATCTAGACTATGTGCCGGGGAAAGGACTTCATCTAAATTAACCACGTCATTCTGTAGTCTATGGATTATATTTCTTAATTGTGTCTCATTTTTAGCGTTACGTGGAAATCTACCAATTGCTAAAACATATCCGTTTCCATTAATATGTTTAATTTAGGTAATTACCTATTTTAGTTTAATTGAATAATGAAATAATTTATTAATTTCGTTTATATATATATAAATGCATGTATAAATATATAAACGTAATTTTATTTGTTTTATTTTGTGATTTATTATGTGCAAGCGCGACAATCATTTGTTTTATTCTATTTGAATCAGTTGTTAAGTGACCGCTGGGCAGCAAGGAGTTTGTAATAGTATTAATTAATGAAGTATTAATTAATTAATAGTACTATTACAAACTCCTTGCTGGGCAGAGTGCATTCTGGGGTTGTAAGAGAGAGAGTTAATGGATTCACTCGCGAGTTTAGAGGGTGTTTAATTAAGTTGGTTGTCGCTGAATGTCGCATATTTTTCGTATAATCGCAACTCGCACATCATCATTGAAGATTGTCTCGGAATTGTCGCATGGAGTAGGAGTCGCAGAAGGAAAGAAAGGAACATCGCAGACGGGAGAGGGAAGGAAGTCATCACGGATAGAAGGAATCGACGCTTGCACTCTATAAACAGTATTTTGTTTTATTTTAATTAATATAAGCTTTTTCATGTCCTCTCTTTTATTATTTCATTTATTTACCCTAAACAAATTACACGGATTGACAGATAGTTCAGCGATTCACAATAACGACCGGGTTGAGGCTACGAGCAAACGCGTTAGTCGCCCCTCTTCTCAACATATTTTTGGAGGCACCGGCGAAATTGTTGAATTTTCTAGTCGACTTGTTTAATTTTGTTGCGGTGATTATTGCTTTTAATAAAATTAGTTTATAGGTTATGTTACACTTTCGCATTATATCGTATTCGCATTACACAGACTTTTGTTATTAATTACTCAGTTTCTTTATTCTTTTATTTTAATTTATGTTTGTTTATA
Organism: Piezodorus guildinii; assembly: GCA_023052935.1. Lineage (NCBI taxonomy): Eukaryota > Metazoa > Arthropoda > Insecta > Hemiptera > Pentatomidae > Piezodorus > Piezodorus guildinii. Next base: position 162,151,591 of record CM041295.1, on the reverse strand, counting down.
ATATAATTGAGAGTAGTTTGCATGTTATTTAAATAATTTTGTTCATTAAATGTTTTTTATTTAGGTTTAAGGTTTGTATATAATTTACACGGTTCACGTAATTATTACTTTCTTTCTACTAATTTTAATGTTTATTTGGAGTTATTTGTACTTTATATTCAATGAGTAATCATAATATTTGCATATATTTTGTTTTTTTTCAATTGTAAACCACACATTACAAAACAGCTGTTTTAATTTTTTAGATAAGGAAGATGGTTGGGGGTGCGGTCATAAATTAAAAACACACATTTAAAATAAGTGTTATTTTAATTATGTGCCGACGTTTCGGCCTACAATGTGGGCCTTCATCAGGGCTAAAAGAAACAAGATAACAACCAATGTAATTATAGACTTAATAATGCGTTAGGTATATAATAATAATATGACAGTAATAAATTATGGGAACATAAATAATATTAAATGTAAAATGATAATAAGATGACAATTATAAAGTATGGAAATAAGGTGACAGTTATAAAGTATGGAAATAAACAAAATTAAGATGATAGTTATAAAGTATGGAAGTAAACATAATTGAGATGATAATATTGTAATGAGAATATATAAAGAGAGACTAAGTAAATGAAAAAAAAACCGAAAAATATGTGAACAATTAAAATTTTAAATATTAACAATTTTGAGTTGATATATGACGGTAATATATTAAAAACATAGTTAAGAGTATAGGTAATATATAAAAAAAATATATAGTCACTGCAAAAGAGAAACAGTATGAATAAAAAATAATTTTATAAAATTCAAAAATTGTTTATAGAGTCCCTTGCGGAACTCCTAATTGCAATTCTGCCTATATTGGTGAAACCAAAAACCTTCTCAAAGATCGCATCACCCGACACAAATATACAATTTCCTCCAGAAATTCTACCGCTTCAAAACTTTCAGAACATTCCTTAACCCTTAACTATTCCTTTGATTTTGATAAAACATCCATTCTTGCCACTGTTCCCAACCATGACAAGCGACTCATTACAGAATGCATTTACATACAACTAGAACCCCTTCCTGTTAATCAAAAGACTGACAAACATAACTTGTCACTAGCTTATTCTCAAATATTAAATTTAATAAAGCATCCCTAGCTCATTTTTTAAACAACCATCTGATCATCTCTTCATAATTTTATTTTTATTTATTTATTATCAATGTTTATTTATATATTTATTTAATTTTTGTACTCCCTTTTTATTTATTTATTTGCTTACCTACTAGATTACTGTTTATTTATCATTTCCTTCGACAGCTCCTTATCGTCATTCGTTATTACCTTATCATCATTCATCATTTATCATCGTCATCCGTTATTACTTAAAATCTTTTAATCTTTACCTCGTCACTATTTCTTACAATTTTATCAAATACTCATAAGTAATAACTCAAGTACTCTCAAGTAATAACTTTTGGCTATTTTTTAACAATCGAATCAGTAAACATAACTTAGCTTCTTGGAATTTTCCTAACGGACATTCTAGTTCTCATATTTTCCGTTCCACGCAATGAGCGTTTTTTAAACTGGGAAACATCACTCCTGTAGGCAACGCGTTCACGTAGTCACGTATGTATTTTTTCTTATTGATAAGGGTCTTTTTTCATCGCCCATTTCTTTCTCCCCCTTTCCATACTCATATCTTTCTCCGTTACATATCCTGACATATAATTATTAGTTTAATATTACATTATTTTAAAATTTAAATTATTTTTTATTCATACTGTTTCTCTTTTGTAATGACTATATTTTTTTTTATATATTACCTATACTCTTAACTATGGTTTTAATATATTACCGTCATATATCAACTCAAAATTGTTAATATTTAAAATTTTAATTGTTCACATATTTTTCGGTTTTTTTTCATTTACTTAGTCTCTCTTTATATATTCTCATTACAATATTATCATCTCAATTATGTTTACTTCCATACTTTATAACTATCATCTTAATTTTGTTTATTTCCATACTTTATAACTGTCACCTTATTTCCATACTTTATAATTGTCATCTTATTATCATTTTACATTTAATATTATTTATGTTCCCATAATTTATTACTGTCATATTATTATTATATACCTAACGCATTATTAAGTCTATAATTACATTGGTTGTTATCTTGTTTCTTTTAGCCCTGATGAAGGCCCACATTGTAGGCCGAAACGTCGGCACATAATTAAAATAACACTTATTTTAAATGTGTGTTTTTAATTTATGACCGCACCCCCAACCATCTTCCTTATCTAATTTCTCAACGGTCAACAAAACTCCATCATTTTAATTTTTTAATATTATGTTGGCCGCTTTGATTATTAACTACGCCTTATCGATCAGCTGTTCAATTATAATTAATTTTCAGTAGGTTATTTTGATTGGGCCTATTTTTTTTTGATAATAAGTTTAGAATTTTATTGAAAATTTAATTGTAATCTCATATGCCGCCCAAAAATTATTATTGTTCTGATTCCGAAAGCGATGAACTTAAATTAGAATTTTTAATGGACGAATTGAAAGATCTTTATGAGGACATTAAAAATACTAGTGAACTAGGTTTTATTTCTACTACAGACAAGTCTAAGAGAGCGATGTTTAAAGCACGCTTATCGCGAATTGATGGCACTTTTGATAAGTTTTCTCAAATATTTCGAGAAATAAAATCACTCGCTACACAGATAGAAGGATATGACATCTCAACATTTGCAAAAAGTGAAGCCTATTACGAATCCTTATGATGTTCGAGAAGAACAAATATCTGTGAAGACGGATAATGCTTTCATGGGTAGTAATTCTACCTATCCTATAAGGTATCCATAAACATACCTAGTTTTGATGGCAATATTTCCGATTGGGGACCGTTGAAGGACACCTATCTTTCCCTAATTCACAACAACAATTATTTGGAAAATGTGCAAAAATTCCATTATTTAAAATTTGCAGTAAAGGGGTCTGCCGCACAGGTGATCGCTTCTGTAGCGATATCGGATGCTGAGTATCTGCATGCCTGGGAAACCCTGTCAAAACGATATGACAACAAGCGAGCGCAGGCAACTACCTTTCTAATGAAAATTTTTAACTTTAAATCCCTTAAGAATCAACATTTGACATCTCTGAAAACCTTTTCGAATGAGGTGTTAGAAAACATCACTTCATTTCAGAATTTAAAATTAGAGGATCCCGCAGGTTTCATTCTCCTGACATATGGCCTAACTTTATTAGATGGCAAATCCCGAGACCAATTTGAAACATAGTATTCTTCTTCTACCACAGTACCCACTCTTCATAATTTTCAGGACTTCATACAAGAACTTTGCATCAAACTACAGACCAAAAATCTAACCTCTAATATCTCCATAGAAGCAATAGTCCCAAACTCTAAGCGTGAATCAAGACATGTATTCATCTCAACCAGCTTTAATTCAACTCTGAAATGTTTTCATTGCCACGAAGATCATCGCATATATGAATGTTCACAATTCAGGACTTTAAGCCAACCGCAAAGATATGAAGAAGTCAAGGCACTTAATAGATGTTTTAATTGTTTATCTTCTGGTCATTCCGCAAATCGCTGCCCCAGTCAAAACAGATGTCGTTCCTGTAGAAAGAAGCACCACACATTGTTACATTTAACTCAATCAAATCGTCCCAATCAGGAACAGGTCACTACCTAAAAAACATACATCCGTCGCTCTTCCCCTCATAGTCAGATTAGTTCAATGAGACCTTCAGATCTCGTCGAAACTCAAAAGATACTAAAAGATGATCCAACTAAGTCAAAAGATGTAGTTCTTAGTTCAGCAGAAAATAACGTGACAAATGTCCTATTAGGAACCGCATGTGCCCGAATTAAGGATTGTCAGGGTAACTTACATCCTATACGAATGGTCATAGATAGCGGATCTCTGAGATCATTTTTAACGACAAAGTGTGCCCAACGCGTTGGATTAATCTTGTCCAATAATTCGAATCGAATCAGTGGATTAGCTGATTATCCTATACCAGGTGGCAGACATCAGGCTAAGTGCATTCTGGTTCCGAATAAACGAGAACAACCGCAGTTCGAAACATCTGCAGTTTTAATTGAAAATATTACTGATAAGCTACCCACACGATGCATATCTCCAAGAATCAAGAAAATATTCAACAAATATGACTTGGCTGACCCTGGCTTTTACGAACCAAATCCGATTGATTTCTTGCTGGGAGCGGATCTGTTTCCTCTCATTTTTACTGGCGAAACCATCCTCACCTCTCCTGGATTTCCAAATGGATTAATGACAGCGTTTGGCCTGGTGATTACTGGTCCCATCAGTGACACCTCAACAACAACGCTCTCTTTATTTACAAAGGCCAAGCCAAACTTTGACCATCATAATTGCTTATATGATTCAACCTCAAAACTTAGCAAGATAGGGAATGTTAAACAACCATTTCAGATAAATCTCGCTAACGCTAATTATAGAAACCATAATTTAACGTCGCATGATCGCAAAAACACCTTAGTTCGCTCAATCCCTAAGAAAGGATTCGGAAATACGTCCAAATCGCATTTCATTATTTCATACGATCATCAATTGCCACAGAGGAAATATCGTTCCAAAGAAGAGGTAACCGCACATAAGGTTAAATAATCTTGTATCTATTGAAGAGCGAGCCCTAGAGTTGCCAAGGTGGGCGGCAGATTGGTAGATAGTTCGCTGTTATAGGAGTCAAACAGATTAAGTGTTGATCTTTTCATTGTACACTGGAACAAGATCGCTCTATTTGGAAGTAGTCTCAGAGAAGTCTACAGAATCATTCTTTGCCTCATCGGGCCATCCCAGAAGAGAGAAAAATCAAATGAACAAACTCTATCGCTCATCTTCACAGTTCTTCATTTATTACTAAATTCATCGCGTAGCGTCAACACTTGGTTACTCACAGTCTTAAATTTAAATTTTATTTCATAAATTTTGGTGGGCGGCATGTTAAGAATTGAAATAGTCTTATGTTTATATCTCTCTATTTGTAATTATATTTTTTTTATTTTTTTGATTTATTATGTGAAAGCGCGACAATCATTTGTTTTATTCTATTTGAATCAGCTGTTAAGTGAACGTTGGGCAGAGTGCATTCCGGGATTGTAAGAGAGAGTTAATGGATTCACTCGCGAGTTTAGAGGGTGTTTAATTACGTTGGTTGTCGCTGAATGTCGCATATTTTTCGTATAATCGCAACTCGCACATCATCATTGAAGATTGTCTCAGAATTGTCGCATGGAGTAGGAGTCGCAGAAGGAAAGAAAGGAACATCGCAGTTCTGTTCGTCAGGGAAATGTCTGTTCCTAGGAAGATTTTATGTGAGTAATTTTCTTGACATCCAAGATGGCGAGTGGAAAAGTCCTTATAATCTTTCTTTTCCTCACCATCTCATCCCTCACCGCCTGGCGCAAAAAAACGGACCATAAGAGGATCAGGAGCATCGTACTTCCTCAACCTGAGCCTCTCCACATGGTCGACGTCCTGCACCTCCAGCTTCAGACCTAGTCCGGCACCAACGCTCATCACCAGGACCATCGGTGACTCACCGGGTCTCACTGGTATGCCATCTATCTCAACGGTATTTGATAATATGTTTTGTTCCGATTTATTGAGCCTTATTTCAAGGTCGGAGACCCTGGTTTGAGTGTCTGATTTTCTAGCACCAGCCCATCAATTTTTTACTTTCACTTACATATATGTGAAATATATGGTAAGGGAAAGTATTGCGATCGTGAAAATTTTCGAATTCCAGTTTTCAACGGAAATACACGTTTTAGGGTTCCCTGAGTCCAAATAACCAAGTCCCGCAAAAAGGTATGTGTGTCCGTGTGTGGTAACTCTTGCTACATCTTGTTACCATTGATAATTAACAGCTAAATATGTTCGTCTTGTCAATGAATCACAGCGCGCCAATTTTGTTTTTGAACATAAGAGCAGTAATATAGACCTATAATATACCGATTGAAAGAGAAAGACTTTAGAAAATATAATATGTTATTCACAAGCTTGTAAAATTGAATAAAGAGTGATAAAAAGCCGATAAAACTAACTGATTATTTTAGATAATAATTATAATAGAGTTTTTAATAAAACACATGTTTCTATATTAATTCAATTTAATTAATTTTTTGATGGTTTCACTCATTTTTAACTCTAACTGTATTTGGAAATTCTTTGTTCGATTTTAAAAACGGAGGTAAGTGAAAGTCGTTAGTTGCCCGCACCAGTTTTTTTATTTTGGGCCTCGACTGATTTTAAACGCTCGGCGTTCTCGAAGCTAATTGTCTCTTGTTTGTCAAGCGATTTCCAACAATTTGAATACGTTGGCTTCACTGTCTCTATTCTGGGGGACCGACATGGAGGGGCTAGTACTTCTTTCCCAGCTGGAAAATCTCTTAGTAGCCTTTTCGCAGCTTGGTCAGACCCACCGATTTTAAAGTGCTTTAATTTTATCTCTATCAAGGTCATAGATTTTTAGCCACCTGCTGTGATAGATAATCAATATTTCTTTAATACCGGTATTTGAATTTAAGATGTTATTTGTATGAAACATTACGTATATAAAACGAGTTTTACAATTTATTTTTTCACGATTTTTAAAATCAGCAAATTACAATTTATTATTAAGAAAAGGTAAGTTCTAATGTTCACCAACGAATGAGTTTATTTAAAGTAGATAAAATCAAAATCCAAAGTCAATATATATATATTGGGGAAACAAAGCAGTTTTCATAAAGACAGAGTATATCAACCCACAAATGATGTTGAAAATAAACAAGAAGTCTGCTGTAGTACAGCATGTAATTAGTAAAGAACAAAGATATTATTAATAGATATTTTTTTTAGAGGCAATCTATATTTCAGAACATATTAATTACTAGCTGACTCGGAAAAACTTCTAAAAAAAAAATATTCTAGTGAATATTTTGGTTGGTAAATATGTTGGGTTGGGATCTGTGCCAGTAAGAGGTAAAAACGCTGTAGATGAGAAAAAAAAATCCATTTAATTTCTCAATTAAATGTATTTCATATCTATTAGCTATAAGCCGGCGTCAACACATTTCGTTGGAAAACTAATGATTTTAGAAAAAAAATATTATGTTATACACACATACATTGTAAGGTAATGTAAAGTGAGGAATAGGACTTGATTAATTTATATAATTTAAACTTTTTTCAACTTTATGTTTTTTTGATAGCTCTTTAACTGATGAATAGCGTAGGTAAGTAAAAGTATTGGGTTTCCCTTACCTGATTTTTGTAATTCTAACGACATTTAAACTGATTAGATAACGTGTATAAAAAAATAATAAATTCGCTTAAAAAAAAAAAAAAAAAAAAAATGCGAGAGTGGGACATGGAGGGTATACATTTGGGGTTATAAGTATGTTTAGTACTTATGCATTATCAGCACGCCAGGAAACCTACCTCCTTATCTCCCTTATCTGATGTAATCTCCTGTTAGGACATTTCTGTTTTGTGAGTTGTTTGTTAGTTTGAATTGACTGTTATTACTTTTTTTTTTCTTTTTTTTTTCAAAATATGAAATAAATGGATGTTTCATGGTTGAAGTAAAAGATAGAAAGGCATAGACATTACTAGAATCTATTAACAACAACATAGAAGAGGGATCAACAATGTACTCCAATTCCTTGAATGGCTACAAAACAGAACAACTAAATGAAGCTAATTACGAGCATTTTAAAGTAAACCACCGAATGAACTTTGTTGGCCCATACTTAACATATTGAACGATTATGGGACTCCTCCAAATGGAGAAATAAAAAACAGCGGGGAACTGCAAGGCAACACCTGGACTCATACCTTTGTGAATTTTTTGGTGACGAGTGCAGCAAGAAGAGGACCTCTTGGCTATTTCAAATAGCAATGAAATATTTTCTGGTGCACGGAAACAAGAAAGTTAAGTTATAATAATCATAATATAAAATAAAAAATGTGAAAATTAAAATTTCACAATAAATATTATTTCATTGTTATTATATTTATTTTCCTTTATTTTAAATTTCCATTAATATGGAAACGTAGGTATTAAAATAGACACATACGAAGGGCCTTTTCACAAATAGCCGGTTGCCGTCTAAACGGTTTATAATCCTAGGCTTGCCAGCCGTCCTAGAGGTCGTTGATATAGGGACATAGTTGGAGCTTTCACACATGCACGGCTGCCGTTGGGACGGTTATAGTCCCCTATATAGCCGCGTAGCGACCGGATGTAGCCGTGGAGCGGTCGTGTACGGCCTATAATAAACGGCCTATTTCCCTATCTTGGCAACTATAAGCCGTCCATGTTTAGAAAGGTCCTAAGTCGTATAACGTGTATAGGAATTAAAAGCGACTTATGTAAATGTTATCAGTGTTCAGGTTATAAATAATGGAGGGTAACTGTAGGTGGCGAGCTGACGATGCATAAGTATCGTACTTTTGATGCCTAATAAAAATTAAATACAAAAAAATGTTCGTAAAAAAAAAAAATTGTATAGGAACACCCCAATGACATAGCTGTATGAAGTTTACTTTAAGACCGATTCTCATAAGTACCAAATATATATACAAAATTTCATTAAAATAAGTGCTGTTTCCGAGGAGTACGACCACAAACACAGTAACACGAGATTTTTATATATTAGATAGTATACATTTTAAAACTATCACAAGGCTGAAATTTTAAGCAATAATAGAATTACAGCTGAATTGAATAACTTTGTCAATATAAAAATTTTTATGTTAATTAAGTAAATTAAATATTATTTGGATTTTGCAATACATATAATATTATTTAAATTAAATATAAATATATTAAGCGATTTTAAATTTTTTAAATATTGCGGCTGTGAAAAAATTTGTAAAATAAATAAATTAGAGGTTTATTTATTTTTTTTAAACATAGATTTTTCGGTCAAAAAAGTTTTACTTTCAATCGCGAATAAGTAAAAAAATATTAGTTTATAAGAACACCCTATATTTAATAATATTGTATTTTGCAAATTATTAATACCACTGTAAATATCTTTGCTCATAGTGCTATTTTATGACCACATATAAACCTTACGATGTATCTTAACCTAGGGCTGAGATTCTAGTCTAGTAGAGAAACTATCGCTTTTAACAATATATATTGTTTTATTAGTATAGCAAAAAGTAGCTGAGCTCTTCAGATCACCAACTTGCTTCTACTAGGTGGTATCTCTCTAGTTCAGAGTATCTCTGCCTTTGTATCATAATGTAGTCTATCTTTATTTCTCATCCTTCAGCTACCTTCTCTCCTTCTCCCTTCCTATCCCCCTCATGGGATGGGGTGCATGGCTTCTACCCATGTGCACCTATATGGAATCATATCCGCTGCTGTTGAGCATCTACCTCACGGAGCGTATCCTTCCTAACCAGTCCCCTCTGCTAATTAGTAGGTGCGGGTTCGCCCCCAACCTGTCAGGGTAACCTCATACCTGGAGCTGCGGTACGTGCTTTTACCATGGCGGGCACCGACCTACATCTTACTCTCTTCCTTGCATGAGCATGTAATTGTCGAGACCTTCTAAGACCAAATCTTACCCTATATTAATAACAATACCTCGACTATGTAATTCATTCCTTTCAATTTTAACAACCATTCAAATTAAAAACATACTTTATTATTCATTACGTTTTTTTGGAATACGTTATATAAAATTTAAAAAATTTATTAATTAACTATTTAAAATAACAATTGATAATATTTTCTTTCCTTAATTAACTTCAAAACTTTTTATATTGACAAAGGAATTCAATTCAACTGTAATTCTATTATTACTTAAAATTGCAGCCTTGTGATAGGTTTAAAATGTATACTATCTAATATATAAAAATCTCGTATTACGGTGTTTGTGGTCGTACTCCTCGGAAACGGCTCTTATTTTTATAGTAATACATAGACATTACTCATTTCGAATATATATATATATATATATATATATATATATATATATTCGAAATGAGTAATGTTATATTATTGTTATATACGATTTTGTTTGTGCGAGAAAATCATGTTTAACTTTTGAGCTTCAATTTATTACGAAAAACCATACTCACTATCCACTTAATACTATCATGAATATAATAAATTGGATGTTTAAAACTGTTTTGCTATTTATAATTTAAACCTGAAATGTTGATGTAGTTGGGTCTAAATAAATTAGTTTGTAGTGTGTGCTAGGACTAGATTAATAACATAGAGACATCCGTGCAGAAAAGACGTAATTAAAAAGTACTAATAGTAGTCGAAAGTTGTTTGGCGTCACTTGAGTAACTACGAAAAAAACGGAACCTGTTGGAATCTGGGTCTCACCCTCCCCGCTCATACTAGAGTTGAAAAGCCTATATTTTACCGCAGAATAAAAGAAAATTAAAAAATAAATAAATAAAGGAGCGTAATAAATTATTAGATTTCAACTAAAACTATAATAATACAATAATGAAAAATATTTTGTATACCACTAGTATCACTGGCGTTTGCTTCATGAAGTTTGGTATCTTCATCAAGAGCATTTAACGCGTTTATTAAACTTTCAACTTTGTAGGCTACGTCTAACATTTGACCTCCTGGGTTGAGTTTAAAGCAACGTTCTGGTTTTTCTTTAGGAACATCTAAAATAAATCATGATTTATGTGAAACTATCTTTTTTTAAATATAAATATATATATATATATATATATATATATATATATATATATATATATATATATATGTTATGTATCTAGGCCATCATGATATAATGTTAAATCTAGTTAATTGTAATCGATATAATCGATTCATTCATGTAAATGATAAAATGAAGTTAGTATTAACAGTGCAGCTGGAGTGATAACATGCTATGTTTTTACCCGGCTGCTTTTCTAAGGCAGCGGTAGCTTCAAAACTATAGCTTACTTACTATATTTTGTCAATATATAAACTATATTTAATGATACCATGGATCTCCTTTCCAAAGGTATCGTGTTTACCAATCCAATAGGTGGCATGCAGGGTAAGATTAAAGTAAACAAGATTCAATTAATACATTACTATAATTATTAATTTACACATATAAGTTATATTAACCCATTGCCTAGAACTCTGATTGAGAATACTGAGGGACATTTTACTACCTTTGCCATACAATATTACAAATAACAATATACCTTTGAAACACTTAACCGGCTGGCGAATGTGAAATCAGTCTTAGGTCCCCTTTCTTTGCATCATCCTCCAGCTGCTCTCAGAACCCCGACGGCCACCTCCTCTTCTTGTAGGTGGAACCCGACTCACTCTTCTTGAGGATCAAACTTGACTCCCCTCCTGGTTCGAATAAGACTGCCCTACGAATCTTCTCTCCCATCCTCGTCACCTCGGGTGGGCTGACATGGGAAGTACCCCGGTTGGCGGTACAGTCCTTGTGATCTTATTTTTATCTTTTTACCACCCTTAATATTCTTGTAGGCTGCCGCTGTAGGAAACTACCAGGGGTCTCTGGTACCGCTGGGGGGCCCATACCGATGGGAAATCTAGGGGGCTAGGTAAACACCTTTTGATGTTTTGCTGACAAAGGTTCGTTATCATTAATTGTTTAATATTAAAATTATTTAATTATGAACTCCCCTCAGTATCCTCAATACATCACATTTCCCCCAGTCTGCGAGGAAAGAAAAATTAAAAACCCTAAGGTTTTTGATTTTTATTTTATTTTTCCATCATTAAAACATAAACTTACAATAAACACCTAGAACCAATAATCAGTACTGTACAATAACATTTTCTTACAGAATTCATACACAATAAACATACTTAAGCCAAGTGTTTACAATATAGTCCAATAGTTACATCAAGAAATACATTTGTACACATTATGCAACTATGAAAATTATTATTTCAAATAGAATAACAAGTTAGTTAACTAAACAGAGAGATCATTGCAATCTAGCTTAATGCTATTTGATATAAAACACTGTAGTAGGACAACCGATGGTAATGGTATTTAACTATATAAACTCACATATCTAATTATCTACAAGATTTTTAACTAAATACAAATAATTTTTCCTTTATATGAATATTGGCTTTTTAAAGTCTATCTACCTTTTCTTATGTACTTTTGTTTCTTATCAAATCTACAAAATTAATATTTACAAAAACAATTTCCATTATATAGTCTAATTTGTTCTTATCTACCAATACATATTTACAAAATTCATATTTGGGAATTTAATACATGACTTAATCACCACATTATAGCTGTATATTTAATTATTTATAAAAATATTGTACTCCTTTACAATAAATTATTTACATTTACGTTATGTTCATGATTTCTAAGCATCTTTTGACATCACATAAAGTTCATTCTATTCAATACCTTTTGTGGTGCTCTGTCTAGATATCAAATTAACGAAAAACAAGAAATAATGTCCACCAAGACTTTCTATTGTGTGGCAAGCTATTAAAATCAACAAAATTGACTCTACTATTAGGTTTCTATACCTTTTATAAAAACAAAAAATTACAACATATTACATACACTCAGTATTCTCAATATATTTAAAGTTATAAATATTCTCTTTCTTCTGCCATTTGGTCTAGTCAATTATCAATAAGGTACAATCGTGTTAAATAAAATTCAGAATATTGAAAAGATTTATTGTCACCAGGAGGTAAACAAATGGAATGGATCTCATGGCATGCCTAGAAAATTGTATTATTGTACTAACTTTCTTTAACTTGTTCTTGAAAATAGTTAATTAACATTTTTTTTTCATACTCTAGAAGATATTGTTAGTCTTTAATTAAAATTTATTATACTATTTCCTAATTATCATTTTTATTTTATTTATGTCTGTGACAAAATTAAAAGGATTTACGAGCGCAAATTCAGTAAAAATAAAAAAAAATTTGAGCCCCATTGAATTAATATAACTTTTAGCGTTCACATTATGGATCAATATGAATACAACCTCAGAACTCTGGGCGTACAAAGAAGATTTCTTAATCTTCACAATAATTAAAAATATCAATCCCGCTTTCGGGGTATAGGGAGGCAATACAGCAACTCCACACTAAGGGTTCTTCCCTTTAACGAAACAAATTATAAGGTAATAATCCTTTAGTAGGAATGAATGGAGGACCCATGTCTACTCCACCTTAGAGGGTAATTATTCGCTGTTTAAGACGAATACATCCATATTTGGGTTGAGAGAAAAAATAAATATTAGATCCAACGCTTTATAATATTACTTAAGAGAGCTCATTATTACTAATTTATCAATTTATTACTAATGAAAGAAATGTTTTTTATGCTCAAACCAGTCAGCATCGATTACTACTGTAAAAAAATAGGATAAAAACAGAGAACTTTTCATTCAAAATTAGGTCATTGAATTCTCTACCTATGTTAAATTATTTCCTTAATGATAAGAGGAGTATAATCCGATAATTCACCCTGAGATCCACCCATATTTATCTATAAAATGTATGCCTAATCCTAATCATCTAAACAATACAGTACTAACTTTACTATTTACAACAATTTTAATTCAACCTATACAAAAATCTAACTATTTACAAAATATGTACAAATTATTTACAACTTTCCAGTATGGTTCAGCCTGAGCAGGGCACAGGCTGACCAGCTTTAGCTCGTCTGACGGAGGGAACGCTAATTCCCCCTTTTTACTCCCTGGAAAAGAGTAAAGACTGCCGTGCATTACCATAATATGGTATGCGCTCTCTCCTAACATGGTCCAAGACCATATAACCGTTATAAAACTCAAACGTTAACCTAAGAATGAAAATTACTACTTTAGGTGCCACATCTATGTGACATTTACGTGCATCAATGCTATGGGATGGTACAACTGAAACTATAACTGATTGGAAATCTTCTGCTTGAGATATATTTCTTTGAATACTGTGAAGGATGAAGTCTTTGAGAGTTAAATATTTTTCGTTAAAGGGATTTATAACGCGGAACTCATCTTCTGTCATCTTTATACTTTCTTTTACTTCTGAAGTGCAGATTATTCGGGGACTTATAGAGCTTATTAGAGTTTTGAACGTTAAACACTTATTGGGTTGCACTTCGCGAACTTTTTTGGTATCGACACTATCTTTAATATCATCAGAAACAGTTATAAGGGTCTTGTCCTGTACCTCTTCGATTGTAGAATTACTAGATGGAGTCGCGAGTATAGGTTTCTCTTCTGGGCTAATATGGGGTTCCGTCTCCGTTATTTCTTCGAATTCTTCACTATCTCTGACTTCAGGCTTTGTTTCTATTTCTACCTCTTCAATTATACTAATACGAGGTTGATTTTCAGTCTTGAGCACTTCACTAGGTTCGGTGTTATTATTAATTACTTCTTTATCTTCCGTGGAGGCCGTCTTCTGAATTTGGAGGTCAACGTCTGTGGAGCAGGCTGTGGCTAAAGTCGGGCGAAACCTCTCTGTCACTTTATTTAGACTCTCTTCAAAATTTTTATACCTCTGTCTTCTTTCCTTTCTGTTTTCCTCTAATTGAGCCTTAATTGCTCGGAGCATTTTCATTATGTAGCTTCGTTCCTCGTTTTCGACTCTTGAGGCCATAATTGAAAATTGTGTGCGTAAGAAAATACAACGTATAATAAAATATTTAAAAAAAATCTTAATGGTGGGCTTAAACGCTAACACAACAAATAAAATAAACGAAGAAAATATTATGAAATATACTCAAGCAATAACATAAACAAAAAAAATAGCCACTTTAATAAGATGCGTGAACAGTAGGAGAATATTAATACAGAGGCATAACAAAAACATTAATTAAGAAGAAAGGTTAAGTTTCTGTAAATTAAATCTAAATGGATACTACTTTGACATTGTGTGATGATCAATTATATAATCAAAATAATCTAATAAGCCTAATGCCACCTAATCAATTAAATTTGATAAAATTAATATTATTGTTAATTTAGCTATGTAATATTAAGTATAGTGGATTGGTAAGTACGTCCCCACAATCGGATGCCATTTAAATGCTATGTTTTTACCCGGCTGCTTTTCTAAGGCAGCGGTAGCTTCAAAACTATAGCTTACGTACTATATTTTGTCAATATATAAACTATATTTAATGATACCATGGATCTCCTTTCCAAAGGTATCGTGTTTACCAATCCAATAGGTGGCATGCAGGGTAAGATTAAAGTAAACAAGATTCAATTAATACATTACTATAATTATTAATTTACACATATAAGTTATATTAACCCATTGTCTAGAACTCTGATTGAGAATACTGAGGGACATTTTACTACCTTTGCCATACAATATTACAAATAACAATATACCTTTGAAACACTTAACCGGCTGGCGAATGTGAAATCAGTCTTAGGTCCCCTTTCTTTGCATCATCCTCCAGCTGCTCTCAGAACCCCGACGGCCACCTCCTCTTCTTGTAGGTGGAACCCGACTCACTCTCTTGAGGATCAAACTTGAATCCCCTCCTGGTTCGAATAAGTCTGCCCTACGAATCTTCTCTCCCATCCTCGTCACCTCGGGTGGGCTGACATGGGAAGTACCCCGGTTGGCGGTACAGTCCTTGTGATCTTATTTTTATCTTTTTACCACCCTTAATATTCTTGTAGGCTGCCGCTGTAGGAAACTACCAGGGGTCTCTGGTACCGCTGGGGGGCCCATACCGATGGGAAATCTAGGGGGCTAGGTAAACACCTTTTGATGTTTTGCCGACAAAGGTTCGTTATCATTAATTGTTTAATATTAAAATTATTTAATTATGAACTCCCCTCAGTATCCTCAATACATTACAAACATATAACCTAAATTTAATTAAATTACTTTAATTACAATTTACGTCTATTATTTAACTGGTGCCGAAACCCGTAGTAAGGCAGAATATCGTCAGCATTTTCGTACATGAGTCACTATTCTAAATTAAAGTAAGCTGAAAAGAGGTTCGATGCCTACGAACCAAGATCAAGCTGCAGAGGTTCAAGATAAACGAATGGACGAAAATAACGACCTAAACTCAAACTCGGAGCTAGTGCAACTAGAATGGGTAAGGGTTAGAGCTGCGACGGCTACATACCTAAAAAATTCAATGGCAGAACTGGAGAGATTCGGTGGTGAGTTAGGACACCTCAACCATTTTCTTAAAAGAGGAAAACCAATCACCGTGGGGTTCCCGAAACTTTAGCCGCGCTGCGTCGCAGGTATTACTGGCACCATATGCGCCGTTCAATTCGTGCCATCCTGCAAACATGTACAACGTGCAATCGTGCTAAATACGACCGTCATCCAATTACTGTCCATCCGGAAGTTTCATATACCCCGAATTCGCCATTATTAGATGTACAGGTGGATATTTTCACTTGGGAAGGTTCTCGCTGGCTCACGGTAATAGATAGTTTTAGCAAATTAGCCATGGCATATCCCCTGCATAACAAAATGGCAGACGCTGTTTGGGATGGTATTTTCTGCTGGATGTCTTGCTATGGAGTACCTCATAGGGTAACATCTGATTGTGGAAGGGAATTCCAGAACGCCCGTACCGCAACGGAATGTTCGGAACTCAATATAAAGTGGCATTTCAACTCACCGGGTAACCCACAGGGGCGCGGTGCTATTGAGCGCCTCCACAACACATTAGGAGAACATCTTCGCCTGTTCCAACTACACAGAGGGCTAGGAGCGTCAGCGGCAATGCCTCGGGCGGTGTTGGCCTACAACAACACTATTCATTCTGCTACAGGCTTCACACCGGTAGAAGTGGTTTTCGGACATCCTTTACGGAATAGGGATGATTTACTTACGACTGCATATACACACCTACGAGAGGCGGTACTTCACAAACGTAAGCAACTTGCTGATATTTCGCAGAAAAATTACACCAAACTTATTAAGGAAAACATTTCTCGGGCGAATCGGCTAGGTTTAGCAATAGCAGACGAGTCGCATAAGATCAGACTAGGTATCATAGTATACTGCCGCCCGTCGTCTAGCCGTCGTAAAGGAGATCAACGATACGAAGGACCCAAAGTGGTAGCGCTGCGAGAACACAACATAGTTTCCATCCAGGAGCTATCTGGTGCCCAGAGAGTGAGGCATACCCATATTCGGCACCTTCGCATCCCTCTTGATCCAGGTGTATTTCCTCTTTAATTGTAAATTTGTCACTTATTTTTCATTCAGTCTAATTTATATTTCTGTTAATTGTTATTACATTAATTATAATTTTAGATTAAGGGTTCCTGTAATTGCTTTATTAGTTCTAAGGCCTAATTTTATGTTAATTTTTGTATCAAGTACTATTTTAATTTTCTTTGTCTTACTCTATATTGTGATGTTTTAAGTTAGTGTTTAATTATGTTTTAATTTCTATTTTTTGAACTCTGAGTTCACGTTGTGAACTGAGGAGGGGATGTTATGTATCTAGGCCATCATGATATAATGATAAATCTAGTTAATTGTAATCGATATAATCGATTCATTCATGTAAATGATAAAATAAAGTTAGTATTAACAGTGCAGCTGGAGTGATAACATATAACCTAAATTTAATTAAATTACTTTAATTACAATTTACGTCTATTATTTAACTTATATATATATATATATATATATATATATATATATATATATATATATATATATATATATATATTAAATATATATATTAAATTGCTTTATTCAAGTCTTCAATTATTTAAAAAATGAAATAATATTTATACGCTACTAAGCTAATACTACACGATAAATAGATCAATATTTAGTAAAATATGACAGAAATGTTACCTGATGTGTATTCCGTCAGGGTTTGAGGATTATAGTACATGCTATAACTAACTTTGTCCTCACTTTCTAAACATTTCTTAAGCTCATCTTCTTGGATTTCTGGTTCTACGATATGAGAGACGTTTTTCTTAACATCATTTGTTTTATTATTGATGTTTACCAATACGTTCCCTGAATTCAAATGAATATTAATTAAACTTGAAATTCAATATAAATAATATGCTTTGCACAGCATGTGAGTTTTATTTAACCAAATATACTTTTTTTTATTCTACTTTACTACTTTAGTAATACTATTAAAATTAAGATCAATCGTTGAAAATTATGGAAAAGAATATGAATGGATGTAAATAGGTATCCATCCAACAAAATAGGAAGATCATATGGACGCAAATCAGAGAAATGACATTTTTCTTTCACTTAATATATATATATATATATATATATATATATATATATATATATATATAATATATATATATATATATTTATATATAGCCTACTGTGCAGGTCACTGGAAATTAGGAGCGTACCGATCCGTTCGGGCGAAACCCCAGCTGCTCTGGTAATCAATGTAGCGGCGGTCCTCGAAATTAAAATCAAAATGGAGGACTTGGACATGATTGAACGGCGGAGGCAGAGAAAGGATAACCTGCGACCACCTCCCGTCATCGCTCGGTTCGTCAGACGGAGATGAGCTGATTAATAGCAGAAAAACGAAGAGGGACTTAGGGAGGATACAGGTTGGCGGGAGAATGACTGCCACCGGATATATCTCAGCGATGAGATGACCCCAACCAATAGGCTCCTCTATTGGCTCGCTCTCCAGAAGTCAGCTGGCAAGCTGAAGTATGTGTGGTTTGCGGCCGGTTGGGTGTGCTGCCGTAAGGACGACGGCCAACCTGTCATTTATATTGACCATTCTCAAGACCTTGATGTTTTTGACTGACACCTATGTTCTCGTCTACTGACTAGCTTCATTCCCAATTTCGCCTCTCAAGATTCTTCTCTTCAGTGTTCTATCTCGATATTATTATTTTATTATTTCGTAATTTTTATTTTAATCACAAAGTAAAAAGTTATTTAATTTATATCAAGGATATTTATACTTTTATCAAAGTTCTTTTTATTTTTAACAAAGTTATTTCTGTTTTTATCAAAGTTATTTTTATTTTTAAATAAGTTACTTCCGTTTTCATCAAAGTTATTTTTGTTCTATTATTACTAAAGCTATTTTTATTTCTATTTAAGGTGTTTTATTTTTTATCAAAGTATATTTTATTTCTATCAAAGGCAATTTTATTTTGATTAAAGCTCTTTTGTTTTGTTTTTCTTTCAAAGTCGATTTTACATTTATCAAAATTTATTTTATTTTAATCACAGATAGTAATTCTATAATCAAAGGTACTATACTACTTTTTTATCAATGTTTTCTTATTCTATTCTTATGTAACTTAATGTTACTTTTTGTATAAGATGTTTGTATATTTTGTCATAGTTTATTTTTACTTCTATCATAAACTATTTTGTTTTATTTCTATCAAAGTTTATTTTAAATCCATGAAAATTTTTATTATTTTTATCAAAGTTTATTTTATTTTTATCACAGATATTTATAATTTTTCTCATCATTGTCGTCATTTTTCTTTTGTTCTAATATTTGTTCGTTAATTATCAGGCCGATTTGCAAAAGAAATTCTTGGATATTTTTTTTAAAACACTTTATTTATTCCAGTATCGCGACGTTTCAGCCTCTAGGGCCATTTTCAAGCTTCTGTAATCAATTAAAATCTCATTGCATTTATATATTTCCAACAATTCAATTACAACAACATATAATAAATTATTTTTAATAATTATGTCACCTACCATGCATATCCATCTCAGTTATCTTTTAATTTTACCGCTTTTCACCAGCGTCGTCATAATTTTTTTAAAATGTCATTTTTCAAAAAAAAAAAAAAAAAAAAAAAAAAAAAAAAAAAAAAAAAAAAAAAAAAAAAAACCTGTATTCAAAAATATCATATTATTTTTCATCCTCCATTGAAAAAGTGGATCTATTTATTCAAAAAAGAAAATAAACATTTTTTCCAACTTACTTAACAGTTTTCAGCCGCCTTTTAGGTGTTCTCGTGCGCGACTGAACTTGGGGTGGGGATGCCAAAGGATTTATATATTTACTCTCTCGATAGTACTTGCATAAAAGGTGTTTAGGTTGTCAACGTCTGTTTGGTGGTTAACTGATTTTTCTAAATTTTTTGTTATGTAAATTGATTCTATGATTCTCCGTTTATTTATGTTTTCTTCCTTGTGTAGGACCGAGATATTATCAAAATCAAAACTATGTTTATGTTTATCGCAGTGTTGTGACAAACCTGTAGCCAATTTTGATTTTGTGCATTTCGTGTTACAGTTTTGTTTATGTTGCTGTACTCTCTTATGGAGCCACTGCGACGTTTGTCCATAATATGATTTATTTGCACAATTTTTACAATCTATTTTATATATGACATTTGTCATCTTTTGTATTGGTATTTCGTCCTTAGTTTTAGTATATAGTTTTTCAATTTTATTTACAGTTTTTTTCCCGAATTTAATTTCGGTTATATCATATTTTTTAAATGTTTTTTCTACTATATTAGTTAGATTTTTTATATACGTTACTGAATAATATTTTTTAGGATATGTATTGTGAATTGTGTTGCATTCTTTATTATTTTCTGGCTTATTTATTTTGGTATCTTTTTCTTTTGGTTTTATTTTGTTATCTATTTTAAAATAATTCGTAATCAGATTTAGTTCATTTTTTTTAATATTATTATTTTTTACATCTATTATACCATCTTGAATTTTTTTATTATTATCCTGTAAATTTTTAATGTCATTATTTTGTCCATTGGTACTATTGTCTTCATTCATTTTATTTTTGTACCATAATTTTTTGACCATTTTCATGGGATACCAATTTTGTTTTAGTATGTCAAATATTATTGATTTTACCTTTTCCATGTGGTTGTTATCAGTTAGTATCTTTGCTCTATTGATCATATCATTTGCTGTATTAATTTTTTGTCCCGTACTATGATTGCTATGCCAATTTAATAGTCTGTTGCTCGTTATCGATTTTTTGCACCATAATGTACTTAAAATGCCAATGTTGTCTCTATTTATCTCTATATCTAAAAATCGGATTTTATTATTAAGTTCTAATTCTTTTGTAAATTTTATTTTTTCAGATATTGAATTTAAATTTGTTAACAGGCTATCTATTTCATCTTTATTTACTATGGCAAGAATATCATCAACATATTTCACGAGCAATTTTGGCGTTGTATTTATTTTATTTAATGCATTTTTTAATAGTTGATTTAAATAAATTCCACTCAGATTAATTGAAAGGCATCCACCCATTGGTAGGCCGTTAGTCATTCTATAAAATTTATTGTTAAAAGTGAAATATCCATTTTCACATACTAATTTTATCCCTTCTATAAATATTGCCTTATTTTTTATAGATGCATATGGCATTATGAAAAATGACATTTTAAAAAAATTATGACGACGCTGGTGAAAAGCGGTAAAATTAAAAGATAACTGAGATGGATATGCATGGTAGGTGACATAATTATTAAAAATAATTTATTATATGTTGTTGTAATTGAATTGTTGGAAATATATAAATGCAATGAGATTTTAATTGATTACAGAAGCTTGAAAATGGCCCTAGAGGCTGAAACGTCGCGATACTGGAATAAATAAAGTGTTTTAAAAAAAATATCCAAGAATTTCTTTTGCAAATCGGCCTGATAATTAACGAACAAATATTAGAACAAAAGAAAAATGACGACAATGATGAGAAAAACATATTATACTGGGAGGCCACCAATTAACCCAGGATGGAACAACAAAAACGATGGACTGTGGAGAAAATTTAAACATGACATTATAGACCTTATTGATGGTAATGTAAACCTATCATGCATATATAAATTTCTTAATAATTTTTCAAAAATCCTTCGTACAAGAAATAGATTACACTATCTCAAAAAATGTAAAACTACTGCTGTAATCCCTCACCACTTGCTTAATAAAATTATTCCTTTGGAAAATCTATTCAATACTTCTTTTTTGATGAGTAACCGTAATAAAACAGTTTTTATATTCAATAAATTGGCTAAAGATTGCTTACTGCTAGAGATAAAACAATGTTATTGGGCTCTTAACAATTACAATACGACACATAACGAATTTCTCGTTTTCCTAAATAATCTGAATATTTATTTTGGTATCTTTTTCTTTTGGTTTTATTTTGTTATCTATTTTAAAATAATTCGTAATCAGATTTAGTTCATTTTTTTTAATATTATTATTTTTTACATCTATTATACCATCTTGAATTTTTTTATTATTATCCTGTAAATTTTTAATGTCATTATTTTGTCCATTGGTACTATTGTCTTCATTCATTTTATTTTTGTACCATAATTTTTTGACCATTTTCATGGGATACCAATTTTGTTTTAGTATGTCAAATATTATTGATTTTACCTTTTCCATGTGGTTGTTATCAGTTAGTATCTTTGCTCTATTGATCATATCATTTGCTGTATTAATTTTTTGTCCCGTACTATGATTGCTATGCCAATTTAATAGTCTGTTGCTCGTTATCGATTTTTTGCACCATAATGTACTTAAAATGCCAATGTTGTCTCTATTTATCTCTATATCTAAAAATCGGATTTTATTATTAAGTTCTAATTCTTTTGTAAATTTTATTTTTTCAGATATTGAATTTAAATTTGTTAACAGGCTATCTATTTCATCTTTATTTACTATGGCAAGAATATCATCAACATATTTCACGAGCAATTTTGGCGTTGTATTTATTTTATTTAATGCATTTTTTAATAGTTGATTTAAATAAATTCCACTCAGATTAATTGAAAGGCATCCACCCATTGGTAGGCCGTTAGTCATTCTATAAAATTTATTGTTAAAAGTGAAATATCCATTTTCACATACTAATTTTATCCCTTCTATAAATATTGCCTTATTTTTTATAGATGTATATGGTTCAATATCGTTCCAATTTTTATCCAGTATTTTGTATACTTCATTTAACGGAATGTTAGTAAAAAGAGATTCAACATCATAGCTCACTAAACATTCGTTAGCTTCTATCTTGCCTAAGTTCAATATTTTTTCTTTAACTTCAATTGCGTTTTTTACGTCGTAGTTATTATTGTTATTTAAATTGTTTAGTGCTGGATTTAAGAATTTTGCCAGTTTTTCCGTGATTCCATTAATATTGTTTACTATCGGTCTGAGAGGCTCCGTTGGCTTATGCAATTTACTTAAACCATGTATTCGTGGAATTGTGTAATGTCTTTTTACGATCTTATCTTTATATTTTTTATCAATATATCTATACTTTATTAGTTTTTCCACATACGTAATTAGTTTGTCTTCAATTTCTTTTGAGGGGTCTTTCCTTAGAGCTCGGTAAATTTTTCGTTCATCTAATAGGTCATTTATCTTTTTAGTGTATTCGGTTTTAGTAATTATAACAGTTTTTTTGGTTTTATCAGATTTTATTATGTGTAGATCCGGGTTATTTTTGAAAAAGGTTCTAGTTTCTCTAATATCTTTGTTGATTCTATTGTGTAAGAGGTTAGATGTATTCGTTTCTTTATTATTTTTATCTAAGAATTGGTTGATCTCATTATTTACTTTATTTCGTAGTACATTTTTGTGGTTATCGGAAGTATTTATTAGTCTTATGATGCTTTCAATGTCTGCAATAAAATTTACAATTTCTTTATTGTATTTGTTTGGTATAATATTAAATTTGTCACCTAGTGATAATACGTTTAAAACATTATTAGGTATATTTGTTTTAGTAGTATTAATAGTCCAATCATTTTTATATAAGTTTTCATAGGCATTTAATATTGTACTCTGGTTTGTTGCATAATTGTCTATTGCATTAGTATTAAGGTTGTTTGATATTATGCTTAGCTTATGGTTGCGTCTTATATCCTGATACGGTTTATTACTATTTACTTTAAATGGTCTGTTAGTTTTATAGTCTAGTCTTATTTCATGAATTTTATTAAAATCTGATTTATAGGTTTCTAGTCGATTTTTAATGCTACAGCATATTTGGTTATTCAGATTATTTAGGAAAACGAGAAATTCGTTATGTGTCGTATTGTAATTGTTAAGAGCCCAATAACATTGTTTTATCTCTAGCAGTAAGCAATCTTTAGCCAATTTATTGAATATAAAAACTGTTTTATTACGGTTACTCATCAAAAAAGAAGTATTGAATAGATTTTCCAAAGGAATAATTTTATTAAGCAAGTGGTGAGGGATTACAGCAGTAGTTTTACATTTTTTGAGATAGTGTAATCTATTTCTTGTACGAAGGATTTTTGAAAAATTATTAAGAAATTTATATATGCATGATAGGTTTACATTACCATCAATAAGGTCTATAATGTCATGTTTAAATTTTCTCCACAGTCCATCGTTTTTGTTGTTCCATCCTGGGTTAATTGGTGGCCTCCCAGTATAATATGTTTTTCTCATCATTGTCGTCATTTTTCTTTTGTTCTAATATTTGTTCGTTAATTATCAGGCCGATTTGCAAAAGAAATTCTTGGATATTTTTTTTAAAACACTTTATTTATTCCAGTATCGCGACGTTTCAGCCTCTAGGGCCATTTTCAAGCTTCTGTAATCAATTAAAATCTCATTGCATTTATATATTTCCAACAATTCAATTACAACAACATATAATAAATTATTTTTAATAATTATGTCACCTACCATGCATATCCATCTCAGTTATCTTTTAATTTTACCGCTTTTCACCAGCGTCGTCATAATTTTTTTAAAATGTCATTTTTCATAATGCCATATGCATCTATAAAAAATAAGGCAATATTTATAGAAGGGATAAAATTAGTATGTGAAAATGGATATTTCACTTTTAACAATAAATTTTATAGAATGACTAACGGCCTACCAATGGGTGGATGCCTTTCAATTAATCTGAGTGGAATTTATTTAAATCAACTATTAAAAAATGCATTAAATAAAATAAATACAACGCCAAAATTGCTCGTGAAATATGTTGATGATATTCTTGCCATAGTAAATAAAGATGAAATAGATAGCCTGTTAACAAATTTAAATTCAATATCTGAAAAAATAAAATTTACAAAAGAATTAGAACTTAATAATAAAATCCGATTTTTAGATATAGAGATAAATAGAGACAACATTGGCATTTTAAGTACATTATGGTGCAAAAAATCGATAACGAGCAACAGACTATTAAATTGGCATAGCAATCATAGTACGGGACAAAAAATTAATACAGCAAAT
Source organism: Piezodorus guildinii (assembly GCA_023052935.1). Lineage (NCBI taxonomy): Eukaryota > Metazoa > Arthropoda > Insecta > Hemiptera > Pentatomidae > Piezodorus > Piezodorus guildinii. Next base: position 162,126,318 of record CM041295.1, on the reverse strand, counting down.
GATATGATCAATAGAGCAAAGATACTAACTGATAACAACCACATGGAAAAGGTAAAATCAATAATATTTGACATACTAAAACAAAATTGGTATCCCATGAAAATGGTCAAAAAATTATGGTACAAAAATAAAATGAATGAAGACAATAGTACCAATGGACAAAATAATGACATTAAAAATTTACAGGATAATAATAAAAAAATTCAAGATGGTATAATAGATGTAAAAAATAATAATATTAAAAAAAATGAACTAAATCTGATTACGAATTATTTTAAAATAGATAACAAAATAAAACCAAAAGAAAAAGATACCAAAATAAATAAGCCAGAAAATAATAAAGAATGCAACACAATTCACAATACATATCCTAAAAAAATATTATTCAGTAACGTATATAAAAAATCTAACTAATATAGTAGAAAAAACATTTAAAAAATATGATATAACCGAAATTAAATTCGGGAAAAAAACTGTAAATAAAATTGAAAAACTATATACTAAAACTAAGGACGAAATACCAATACAAAAGATGACAAATGTCATATATAAAATAGATTGTAAAAATTGTGCAAATAAATCATATTATGGACAAACGTCGCAGTGGCTCCATAAGAGAGTACAGCAACATAAACAAAACTGTAACACGAAATGCACAAAATCAAAATTGGCTACAGGTTTGTCACAACACTGCGATAAACATAAACATAGTTTTGATTTTGATAATATCTCGGTCCTACACAAGGAAGAAAACATAAATAAACGGAGAATCATAGAATCAATTTACATAACAAAAAATTTAGAAAAATCAGTTAACCACCAAACAGACGTTGACAACCTAAACACCTTTTATGCAAGTACTATCGAGAGAGTAAATATATAAATCCTTTGGCATCCCCACCCCAAGTTCAGTCGCGCACGAGAACACCTAAAAGGCGGCTGAAAACTGTTAAGTAAGTTGGAAAAAATGTTTATTTTCTTTTTTGAATAAATAGATCCACTTTTTCAATGGAGGATGAAAAATAATATGATATTTTTGAATACAGGTTTTTTTTTTTTTTTTTTTTTTTTTTTTTTTTTTTTTTTTTTTTTTTTTTTTTTTTTTGAAAAATGACATTTTAAAAAAATTATGACGACGCTGGTGAAAAGCGGTAAAATTAAAAGATAACTGAGATGGATATGCATGGTAGGTGACATAATTATTAAAAATAATTTATTATATGTTGTTGTAATTGAATTGTTGGAAATATATAAATGCAATGAGATTTTAATTGATTACAGAAGCTTGAAAATGGCCCTAGAGGCTGAAACGTCGCGATACTGGAATAAATAAAGTGTTTTAAAAAAAATATCCAAGAATTTCTTTTGCAAATCGGCCTGATAATTAACGAACAAGATATTTATAATGTCATCAAAGTTATTTTAATTCTTATTAATATTGTTTCTTATACAATTTTTACTAATGTTATTTTCATTTTTATTGTGGATATTCTTATTCTTTATGGAAATTTACATTGTATATATTATGTTCACTTTATTTTATTTAAGTACTATTATTTTTGTGTATGTTTACGTGTGTGTGTGTATGTGTATAAGTTAAGGACTGATAAGGTAGACTATCAGCCTTAATTCCAAACCACCTCTTGTAAACAATAGAAATGTATATATAGAGGATTAGAAGACCAAATAAAGTTAGTGTTTGAATAGCCATCAAGCGTGTTGTTTATGCCCCTTTCTTTATTTTTTTTAATTCATATTTCGGACAACGCATAAGTGGTGCCGAAACCCGGGAACTTTAGATAAGTTCGAAACATAATTTTTTTTCGTACTTGCCTGTTACTCAGCGTACGTGAGTTCATTTATTTTTTTTTATTTTATTTTTTAATTTCTTGCCAGTGAAAAACCGATATCATGGCAGAAAACGTAGTTTTGAGGCCAGCCGTTCTGAATGTCCCACCGGCTGTGCCCCAGCAGGCGGCAGCAGCGGCAGTTGAGTTGCCGCCACTACCGGAAGTTTCACTGGCGCAGGCGCATAGGACGACGCTGGAGTGGGTGAAGATCCAAACAGCGACAGCTCAGGAATTGAGGAAGGCTACATCCGACCTTGACAGATTTACTGGAGAGATTGGTGAGCTCAACCACTTTTTAAAAGGGGGCGATCGCTTGATGGTGAGGATTCAGTCTAAGTTGTCCGAAAGACTATTAGACGGGGAAGATGCTGAGGCGTTAAAGGCTGCAGTGGTTTGCAGGGTGAGGAGGAGCATCCTGAACCATATCCAAGCCGACGAGGAGACACCCTGGAGCGTCGTGAAAGAGCGACTAAAGAAGGCCTATGGAGGGGGAAGATGGGCCCCTGAAGAAGATGTGTTTCACCTAATAAGGGAAACTAAGAAGCCGCGGCAGTCTAATGGCCAGTATGCGGGAGAACTTCTCACGAAATTTAATCGGATCACAGAGAAAATGCGAGAGACCGCTAGTGTTGAGGAGGTCCACTTTAGGATGGATTTCTTAGCGATAATTCTGAAGGTGCAGCTGGCGAAGGAAGCCGGTAAAAGAGAAGGGTTCCAGAGGGAGCGCTCGTTCATCGAATGCGCTCAAGAAATGATGGACGCCAGTGCCCGCGAGGAAGAATCTCGGATGGAGACGGAGGAACACGGTTGGACACGGGTCTCGCACCATCAGCCCAGGACCACTCCCGTTTGGAAAAGAAGAGAATTTCGGGAGAATAGGAGAGAGAGGCCTCCGCAAGGTGATCGACGGCCAGCAAAACCGAGAAGCAGCGGGAGGCGGGAGGACCGCAAGTGCCATGGTTGTGGCAAGCTCGGGCATCTGGTGGCCCAATGTCCACGCACTAAGTGCTTTGAGTGCGGAGTGGAGGGACATATGGCAAGACATTGCCCTTACATGTACCGGCGGCGCGATGCGAACCAACCGGAACCCATGGAAGTAAATGCCCAAAGAGTCCGACCGGGACGGTTCCAGAGGAGGCATATAGCATCGGCAAGCGAATCATCCGGAGGGTCTGAGGAAACGGAAACGGAGACTGAGGCGGACGTTCCCGCTCGAGGAGGTGGCCAGAGGAGCAGGAGGAGTGCGTGGAGGCGACCGGAAACGGCAGCGCAGTCATCCCGTGAGGAAATCTGAGGCGGGTATCAGCAGAGTGGCAACCGCACGTTGGTGAGCTACCATGCGAGGGGAGAGAGCGGCGGTCTGCCTATCATCAGCGTGGAGGGAGTCGCATGCCTGGTGGACACCGGGAGCTCGTGCACCATCGCATGCAGAGAGGCGCTAGAGAAGTGGAAAGGTGGAGAGAGGGCACTCCAGGTTAAGGTATGCCAATGTAATTTAATCACCCTGGGAGGGCCCTGTCGTGTGGAGGGGGAAATCGAGCTGGGCTTAAGTACATGGGGGGAAAGGAGCGGAGAGTTTCATGTCCATGTAGTAAGTAAGATGCCAAGGGAGTATCAGGCGATAATAGGTAATGACCTATTAGGGAAAATCGGCGCGCGTATTAGGAACCTAGGGGGCCGATGGGCTATCAGAATTGGAGGTAGAAAGTATACCTGTACTCACGTAGCTGCGGGCGGCGAGGCGCGTATTGGGGCGCTGAATCAGGTCGATAATTGGAAAACGTCTATCCTGGAAGAATTCAGTGATATATTTTTTAAGGAAGGGGATATCCTTGGGGTTACGGGTCGGACTGTGCACGAAATTCCGCTTAAGCAGGATCGGGTCGTTTATGTCAAGGAAAGACGGTATCCTCAGGCGCTTCGTAGGCATATTCGGGAAGAGCTAGACGATTTACGGCGGCAGGGTATAATCGTGGACAGCACGTCCCCGTATAATAGTCCGTTATGGGCCGTCAAGAAGAAGTGTGCCCCCGGCGAGACAACGGAAAAATATCGGGTCGTCATCGATTACCGTAAGTTAAATGAGAATACGGTTGACGAAAAATATCCTCTTCCGCGCTTCGACGATATTTTGGACCGGTTGGGGGGTGCAAAAATTTTTAGCACTTTGGATCTGAAGGCGGGGTATCATCAGATCGGGATGCATCCTCGGGACCGACACAAGACCGCGTTTACCTTCGAGAGGGGCCATTATGAGTTCACCCGCATGCCGTTTGGCCTAAAGAATGCCCCTATCACTTTCCAGCGGTTGATGGACGAATTTCTTCGGGGTCTGGACGAGTCCGTGTGCCAGGTCTACATGGATGACCTCTTGGTCTTCAGTCGGTCGGAACGGGACCACGTTCAGCATCTCCGGGATGTCTTTAGTCGAATGCGGGAGTTTGGTCTCCGTCTTTCTCCTGAGAAGTCGATCTTGGGTCAGCAGGAAATTAGTTTTTTGGGCCATACGATCTCCGCGGAGGGCGTGAAGCCGGATGCTCAGAAGGTGGCGGCCTTACAGCGTATGGCCATCCCGACCGAGGTGAAGGGGATCAGGCGGTTGATGGGCGCTTTGAATTATTATCGCCGTTTTGTTCCAGCTATGGCGACGTATCTTGTGCCCCTTAATAATTTACTGCGAAAAGGGTGTAAAGTCGTGATGACCCCCGATATTGCGGACCAGGTGCGCCGGTGCATCGAACACTTACAGCGTGATCCGGTGCTCGCGTTTCCGGACTTCGAACGGCCGTTCACTATTACGACTGACGCCAGTGAATACGCTCTTGGGGCAGTGCTATCTCAGGACAGTGACCGGGGGGAACGACCTGTTGCATACGCCAGTCGGCGTCTTACGGATGCGGAGTCTCGCTATAGCGCCTTGGAGCGGGAACTCCTCGGAATTGTATGGGCTGTTGACCATTTCCGGCCGTACGTCTTCGGGAGGCGGTTCCGAGTCCATACAGACCATCGTCCCCTCCAATGGGTAGGGAGGCTGAAAGAATCTTCCGCACGGGTCACACGATGGAAAGAGCTCCTGGGGCAGTACAATATGGAGATTGTATACAAACCGGGCAGGGAGAACGTTGTCGCGGATTGGCTGTCGCGTGCGCTCATGGTAAACGCCGTAGAGGAGGAACGGGGCGAGTCTTCTCGCGATGTTCGGCAGTTTCTTAGGGAGTGGACTCCTGGGGAGGAACCCCAGTCTAGCACGGCTGGAGTTTCGGGTGAGGCCGCGTCGTCGGAGGACGAGCGTTCTTCTGAGGGGCGTCCTGTGGACATGGAGGAAATAGACGACATCGTGAACGACAAGCGGCACCAGATTATCTGGAAGACGAGGACGTCGGGGCTCCTTAAGATTGATTTTCAACGCTTCGGCGGGTGTTCGGTCGTCACTGTCTGGTCTCAGCCATCCGTCGGGGATGACCAGATTTGTAGGGCGCTGGCGGACGCGTCTAAGCCGGGCAGGACCCACCACCTATTTGTCGGCAACGCCGTAGTATGGGGTCGGATCCACCGGTTGTGGCGGGCGGAGCGTATCGGGGTTGACCGGTCGTTTGTCCGTTGTTCCATGCTCGTCGAGACCATCCGTGATGAGGAACGGCAGAGGGAGGTGACGCTCGCTTATCATCAGGGGAAGACGAACCACCGGGGCCTTACCGCGACGTTGCGTGCGTTGCGGCGGCGTTACTATTGGCGGGGGATGAAGCGCACCATTCAGGAGACCATTGGGAATTGCGATGTGTGCCTGCGAGCCAAGTATGATCGTCATCCACCTCGGGCCGTCCAGGAGGAAACCCCTACCGCTGATGCGCCTCTGGTTGATCTGCAAATCGATTCCTTTACGTGGAAAAACTATAAGTGGGTCACGGTTTTGGATTTGTTCAGCAAGGTAGCGATGGCGTATCCCGTTCAGGAGCGTACGGCGGAGGCTGTGTTACGGGCCCTGTGGATTTGGTTTCAGTTTTATGGCGTCCCCGAGAAGGTTTCTTCGGATAGTGGTCGCGAATTTGACAACGCCAAAGTCCGGGAGGAGATGAAGGTTTTGGGTGTCACATGGCATCTTAACACACCGGGTCATCCCAAAAGTCGCGGAGGTATCGAGCGCCTTCACAGCACGTTGAGTGACCACCTGCGGGTGTTTCAATTAGAGAAGGGGTTGGAGCCGGACGTGGCTATGGAGCGTGCCATCGTCGCGTATAACCATTCCGTCCACTCGGTCACGGAATTTACCCCTTACGAAATCCTTTTCGGGTTGCAGGGTCGCCGGCGTGATTGCCGCGGTGCGGCGGATGGTGCAGGGCGAATTGTGAGCAATAGCCTCGCGCTTAAGAAGCTGTGGGTCACGGTTCGCGATCGGATTGAGCGGGAAAAGCGTCGCCGGGTGGAGCGGCATAATCTTGGGGTGCGGGATCTAATGGGACCTGTCAAAATCGGTACGGTGGTCTACCGGCGTGTGGGGACCAACAGAGGGAAGGAACTCCGGCGTTATGAGGGCCCTTTCCGAGTGGTTGTGATTCGTGAACACAATTTGGTCACGGTCGAGAGCGTGCGCGAACCCAGGAAACGGCGTACGGTTCATCTAGAACAATTGAAACTTCCCCCGATGGAGGCATCCTAGGACGCTGGAGTGTCCTCAGCTTTTTGTATTTTTTGTTTTTTTGTTATTGTGAAGTTGTCAGTTTTTTTTTTATGCGGTGTTCAGGTTGCAGGAAGTGTTGTTCTTTTTTATTTATTGTATTCTCTTTGCAGGTGTTATTTTATTACTGAGTTTTGTCATTTTTTTTTTGTATGTCTTGTCAAATTGTTATATTTTATCTCATGGAGGATTTCCATAACTTTTGTTTTGTATATAGTTTACGAGGATTGTTCGTAAACTGGTGGGGGGGAGTTAAGGACTGATAAGGTAGACTATCAGCCTTAATTCCAAACCACCTCTTGTAAACAATAGAAATGTATATATAGAGGATTAGAAGACCAAATAAAGTTAGTGTTTGAATAGCCATCAAGCGTGTTGTTTATGCCCCTTTCTTTATTTTTTTTAATTCATATTTCGGACAACGCATAAGTTATATGTATGTATATATAGTTTCATTGGCATTTATCTTTCAGATATTTTTAAATTCATCCTATTCGTAGCTACATCGTTTTCCTACTTTCTGTATTCTTTCTCCTTCTATCCCTATGTCTAGTATCCTAAACGTCCGTCATGTGAATTTCCAATCTTTGCCCGCATATTATGATGAATTCCTCCATTATTTTACTCGCAATTTTTATCATATCATCGCAGTCTCCGAAACCTGGTTGAAACCCTATATCCTCTCCACCGCTGTCTACCTACCTGAATATTCCTTCATACGTCATGACCGAATAGGCCGTACAGGCGGAGGCCTGTAGTCTTTACGTCAATAATAGCCTAAAATCTTTCATATTAGAAGTCTCAACCCCATCCAAACAACCACATATTGAATTCCTTTTCTTGGAAAACACATGCAACACCCATCCTTTCCTAATCGCAGTTGTGTAACGCCCTCCTCTCGTTCCTTTTGACACTCCATTTGAAACAACACTCTACAATTATATTTCTCTCTACAATAATATCATAATTTCTGGCGACCTTAATACCAATATCCTTTCCGGTTCCAATGACAAACAGTACCTAGATACATGATGTTCTGACACTTGGTTAGATGTTCATATCATAGATTCAGCACAGAACCTTCTCTCCTTTATCTCAATTGCCAGTCCCATTTCTATTTTTTTTCTTTTCTTTTTTTTCAGTGGCGCGACAGGCTGTGCAGACCCTGGGCCTCGCGGTGTGATCTCCTGGGAGATTACGCTCGCGTTTCACGATTCAATTCAAAGTGTAGTCTGGCACCCAGGACTCCTTTATAAACTCCGTCAATTCCTTCCCGCAACATACTTCCTCATAATCCGTTCCTACCTCACTAATAGAACCTTTCAAGTAAATCATAACCTTTCCTACTCTTCCATCATTTCTCAGTCTGCAGGTGTACCTCAGGGTAGTATCTTAGTTCCCATCCTTTATACGGTATATACAGCTGATATCCCACTCCATCCTAGCACTGTCCTCACAACTTACGCGGATGACACTTGTGTGTTATCCGTCCATAACGATCCAACCGCTGCATCCCAAATCCTTCAGTCCCACATCACAGCCATTGAGGAATGGTGTCGGAACTGGAGGATTAAAATAAATCCTAAAAAATCCCACCAAATCACCTTTACCCTTCGTCGAAAACCGATGACCTCCTGCCCTACCGTATCCTTTAATAATACGCCACTCATACCTGTTGAACATATCCGATACCTAGGACTCTATCTTGACAAACGTCATACATGGAACCCTCACACGAGACTAAAACGACAGGAAACTGCCCGTAGATACCGATTACTACAACACTTCCAGTAAAATTGTTAAAATTATGCCTTCCAGAAATCCTAACAGCCCTTCTTTTCATCTACAATTTTTCCTTACAAAACTCAGTTTTCCCTTCTTCTTGGAAACAAGCTTTAGTTCATGCTATAAACAACATATCTAACCCATCAGCTTCTAATGACTACCGACCTATATCCATCCTATCGAACCTTTCCAATTTTTCTAGAAGAAACCAACAAACTTAATCCTTACCAATCCGGCTTCCGACCTGGCTACTCCACGCAATCCGCTCTGACCAAAATCACTAACGATATTTATACCGCTATAGATGAAAAGAAATTAACTGCCCTAATACCTTTTGATTTTACCAAAGCCTTTGATTATCTCAACCATTCGATGCTTTCCTCTAAATTAAAATCAATATCTTTTTCCAACAGTTCTGTAAGATGGTTTCAATCCTTTCTTCCCAACCATACTCAAGCGGTGATCATTCCTAATCAATCCCTATCTGATTTCCTTGCCCTATCCTCAGGCGTTGCCTAAGGCTCGAGTATTTGACTCTTCTGTTCAATACCTACATCAATGACCTTCCTGATTCAATCCACCGCTTTATCTACCACCTATATGCTGATGACCTCCAAATCTATTTATCCTTCCCTCTCTCCGAGTTATCTGTAGCATTTGCCAGTATTCAGGAAGACCTAGATGTAATCAGTGCCTGGGCAAACCTGAATAACTTGAGGCTTAATCCTACAAAAACTCAGGCCATCCTTATTGGTTCCATATCCCTCCTCCGATCTATCACCACCCTTCCTCCGCTTTTGATTACTGATCATCCTATTGTTTTTAGTTCCTCTGTTAAAAATCTTGGCATCATAATCGACCAAAACCTGTCCTGGAAACCTCAAATGGCCCAAATTTCCCGTCGATCGATAAGTACCTTGAAATTATTCCACCGATCCCGCCACCTCCTTCCACAATCCGCACGTAAACTCCTAGTTCCATCGCTCATTTTCCCCCACTTTGGCTATGGTTGTGTGACATATGGCGGCCTTTTGAAGGTACTCGAGGGCAGATTGAGAAGGATTATCAATTGATTTTTAAGATTTGTGTTCGGTACCTCGAGACGTTCGCATGTATTCCACCTCTACGACGAGTTAAAGAAGACAATATTTCCTTGGATCATTCCTTTATCAAATTATAAACTCTCACCACCCATTTTATGTCTACAGCCTTCTAGTATTTAAATCCTCAACCCGTCACCAGGAAACAAGATCCCGTCTGTCCGACCTCCACACTCTTTTCCATAGAACCAAAAAATATGACTGTTCCTTTTTAGCCCGTTTTACTGCCTTATGGAATACTCTCCCTTCAAACATCTGTCATGCTCCTTCCCTATCATCGTTTAAATCCCTCCTCTTTCAATACTTCCTTTCTTTTCAGTCAGATGTTAGGTAATTTTTATTATACCAACTCATGTGAGGTTAATTTTACTTTAATGTATTTACTTTAAAGATATGTAAAAATTAAATTTTATGTTTATTCTTATTTATTTATTTCTAGAATTTGTAAATAAAGATGGTACTATGATCCTTTCTTCCTTTTTTTTTTTCATTCTTGTGTTATTTAATTATAGTTATATATTGTTTTTGGCCAGTTATAATATATTATTTTGTTCATAATTGATATTCTTAAGGGACATTGTCCCAGAATAAAGTTTCTATTTTATTGTATTCTATTCTCTCTGTCTGTCTCTCTCTCTCTCTCTCTCTCTCTCTCTCTCTCTCTCTCTCTCTCTCTCTCTCTCTCTCTCTCTCTCTCTCTCTCTCTCCTCATATATATATTTTTTTTTTATAACTCTGGTTTTTCGGGTCAGAGAGTGAGGGCGGGGGATAAATGCGGAGATAAGAGCTCCCTGCCACCGAGACGCGAACTGTTTCTCGTAATTGTTTGAATTCAAGTTTCTTCGACTTCGAGTCATCTGCGGTTGCTAGGCAATGAGCGCTAGCCCATTCGGCCAGCTCGCCCCTACCCTTACCTATATACGAAATATTTAGTAAGGGAAAGTTTTGCGATCTTAAAAAAATTCAAATTCGAGTTTTAAGCGGAAATACACGTTTTAGGGTCCCCAGAAGGGTCTTTGTGTGTGTGTGTGTGTGTGGTAAGTCTACAACGAAAATGAAACGTTGTACGATACTGAAATATCATATTAAAGACACCCATCAATACTTCCGAGGTTTTAAGCAACTTTTTAATCAAAATCGGCGAACTTGTAGATTACCACTTTCATACTATGCATTTTGCACGTTTTTTTTTTACAATTTTTTTTAATTTTTATAACAATGTAATTTTATAGTATTTAATATAAAACATGTGTTTAAAACGAAAGTAATTACGATTCTGCCAACTTTTTCTACGCTACATTTATTTAATAGTAATCGAATTGATTTTAACGACCGAGGTAAGTGAAAGTGTGTTGCGCCCACCAGATTTTTTAACTTCAATAATATATTCATACTTTTCAATATATATAGATATACAATAAGTAGATTATCTTTCAGACACATAACAATTAAAAACGGATATCAGGCATGGGGAAGATGACAATACCCAGCGGTATCTCTTTTATGGCATTATTAATTTTTTTTTTTTTTTCTATCTTCATATATTTATATTCACACTTTTCATGTATTTGACAACCAGTGAATGTGATAGTTCAATGAAGGGGATATGATGCGATAGGCATGCTGGAGAGAGGGTGCCCAGCGACACCTTTTCCGGGCGTGTTTCTTAATTATCATTTATGTTAGGAGGTCCCTCATCCAACTTCTTTTGAGCCTTCTGCGAGTGTTTTGGGGCATGTTAGTAGTGGCCATGTTTTGTATTAGTGGACTGGTGTGTCCGTCTAAGTTGTTGTCAAAACAATTGTAGAGAGTCTGTTTTGCGGTCCCGAAAATTTGAGAGTTGTGATATTGGTTTTAATAAGTATGTATAGATAACTCAACAAAAAAACAAAAACAAATAGAGGTATTAATTATTTCTAATTAAGTACGTAACATGAAGAGAGACTGGGTTCGTTGAGCGGGCTTAATTAAGTGGCGCCACCCAACAAACATAAAATTTTCAAAGAATTTCATTCCTCCTCCTCTATATAAGAGGTCCATCATCTTGAAAGACTTCCTTTTTTAAATGTTTAATACAACTTATTGAATGAATTAGAAATATATATATTTTTTTATATGCAATATTTGTTTGGGTGCTTGCGTTACAGCTGTTGTCTTCCTCTTCTGGTGTTCTTGGTTGATTCTTGGACAGTTGCTTTCCTGCCGATACCTTTAGCTTTTCTGTTGGTCAAGTAGTCATTCATTTTTCTGTTGAACTCTACCTTAGGTTCTCGGACCATTTCTTGTACGTGTTGTGCTGAACTTGTGCTATGAGTATGAGTAAAGGTCTTGTTTGAATGATATAAGACAAAAATGACAAAAGACGGTAGTGACTTTTGTCATATATGGCATCTTGCTCAATATTAAGTTCTACAAGATCCTTCTTAACTTGATCCCCTGGGGCTTCTTCCTTGGCTACTCTGAAGATCTTATGGGACAGCTTGTGGTGGTCAATTCTGTACAGATGGCCAAACATCTCCTTCTGATGGCATCTGTGGGGTTTTCCTGGTGTTGGAAGAGTTCGCAATTTGGTCCTGTTCAGTTTTTTCCAGAAATAAATCTTAATAATTAGGCCTCGAGATCATCTTTTCAAACGCCTTGGAGGAATATCAGGAATCAAAGATCAAGCAAGTATAGAAACTAGTTGGTGTGAGTGGGAATAGAGTAAGGTCATAGAGGATTTTTGAAAGGATTTTGGGTAGCAAAGATTGAATTAAAAAAAAAAATATTATCAAAGATCCAAAGATTTAAGATCCCCTCCCACCCCACTTAACACATATTAATGCAATAATTAATACCTTATCATTTCGATTGGGGTTTCTATAAAAACCCGTCTAATTTTTACATACATTTATCAAGCAATACATTTTCTTTACATTATATATTAATTTATTATTATATATATATATATATATATATATATATATATATAATATATATATATATAAATTAAAAATATGATTTATGTAACACACTCCTATTGTATGGGGACATCTCGATTGCAATAAAAGTATATTCTATTCTATTCTATTCTACATTATATATTAAGAATTGTAAAATATGTAATTATAGAAGACTTTTTCGACACATAGAAATTGGGTTGGCTAATAAGTCCTTTCGGTTTTTATGTTATTTATATGTCACTATAATGCACTTCTTTTGTGATGAATTATCGCTTGATTGTTTATCCTGCTTGTAATATTTCAGCAACAGTATTTGTTAACTCTTGTTGAAATTAGCTTAATATTGTGTAAGCTACAGCACTATGAATATGGAAGAAAATATCATTCATTATGATATTTTAAAAAATGTAAGCATGCTGCAGAAGGTCATAGAAAAATTTGCATTGTTTATGGAAATGATGCCTTAACCGAACGTACCTGTCAAACTTGGTTTGCCTAATTTCTTTCAGGACATTTTGGAATCAATAACACTCAACGGTCTAGTCGCCCACATGAATCTGAAACGAGCAATGTTAACGCTATTTTTAAAAATCAAAATCCCACCCAATCATTGCAAGAGATTACTATAGCCTAAATGGGTCGCACACATGCGTAGAAAACCATTTACACAAGCTGGGCTATGTTTCCAGGCCTAATGGTTGGGTCCTTCGCTATTCACAAGACCTAGGCTCCAAGTGACCTGGAATTATTCTGATCCCTGCAGAACTCTATGAATGGAAATAAATTCCAAAAGGAAGAGGAAATCAAAAACTACTTTGATCAGAGTTTTACCAATAAACTTCAGACATTCTATGAACATGTATTGCAGTAAGCGAAAAGATGGGGAAAAAGGCCAATGTATTGGAGATGAAATAAATTTTATGTCTATAGTACATTGAGTTTTATTTCACCCTGAAAAACCGAAATGACTTTTTTTTCAAACTCATGTTTTTTCCTTTTCAAAATTTTATTTGAAATAATTAATTGTACAAAAAAAAAAAATAAATAAAAAATAATCTACTCACCTATTAAATATCCAGCCAGGTCCATAAGAAAATCTTTTACGTAGCTATTAGTATTGTTAACCAGAGTTTGCTTATAACTTGCCTCGTGGACGGTATTGTTGACGGCCTTAAAAACACCAGTAATCTTTGATTTGTTGATTAGATTTCTGCCCTTTGTTTTCAGCGTATCATAAACTTTCGTTTTATTGCTCCTGCTTTGGGAGCTGTTCGTTCCAACAGCTATATGGAATATTAAAAAAAAAAGCATAAATTATTTGGTATTTAACTTATAAATTTAAAAAATATTGTACAGAAAGGTTAAAAAAATATATAGGACTACGATCAAAATAAAAAAAAAAGTTAAAAGTAATGAATTAAAGTTTAATTCTGAGTTACTTACTTGAGTTAGTATCATGTGACTTTATGAAAGGTACATGTAGATAAGGGGTAATATGGTGTTTTACTGTTGGTTTTGCGCTTTTCAAAAGTTTAACTTCCCTGAGCTGTTTAGTTCCATTTATGAGACCTATGGTTTTGTTCCCAAAACCTAAAAAAAAAAAAAATACTAATTTCGAAATTTTTGTTTTATATCATAACGGTAATTTTGAAACCATACATTATTTTTATGACCATATATTTCATGAAGTTTTCAAAATTATATGCCAATTATTTGTAAATATTTTTAAATATCAGTTGACTGTGTAAGTAAAGAATATAATCGCCGTTTAAAGATGTTTTGGGAAGTGAGGAGATCGTTACCACTAGATGTTTGGGACTTCCTCCCAAAGCCATCACATTTCTGTCATATCTCTACAACTGTATCCTACGCACTACCTATTTCCCTCTCTTATGGAAACATTCAAATATCATCCTTTTCCTAAAACCAGGCAAACCTTCTCACAGCACTTCATCTTACAGACCTATTAGCCTGCTCCCAATCCTCTCTCCTTCGAAAAGCTCCTAATAAAACGAATCCTAGCCAAATTTCAAAATTTTCCTTCACATCAGTTTGGATTTCGTCCGCAACATTCCACGGTTCAGCAAGGACTACGAGTTGTGGACCACATTTCCTCCGCCCTTTAGTGAAAGGAGTATTGTTCGGGTGCCTTTCTGGACATATCTCAAGCTTTTGACCGGGTGTGGCACCCGGGATTGCTCTTCAAGCTCAAAACCGCTCCCCTTCCGAGTTCGCTGTGGTTCAGAATTTTCCAAACATTATATTGTTGAGGCCGGTATTCCTCAAGGCAGCGTCTTGGGACCCGTCCTCTACATCCTCTACACCGCCGATATCCCTACCGATACCTTTCTGGCAACATTTGCTGATGATTCCGCCATTTCGTCATCCAATTCCGATCCTGAAGAAGCATCGCTAAATCTCCAAAAGCACCTTTCCCTTGTCGAAGACTGGTGCAATGCTTGGCGCATTAAGGTGAACGAAAGCAAATGCACTCACGTCACATTCACCCCTCGATGCAAATCCTGTCCAACGGTAAATTTCAATTCCATACCGCTTCCTTCCTCAGACACAGTCCGGTATCGCGGCTTTTTACTAGACAAAAGACTGACGTGGGACCCACATACAAGACTAAAAAGAAAAGAACTCAACCGCAGTTTCGGCCAGTTATACAGACTACTAAACAGAAAATCTCATCTTACAGTTGACAACAAATTACTAATATACAAGACAGTACTGAAACCTATATGGACCAACAGACTTGAACTGTGGGGGACAGCTAAACATTCTAACATCAATCCAAAGTCCTCCGAACAATAGTTAATGCTCCTTATTACGTTACCAACTGTACCCTACACCATGACCTTAATATTCCATTTATTTTAGACCTGGTACCATCCAAATTCTCCAAATTTCATCAGAACCTTATACACCATCCTAACCCTCTAGCACAATCCTTATCCAGCAGCACCCATCCGTACAATCCTCCTCGAAGATTGAAACGGCAGTGGTCGCGAGAGGTATTGTAACACTTAAATTGAGTTCTGACACTGGTCAAATCCTCCACTCATGTACGGTATGTTTGTGGCTACAGCGCCCTAACTCAGCCTCCACTGGCTCACACCAGTGATGCGGCTGAGATAGAGGCGTTGGGATCTCTTGGATTCCGCTTTTTCCTCCACAAGTGGAGGGAAGGGCGCAGTCTAGGGTTCCTTTAGCAGTTGTATATATTGTATATAGTTATGATTGTTTGTATGATGTTTATTTATTTGCCAACTTTTATTTATCTTATTATAGGTTGTTGTTTTGCTTTTTTATTTATTATTTTAGTGCCGAGTGTCATGGCTGCAACTGATGTTACACTTTGTTGTCGATCTCCGCATATTATCAATCCGTAGTGGTATATTCTTACGGATTACGATAAAAATTGATAAACAATAACGTGCGTGAACATTTTACGTAATTCTGAAGTTAGATGAGTTTCTTAAATACTGACTATTACTTGTGAGACAGTGTGAGCTAATCTAAAGTGTCAGGCACGTGGGACGGCAGCCCGCTACCTGCCCGCCCTCGTACTGAGGCCATTAGTCTCTAAAACTTTCGTAGAGCCATATCGTTCTTAGCTCAGCCAGCTGGGGCGCTGTACGCCAGTATAGTCTTCTATCTGTGCATGAGTTCAACTTCGATTCCCACTGTTCCTTTGTTTTTGTATTTTCTTCATAGAAATGTTTTATTTTAATTTGCTTTATAGTTTGTACATAATTGTAAATATTTTTAGACAGTTTATTTAATTATTTTCAAATATTAGTTATTTTATTTTATTATTTCTTTTTTTTTTCTTTTTAAATCTCGTTATATAATTTTTTTTTTTTTTTTTGAAAATGTCTTCTGGTGCAATGTTATGCATGGGAACTGATGAAGATACCGCCTTCTCTAAAATAAGTGAGACAGACTCACAATACCTTAAAAGACGAACCCTTCAGAAAAGGGAAAGAAACATAATTCCTGGCTCTCCTAGCAAATCACCCCCCCCCCCAAAAAAAAGAAAATAAATCTGCCAAATCAATGCAAGTTTTACCTTCAGAATCTCGAAGTATACCTTCAACAAGCAAAATTGAAACGAATACATCTGCTCCAGCCATTCTTACAACTAACAAATTTGAACCCCTGAGTAACCTTCCTACTGAATCTTCGGTGAATCAGAAATCCAAGGAACCAGAACCACCACCAATGTTAGTTTCCAATATTCTTGACTTCATGTCGTTTTGTTGAGAAATCTCCAACCTTATTGGACAAACGAACTTTAAGTGTTACTCTAGAGTGAAAGATATAAAAATTTGCACTAGTAGCAAAGCGCATTATAAAAAACTCGTCAGTTACTTGACTACCAACAACTTCGATTTTCATTGTTTCCAGATCAAAGAAGAAAGGTCCTATAGGGTAGTCTTGAGAGGACTACATGGCACAACCCCCCACGGAGGCAATCAAATTAGATCTTGAAGAATTGGGACACAGTGTGAGGAACATCCGCGTGAAAAATATCCGCTACCTCTTTTTTTTTGTGGATCTTGAGCCTGATTCGAACAATAAGGATATCTTCATCATCACACGTTTGGTATACTCCGTTATCCGCTTTGAGGAGCCAAGAAGAAGACGAGAAATAGTTCAGTGTACTAACTGCCAAACTTTGGGACACACGAGAGCCTACTGTCACCACCAGGCACAATGTGTCAAGTGTGCAGGTTTACACTCAACAGATACCTGGCCTAAGTCTCGGGAACCTCCAGCAAAATGTGCTTTATGCAGCGAAGAGCACCTAGCAAGTTACAAAGGTTGCATAGTCTATAGAACTAGACTCAGACAAAAAGCTCTTTACTCAGCCTCAATATCAAATACCCAGAAGAGTTCTGCTCCAGAAGGAGAACAACCTGGCCCTTCAGAGAGGAGTGTTCCTGCCGCCCGGAGGACTGCAGGAATCAACCCAACTCAACAACCTTCGGCTCCTATAGTTCTTCTTCCAAGACTTACTCAACAATAATATCACCTCGCTCTCAGCCGCCTCAATCTTCCTCATCCCAGCCTCAGATTTCCTCCTCCCATCCTCAACCTCAGATCTCTCAACCTCTGCCTCAAACCTCTCATTTACTTCCTCATGCCGTACCTCCTCGGCCTAAATTTCAAAAAAACAATTTCCCTCTAAACGTGTTTCCCTGAGGGTTGAGTTACCCCCCGTAATTACTCCTCAGAACGCTCCCAAAGTTCCAGTTTCATCCCTTCCTTCTAACCACTTCGAACCCTCATCAGAAGTAACATTGAATATTCAACCCCCACAACGTTCCCAAAGGAATATCCAACCACCTCTTGCCCAAATTAATCCTCCTTCCCATGAGACTACCTACTATCCCTATCCCAGCCAAAACCCATCTGATATTACATCTATCCTCTCTTCCTTCCTACTAGATCTCCAAAACACTATAAGACCTCTCATCTCTCTCCTTACAAATCTCCTGTCACAATCCTCACTTAGTCTCCCACGATGAACAAGTCTCTAGCTCTTTTACTGTGGAATGCAAACGGACTGAACAATCACCGAGACGAACTTGACATTTTTCTTCACAACAAACACATTGACATTGCACTGATTACTGAAACTCATTTCACCACTCATTCTCATTTTTACATACGTGACTACATCACATACAGAGCAGATCACCCAGACAACACATCACACGCTGGCTCATGTATCCTCATTCACAAATCCTTACATCCTCGCTCATTGATTCCCTCCACTCCATCTGACACCATTCAGTCAACCTCCATTTCCTTAGCTTCCCACCCATTCAATATGACAATCTCAGCTGTATATTGCCCTCCAGGTAATTCCATCAACTATAAACACCTTGAATCCTTATTCAAATCCTTAGGTCCGCGCTACATTGCTGGGGGAGACTACAACGCAAAAGACCAACAATGGGGATGCCGAACGTCCAACACTCGTGGCAGGATTCTTTCCCGCGTCACAACCTCCAATAGCTATTCCATCTTGTCACCTCATAATCCCACACACTGGCCCACATCTCTTAAAAAACGTCCAGATATTCTTGACATCTTCCTTACTTCCCAAATCCCCTCCTCCCAATCTATAATTAAATCCTTAGATGACCTCTCCTCAGATCATAGTCCGGTACTGCTTCTCATGCCTTCAAATCCTATTCTTAAACCATCTCCTACCTCCTAGATTAAAGGACACATTGACTGGGAAAAATTTTGTTATGATTTAGAGAACAAGCTCGACTTAAAAATTCCGTTAAAAACCAAACAGGACATAGACTCCGCCATTGACGAACTAACAAAATCAATAGAAACAGCCATAGACAACAACACGTCTCATTTTGCAAATAGGAAATCTTATGACACAAAATTGCCAAGTCATATTCGACTCTTACTAGCTGAAAAACGCAGAGCTAGAGCGAAGTGGTATAGAACCAGATACCCATCGGACAAAACCCATTACAGTAAACTGACTAACAAACTCAAGACAGAAATAAGAAAACTAAAAATTAAAAACTTCCAGAACTTTACAGAAAACTTAACCACGTCAGACAAATCTTTATGGACAACAACTGCTAAACTACTGAAATACAAAACCTTTAATCATCTACTCCTCACTGAATCCCAGACCTGGACAAGAACCGATGATGAAAAATCCCAAATCTTTGGCAAACACCTATCCAAAACTTTCAATCCTCATCCCGATATCATTAACCCAATCCATAATGAACATGTAGAAGCAGAACTAAATGTTCCACTCCAAATGTATCCACCTTCTAAAGCCTTTCATCCATCAGAAATCATCAACATCCTTAGTAAATTACCTCTTAAGAAATCTCCAGGCAACGATCTTATTACAACCAACATCCTGATACAGCTCCCTCGAAAGGCCATCCTTTTCCTTACTTATATCTACAACGCCACTCTCCGTTCTACCTATTTTCCTGATATTTGGAAACTGTCCATTATAAAAATGATCCCTAAGCCCAAAAAGCCACTCGAGTACCCATCCTCTTACCGTCCTTTATCCCTTTCGCCCATTATGGGCAAAATTCTTGAAAAACTTCTCCTTAAAAGGTTATACCCCATCCTAGATTCAAATCATGTCATTCCTGACAATCAGTTTGGATTTCGATCATCCCACTCTACTATTCAGCAGTGCCATCGTGTGGTGGATGTGATATCCTCTACATTGGAGCGCGGAATGTACTGCACTGGAGCCTTTCTAGACGTGGAACAGGCTTTTGATCGAGTTTGGCATCCAGGACTGCTCTACAAACTCCGCAAATTCCTACCTCCGACATATTTCCTAATAATCCGCTCCTACCTTACAGGTAGAACCTTTAAAGTTAATCATAACCTCTCCTACTCCTCAGTATTCAATCAGTCAGCCGGTGTACCTCAAGGTAGTATCCTAGGCCCAATCCTCTACACGGTGTATACAGCTGATATCCCTATCCACCCAAGCACTTTCATCTCTACTTACGCTGATGACACATGTGTGCTATCCGTAAATAATGATCCTATTGTTGCATCCGAAGTCCTACAGAACCATTTATCCGCCATTTCAGAATGGTGTCACAATTGGAGAATCAAAATAAATCCAACCAATTCACCTTCACTCTACGACGTAAACCTATGACTTCCTGTCCAGTTGTTTCCTTTAATCATACCCCACTCATCACTGTAGAACAAATACGATACCTTGGACTTCATCTTGACAAACGTCTTACATGGAATCCTCATACAAGACTTAAACGACAGGAAACTACTCGTTGATATCGACTATTAAAACACTTACTTGACAAACGATCAAAACTACCTTTTTACTTCAAAAAACTCATTTACACAACCATTATTATACCTATCTGGACTTATGGCATAGAGCTTTGGGGCTCCACTAAACCATCGAATTCCTCCCGCATCCAATCCTTGCAATCCAAAATCCTTCGTCAAATCCTAGACGCTCCTTACTTTGTTACCAACAAACTCATCCATAGAGACCTGAATATCCCACTAGTTACAGAAATCGCTCAAAAAAGATACACCTCCTTTCATTCCAAATTACCCGCCCATACAAACCCGCTTGTCCGCATCATCTCATCGACATATATTCCCGATAATCCTCCGAGGCGTCTGAAAAGACGTGGCCTCGAGACCTGCTGAACAAATAATCATTGAAGTACTACCGCTGGGTAGATTCTTCTCATGTCTTTTTCAAGCCAATTATCTGTTTTTAGCACATTTACTTATTGTACTATGTAAATTGTACAGTTGTAAATATCAATAAAAGAAAAAAAATTATTATACTTTTATTGTATATATATGAATTTATTTATTTTCTATTTTATGTAATTTGACTATTATTATTTTTTTCTGTATATATTGTATGAATGTGGTCACATATCAATATTACTATTGTTCATTTTGTAACAAATTGTAATATATCTCAATAAATAAAAAAAATAAATAAATAAATAAAAAAAAAGATGTTTGGGGTTTATTTTTGAAAATACGGAATTTGACCTCAGAGGAGTTGAATGTTTTAGCAGGTAAGGGGAATCGACAAGGAGAGGAATGTATGAAAATAAGTTCAAGATGTGGGGTAAATGTTTAGACAAGTTGTTTAGAAAATGCTTCTGCTTTAGTCTCATTTGACGTAGAGGAACTCTATTTAAGGAGAGTCTTGGCCACTTTCAACAGGGAATTATCATAAGTGGTTAATGAGGAAGTGTAGGATTGGGATCTGAATGTTGCTAGTTTATTTTTAGATAATTTATAATAATTTTTATAATATTTCATATCATCAGGATGCCTGGCCTTCAGCCAGATAGTTCAAGAACGACAATTGAATTGGGTTGGTTTTGGAGAGGTGAACACGCTGCTCATGATGAATGCTGGATCGAAGTAATGTAATTATTTACAATATAATCGAGTTCTTACTCAGATTCGGGGAATATGAGTTCAATTGTATAGGTTAATATTTGACGGGAGAGGTCCGAAGTAACTGAGCACCAGATGTATGAGAGTGGAGGCGATTTAGGAATTGGGGCGATATTGAAAGTGTATGGATAAGTGGGCATTGACCTGAGGAAAGGTCGTCGAGGCGGGAGATGGTTGATGAGATGAGTTAACTTTGTGAAGGAAAAAGTCTAGGAGATCGGATTTGGGATCTGTTGGCTAGTTAGTAGGAGAGGATACTGATGCAGTGAGAATTAAGTGCAAACAGCAGTGTATGCCCACTAGTATCTGTGTTCCAGGCTTCTCATCGCTTGTGTTTTGTTTTGGAATCTACGCCTGTAAGGCAGTGGTGTCTTAGGAAATTAAGAAAGGAGTTGAATAAGGATTCGGAGCATACTTAAGGGGAAAATGCTGCGACAATTTTTATGTAAAATGCGAAGTTTCATTAGTTACAGCTCTGGTTTGTTGTTAATTATAGACTGGTAAGGGTTATGAGAGAGTGATTGATGGATGATGACAGCGGTCCCAGCAATTGCGGATCCATCAGAATAGTCCTATCGGTATATTGTGTAATCGGAAATGTGCACCAGTGTTTGCTGGAAAGTCGGGTCTCAATGACTGGTTCTATATCTATGATTCTCTTTTTATTATGACTGTTAGTTCGTTAGTGTTATTTCTAGCACCATTGATATTTCAAAGGAAGAAGTCAATAGAGGTAATTACAGGTTTTTTTCAGGAAGGGATGGAATTTAAAAATGGATTTTTTGAGGTGTGGCATTTAAACAAGGGAGGATGTCATTTAACTGATAAATTCTGTGATGTTTGATGGAGATATTTGATGTAGACTAAGTATTTGAAGATTGGTTAAATTTTGAGGAATAAGTTGTCGTGTAATGGATTAGGAATGTTGTGGTATATGTTGTATTTCCGGCAGATCCTCGGCTTCATTGCTCTGATTCCCAATTCAATAAATGAGTGATAGTTAAATTGGAATCTATCGTTTTGTAGGGTTTCCTTCCGGCATTTGTTCGTCTAGTTGTTTTATCTGGTCTCTGACATTTATGAATGAAATTAGAATAATAACCCCACATTATTATCCCACTTATTATGATCATCATTGTAATTCTACTAAACTGTATCACTGAGAAGTACAACAGAGTTTCTTGAGACGAAGTTCGGTAAAATAGGAGATTAATTCCTGAAAGATCCAGCTAAGTAATAAAAAAAATAATTTTTTTTTGGGCATCTTGCAACACCAATTATATTAAGGCAAGCCTGGACTTTTACTTTCACTTACCTATTATGAAACATATAGTAAGGGAAAGTATGGTTTGTGAAAATTTTCGAATTCCATTATTCGACGAAAAACACGTTTTAGGGTATCCTGAGTCCAAATAACCAAGTCCCGAAAAAAGGTCTGTGTCCGTCTGTGTGTGTATGTAAGTCTAGCGCAAAAACGATATGTCGTACGAAACTGAAATTTCGTATTTAAGACAACTATACGCCCGAGATGTTACAGCAACGTTTTCTTTAAAATCGGCTAACCAGAAGAGCCACTTTATAAAATGCATTTTGCACCTTATTATAATTTTCTCAAAAATTGCTCAAACGATTTTGATTAAACTCGTTATATTCATGTAAAATTTAATGGGCTTTAATATCATGTAGGTTTCATTCTGATTAAAAAATTTTCACAGGGCTTAAATGCTGTAAATTTAATTTACCTTTATTTTTGTACATTCCAAAAGGTTAACCATATCTTCTTAATGACATAGATGAAGGACGGCTAAATATACAAGTTGGACAAATTTGATGACCAGATAAAGGATAAAAGAGAAAAAACTATTTTTTAACGTAATTTTAGGTTTTTTGATATTACAGTACAACAGTACTGTAGACGTATAATATATCGTTGGAAAGAGAAAGATTTAAAAAAAAATATTATCTGATACACAGAATTGTAAGAGGTAATATAAAGTGACGAATGGGCAATAAACTTATTTCTGATTAACAATTTAATATAGTTATATTATTTAATCAAAATCATATGTTTCCAACGATACTGAATATACGTGTACGTTTCATTAAAATCATTTTCAAATATTTTTCAAATTTAAGTATATTTAATAGTTTTTAAATTGATTTTAACAGTCAAGGTAAGTGAAAGTCGTGGGTTGCCCGCACCAGATTTTTAAATTTTCCAACACCGATTTCAACATAAGTAATATGGCTATATATGCTTATTTGGCAATATATCTCATTATTTTTTAGTTGTGTAATATTGTCTTCAAGATTTATGAGTATTGTGTGTATTAATAGCAACTCAGCAAAGTTGAGCAGCTGTTCCCATTGGGGATTTCTCATTCTAAATTCTTTGACTTTAAGAATACTAATCCGAGGTTTTTATTTGTCTCGCAGAAAATTTTAACTCATTGTGATACACTGAGTATAATTTATAAATCATATCAACAACGGAGTGTCCAGGCATTGAGCCGTTGATTTAGAGACAGGTTGCGAGAAAAGTTGGATCTTTCGGAGAGAGAAAACTATTGAAAAAGAGGATTGCCCCGTGAGATGGCTCAGCAGTCTTGTCGTAATCGAAAATTTAGATGGAGATCTTCGAGTGTGGTGACCTAACTCATTTGAACAAAGCAATCATTAAACCACCTGCGTTAATTTGCAAGAAGTAACATCTCAGTTAGCAGGTAAATATTGTTTTTCTTTGCTTGATCTTAAAGAGGGATTTTATAATATTAAGCTGGACAAACAGTCATCTAACTTGTGCGCGTTTTCAACACCTTTTGGTTGCTATAAGTTCCTCAGACTACCATTCGGTGTATTCAAAGCTCCTGAGGAGTCCCAGAGAGTAAACACTCTATATTTTCAGATATTCCTGGTCTTATAATATATTTTGATTAATTGCTACTGAGACAGAAAAAGAACATGATGAAGTGCTAAATAAAGTATTTGAAAGGACCAGGTCAAGTAATTTAAAATGTAATCCTAATAAATTCAATATAAAACCAATAAGGTTGAATTTTTGGGATTTGAGTTTGATAAAAATGGGATGAAAATTAACCCACAGAGAATAGAAACTATTAAAAGTTTGGAGAACCCTAGTAATGAGAAGGAATTACAGATAATTTTGGGCATGCTTAATTACATAAGAAATTGTATTCCAAATTTTGTTGATTTAACTTCTAATTTGCGTACCCTTTTGAAAGGTAATGTGGAATTTATTTGGACAGCTCATTCCGTGCTTCTAAACAATATAAAAGAATTAATTATGAAAATCTCAGTACTAGCACATTTTGATACATCTAAGGAAATTACTATTGAGTGTGATGCATCTAAGGATGCAATAGAATGCTGTTTGATGCAGGAGGGACAACATATATCGTATGCGTCAAGGTCATTGGAAAAGAATTTTGCACAAATTGAAAAGAAATTTTTAAGTCTTCTTTTTGCAACATCTAAATTTCATATATACATCTATGGGCGGAAAACTTTTGTCAGAACAGACCACAAACCTCTCGTGTCTTTAATTAAAAATAATGTTGCAGATATACCATCACCAAGATTGCAGCGAATGATTATTAAATTAATTAAATATGACTTAGACTTGAAATATGTGCCTGGAAAGGAGTTATATATTCTCTGATTTGTTATCAAGAGGTTGCGAAAATGAAGAGAATACCAGTACTGAAAAAGATTGGATTAGTGAGTAGTTCATGAAGAAGCATCTAATAATTATCAATTGCAGGTCACACCTAGAAGAAAAAAGATTTTTGAAGAAGAAACCCTCAAGGATAAGACATTACATCGTCTTGTGCAGTACTACATGAAGGGATGGTCTGCAAGTAGTAAAGATATGCCTGACGAAATTTGTGTTAGTGGAAACAGTATTTGTTGGTCGAAAGCTGTTGGTGTTTTTTTCTTTGAGGAAAGAACTGTTGGAGAAGCTTCATAATCCGCATTTAGGAGTCAGCAAAACAAAAGCAAGGGCTAGACAAATATTTTACAGGACACGAATGAACTCAGATATTGAAGAATATGTGAAACCTTTAGGAATAAAAATATAAAGGAACCTTTATTGTCATATCCGATACCATCAAGACCTTATCAACGGGTCGGTATGATTTTTTTCCAGCTAAGAAACTATTCCTACTTAATAATTGTGGATTATTTGATTTTGTGAAAATGACACAGAAGACAATATCAGAAACAATCAAAGCTATTAAACCAATATTTGCCATACAGGGCATACCTGATGGAATTGTGGCTCATAATATGCCTTTCTCATCCTTTGAGAAAGGCAATTTTGTCAAGGATGGGAGATAAAATTAACTAACAACAGCCCACACTATCCAAAATCAAATAGAATGGTGGAGAAAGCAGTATGTATTTGCAAGAGCCTCATGAGAAAATGTCAAAACTCTGGACAAGATTTCAGTTTGGGATTGATGGAATATAGAATTGTCTAATTAAAGGATTGTCAGAATGTCTGGCACAAGTACTGATGAGCAGACAGCTAAGAACAATTCTCTCAACTATTGAAGAAAACCTTCTGCCTAATGTTGTTAGGGTGAAGGAGGACGAGGAGCTTAAGCAGCAAAAGACAAAGCTATACTATGACGAGACATCACGACAGAGAAGAGATTTGAATGATGGCGAAAATGTGGTCTTTAGAGGAGAGAAAGGAGATGGGAGCTAGCCTAGATTATTAAATCGAACAATGCGCCGAGATCCTACATAATAAGAACTGAGGATGGTCGGTCATACATTAGTTCGAAATTCAGTCCATCTTCGGGAATCAAGAAACTGTTTTGATAGTTGTGGAGAAAACAATAACTATCCCACTTTGGTTACTGAACTTAATGAATCAAATACTGAGACTCAACTTCTAGTTCAATCACCTCATGCTCAAGAGACTTCCGAGGTCCGAGGGAATCCATAACCCACCTGTACCTCAAGCTATGTCTAGTTATGGAAGAAGAATTGTTAAACCGAGATGATTAGTGGAAGAGTGAACTTTAAATAGTTAAATTGGTATTATTTTATTGAAAATTTATGTAATTTTGTATTTCTGTTCCATTTTATGTCTAGTTTGAAAATTTGTTGAAATTTCTTTTATATTTAATTGTATTGGATTTAATTAAAAGGAGGGAGATGTGATAACACTGTAAGTAACAGTGTGGGACCTACAGTTGTTAAATAATAATGTGTACGTTTGTTAACCTAAAATTTAAAAATAAAGTTGTTGTATCTAATAACTAAACTTAATGATTAAACACAATTATAACACTATACATATGTGAAAAAGGTTATTAGAATTATAATTGATGTTATCTCATTGTTATTAATTGTTCAAATCAAACATTGCGGTATTTAATTCTCAAATATTACTGACATAATACTTCCTTTATGAAGAATAGACAATAAACTGTAGTTAACCAACAAGGAAAGATATTTCTAAGAGTGATAATAGGGAAATATACATAACTTAGTAATTAACATTATAAAGAGGTTAGTTGTGAGTAATGTTGTATGAGGAAGGTTATGATGACTGTTATCTCGCGTAATTTTTTTCCAAAAAGTACTATATCCCTTTTAATTCTTTCCGAAAAGTACTATATCCTCGTTTCATTCCACAAAGTACTATATCCATATTATATTGTTAAAAAGTCATGGTAAAAGTGCAATAATGAGGAAAAATAATTTGTTAATAAGGTGAAAAATCAACTTTAGATTTTAATAAAGAAAGAATCAAATAAATTGGTCCAGTAATAAATAAATGACAGATTTTTGCGTTTACTGTAAAATTGAACCAAATTGTAAAAAGTGGATATTGTAATATTTGAAACTTGACGTCTCAATTCAAGGCCAATGGAAAGGCACAAAATGAAGAAGGAAATAAACTAATGATAATATATTACGGAAGTTAACTTAGGTGCTTTTGCTGTTTCATAAGAAATATAGTACGTTTCGGAAGAAACTGAAAGGAAATGTTATCTTTTTACAAAGGATAAATTACGTTCTGGGAGGAAATGTTTTAATACGGTTTGGGATAAACGGAATTTTTCAAATACGTTTTTGGTTTAAACTAAACCAATAGAGTAGAAATAAGTCAAAATATCAATTACTTAAAAAATGTCTATTAGTAGAGTTGAGTGGGGCTAGTTGAGCATCGGGGCAAGTCGGGCAATTAAAATATCTCGCAAACTATTCACCGTACGCATAGGCATCTTACGGCGTCGTGGGAGAGATTGTCACCACGCGATCGCTAGTGGCGGCTAGATGAGCTACTGAAGCGGTCGTGCGTTTGTTTAATTTGTGGCCAAAAAGTAAAAACGTCGTCCGTCACAAGTTTTCGTCAGTATTAGTCAATTTTTATCTGTTTTTAATCAGGTAAGTGGTAATCATTCAGAGAATTATTGAACTTTTTATATGTGGAGTTGTTCTGTGTATAATTCCTATGATTTTTTTATAACCTCGGTTTTCTTTTAAAATTCCAGGTTGAGGTTAGTTGAGCTATAGTTGCTCAACTTACTCTACGACTCAAAGAAGTAATGAATTTTTTATTACTTAGAAT